>QXEO01000546.1:17694932-18301531 GCA_007115705.1 Dactylis glomerata
TCAAAACCAATTTTTATCCCTCTATTTTACAAATGAAAAGCTCTAGCACATGTTTAATCACTGCTTCCCTCTGCGAAGGGCCTTTCTTTTACTTTTATGTTGAGTCTCCACCTTCTACCTTTATGCACCGTCTAAGAGAGCATAGTTGTCATTCTGAGTATAATGTGCATTGTCCCAAAGCTTTCATTGATTGATTCATATTGTCGGTTTCACTTGTTCTCAAATTATTTGTATCTAGTCGCCCTCTTAAACTTGAAGGTGTCCTATGCATTTATGTTTTGCTCTCTATGGAGGACAAGCTGAAAACCATTTGTATGTTTTTCCTTATGATTTGAATACACGTTTGACTTTCATGGTTTCATTTTCATAATCTTTTTTTTGTGTTCATTTTCATGTTTATAACATGGTTGCTAAGTTCCTATTGTCAAGATTATATCTTCATGCCCATGTTTTAAGTTCTTATGATCTCAGCACTCAATGCTTTACCTATATGATCAAAGTTGTGATGGTGCATGTCACCTCAAAAATTATTTCTTTTGTTATCACTTACCTACTCGAGGACGAGCAGGAGTTAAGCTTGGGTATGCTGATACGTCTCCGACGTATCCATAATTTTTGATGCTCCATGCTTGTTTTTACACCATTTGCCTTGTGTTTTGTTACACTCCGTGGCACTTTTATGCGATTTCCGAAACTAACCTATTGACAAGATTCCACAGTGCCAGTTCCCTGTTTTCTGCTGTTTCTGTGTTTCAGAAAAGCTACACAGGAAATATTCTTGGAATTGGGCGAAACAAGTTTCTAAAGTTTTATTTTTCCCGGAAGCTTCTAGAGATCCGAAGAGGAGTAGGAGAGGGGCCACAGGCCAGTCTCACGCCTGGCTGGCGCGGCCCAGGCCCTGGCCACGCCACCATGGTGTGAGGAGGCCTGGGGCCACTCCATCGGTCTCCATCGCCATCTCTGCCATCTCCATCGACCTCACCGCCATATCCATCAACCTTTCTGTCTCCTATGATGAGGAGGGAGTAGTTCTCCCCCGAGGCTGAGGGCTCTACCGGTAGCTATGTGGTTCACCTCTCTCTCCCATGATGTGATCTTTATATGATTGTGATCTTTGTATCATGTTGAATAAGTAGATTTTACTCTTCTTTATTATGTGTACTCTAGTCTATTATTAAAGTAATCTATTCCTCCTGCCATGGTGTAATGGTGACAGTGCGTGCATCATGGTGGTACTTGGTCTAGGCTACGATTGTGATCTCTTATGGATTATGAGAATAATTATCACTATGATAGTATTGAAGTGATCTATTCCTCCTTTCATGGTGTAATGTTGACAGTGTGTGCACCATGTTAGTACTTGGTCTAAGTTGCAATAATATCTATCTTGAGCTGTGATTTGATTTGGATATCTCTATGAGTGGTGTTTGTCAAGTACTTGATGAACTTTGAGGAGTGCTTCGTAGCCCTACGCAATGATTAGTGTTATTCAATAGGAGTGTAATTCAGAGTACCATAGTGAAGAGAAGTTATCTATTGGTTCAATTATGTTATATTTGTTGGGAGTGTGTCCACTAGTGAAAGTATGATTCCTAGGCCTTGTTTCCAAGCATTGCACACCGTTTACTTACTGTTTTGTTACATATTTGCTCGCAGCGATACTTATTTCATATTACAATTGCTACTCATAATCGACACTACCTCTTGTATTTCACTATCTCTTCGCCGAACTAGTGCACCTATACATCTGAAAAGTGTATTGGGTGTGTTGGGGATATAAGAGACTTTCTGTATCGTAATTGCAGGGTTGCTTGAGAGGGATAGCTTTGACCTCTTCCTCCCTGAGTTTGATAAACCTTGGGTGATCCACTTAAGGGAAACTTGCTGCTGTTCTACAAACCTCTGGACTTGGAGGCCCAACACTGTCTACAAGAACAGACGCGTGCATAGACATCAAGCTCTTTTCTGGCCCCGTTTCTGGGGAGGTAAGGTAAAAGGTACTCACATTCTTTGGCTACTAAGTCTTTTAGTTGCTGGTGAGTGCTCGAAGTTATTTCCTTTAGATTCTGCAATTACATCTTTTTGTTTCTTGTTTTTATTTTCACTAGTTAGGCTTAATGGAAAACAAAGAGTTCATTAGTCTTTTTCATGAGTTTAGATATGAAGTGTTTGAAGAGAAAATTGAAAAACCTTTGGAGCTTAATTTGCATGCTAATAGTGTTGTTAGTATGAATGTTTCGAACACTGTTATTACTAATGCTATAGAAAAGTCTAAGCTTGGGGAAGCTGGTTTTGTTAAGCATGATATTTTTAGTTCCCCAGCTTTAGTGGAGAAAGTTTGCTCTGATAATATTTTATCTCCCATATGTGATGTTCCTTCTTATGATGATATGTTTGAAGAATATGCTTTGCAAAATAGCTATTCTTTTGCTTGTGATGATACTAAACCTCTAGTTTATGATGGTTATGATTATGAGTATAATATTTTCAGTTCACCTACTTTTGAGGAGAAAACTAGTTATGATTACAATATACCTCCTATTTATGATGATTATGGTGATGAGAATAATTATTCTGTTGAATCTGCTCCTACTACTATTGTTCATGTGGGGAGTATTAATCCTTTTATGCATGTGGCTCATGATAGAGATGCTTTATGTGATAGTGATATTGTTAGTTCTATTCATGATACTACTGAAAGTTATTATGAGAGAGGGAAACATGGTTTGATGGATCTCAATAATATTGAGTTTCCCCTCTTTATATTGCAATTCTTGAAGTTGTACTTGTTTTGCCTTCCTATGCTTTTTGCTTTGCGCTTTTATGACTTGTCTCTTTACAAGACTATTTTTCATAGGAAGTGGTTTAGATTTAAATGTCTTTCACACTTTCTTTTTGATGCTCTCTATTGCTTTAAGTTCCTATATGGCGCCTTTGGCTTAAGCTCTTATATGGCGCCCACATGAGCATCTTTGCAGATTACTGCGCCTAGCTCAAAGGTGTTAAAGAAAAGCACTCTTGGGAGATAACCCATTATTTATTTTTTAGTACTTTTTCTTTTATTTGAGTCTTGGAAGTTATTACTACTGTAATAACCGCTCCTTATCCTTTTTATTTTATTGTTGTGCCAAGAGAAGCCTCTAATTTGAGTGAGGTAAGATTTGGGGATGTTGCTATTCTGAAATAGTTTTTGGTGCTGCACCGTAAAAATTCGTGAAAATTCTCTGTATATATTTTGGACCTGCGATTTATTGTGCATATGCCCCAGGTTATACCCAAACTTTCATTAGTTGAACACTTTTTGATTTGAGCAACAGAAAACCCCTTAAAAATTCGACCTTTGTCAGCTGTTCTGTTTTGACAGATTTCTGCTAATATTTGTGTTCGCCGCTTTATCGCATTTTTTTGAGTTCTTTTGATTATGGAACTTTTGGGGAAGTTGCTACAGTATTATATGCTTAATATGTGGTGGTTTTGAGTTGAAACCTGAAGCAAAAAGGGTTGATTCTATGCTATGCTTACACTAATGTTGCTAATAGATTTGTGTTTATTTTTGTATGAAGGAAGTTTTCAAGTGTAGGGATTGGAGGATGATGAGATAAGTTGAAGAATGGACAAAAGATCAAGCTTGGGGATGCCCATGCATCACCCCAAGAAATATCCAAGAAGTATAAAGGTCAAAGCTTGGGGATGCCCCCGAGGCACCCCTTCTTCATCGGCAAAAATCAGGTCACCTTTCAAAACACTATATTTTTATTGCTTCATGCACTATGCATTTTTCTTGGAGCGTCAGCTGTTTTTGTTTTTAGTTTTCTTTTGCTTTGTTTGCTGCAATAAATTGTTAGATCACATCATGTTTCTTTTGGAGGAGATGAACTCGCTTTTCATTTGCCAAGAACACTCTAGTTTTCACTCTTATTGTTCAATGAGTGTTCTCTTTTTCTGCTACTATGTTTAGCTTGCATTTTTTTGCCTTGATTTTTGTTCAGATCTTGTTTTATCTTTGCATCAAGGTATATTTGGACCTCTGGTCCATGTTGGTTTTCATCAAAAGAATTTCCTCAAAAAGGTTTGAATGGTGTTGGAAAAGAGAAAAAGTTTCATGCAAAAAAGTGGTACAAGAAGGAGCTTGTGTAGACTGTGGCTTAGGCTTTTGCATGTCATGCTTGATGTCTTTTTGATAGTATGCTTAGTGATTTTTGCTGTAGCATGACTTGTCTCAAATAACTGAGATTGCTTAACGAGCCTTTGAAAAAATCATACGTTGTTTTAATTATTTGGAAGCATTATTTTGGTTTTCTCCTTGATGCTTTATTTGGGTTGACTTGGCGCATGCTCACACATGTTAGACTCAGACAAAGTCACCAATAGCCTCTATGATCATTTAGTTTTTGACTTTTGATGCCATCTTATGCTTCTTTTAATGTTGCTTTGTCGCTTTGCATGATTATGGCCTTTATTGCTCTCTTAGTTGGTCGCTCCCAGTCTTTTGCTAGCCCTTATTTTGTACTGAGTATGAGCTCTACTCGTGCATCCAACTCCCAAAAACCAAGTTTGCCATTGTGTCCACTATAAATTCCTATGCATGGTATTTGCAAGCCATTCCAAGTAAATTTTCATGTGCTACCTTTCAAAAAACCTTCAAAATACTTCTAATTTTGTGCCACTGTTTTTAGCTCATGGGGACGTAGTGGTTGGATTTGCTATCTTCCATATTGCTTATTCCAAAAATAAAAAAAAAAGAAAAAAAAGGCACTCCTCCATGGTCTGTGAATGTTGGTGGGCACCCGATGGAATCGGTTAGCCATGGTTTGAGAAAGAAAAAAAGGTGGGGAGGAGTGCCAAGCTTTATAAAAGAGCACAAAAGTGCCAATCTCTCTCTTAAAAAATTGCTTCATTTTTGTATGGAAGATAGTAAGAACCCCATTGCCAGTCGTTGACAAAAACAACCACCTCTCAAAACCAATTTTTATCCCTCTGTTTTACAAATGAAAAGCTCTAGCACATGTTTAATCACTGCTTCCCTCTGCGAAGAACAGACGCGTGCGTAGACATCAAGCTCTTTTCTAGCGCCGTTGCCGGGGAGGTAAGGTAAAAGGTACTCACATTCTTTGGCTACTAAGTCTTTTAGTTGCTGGTGAGTGCTCAAAGTTATTTCCTTTAGATTCTGCAATTACATCTTTTTGTTTCTTGTTTTTATTTTCACTAGTTAGGCTTAATGGAAAACAAAGAGTTCATTAGTCTTTTTCCTGAGTTTAGATATAAAGTGTTTGAAGAGAAAATTGAAAAACCTTTGGAGCTTAATTTGCATGCTAATAGTGTTGTTAGTATGAATGTTTCAAACACTGTTATTACTAATGCTATAGAAAAGTCTAAGCTTGGGGAAGCTGGTTTTGTTAAGCATGATATTTTTAGTTCCCCAGCTTTAGTGAAGAAAGTTTGCTCTGATAATATTTTATCTCCCATATGTGATGTTCCTTCTTATAATGATATGTTTGAAGAATATGCTTTGCGAAATAGCTGTTCTTTTGCTTGTGATGATACTAAACCTCTAGTTTATGATGGTTATGATGATGAGTATAATGTTTTTAGTTCACCTACTTTTGAGGAGAAAACTAGTTATGATTACAATATGCCTCCTATTTATGATAATTATGGTAATGAGAATAATTATTCTGTTGAATCTGCTCCTACTACTATTGTTCATGTGGGGAGTATTAATCCTTTTATGCATGTGGCTCATGATAGAGATGCTTTATGTGATAGTGATATTGTTAGTTCTATTCATGATACTACTGAAAGTTATTATGAGAGATGGAAACATGGTTTGATGGATCTCAATAATATTGAGTTTCCCCTCTTTATGTTGCAATTCTTGAAGTTGTACTTGTTTTGCCTTCCTATGCTTTTTGCTTTGCGCTTTTATGACTTGTCTCTTTATAAGACTATTTTTCATAGGAAGTGGTTTAGATTTAAATGTCTTTCACACTTTATTTTTGATGCTCTCTATTGCTTTAAGTTCCTATATGGCGCCTTTGCCTTAAGCTCTTATATGGCGCCCACATGAGCATCTTTGCAAATTACTGCGCGTAGCTCAAAGGTGTTAAAGAAAAGCACTATTGGGAGATAACCTATTGTTTATTTTTCAGTACTTTTTCGTTTATTTGAGTCTTGGAAGTTATTACTACTGTAATAACCGCTCCTTATCCTTTTTATTTTATTGTTGTGCCAAGAGAAGCCTCTAATTTGAGTGAGGTGATTTGGGGATGTTGCTATCCTGAAACAGTTTTTGGTGCTGCACCGTAAAAATTTGTGAAAATTCTATGTATATATTTTAGACCTGCGATTTATTGTGTATATTCCCCAGGTTATATCCAAACTTTCATTAGTTGAACACTTTTTGATTTGAGCAACAGAAAACCCCTTAAAAATTCGACCTTTGTCAGCTGTTCTGTTTTGACAGATTTCTGCTAATATTTGTGTTTGCCATTTATCGCTTTCTTTTTGAGTTCTTTTGATCATGGAACTTTTGGGGAAGTTGCTACAGTATTATATGCTTAATATGTGGTGGTTTTGAGTTGAAACCTGAAGCAAAAAGGGTTGATTCTATGCTATGCTTACACTAATGTTGCTAATAGATTTGTGTTTAGTTTTGTATGAAGGAAGTTTTCAAGTGTAGGGATTGGAGAATGATGAGATGAGTTGAAGAATGGACAAAAGCTCAAGCTTGGGGATGCCCATGCATCACCCCAAGAAATATCCAAGAAGTACAAGCGTCAAAGCTTGGGGATGCCCCGAGGTACCCCTTCTTCATCGGCAAAAATCAGGTCACCTTTCAAAACACTATATTTTTATTGCTTCATGCACTATGCATTTTTCTTGGAGCGTTAGTTGTTTTTGTTTTTAGTTTTCTTTTGCTTTGTTTGCTGCAATAAATTGTTAGATCACATCATGTTTCTTTTGGAGGAGATGAACTCGCTTTTCATTTGCCAAGAACACTCTAGTTTTCACTCTTATCGTTCAATGAGTGTTCTCTTTTTCTGCTACTAAGTTTAGCTTGCATTTTTTTGCCTTGATTTTTGTTCAGATCTTGTTTTATCTTTGCATCAAGGTATATTTGGACCTCTGGTCCATGTTGGTTTTCATAAAAAGAGTTTCCTCAAAAAGGTTTGAATGGTGTTGGAAAAGAGAAAAAGTTTCATTCAAAAAAGTGGTACAAGAAGGAGCTTGTGTAGACTGTGGCTTAGGCTTTTGCATGTCATACTTGATGTCTTTTTGATAGTATGCTTAGTGATTTTTGCTGTAGCATGACTTGTCTCAAATAACTGAGATTGCTTAATGAGCCTTCGAAAAAAATCATACGTTGTTTTAATTATTTGGAAGCATTATTTTGGTTTTCTCCTTGATGCTTTATTTGGGTTGACTTGGCACATGTTCACACATGTTAGACTCATACAAAGTCGCCAATAGCCTCTATGATCATTTAGTTTTTGACTTTTGATGCCATCTTATGCTTCTTTTAATGTTGCTTTGTCACTTTGCATGATTATGGCCGTTATTGCTCTCTTAGTTGGTCGCTCCCAGTCTTTTGCTAGCCCTCATTTTGTACTGAGTATGAGCTCTACTCGTGCATCCAACTCCCAAAAACCAAGTTTGCCATTGTGTCCACTATAAATTCCTATGCATGGTATTTGTAAGCCATTCCAAGTAAATTTTCATGTGCTACCTTTCAAAAAACATTCAAAATACTTCTCATTTTGTGCCACTGTTTTTAGCTCATGGGGACGTAGTGGTCGGATTTGCTATCTTCCATATTGCTTATTCCAAAAAGAAAGAAAAAAGAGAAAAAAGAAAGAAAAAAAAGGCACTCCTCCATGGTATGTTAATGTTGGTGGGCACCCGATGGAATCGGTTAGCCATGGTTTGAGAAAGAAAAAAAGGTGGGGAGGAGTGCCAAGCTTTATAAAAGAGCACAAAAGTGCCAATCTCTCTCTCAAAAACTTGCTTCATTTTTATATGGAAGATAGTAAGAACCCCATTGTCAGTCGTTGACAAAAACAACCACCTCTCAAAACCAATTTTTATCCCTCTGTTTTACAAATGAAAAGCTCTAGCACATGTTTAATCACTGCTTCCCTCTGCGAAGGGCCTTTCTTTTACTTTTATGTTGAGTCTCCACCTTCTACCTTTATGCACCGTCTAAGAGAGCATAGTTGTCATTCTGAGTATAATGTGCATTGTCCCAAAGTTTTTATTGATTGATTCATATTGTTGGTTTCACTTGTTCTCAAATTATTTGTATCTAGTCGCCCTCTTAAACTTGAAGGTGTCCTATGCATTTATGTTTTGCTCTCTATGAAGGACAAGCTGAAAACCATTTGTATGTTTTTCCTTATGATCTGAACACACATTTGACTTTCATGGTTTCATTTTCATAATCTTTTGTTTGTGTTCATTTTCATGTTTATAACATGGTTGCTAAGTTCCTATTGTCAAGATTATATCTTCATGCCCATGTTTTAAGTTCTTATGATCTCAGCACTCAATGCTTTACCTATATGATCAAAGTTGTGATGGTGCATGTCACCTCAAAAATTATTTCTTTTGTTATCACTTACCTACTCGAGGACGAGCAGGAGTTAAGCTTGGGGATGCTGATACGTCTCCGACGTATCCATAATTTTTGATGCTCCATGCTTGTTTTTACACCATTTGCCTTGTGTTTCGTTATACTTCGTGGCGTTTTTATGCGATTTCCAAAACTAACCTATTGACAAGATGTCACAGTGTCAGTTCCCTGTTTTCTGCTGTTTTTGTGTTTCAGAAAAGCTACACAGGAAATATTCTCGGAATTGGACGAAACAAGTTCCTGAAGTCTTATTTTTCCCGGAAACTTCCAGAGATCTGAAGAGGAGTAGGAGAGGGGCCACAGGCCAGTCTCATGCCTGGCTGGCGCGGCCCAGGCCCTGGCCACGCCGCCATGGTGTGAGGAGGCCTGGGGCCACTCCTGACGACGCCCCTTCGCCTATAAGAAGCCTCGGGATGGAAAACCCTAGGGGAGTCGGCGAAATTTCCAGAACAGTTCCACAGTGCTGCCGCTGTCGAAGACAAATTTTGGGGGACATAAGTCTCTATTCTGGCACCCTGCCGGGACGGGGAAGTGCCCCCGGAGCCATCTCTATCGGTCTCCATCGCCATCTCCGCCGTCTCCATCGACCTCACTGCCATCTCCATCAACCTTGCGGTCTCCTATGATGAGGAGGGAGTAGTTCTCCCCCAGGGCTGAGGGCTCTACCAGTAGCTATGTGGTTCACCTCTCTCTCCCATGATGTGATCTTTATGTGATCGTGAGCTTTGTATCATGTTGAATAAGTAGATGTTACTCTTCTTCATTATGTGTACTCTAATGTGTTATTAAAGTAATCTATTCCTCCTGCCATGGTGTAACGGTGATAGTGCGTGCATCATGGTGGTACTTGGTCTAGGCTACGATTGTGATCTCTTATGGATTATGAGAATTATTATCACCATGATAGTATTGAAGTGATCTATTCCTCCTTTCATGGTGTAATGTTGACAGTGTGTGCACCGTGTTAGTACTTGGTCTAAGTTGCAATAATATCTATCTTGAGTTGTGATTTGATTTGGATATCTCTATGAGTGGTGTTTGTCAAGTACTTGATGAACTTTGAGGAGTGCTTCGTAGCCCTATGCAATGATTTGTGTTATTCAATAGGAGAGTAATTCAGAGTACCATAGTGAAGAGAAGTTATCTATTGGTTCAATTATGTTATATTTGTTGGGAGTGTGTCCACTAGTGAAAGTATGATCCCTAGGCCTTATTTCCAAGCATTGCACACCGTTTACTTACTGTTTTGTTACATGTTTGCTCGCAGCGATACTTATTTCATATTACAATTGCTACTCATAATCATCACTACCGCTTGTATTTCACTATCTCTTCGCCGAACTAGTGCACCTATACATCTGACAAGTGTATTGGGTGTGTTGGGGACACAAGAGACTTTCTATATCGTAATTGCAGGGTTTCTTGAGAGGGATAGCTTTGACCTCTTCCTCCCTGAGTTCGATAAACCTTGGGTGATCCACTTAAGGGAAACTTCCTGCTGTTCTACAAACCTCTGCACTTGGAGGCCCAACACTGTCTACCAGAACAGACGCGTGCGTAGACATCAGGCATCCCCAAGCTTTGATGCTTGTACTTCTTGGATATTTCTTGGTGTGATGCAAGGGCATCCCCAAGCTTGAGCTTTTGTCCATTCTTCAACTCATCTCATCACTCTCCGATCCCTACACTTGAAAACTTCCTTCATACAAAACTAAACACAAATTTATTAGCAACATTAGTGTAAGCATAACATAGAATCAACCCTTTTTGCTTCAGGTTTCAACCTAAAACCAAACATATTAAGCATATACTACTGTAGCAACTTCCCCAAAAGTTTCGTGATCAAAAGAACTCAAAAATAAAGCGATAAAGCAGCAAACACAAATATTGGCAGAAATCTATCAAAACAGAACAGCTGACAAATGTCGAATTTTTGAGGGGTTTTCTGTTGCTCAAATCAAAAAGTGTTCAACAAATGAAAGTTTGGATATAACCTGGGGCATATGGACATAAAATTTTAGGTCCAAAAGACATACAGAGAATTTTCACAAATTTTTACGGTGCAGCACCGAAAACAGTTTCAGGAAGCAACATCCCCAAATCTTTCCTCACTCAAATTAGAGGCTTCTCTGGGCACAAAAACGAAATAAAAAGGATAAGGAGAGGTCATTACAGTAGTAATAACTTACAAGACTCAAATAAAAGAAAAATAACTGAATATAAAAACATTGGGTTATCTCCCAAGAGTGCTTTTCTTTAACGCCTTTGAGCTAGGCGCAGAAAATTGCGAATCAAGTATTTTCAGAAGAAGCATTAAGATCCATTGAAGAGGTCTTCTCAATAAGGCATTGTATTTCATCCACATAAGTTTTTGAAGACCCTTTATGATCACACTTTGGTTCACTCAAATCACTAAAAAGATTTTTGGGACAAATCCAATCAAAATTATTTTCAAAAGCTTCATACAATCCCAAGAGTTTGCTAGGTATAGGTATCTTGGTTCCCTCATTGTTTGTACTAATAACTTTAATAGGTGAACCCAGCTTATTAAAGCGCTTAAGAACTTTCCTAGCTTCAATGGCAACATCTCTAAATTCTAAGCGCAAAGTTTCCAAGATAAAAGCTTTCTTTTTGAGATCCTCAATTTCATGAAGCTTAAGGAACATGTGTTGCATAAAAGGATTAAGGCTAGCAAACCTAGCTTCTAACATGTGAACTAAATAAGCAGAAGCAACTTCATAACTAGGAGCAAGCTCAACCAAAGATTTTTCCTCAACTTCCTTATGCATACTAATGTGATTAAAGAACTCCTCTATGTTACTTATTCCAATAATCGAACCACTACCTACTGAAAGGTCCACCAAAACGTACTTAGGGAACAACATAATGAACTAGAAGTAAAGAAATAACAACTACCAAGGATTCTAATTTTTTTGGGTTTTTGATAAAATGATGCAAGTAAAAATAAAGTAAAGAAAAACTTAAAACAAAGTAAAGGATGTGCGTGCGAAAACTCCCCTCGCAGAAGTCTTCTACTTCCTCCCCGGCAACGGCGCCAGAAAATGTGCTTGATGCGTGGTAAATAACCAGCCCGTTGGGAACCCCAAGAGGAAGGTGTGATGAATATAGCAGCAGATTTTCCCTCAGTTAAGAAACCAAGGTTTATCATTCAGGAGAGGAGCAAACAAATGACTGAAGGTGATGCTTGCTAGCTTGCGACAACTCAGGACAATTTATAAGGTGCCTCGTCCAAGCTTTGCTTGCTAGCTGCAATGCAGAACCTGCACACAACACAACCAAATACTTTGCTCCCAACTTACGATGAGGTTGTCAATCTCACCGGTTTGCTGTAAACAAAGGAATGAGCGTATCGAGTGGAAAAGGATAATAGTATGCGAGTAAAGTAAATAGTGCGAGTAAAGTAAACAGGTGATAGCAATATAAAGTAAATAGGACCGGGATCCACAGTTCACTAGCGGTGTCTCTCCATAGATAAAATAATACAAGCTGGGTAAACAAATTACAGTTGGGCAATTGATAGAATAAAGATAACGTGCATATGATGAGAGGATCACTATGAGATTTACTCTGGACATTACAACAAAATACACAGACCGCCATCCAACTGCATCTATGACTAATAATCCACTCACGGGGATATCATCCAAACACCCCATGAGTATTAAGTTGCAAACAACAGATAATTGCATTAAGCAAAGTGTGTAATGTAAACAAAGCATATCCACTTGAGCATATGAATCTTGTTTTCCCCCTAGTAGCAACAGCACATCTACAACCTTAGAGGTTTCTGTCACTCCCCCAGATTAAATAGAGGCATGAACCCACTATCTAGCATAAATACCCCCTCTTGGAGTCACTAGCAACTACTCGGCCAAGATAGCTACTAACAACGGAGAGCATGCAAGATCATAAACAACATAGAAATAACAAAAGATAAATTTCAGTACTTCAACTCAAGCATAACACCAATATTCATCGGATCCCAACAAACCAAACATGTAGAATTACATAACGGTGATCTCAATCATGTAGGGCAGCTCATGAGATCTAAACATGAAGCACATGGTGGAGAAGACAACCATCTAGCTACTGCTATGGACCCATAGTCCAAGGTAGACTACTCACTCATCGCTCCGGAGGCAAGCATGGCGATGAAGAAGACCTTCGGTGGTGATTCCCCTCTCCGGCAGGGTGCCGGGAAGAGCTTCTGGACCCTCCCGATCTTTGGGTCAATGGCGGCGGCGGATCGCGATGTGTTCTAGAAAACTGATCGAGTCCTTAGGTTTTTCTCGTCGGGGGGTCTTTATAGGCGAAGGAGCATCATCAGAAGTGGACCGAGGTGGTCTCACACATAGGGGGCGCGGCCCAGCCCCTGGCTGTGCCGTCCTAGTGTGAGGGCCCCTCGTGGCCCCACTCCATCTCCTCTTCAGTTCTCTGGAAGCTTTGGTAAAATTCTGGGCGACTCGCTTTGGTTTCGTCCAATTCTGAGAATATTTCCTGTGTAACTTTTCTGAAACACAAAAACTGCAGAAAATAGGGAACTGGCACTGTGGCGACTTGTTAGTAGGTTAGTTCTGGAAAATGCATAAAAGTGCCACAAAGTGTAACGAAACACTAAGCAAATGGTGTAAAAACAAGCATGGAGCATCAAAAATTATGGATACGTTGGAGACGTATCACATATCTGAATCCTATTATTACACTATGCATTGCTTACTCCTGCTTTCTTAATTATGCATTATTTTCTATATTGCTATTAATCCCTAGATAGCAATAGTTGGTGACTTAGCTCCACAAGTCAACTTGATATCATCCATTGAGATTACACCTATTGTGACCTATTCAACACCCCTCATATTAGAGACTTGATGGTTAGCATCAAAGTCCTTGGAAAACTTGTAGTGGAGCCAAAAACTCTAGGATTGGGATTACTCTCGGGAAAATTTCAAAAATGGTTTCGAAAACCTTGGAGTAGTTGCTACTTCATTGAAATGTTTTCAAATGGTTTTATAAACAAGGAGTTGGACATGGGAGATGAAGGAGTTGGTGGATTTCTGGAAAAAGGCATTGTGTATAAGTGTTCGCCAATCCAATTACCCCCGTGCAACCACATTACCCCGGTATGGGATGGGGCCTAGTTTGAAGTCTATTTGCTTTAGTGCGGGGAGCCTCGTACTATATAAGGGTCTGTAGGACCCTGGAATCCGGGTTGTCGCAAGTGGTGGGCAACAGTATAGCAGGCCCGCCAATAAGCTACCCGCCCGGAAGACACTTGGGTTTCTCCTGCTGTGGCACTGGAACTACACTCGACGGAGGTAGACGGCCAAGGTTTGCCGAGGATGTAAATTCCACAGGGTAGGCCCCCGTACTAAGGTGGATAAATGGAGGGCTTTGATCGATTATCCGAACCCCGCATACTCATGTATGACGGACCATGGTGTTATCCTGGCGGATTTATTGGATGGTGTGGGTAAAGTGTACAACCTCTGCAGAGTGTAATCTATTCGAATAGCCGCGTCCTTGGTCATGGACGGTTGGAATGGCCATACTTAACCTATGTCGGTTTTGGTTTTAAAAGTGGTTTTTTTGGAAAAATGGAGAGATGTGCCGGACGGAGTACTCGGAGGGTACTGTTGTGGCATGGGTATGGTTTGGAGTACTTGTAGGGTACTGCCAAGGAAATGGGGATGGTCATGTGTGATTGACCTAGTTTTATGATTGGAGATGGTCATGTTTGATTGACCTGGGTGTTGAAATAAAAAGGGTTTCCCCCTTCCTAGAGATTTTACTAAAATTGTTTTATAAATGTTTTTAATAAGGATATAGAGATGTCATAGGACATGGTTCTGGACATGCTATATCGACACGAGAAAATCGTGTTTTTGAAGAAAGCAAATTAGACTGGAGCCTATCCTTGCTACAGCCATACTGCATATCAAACTCTCTCCCTTAGATGGTTTGCAAGTACAATTCCAAAATGTACTCATGGCTTTGTCCTTGGCTATTAACTTGGTCAGACTGGAGGAAGACTTTATTGATGATGATGGTGGGAACGATGACGCCTGTGCGAACTAGGAACGTCTCCCAGTCAGTTGCCTGTAGGGTAGTAGGCATGACGTGGGTCATCAACGCTGATTGGTATCTGCTGCTTAGTTGTAGACTTGCCCTGCGTGGCAATATCAGACTTGGTCATGTGACCAATTGTAAGTTTATTATTCGATACTGTAATAGATGATGTAATTCTGTTATCAACTCGGATATGTGGATTCATGACACACTGATCATGGGATCGTGAATTGTATGCATATCGAGTATTCTAGATGGGTAATCTGGGGTCCCCATAGTTAGCATCTTTATATGTATTTTATCTAGGTCAATAAACCCAATATTTATGATGTTCCTACTTTTACAGACCAGGATCTTCATTCTGCATAATAGAGTACAAGTCATAACTGAACAAGTTATATGTAGACAATGAATTGAAATAACCGAACAAGTTATATGTAGACAACGAATTAAAAAACTTACAGACAATAGCAACTCATGAGAGATTTATCGAGGGCGTCGCAATTGTACATCTGGAAGAGTTCGTCAAAGTCGACATGGATATCTTTGGGACGGCCGTATTACTCCCGTGGGACACGCGCCATGATCATTATTCTCTCATTCTTTGCTTCATTCATGTACCATGTATGCAAGTAACGCATATTTGTTGGGAGATCTTCCAACCTTTCTTTGCTGACCAAAGGCCCTCCCATGACAAATTTAGGCTTAGGGGCTACAACAGCCTTGGGAAACCTCTCATCTTGGGAAGCCAGAACGTCTTCAACACTCATACCCCATTCAGCCGCCCACTTCTCTGCTATTTTCAAATTTTGCCCCTGCACCAGAGAGGGAACATTCTCGGATAACACCCTGAGGGGTGGGATCGATTGTTTGGCCTGTTGTCCAAGCTGAGGAACATCTGATCTTTTTTTGCTTGTACTTATACTTGATTTGTTCCCACTTCCACTTGCAAATGATCCGCTCTTTTTCCCTTCCTTCTACAATGTGCGTAGATAGTCATCAGGCTTATGGTGCAAGTCATACTGTGATGGAAGGGTCAGTAAGTATTTTGCATATTCTTTTTGCTTCTTGGTGTATTCCGGGCGGGGCTCGGGTTCCTTCTTTTTCATCTGCGCATCATAATGTTCCTTTGCGATCCTGGCGTTTTCCTCGAGGGTACGATCATAAGGTCTGATGGGAAGATTAGCATAAGGTACCTTTGGGAGGGGCGACAATTTGCGCTTTGGGGGGCTCCGTCGCTTAGAACTCATCGACGGAGCGTTCTTGCTAGCACGCTTCCGCTTAGTATCCTTAGCGGCCGGCGACGGAGACGGCCAACCCAAGTCCGGCGGCGGTGATCGAGCTGGACTCGTGTTGTGGTGGCCATAGTCATGTGGAGGGCTTGGAGGTGATGGAGGTGTAGGTGACCTGCGATGACTCAGACGCGGTGTTGTCCTTGGGGCCGAGCGTGGAAGCTTGATGTAGTTCTTGTCCCATAGAATGACTCCACCCAGTACTTCTCCGAGTGTCCTCTCATCTTCGGGTCCAGCGATGTCAAGCTCCATATCATGAAACCCCGACACGATTTCATCCACCCCGACTTTAGCATAGCTAGCTGGAATCTCTCGGCCATGCCAGCGTACATCAGGGCCAGAAGGTAAAGCTTGTCGGATGGCCACCTTCATGGATATGTTCTTCATTCTCTGATGGAGTTCACATGATGTTGACTCCTTGATTCCATCCACGGGATAGCCAGGACCGCCCTCTATCATTCGTCGTGCATCATCAGTCGGGGCCTCAGATTCAGCCACGGTGCTTTTCCGCTTAGATGGGCCGGCGGTAATATCGAGTGCAGGATCTTGCTGACACACTACTCCTCTAAGTTTGTCAATCTGCTGCTGTTGCTCATTAAGTCTGCCAAGCTACTGGTTGAACTTGTCATTTTCCTCATCCTGCTGTCGCTTCTTTGCTCTCGCTCGGCTTCTGTAAGTCTCTTGGTCTTTGGCAAACCCAAGCCACCACGGGTAAGAAGGACCAAAGCCTCGCGTTCATCCTCCGTGTTCATCATTCCCGAGGACCAGTGTGAGCAAGTCTTTCTCTCTATCTGGAGTGAACTGTCTTTTTCCCTCTTTAATTTCTTCCACTATTTTTTTCCAATTTTCCCTCGGTATCCTAAGACCGTCACTGCAGATAAGGTCCCCTGTTAGTTTGTCGTACGAACCACCTTGTGCAAGGAACCAATTTCTTGCTCTCATTTCCCACTCATCACAGATGGGTTCAGGTATGATCCCTTTAGCAATCATCTCTTGCTCTTTCTTATCCCACTTTGGGATGGTAGTCTCGTAGCCCCTGGCCCCAGCGTGTGGTGATATTTCTTCTTGTCGGCATTTTTCTTGTTCTTTTCTGGTAATGCCTTGGCATCTTCTGACTCCTTGTACTCCTGAAATGCCTTCCAGTGATTCGCCTGCTTCTCTAGATACCCTTCGAATAAGGGCACTTTCTTTGTCTTCAGATAGTATTTCCATAATTTCTTCTTCCACACCCGGAACAGTTCGGCCATCTTCTTTAGAGTCCACTTCTTGACTTTGGCCCTCAGTTGTCTTGCGGCGTCTTCATTCTCACATTCTGGCAGGTTGAAATGTGACATGAGATCATTCCAAAGAATCTCTTTGTACCTTTCGTCGACATACTCACTATTGTCTTTCCCTTTGTGCTTGTTCCACTCCCGAACACTGATCGGGACGTGATCTCTAACCAGAACTCTGCATTGCTTCTTGAATATGTCGGCAACCTTCTTAGGAAGCTTGGGTTCGCCCGTAGGCAATATGACCTCAAAAGTGTAATGCGTTCATGCATCCAACTTTTTGGTCGGGCCTCATTTTGTAGCTTTGCTCGATGTGGAGGCCTAAGAGGAGAAACATTCATCAATGTATATGTATACAATATACAGCTGTCTCCAATATTTTTCACATATTACAAGTGATTGCCTAACTTCATATATATACCACGCCGGACTTTGTTATTTGTCCACCGACTTCTCCATCAGCGGAGCTATCGCCTTCTCCATCATCGGAGCTATCGCCTTCCCTGTCGGCTTCATCTTTATGTCGGTCGACCTCCATTCCATCTCTGGAGGGGTTCAGATACGACGACAGAGATTCAGCTGGTTCAACATCGGGGGCGTCTTTGATTATATCTTCGAGAAGTTCTTCCTCTTCTAGGTTCCTGCTATGTGGATCCATAGTTTCTGCAAAATACTGACATTTATATTTCAATTATGGACGCTATATGGAACAATACCGACATTTGATTAACCTAACTAACAAACAATTAACCTAACTAACAAACAATTAACCTAACAAAATAACCTAACAATTAAAGTGCTAACAATTAACCTAACAAAATAACCTAACAATTAAAGTGCTAACAATATCGACATTTGATTAACCTAACAAACAAACAATTAACCTAACAAAATAACCTAACTAACAAACAATTAACCTAACAAAATAACCTAACAATTAAAGTGCTAACAATTAACCTAACAAAATAACCTAACAATTAAAGTGCTAACAATCAACCTAACAAAATAACAAAACAATTAAAGTGCTAACAATTAACCTAACAAAATAACAAAACAATTAACCTAACAAAATAACCTAACTTATTTTCTAACTACTAACCCTAACTAAAAACAAAATAAATTAACTACTAACTCTAACAATTTTCTAACTACTAATTCTAACTATTAACCCTAACTAAATTCTAACACTTTTTTCTAAATACTAACCCTAACTAAATTCTAACACATTCTAACACATTCTAACTAAATTCTAACTAAATTCTTTTTTACCCTAATTTTCTAACTACTAAAATTCTAACACTACTAACAAATACACACTAACATTATCTAACACTATCTAACACTACTAAAATTTTCTAACTATATTTCTAACACTATCTAACACTACTAACAAATACACACTAATTAACATTTCTAACACTATGGAAAAATCCTAAGTAAATACACACTAACATTTCTAACACTATGAAAAAATCCTAAGTAAATACACACTAACATTTCTAACACTACTAACAAATACACACTAACATTTCTAACACTACTATTTTTCTAACATATTTTTCTAACTATTTTTCTAAGATACTTTTCTAACTATTTTTTCTAATATATTTTCTAACATATTCTCTAACATATTTTTTCTAACATATATTTTCTAACTATTTTTTCTTACATATATTTTCTAACAAAATAGGGCCGATGCCATGGTGCTCACCGGCGGTGGCGAAGCGGCGGCTCGGTGGCGGAGCGGTGGCCGGTGGCCGGTGGCGGAGCAGCTCGGTGGCGGCGTCAATCAAACCGGCGACCGCAACGTTGGGCGCGGCGAGCTCCTCTACATCGGCGTCGATCGAATTTTCGCTAAGTGTGAGCGGTTGGGGAAGAAGGAGGAGGGGCGGCGGCTTATATACCCCCACCCTTTAGTCCCGGTTGGTGGCTTCAACCGGGACTAAAAGGGGGTCTTTAGTCCCGGTTGAAGCCACCAACCGGGACTAAAGACCCTTTAGTCCCGGTTGGTGGCTTCAACCGGGACTAAAGACTTTGGGCGGCGGTTTCCAGTTCGCGCCCGAGCCCCAGACCTTTAGTCCCGGTCGGTAAAACGAACCGAGACTAAAGGGGTAATAAATGCGCGCCAAGCCTAATTTTTTTTCAGATTTCATTTGAATATGAATTTGAATTTCAAATTGAATAACTTCTGTATATTTTAGAATCTGACAAAAAATTTAATATGAAAAGTGTTTGAAATTGAATAAGTAATTGAAATCCATTTTCCGTTTTATTAAATAATTATTCTAACTTATCAAACTATTAACAAAATTACCGTTTTCAATTAAATAATAGATTAACTAATATTTTTTGCATATTTTTGAATGTGACAAAAAATTTAATATGAAAAGTGTTTGAAATTGAATAAGTAATTCAAATCCATTTTCTGTTTTATTAAATAATTATTCTAACTTATCAAACTATTAACAAAATTGCCATTTTCAATTAAATAATAGATTAACTAATATTTTTTGCATATTTTTGATTCTTATTAAACTTTCAACATGAAAAGTGTTTGAAATTGAATAAGTAATTCAAATCTATTTTCTGTTTTATTAAATAATTATTCTAACTTATCAAACTATTAACAAAATTGCCATTTTCAATTAAATAATAGATTAACTAATATTTTTTGCATATTTTTGAATCTTATTAAACTTTCAACATGAAAAGTGTTTGAATTTGAATAAGTAATTCAAATCCATTTTCTGTTTTATTAAATAATTATTCTAACTTATCAAACTATTAACAAAATTGCCATTTTCAATTAAATAATAGATTAACTAATATTTTTTGCATATTTTTGAATCTTATTAAACTTTCAACATGAAAAGTGCTTAAATTTGAATAAGTAATTCAAATCCATTTTCTGTTTTATTAATTGAAAATATTAGTTCATTATTAACACACATGCTCCTTAAATAAAGGTTTAGTACATTCCATATATGCATTATATAAAAGGTTTAATACATTATTACATTATTGCACCAACATTCCTATCTATTATTTATGTTTTCTTCTGGGTCGTAGCCATGGAGAATCTTCATCATTCAGTAGGATGCTTGGGTCAGTTTTCACTTTGAAGGGCGGAATTTCATGAAACTTATTATAATCTACTGACATGTCTGTCTTGTCATCTACTCCCACGATGTTTCTTTTCCCTGAAAGAACTATGTGGAGCTTTGGCTCCTCGGACGATGTCTTCTTTTGCTGATTTATTTTTCTCGTTTTTGTAGGCATGTCCTTCACATAAAAAACCTGAGCGACATCGTTGGCTAGGACGAATGGTTTGTCCATGTACGCAAGATTGTTGAGATCCACTGTTATCATGCCGTACTTTTGGTCTACAACTACCCCGCCTCCTGTCAGCTTCACCCATTTGCACCGAAACAAAGGGATCTTAAAAGTAGGTCCATAGTCAAGTTCCCATATGTCCTCTATGTACCCGTAATATGTGTCCTTCTGCCCATTATCATCTGTTGCATCAAAGCGGACACCACTGTTTTGGTTGGTGCTCTTTTTATCTTGGGCGACCGTGTAAAATGTATTCCCATTTATCTCGTACCCTTGGAAAGTACATATAGTCGAAGATGGTGGCCTAGCCAAACAGTACAGCTGATCTCCAATGATGTTGTTATTTAAGATATGTGTCTGCAACCAACTGCCGAAAGTTTTCTTGTGTTCCCCTTTAATCCAAGAGTCAGCCTTCCTCGGGTTTTCGGAGCGTAGAATATTCTTGTGTCTCTCGATATACGGAGCCACCACGGTGGAATTGTGTAGAACTATGTAATGTGCTTGAGTGAATGAATGCTCATCCATACATACTTTTGCTTTCCTTCCTAGTGTGCCTTTTCCTGTCAGCCTACCCTCATACCGAGATTCAGGAACACCAATCGGCTTAAGGTCAGGAAGAAAGTCCACACAAAACTCAATGACCTCCTCTGTTCCATAGCCCTTGGAGATGCTTCTTTCTAGCCTAGCACGGTTACGAACATATTTCTTTAAGACTCCCATGAACCTCTTGAAGGGGAACATATTGTGTAGAAACACAGGACCGAGAATTCTAATCTCTTCGACTAGGTGAACTAGGAGGTGTGTTATTATATTGAAGAAGGATGGCGAGAACAACAACTCGAAGCTGACCAGACATTGGACCACATCAATCTGTAACCCTAATAGACTTTCTTGATCGATTACCTTCTGAGAAATTGCATTGAGGAATGCACATACCTTCATAATTGCCAGGCAAACATTTTCTGGTAGAATGCCCCTCAATGCAACCGGAAGCAATTGCGTCATAAGCATGTGGCAGTCATGAGACTTTAGGTTTTGGAATTTTTTGTATTTCATATTTACGATTCCCTTTATATTCGACGCGAAGCCAGTCGGGACCTTGATACTGAAAAGGACTTCAAAGAAGATTTCCTTCTCTTCCTTGGTAAGAGCGTAGCTAGCACGCCCTTGAAACTGCCCTGGATGCATGCTGATACGTCTCCAGCGTATCTATAATTTTTGATGCTCCATGCTTGTTTTTACACCATTTGCCTAATGTTTCGTTACACTTCATGGCACTTTTATGCATTTTCAGAACTAACCTACTAACAAGTCGCCACAGTGCCAGTTCCCTGTTTTCTGTTGTTTTTGTGTTTCAGAAGTGCTACACAGGAAATATTCTCGGAATTGGATGAAACAAGTTCCTGAAGTCTTATTTTTCCTGGAAGCTTCCAGAGATCCGAAGAGGAGTTGGAGGGGGGCCACGAGGGCCCCACACACTAGGGTGGTGTGGCCCAGGCCCTGGTCGCGCCCCCTATGTGTGAGGGTGCCTCGGGCCACCTCTGACGATGCCCCTTTGCCTATAAAGACACCCCGACGGAAAAAACCTAAGTACCCGATCACTTTTCTAGAACACATCGCGATTCGCCACCGCCGTTGACCCGAAGATCGGGAGGGTCCAGAAGCTCTTCCCGGCACCCTGCCGGAGAGGGGAATCACCACCGGAGGTCTTCTTTATCGCCATGCTTGCCTCCGGAGCGATGAGTGAGTAGTCTACCTTGGACTATGGGTCCATAGCAGTAGCTAGATGGTTGTCTCCTCCACCATGTGCTTCATGTTTAGATCTCATGAGCTGCCCTACATGATTGAGATCACCGTTATGTAATTCTACATGTTTGGTTTGTTGGGATCCGATGAATATTGGTGTTATGATTGAGTTGCTATACTAAAATATATCTTATGTTATCTCTATGTTGTTTATGATCTTGCATGCTCTCCATTGTTAGTAGCTATCTTGGCCGAGTAGTTGCTAGTGACTCCAAGAGGGGGTATTTATGCTCGATAGTGGGTTCATGTCTCTATTTAACCTGGAGGAGTGACAGAAACCTCTAAGGTTGTAGATGTGCTGTTGCTACTAGGGAGAAAAAAACATTCATATGCTCAAGGGCATATGCTTTGTTTACATTACACACATTGCTTAATGCAATTATCTGTTGTTCGCAACTTAATACTCATGGGGTGTTCGGATGATATCCCGGGGAGTGGATTATTAGTCATAGATGCAGTTGGATGGCGGTCTATGTATTTTGTTGTAATGCCCAGAGTAAATCGCATAGTGATCTTCTTGACATATCACGTTTATCTTTATTCTATCAATTGCCCAACTGTAATTTGTTTACCCAGCATGTGTTATTTATCTTATGGAGAGACAACACTAGTGAACTGTGGACCCTGGTCCTATTTCCATCATATTGCTATAACCTGTTTACTTTACTCGCACTATTTACTTTACTCGCATACTTTCACTGCTTTCCACTCGATACGCTCATACCCTTTGTTTCAAGCAAACCGGTGAGATTGACAACCTCATCGTAACTTGGGAACAAAGTATTTGGTTGTGTTGTGTGCAGGTTCCGCATTGCTATCGGTTGAAGATGAGTCAACAAGTGTCGTAAACGGCGCCCTTGTTGGAGTGCTATTAGGCCAGTCAGCATCACCTTCAGTCATTTGTTTGCTCCTCTCCTGAACGATAAACCTTGGTTTCTTAACTAAGGGAAAATCTTGCTGCTATATTCATCACACCTTCCTCTTGGGGTTCCCAATGGGCTGGTCATTTACCATGGATCACATGCCATCTCATCCTTTATGATGTTCCTGGTCCTCCCGTGCTTCTGGTGTATCTTTTGACTTCCCATACAAGCCCAGGAAGCCTAGAATATTCACGCAGAGATTCTTCGTTTGGTGCATCACGTCGATTGCGGAGCGGACCTCATGGACTTTCCAATAGGGTAGCTCCCAAAATATAGATTTCTTCTTCCACATGGGTGCGCCCTTATCAGGGTCGTTACGAACAAGTTGGCTGCCAGGACCCTTTCCAAAGATTACTTTTAAATCTTTGACCATATCAAATACTTCAGCACTAGTACGGGTGACAGGCTTCCCCCAGGGTTCTGCCTTGCCATTGAAATGCTTGCCTTTTTTTCTTTAAGGGATGCTTGGGCGGAAGAAAACGACAATTGTACGGGTACATATTCTTCCTACATTTGTCCAGATATATACTTTTTGTCTAATCCAAACAGTGCGTGCATGCATTGTATCCCTTGTTTGACTGTCCTGAAATGTTACTAAGAGCAGGCCAATCATTGATGGTTACGAAAATCAACGCTCGAAGGTCAAATTCCTCTTATTTGTGCTCGTCCTACACACGTACACCTGGTTCAGCCCACAGCTGTAAAAGTTCATCAACTAATGGCCTTAGGTACACATCAATGTCATTGCCGGGTTGCGTTGGACCTTGGATAAGCACTGGCATCATAATGAACTTCCGCTTCATGCACAACCAAGGAGGAAGGTTGTAGATACATAGAGTAATAGGCCAGGTGCTATGACTGCAACTTTGCTCCCCAAAAGGATTCATGCCATCTGTACTTAGACCAAACTATAAGTTCCTTGCGTCACCTGCAAATCTCGGGAACTCTCTCTCGATTTTTTTCCACTGTCGACCATCAGCGGGGTGCCTCAACTTGTCGTCTTTCATACGATCTTCCATGTGCCATCGCAACAACTTCTCATGATCTTTATTTCTGAACAGACGTTTCAACCGTGGTATTATAGGAGCATACCACATCACCTTGGCAGGAACCCTCTTCCTGGGTGGCTCGCCCTCAATATCACCAGGGTCATCTTTTCTGATCTTATACCGCAATGCAGTGCATACCGGGCATTTATCCATATTCTCGTACTTCTCACTGCGGTAGAGGATGCAGTCATTAGGGCATGCATGTATCTTCTGCACGTCTAATCCTAGAGGGCAGACAAGCTTCTTTGCTTTGTACGTGCTGGCGGGCAATTTGTTCTTTCTTGGAAGCATCTTCTTCATCAGTACCAGAAACTTTTTAAATGATGAGTCAGTCACACTGGTCTCTGCCTTCCACTTCAGCAATTCCAGTGTGCTACCCAGCTTCTTCTGGCCATCTTCACAAGTTGGGTACAACAATTTGTTGTGGTCCTGTAACATCTGCTCGAACTGCAACCTCTCCTTTTATGTGTCGCATCCTTGCCGTGCATCAAAAATGACCCGGCCAAGATCATCAGCGGGCTCATCTGGTTCCCGTTCTTCACCCTGATCTTCTTCTTCATTGTCTTCCATTGCGGTATTAGCATACTCAGGGAACATAGATCGGTAGTTGTCATCATTGTTCTCTTCTTCATCATCGTCTTCCATCATAACCCCTCTTTCTCCGTGCTTGGTCCAAACATTATAGCCAGACATAAAACCGGACCGAAGCAGGTGGCTCTGAATGACTCTTGAGGAAGTGTGATCCTTCTCATTCCGATATTCAACACATGAACAAAACATAAAGCCACTACCATGCTTGTTCACCTCAGCCGCATCTCGAAAAGAATGCACGCCTTCTCTGTAAGCGGCTGTGCGTGGATCATCTTACATCCATGGATGGCTCATCTACGTCATACAACAGTATATCAAACGCAATCATGATCCTAAAATTAGTACCGCATGGTCTAAACAAGAAAATATAGTTGCTAACCTTTTAGAACAAGTGGAAATAAAGAGGAAGAGGCTTAAGCATGGCTCGGGCACCTCATATCGTAGTTGTGTTCGGTGAACTTAAGTGGCATCGCTCTAACACACATTTCAACAAACACCTCTAGTGCATAGGAATGAAATAGAAAACTAGCACAAACCCACACTCCTCCATCCAAGAAAAAAATAAGGGAGAAGGGAGAGGGGCTGCGGCCATATATATAGGCAGAAGCCTTTAGTCCCGGTTTGAGACACAAACCGGGACTAAAGGGGCTGCACATGCGGGCCTCTCACCGCATAGCCCTTTAGTCCCGGTTTGTGTCACGGACCAGGACCAATGGATGCCGTACGCATGGGCGAGTTTGGGGCGACGTGGCCAGGCCTTTAGTCCCGGCCCAGATTACGGCCGGGACTAAAGATCCCTGACCAAAGGCCCGTTTTCCACTAGTGTAAAGCATAAAACAGTAGACTTAACCATCTCTCTACAAGAAAATTTGTAAGGACACCAATACTGGTTATACTAAAGGCCAAGTGCAACCAGGTATCCAACTTATCTGGAAATAAAAATCTATAGACCAACCTTTATGTAAATTTCATAAAATGACATGCACCAAATTTGTTTATACAGAATCGAACTTCATGTTAAGTAAGTTGTGTTCTGGTTATACTATTGGTAACTAGCAAAAGCGAGGAAATCGCCGGCGGCGGTGGGGAGGGAGGGGAGGGAGGAGGGGAATGAGATTTGTCCATGCGCGAGGGAGACGGCCTGTCCGCGACGCGACAGAGGGCAAATTCAGAAACTCGGGAAGTTTCATAACGTGGAAATATTTGACCGTTATTTCCTTTAACGTCATATATTAAGAAACAGAGGGAGTAGTAATCAGTCATGCATGCTCCATGCAAAAGAGACACGGCTGCCACAAAGTGCATCCAAGGCCATGCCCGGCAAAACTACATGCATGTGGTTTCTACGGAGCGACTATTGCTGCAACTTATCCGTGGTTTGCACTTATGTTTCTATCAAAATTTCTGTGTTTTTTCTCATGCCTACATTTTCACTATTACAATCAACTACTCTAAAGGTCCCCAAATTTGTTTTCTAAGGTAAGATTTGTATGGTGGCCGAGTAGTGCGCATACATTTGGGACCGATAGCAAATGGCACACCTAACCATATAATCCCAGCACTTCACCTACCCGTCACGGGAGCCCCTACAAGTTCCATTTGAGCAGCCCGCGTCAAGTTTCAACCAAACCTAGCAAAACGAGATCATTCGTCAAGCTCACATTGCATCAAGTTGATCCAACAGAGAACCTGAACTGAAATATCAAAGATGCTCCTCCATGCCAAGAGCTGCATCAAAATATCCAAAAGGATTTTCATTTCCATCTTAGATGGACCTCGAAGTAATGCTATATATGACATACGATACCGTGGGATCTTCAAAATAAGTAGTATGTTTTATGTTAATTTAGAATATAAAGTTTCAGGCAAAAGACATATGATGTGGCGTTTAGGCATTGGTTGAACTGCATTTTTTGGCGACGAGAAAAATTCATCGGCACATCACGATGAACTATAGGAAAATGCTACTCCCTTTGGTCAGAAATAAGTGTAAGTGATTTGTACTAAGTTAGTACAAAATCACTGACACTTATCTCTGACCAGAGGGCGTAAAATTTAGCCCAAGGATGAGACACTTTCGTTGTACTTATCGATCTTGTGCCACACGTCCATCTCATGGCAGAGAGAAATGAATCGTGCAAAGGAGAGGGGGGGGGGCACTATCATATTAACTCACTAGTGCCGGTATGATCATTTTCTCCTATGCTTTCTAAACGTCACAGGAGCCACCCCATGCACCGGGGGGGGAGGGTTGTGGCGCTGCTGCAAGCTCCTAGGGGAGGTTATTTCATTTGAGGGATGTGTCGACGAAGCTTACAGGCGAGGGTGGCAGTGCTCTGAGTGCTCAGTTCAAATCGGTATCCTGCCAGCCTCCTCGATGCTGCAATCAAGGGGAGGGGGAGGCGTGCGAGAGTCCACTGACATCGCTGCCAGCAAGTGAAGGATTCCTCGGTGGGGTTATAGGTGACGCAGTGATGAAAGTACAACCCAATGTGGCGTCTTGTGAGCACCTACACGAAGACGGAGCAGAAGGGGAGACAAATGTGCTATATGCTGTTTGGGAGACTGGGTCCACCCATGTGGAAAGGGGAAAGCGACGGCTCTTCGATTGAAGTCTCCTATACTGAGTACTCCTACTTACATCTTGATACGTTGCAAACGTATCTATAATTTTTGATGCTCCATGCTTGTTTTACACCAATTGCTTTATGTTTTGTTTACACTTTGTGGCATTTTTATGCATTTTCTGGAACTAACCTATTAACAAGATGCCATAGTGTCAGTTCCTGTTTTCTGCTATTTTTGTATTTCAAAAAAGTTATACAGGAAATATTCTCAGAATTCGACAAAATGAAAGCCAAACCTCCTATGTTTCCCGACACGAAGACAAAGTCCAAAGAAGAGACGGAGGCGAGCCGCGCCACCGTATGGTGTGGCCCCTCATGTGCCATCTGACATCGCCCTTCCGCCTATATATGGCCATCGATGCAAAAACCCTAAATGAATGGGCATCCATCCACGAAAAGTTCCGCAGCGCCACCGCCATCGAAGACCAATTTCGAGGGACAGAAGTCTCTGTTCCGACACCCTACCGAGATGGGGAATTGCCCCAAGAGCCATCTCCATCGACTCCACCACCATCTTCATCGCTGTTGCTGTCTCCCATGATGAGGAGGGAGTAGTTCTCCCCCGGGGCTGAGGGCTCTACCGGTAGCTATGTGGTTTATCTCTCTCTCCCATGGTGTGATCTCTATGTGATCATGAGCTTTGATCTAGTTGAATTAGTGGATGTTACTCTTCATCTATTATGCTACTCAAGTGCTTTTATTAATGTAATCTCTGGAGACACCTTGTCCCATGATGTGAATTTGATAGTGTGTGCATCGTGTGTGGCTCTTAGGCTAAAGATTACAGTAATACTTATCATGGGTTATGATTTGAGTTGGATGTCTCTATGTGACGAGGGCTAACTCGACAAATGTCCTAGATGAAGGACTTAGGATAGGGGGAATAGGGCGTCGGATGAACTCTAAGGTAAAATCAGTCCAACAAGGCATGTATCGAGAATAAACATGGTGATCAACTTGGCTTACTATCAATCTGTCCCTGACCGTCCTCTCCTGGCCCCTATATATAGGTGGCCAGGTCTCGAGGATCTGGTCGGGTCCGTTACATATTACAACATCGGTATACGATATGAACTCGTACTCCGGCTATAATTACACTTGGGCCTAGCTTAACGGGCCTTAGGGGTACTCAAGTAATGGGCTCTATTATCTATACCCTTGTCACTATGAAATTGTGGTGTTTGTCTGGAACTGTCTAGTACGCTCAAGGCAATAGTGTGGGGCTATCTAGATTGGGGAATGCGAACTTTAAGGAGTGCTTTTAGAGCCCTATGCTTGATTAGTGTTCGTTATCCAACCAGAGAGTAGTTCAGTGTAGCATAGTGAAGATAGATATTTATATGTTCAGTTATTATATCATTGTTGAGAGTGTCCACTAGTGAAAGTATGATCTCTAGGCCTTGTTTCTAAGCATTGAAACACCATTTACAACAAGTTTTGCTTCATGTTTGCTCACAGCGATTTTTATTTCAGATTGCAATTACCACTTATAATCATCCCTATTACTTGTATTTCACTATCTCTTCGCCGAACTAGTACACCTATACACCTGACAAGTGTATTGGGTGTGTTGGGGACACAAGAGACTTCTTGTATCTTAATTGCAGAGTTGCTTGAGAGGAATACCTTTGACCTCTTCATCCCTGAGTTCGATAAACCTTGGGTGATTCACTTATGGGAAACTTCTGCTGTTCTACAAACCTGTGCACTTGGAAGCCCAACACTGTCTACAAGAATAGAAGCATGCGTAGACATCAAGATCTTTTCTGGTGCCGTTGCCAGGGAGGTAAGGTAAAAGGTACTCACATCCTCTGGCTACTAAGCTATCTTCTAGTAATGTTGCTGGTGTGTGAGCGCTCGAAGTTATTTCCTTTAGATTATGCAATTATATATTTTTGGTTCTTGTTTCTATTTTCACTAGTTAGGCTTAATGGAAAACCTATAGAACTTTATTTGCATGCTAATAGAAATGTTATTAGTATGAATTCTTTGAACACAATTATTGCTAATGCTATGGAAAAGTCTAAGCTTGGGGAAGCTGGTTTTGATGAGCATGATATTTTTAGTCCCCTAAGCACGAAGGACAAATTTTCCTTTGATGATACTATACCTCCAATATATGATGATTACAATGATGAATATGATATTTTCAGTCCACCTACTATTGAGGAGAAAATTAATTATGATTACAATATGCCTCCTATATTTGATGACTATGGTGATGAGAATAATAATGATAGCTATTTTGTTGAATTTGCTCCCACTACGATTAATAAGAATGACTATGCTTATGTGGAGAGTAATAATTATTTTATGCATATGGCTCATGATAAGAATGTGTTAGGTGATAGTTATATTGTTAATTTTATTCATGATGCTACTAAAAGTTATTATGAGAGAGGGAAACATGTTTTTATGCATCTCAACAATATTAAGTTTCCCCTCTTTATTTTGAAAATCTTGAAGTTGCACTTGTTTTGCTTTCATATGCTTGTTGCTTTGTGCTTTCATGACTTGTTTCTTTACAAGATTCTTTTTCATTGGAAGTGGTTTAGACTTAAAATTGTTTCGTATTTGCTTTTTGATGCTCTTTTTTGCTTCAACTCTAATTTCTTACATGAGCATATTTTAAAATAACTATGCCTATCTTAATGGCTATACAGAAAGAGCTTTTGGGAGACAACCCATTATATTTTTGCTTTCATTTATTTTTGTTTCTTTGAGTCTTGGAAGTTGTTACCTCTCTAGCAACCTCTCCTTATCATTTTTATTTTGTTTTTGTGCCAAGAATAGTCTCTAATAGGAGGAAGGTAAGATTTGGGGAAGTTGCTGTCCCGAAACAGATTTCTGCACTTCGCTGTAAAATTTCATGAAATATCCCAGAACTTTGTATTGATTTGCAATTATTTGTGCACATGCCCCAGGTTATTATCTAACTTCTGTTAGTTTTGCACTTTTTGATTTGAGCAACAGAAAATTTTCGAAAAAATTGATCTTTACCTGCTGTTCTGTTTTGACAGATTTCTACCACTATTTGCATTTGCCTCTTGATCTGTTTTTTTTGAGTTCTTTTGATCACAGAACTTTTTAGAAGTTGCTATAGTAGATAATGTTTTAATAGATGTTTTACTTGAGTTGAAACTGAACCAAAAAGTGGATCTACTATCTTGCATACACTAATGTTGCTATTGAGAATTGTGTGAAGTTTTGTATGAAGGAAGTTTTCAAGTGTAGGGAAAGGAGAATGATGTGATGAGATGAAGGATGGACAAAAGCTCAAGATTGGGGATGCTCATGTCACCCCAAGAAATATCCAAGAAGTACAAGCGTCAAAGCTTGGGGATGACCAAGGCACCCCCTTCTTCATCAACAAAAATATCAGGTCATCTTTTAAGACACTATATTTTTATTGCTTCATATGCTATGTGTTGTTCTTGGAGCGTCTTTATTTTTGTTTTTAGTTTTCTTTTGTTTTGTTTTCTATAGTATATGGTTGGATCACAGCATTTTTGTTTTGGAAAGAGACACACTCTGTTTTTATTGCCTAGAACACTATAGTTTTCACTCTTATCATTCTGCGAGTGTTCTCTTTTGCTAGTACTGCGTTTAGACTTTGTTTTCCACCTTTATTTTTGTTTAGAACTTGTTAGTTCTTTGTAGTAACATGTGTTTAGATCTGTCTTTGTTGATTTTTATCTTTGAGAGTTATTTCAAATAGGTTGATTGGTGTTAGAAAAGAGTAAAATGGTTCATGCTTATAGTGGTGCAAAAGGGAGCTTGTTTAGACCGTGGCTTAGAATTTAGCATGTCATATTAGATATTATTTTGATTATATGCTTAGTAGTTATTGTTGTAGCATGACTTGTCTCAAATAACTGAGAGTGCTTAATGTGCCTTTGAAAGAATCATGCATTGTTTTTATCATTCAGAAGCATAATATTGTGGTATTCTCCTTTGATGCTTTATTTGGGTTGACTTGGCGCATGCTTACACCATGTTATGACTATAAACCTATCGCCTCAAGCCTCTATGATCATTTAGTTTTTGACTTGTAATATCACTTTATGCTTTGATTAATAATGTTTTGTCGCTATGCATGATTATGGTCGTTATTGCTCTCTTAGTTGGTCGCTCTTAGTCTTTTGCTAGCCTTCATCTGTGCTAAGTATGAGCTCTGCTCGTGCATACAACTCCCAAACAAATCAAAGTTATTTCAAAGAGTCCACTATAAATTCCTATGCATGGCATTTCAAACCATTCCAAGTAAATTTTCATGTGCTACCTTTCAAAACCTTCAAAATACTTCTCATTTTGTGACACTATTTTTAGCTCATGAGGACCTAGTGGTTGGGTTTGTTATCTTCCATATTAAATTAAGTACCCCTCGACTTGCATGCTTCATCTACTCATCACTAATTTTGCAAGAGAGCTGATCAGACCATTATAACTTCAAAAAAGAAAAAAGTAAATAAAAAGGCACTCCTACATGGTATGAGATTGTTGGCAGGCACCCGAGGATTCGATTAGCCATGGTTTGTGAAAGCAAAGGTGGGGAGCAGTGCCAAACTTTATAAAAGAGCATATAAATGCCTATTTTCAATACTCAGAACCGCTCTCAACTTGTTTAGTATGGAAGATAACAAGAACCCCATTGCCATTCATTGACAGGAACAACCACCTCCCAAAACAATTTTTATTTATGTTCTATAAATGAAAAGCTCTAGCACATGATAAATCCCTGCTTCCCTCTGTGAAAGGGCATTTGTTTTACTTTTATATGTCGAGTCTCTATCTTCTATCTTTATGCACCAATTAAGAGAGCATAGTTGTCATTCTGAGTATAATGTGCATAGTCCCCAAATTTATTATTAATTGATTCATGATTACGATATTGCTTGTTCTCAAATTATTTGTATCTAGTCACCCTTTGAACTTTGAAGGTGTCCTATGCATTTATATTTTGCTACTCCATGAAGGACAAGCTGAATAGCACTTTGAAATGTTTTCTTTATGCCTGAAAACAAACAAATGACTTTCAATGCATTATTCATGATCTTTTGTTTGTGTTACTTTTCATGTTGTAACATGGTTGCTAAGTTCTATGGTTAGAGTTATATCTTTTATGCCCATGTTTAGAGTACTTTGATCTCAGCTTGCAATGCTTTACATTGACTTGATCAAGATTGTGTTGGCTGCATGTCACCTCAAAAATTATTTTTTTATTACTTACCTACTCGAGGACGAGCAGGAGTTAAGCTTGGGGATGCTGATAAGTTGCAAATGTATCTATAATTTTTGATGCTCCATGCTTTTTTTACACCAATTGTTTTATGTTTTGTTTACACTTTGTGGCATTTTTATGCATTTTCTGGAACTAACCTACTAACAAGATGCCACAGTGCCAGTTCCTGTTTTTTTGCTATTTTTGTATTTCAGAAAAGTTATACAGGAAATATTCTCGGAATTGGATGAAATGAAAGCAAAACCTCCTATTTTTCCCGACATGAAGACGGTGTCCAAAGAAGAGACAGAGGCAAGCCAAGAGGCGGCCACACCATAGGGTGGCGCCCCTGGCCGCACCACCATATGGTGTGGGCCCCTCGTGTGCCATCTGGCATCTCCCTTCCGCCTATATATACCCTCCGACGCGAAAACCCTAAATGAATGGGCATCCATCCACGAAAAGTTCTGCAAAGTTGCCGCCATCGAAGACCAATTTCAAGGGACAGAAGTCTTTGTTCCGGCACCTTGCCGGGACGGGGAATTGCCCCCAGAGCCATCTCCATCGACTCCACCACCATCTTCATTGCCATTGCTATCTCCCATGATGAGGAGGGAGTAGTTCTCCCCCGGGGCTGAGGGCTCTACCGGTAGCTATGTGGTTCATCTCTCTCTCTCTCTCATGGTGTGATCTCTATGTGATCACGAGCTTTGTATCTAGTTGAATTAGTAGATCTCACTCTTCATCTATTATGCTACTCAAGTGCTTTTATTAATGTAATCTCTAGAGACACCTTGTCCCATGATGTGAAGTTGACAGTGTGCGCATCGTGTGTGGCTCTTAGGCTAAAGATTACAGCAATACTTATCATGGGTTATGATTTGAGTTGGATGTCTCTATGAAATTGTGGTGTTTGTCTGCAACCATCTAGTGTGCTCAAGGTGATAGTGTGGGGCTATCTAGATTGGGGAATGCGAACTTTAAGGAGTGCTTTTATAGCCCTACGCTTGATTAGTGTCCGTTATCCAACAAGAGAGTAGTTCAGTGTAGCATAGTGAAGATAGATATTTATGTGTTCAATTATTATATCATTGTTGAGAGTGTCCACTAGTGAAAGTATGATCCCTAGGCCTTGTTTCTAAGCATTGAAACACCATTTACAACCAGTTCGTCTATATGTTTGCTCGCATTTTAGATTACAATTACCACTTATAATCATCCATATTACTTGTATTTCACTATATCTTCGCTGAACTAGTGCACCTATACACCTGACAAGTGTATTGGGTGTATTGGGGACACAAGAGACTTCTTGTATCTTAATTGCAGAGTTGCTTGAGAGGGATACCTTTGACCTCTTTCTGCTTGAGTTCGATAAACTTTGGGTGATTCACTTAAGGGAAACTTGCTGCTGTTCCACAAACCTCTGCATTTAGAGGCCCAACACTGTCTACAAGAATAGAAGCGTGCGTAGTCATCACACCTCAAAAGTGGATACCTCTTGAGGAGATATCAAAATACGGGAATGTCACACCGCGCCGCCTCCATTTGTTGTGGTTTCGTCATGGTAATAGCCATCAGGGATGGCTTAGGTATAGTCGACGTGGAGATTTCTAAGGACGATATTGGTACACGATGTACCCAGATTTGCTCCCTTGTTCCAGAGGTAAAGACCTCTTCTTGCTTACCTATTTATGTTGTGAGTATAGATTACAATATTGCTCTTAATCTAGGGTATGTGGAAGAGTGTCTCAAAGCATATGCCCTATGAGGTGAACCCAATTGGCCTTATAACATGACAGAACAAGGTCGATATTGAGATGGGCAAGTGCGGAGGCGTGCTCCTCCACCTTCTCCGGAGGCGCAAGGTCACACTGCGATGGCGAGTGGGCACTGGGTAGGGAGGAACTCCAAACATTTGGTCGCAGTTAATTGTGAACACCATGATTCACGGCGGTCGATGACTTTATAGGCGCTCGGCTACATGACCAAGAAAACTATATCGGCACTGCGTGACACGTGGCGGAAAGCGAGAAGCTTGGCGGGAGGTGCACACGGTTAAGAATTTCGATGTGTCTGCGATGCGGGTTTAAATCACACCTTTTTACGCTTAGGCCTTTCACAATGTGCAAAATGTTGATGTGTCAGTCAATTTAATGATGAAAGAAAGTATTTTTGTAGCTTAGCTAAGATACAACTCTTACAGGGAATCATAGGAAAAATGCATTGCTAGCCCAATCACATATATGCATGTACCCAAAATCATTAAATTTTGATACAATACCTAAAAAATAATACATTGTGGAGATTGTTGCCACTACGTAGAATAACACGCTAAGATACAATGCATTGTGGGCCTTATCAAAACCATCACACAAAAATTATTTTCGTAAACCGATTGAGATAGACCATCGCACATGGCTTCATTATTTATGAGCGTGTGCGTTCTATCACACACTGGTTGCTAATATATAGGAAAAAAAGTCTATTTTAAACTCTGAACTCGTAGAGGTTCGGTGAAATGAACCCTGAACTTTGAATCTCTGTCATTTCTATCCTAAACTTTGTAATCCAGGTCTAAATTGAACCCTAGACCTATTTTTCAAAGAAAAAAATAAAATTATAAATTGCTTCTTTTACCGACTACATTGTCTCACATGTCATATTCCTTGTTTATCAATCTCCCTATTGACAGGGAAGAGGATGTAGGCACTAACCTGTGGGGCCCAGATGACAGCGTGGGGATTAAAGAAGAAAATATTTGGTACGCCGCGAATCGAACCTGAGACCTATGGGACTATGATGTGCCCCGCTAGCCACAATGCATAACTAGTGATTTTGATAAAAGAAGGGGCTTAGCTTAGAAGATGACCTCGTCACCGGAGGTGAGCTTGGCAGGCTCCGGCGGATGAAGAGAGGTATAGGAGCGGAGTCTCGTCCAGGCACTGTTAGGGGGACACGCCGGAGACATCTCCTACAAGCTTTGGCCGTCGGCGACGGGGTTCACTACACCCGTCACCAAGCGTACGGAAGACTCCAAGGGAGTATAAATAACTAATTCAGAGCAGAGGAAGTATAATCTTTTGCATAAACAAGTTTAGATGGCCTGCGCTGATGCCCGTGCGAATTGCTTCCTTTGTTGCTGATCGAATTTAGGGGTGTGTCCTAGCCAATAATTTGTATTCCGGGCCGGGACTGACTTTTCCCGGTGATCCAAACATGTCTGGGGTTTGATTTAGACTGGGATTGTAAAGTTCAGGGTACAAACGATAGGGATTCAAAGTTTGGGATTCATTTCGCCGAACCTATATAAATTTAGGGTTTAAAATAGACTTTTTCCTAATATATAATAGTGTGCAATGATTTTGACATCGCACACATTTGAAACGGTTGCGCACCATTTAAAAAAAAGGTGTGCGTGGTGTATTGTGTATAATCGGTTCTAAATCTAGTGACACACCAATTGTAAGATTTTTTCCCGCAATAGCCTTCCCACGAATTTAAGCATTGTATAGCCAAAGCTATGGCAGTTGAAAGAAGCCTACTCTTCTGAACCCTGGTATATCCCAGTCCAGCTCCACCCTTTTTATTTGAGTTCGTTTTCAATCAAAATGCTAACATGTTGGCCACCTACCAAGCACAACGTAGACCATATAGTTTTTGCTTGGGATTCGTTGACCCTACATGTAATCGGGTCCTTCTTAGCTGACTTGAGGCCCCATAAAGTTTGTAGCGTCCTACCTTTACCTAAATGCAGAACTCCTATGTATCCGTGCCATTCCCTGGATCAGTAGATAGCACCACAGTACAAAATATAGTAATCATTGCAACAGTTTCAATATTACAACAGTAATCCAGTTACATAGGTCTTCAACCTTATGAGTACACAGCATAAAGCATAGTAGCAATGAGCCTTCATCTTCATCAAGTGCCACAGGCAGACATGTTAGAATGTAAGCTCAAGATCCTACTGTTCGTTCCTTTCCGAATAAAAACCTGCACGTTTGAATATGCAGCCCCAGAGGGGTTAGTACAACAATGTACTGGCAAATGACACATATTTGGTGGCATTTGTAAAAAGACTATACTACATGATATCTGGTTCTGTGGATCTCAAAGGCTAATTTGCATAAAGCAAGTTTTATCCTACGATATTTGCAAAATCTTTTTATCAAAATTTTATTTATGAAGGGCTGAAATAACCCCCATGCACTACATACTAGCTAGGCATGTAGCTCTGGGCGAAACTCAATAGTATTGAAACAAGAGTAACAAACACCACGAAGAGTGCACAGTCCTGAGCTTCTGATTAAAAGTATCTAATCATATTTTAGAGCATTCAGAAAAGATGATGAGATTCTTTCGATAATTCCATGGCTAGAGACTCAATTGTCCATTCCGAGGACGCGGCTACCACACAATCAAAGAGTATCAGAAACAAACATGTTTAGAAATCAAAACAAGATTTTTATAGGGTTATTAGTAGCAAGCCAGATCTATTAGAAACTAGGGTTTTTCTATCATGGCTATCATAACACCACTCCACTTCAATCAAGCATGCAGGTGTTCACATAGGTCCATTACCATTCCCATCACATCAGCTGATAAACAACAAGTTTCTAAATCCAACAAAGTTGGATTCGCTCCAAAACACTTTGTGGTTGAATTACTATGAATTAACTAATAGCAATTATGACTAGAACACCAAAATAATTCCCAGATATTCTCTGGACATCAAAAATATGTAACAGAGGATGTTCTGGGAATCTAACACAATGCATGACACATAGAAATTGGATTCATGCTAAAATTCCTATTCTATTTCAAATGAGAAAATAAACAACACTAAATAAAATAGTTTCCATTTTATTTACTACTACAGATCTATAGTCCCTAAAATACCAAACCCAAGGTTACAGGCAAAATAACACACCATAGTATCAGAGAAAATTGGATCCACACCATTCCAACTTATAGAACTCAAAATTTGGGTTTTTGAATGAAAAGTGACTAGTTTTGCCAATCAAAAATATCAATGCACAAACAGTGGTCCATTTTGCATGGGACCAGTGCCATTAACTAGATATTTGAATAAGGAATCCATAGGAATTTGAATCAGGTCAAAATAATTCCTAGATGTTTTTATATTTAATTTTCAAGTTGCAGATTTCAAACTAAAGTTTAATAGGATTCCTAAAAAAAACATCAACCGGGCAGAATCCTGCAAATCTGGGCCGAACAGCTAGGGGTCGGCCCATTACCGCGTTCTTGTTTGAGAAAAAAAAATATAACCTAACGAGCGGGGCCCACACGCCAGCTCAGATAAGAGGGCGAAGGGATACCTTCCAGTCGATCTTCAAATCGAGGGCGCAGAGTCGGCCGCGTCGACTAGTCGCCGGCGGCGACCAAAATTTAGCGGTGCTGCGCCAACGGTCTGGTATGCATGAGAGGAGGCGTGTGGCGAGAGGTTATGTCTAGGGACGGCCGGTCGGCTCGGGGAGAGAACACCGAACACGCGCATGCCAGGTGTTCGACACTGAACCGGCTCTCAGAGCACGGCCGAGCGAGGTCTATAGAAGGAGGATAAGTATGGGAGCGTGTTGGGTATTAACCATGTACAGAGAGAGGAGCTCCATGGCGGGGTTTGAGGCAAGGATGAGCTCGGGCCAAAAATTTGGCCACGGGTGGTGTCTTGCATCGTGTCAGCTGAGTTCCAGGGCTAAGGTTGATTAAAGAAGAGGGTAGGGGTAGCAGGGGGTGTTCTGGGGTGGTGCACTCGCCCTAGCACTGGTTGGAGGGAAGGTGGTGGTGCTGGAATTGATGCCTCACGATCTTGCAAGATACACCATTATCTCTCCCTCTTTTTCTTCCAAGCACTAGAAGGCAAAGGAGGTTCAGTGCTACAGTAGCATGAACAGGGAGGGATGTAGGTGCTGGAGTGGCCAACGTGTCGATCTAGTAAGGTTTGAAATTGATTAAGAGAGTTGGAGAGGGATATTGGATTGATGCATGCATGATTCAAGTGAATTTGTGAATTTGATTTGCATAGTCCCCAATAAGGCATGCAAGGATGGATCGAGAGATGAAATGAGGCGGTGGATATGACATTTAAATTTGGGGCTCAATTGATCGAACAAGTGGTGGGAGTATGCCTAATTTGATTGAGAAGTATTTGAACTGGCATTTGAAAATTTTCGGAATAGAAGATATGATTTTGATTTAAAAAAAACTTTTATATGCAAAACAATGTTTTGGAAAACTTACTCAAATTTATTTGATGGAAAAAGTGTAAGAAATTGCTTGGTTGCCATTCCCATGCATTTGGTGTACAAAGAAAATGAATAAAGAAATAAATTCTTAGAAATAATATCTAAATGGGAAATAGAGCGATATGAAAGGTAGATCACATTTCCCAATTTTATTTTGAGAAGAAACTTTGAAAACAAAAGGTAAAACTTTGAAGTGATTTTCTAGAAAAGAAGAAAACAGAATGATTTATGATTTTAGAAATAAATGGCCATTAAGGTAAATGAGTTAGGATTGATAAAATAAAATATAGATATAGATAAGACGTTGTTGTTTGAGGTCTAGGGGCAATGGTAGAGTTTTGAACTAAACCAAGGACTTGGCTAGGGAAGAATAAGTGACAAATGTTCACTGTTTTGATTAGGGTTAGAAATAGGACTAAAACAAGTAGTAGAAGTTCTCAAATTACCAAGTGGTAATGGAGAGAATGGAAGATAAAATGATAAATATGAGTTATAGGAAAGTGTGTTGCTATGGATAGGAAGGTATAAGATTAAAGCAAGTTTTTGAAGACTGAATCTATCAACAGAAGTGAAGATAGGGCCAAACTTGGAAATTGGTGATTTTGTATTGAAAGGGGTGGCTATATCCAGGTGGGGTTTGTTGAATAAAATAGCAACAAACATTCTTATAAAATTTGGGTGATAATCCCATAATTTCCAGAGACAAGAAAAATACCAAAGAGGTATTCTTCCCATTTCTGCTATCTTTGTAAAAAGGAAAAGTAGTTGTGGAAATACTTTTATAGAATATATTGAAAAATGAAACGAGTGCTCATAAAGAGGGAACCTCATTTCTAATTTTTTTGATAAACTTGAGTTTTGAAAATAAATACTCCTTTCATAAGGAATAGAGTTGTAGGGTTTTACAAAGTGGGAACATCAAAATAGGTTTTATATAGAAAATATATTGAAAGCAAATTATAAGAACATCCCCACTAACCACCTTATAATTTGGTGTGCTTTAGATAGGTTAGTCCACAGGCCTACCTGTAGATCATAGCTACACACAAGAAACTCAATCAAAGTCAAACAGGTCACACCAAGTCAACCCATCACACAGAGTCAAACCATTGGAAATAGGAGGGGTTGGTCCACAATCTTATACAACAAGCAACTTAACCTCTCAAAGGGGAACATGTTATGTAGAAATACAGGACCGAGAATGGCAATCTCTTCGACAAGGTGAACCAGGAGATGCGTCATAATATTAAAGAAGGATGGCGGGAACACCAACTCAAAACTAACAAGACATTGGGCCACATCCTTCTGTAACCTTGGCAGAATATCTGGATTGATTACCTTCTGAGATATTGCATTGAGGAATGCACATAGCTTAACAATGGGTACGCGAACATTTTGCGGTAGAAGCCCCCTTAATGCAACCGGAAGCAATTGTATCATAATCACATGACAGTCATGCGACTTCAGGTGTAACATCCCAAGTTTTCAAATATAAAAATTCATCATGCATCCATGGCATTTTGCATAGCATTGTCATTATAAAGCTTTGAAATCACAATTCTTCAAAGAGCACTATTTCTTTTCCCCATTTTACACCAAACTTAGAAACAAAGGGTTTCAGAAAGTTTTAATTCTAATAGTTCCATTGTTTATGGAAGCAATATTATTTTCTTATGGTAATTATTGTTGTTACAAAACTTTACCTTGTGGTGCTTCAAAAAGTGTTTATTTTTTTATATTTCAGAAGCACTACTGTTTTAAATACTAACTTAATAATTTTTGAAAACCAAATATTTTGGGAAGTTATTATTTGAAATTTAGCTTCCTAGTTATGTGGAAACTATATTTAAATTCTTGCAAATTATTTCTTTTTCCAACATATCACTAAACCTTGGTTTATAGGTCTGAAGCACACTTTTTAAAGTGCAAAAGTGATCAGATTTGATTTTATTCAAATCAGATTTGCTTAGCATTTTCAAAAACCCAAAACAGAATTCAGAAACAAAAGAAAAAGAAAAAAGAAGAAAAAAAGAAAGAAAGAAGAGGCCAGCCCAACCTGGGCCGCACCCGGGGCCCAAGTCCAGCCGAGCCAGCCCGGGAAGCCAGCCCTCTGCCTTTCCCTCTCTCCCTCTCGCTGCCAGGTGGGTCCTACCTGTTGGCTCTTTCTTCTCCACTGATTTTCTCTCTCTCTCTCTCTCTGGTTTGGTAACCGTCGGCGTTTACACCCCCAGTAACACCCCTGCCACTTAAAACCCTCCCCGATCCAAGCTCCTACTCCCCCTCTCCCGACCCTTCCTTTTTTCCGTTCACCGAACCTCGCCAAACCGTCAAAATCGACCGCTGAACTTCGCCGTGCTACAGAGCTCCGAGGTCAAATTCTAGCACACCGCGGAGGCCCCGCGTCCTCCTTCTGGTCTCAATATCTTTCCCTCTCCCTCGCGCATCTGCTCATGCCTTTCTCTTGCTCAAAACCGCAGCGAATCAAGCACCTAGACACCGCCCGAAGCCGCCGTCTCCTCCAGCCGCTCCTCGACATCGTCTCGGGAAGCAAATGTCATCGCTGATCAAGAAATCGAGGTCGCCGCCCCTGTCCGCACACCGTCCGCTACTTCCCCAAAGTTGCAGGCCACCGAAACTTCACCGTCGATGAGCTCCAGTACGCACCTCGCCGAAAAACATCCCGCCGGTGAGTCTTCCCCACACCACTTCTTCCCTGTCCCTTCGATCCAAATCCGACGGCCTAGAATAGAAGGCCTTACCAAATCGGTATCGGCCTATAGCACTGCGCCACGTCGGCCAGGCTGGTCAGCCCCCAGTCAAACCCATCAAAATGAATTCAAATTCGAAAGTCAAATCCCAAAATTCTACTGCATCTTGTAAAATCGATAGAAAATAAAATACTTGGCCAAAAATTACAAATAAGGTATCCCTGAAATCCTTGAAATGTTTAGAATCCATTTCTGCAGCGAAACTACAAGGGTACTGTATAAATTTTTGAAGTGAAAAATAAATTGGCAAAATGACTTGTAGACCCCTTTTAATTCATAACTTTTGTTCTGTAGGTCCAATTGCTACAAATTTGTAGATCAATTTAGAATCAAAAGTTTTCAAACTTGAAACGTGCACAAACTTGCTACTGTTAAATTTACTCAAATCACTATTTTGGACCTCATTTGTTTTCTAAAACCTATTTTGGAGTAAAACCACTTGCCGTAGCTTCATGTTACTGTCATCTAACCAGTAGTATCTCAAACCTATTTTTATAGTGCAGTACCAAACCAGAACCAATTTTGGGAAGTGTTAACTCAATTTTCCAATTAACTATTTTGTTAATTGCTTTGCTAATTGTTTAATAAAACTTTTCCACCACCACACTTGTTTTCTAAACAGCATGATTCACTAAATGCAACATTTTCACACACTCACTTAGTGTGTGAAATTAAAATGATATTTGCATACATGCATACATGTCCATGGCTGCCATTTGAAATAGTGTGTTTATGCTTGTTTATCTTGTTTGTTTAGATTGTGAAGAGGAGCAGAACAACTACTGTGACTGTTGTGAGTGTGCAGGCTGTTACCAAGGCAAGTGACACACATATTCCCTACCCATTTTACTATATGCATTAGTGTTTTATAAGTAGTATGCATGATAGGTTGGTTACTCAAAGTGATGTTTTCCAAGGCTAGAACCTAGTAGTTTATAGCCATCCCTGAACCAACTCCTGGTAGGATTTTCCATGTTGAAAAATGATGCCAATGCTTGTTCATAAGTTGATGTTTAGTTTTAAAATTTAACTTCAACCCAATGAAACACCTGGGTGGATTGGTTTGATGATGGAGGCGATGTTGAGTGGCTACCCAGGGCTACACACCTGGCTTTCAACCCAGGATTTGTGTAGTTGTCTTCGCCTGGGCGCTCACTTGTGGATTGCCACCCAGGAACAAAGAGACTACCATGTCTTCCTTGCTTTAGTGAGCTTCCAGTGCAGCCTTATGATAATATGGGCTCTGTCTTGACTAACTAGGTTGTGAGAGTTCAATTTATGTGCAAGACATTGGTTGGTAACATAATTATAGGTGGGAACGGGTCTTGCTAGTATAGTTACTCTCTCCTTCTGAAAGGTCTTGTCTCATTCTTCTCTCTGGGTAGAATGAGTCTTAAGGTGAAAGTGCACAACCCCTGCAGGGTGTAAAACTAATCGATTAGCCATGTCCCCGGTTATGGACAACTTGAGTTCCTAGACATGGATGTACGGAAGAGTCTCATCACCATTTCTGAATGAAATAAAATTGTTTAGAAACATTTAGGACAGGGACTACTCAGGACTACACACCTGGCTATCAACCCAGGATTTGTGTAGTTGTCTTCGCCTGAGGGTTATCTTGGTTTTGTTGAGTAACTACTCAGGGCCACATACCCTTCAAAGTGTGTGGTTGTCTTCGCCTGGGGGTTATCTTGACCTTAAAAGTTTTCCAATGATTTATAAAGTTTGATTTGAAAATGATAGGATAAAATTTGCTTTATGCAAGTCAGCCAGAAACTCCACTAGCCAAATATCATGTAGATAGTTCTTTCACAACAGCCACCAAATAAGTGTCATTTGCCAGTACATCATTGTACTGACCCCCATTCATGGGGCTGCATAATCAAATGTGTAGGTTCTTCTGATGAGGAGTAAGATGTTAGGATCTTGAGTCTACATACCAACATGACTGCCCGTGGCGCATGGTGAAGATGGAGGCTCAGTACTACCCTAGTTCCGTTGTGATTGAGATGTGTTGAACTCTGTTATGTGTTTTAGTCCATGAGACTATGATGGTTTGTAATAATTGGAGACTTATGTATCTGGATCCACGTTGTAATCTTGATACTATGCAATGAATACTATATTTTGTTCTGTGGTGCTATCATTGATCCAGGGAATAGCACTTAACACAGGTGTTCCACCTTAATCCAAAGATGGGGCCTTACAAAATGGTATCAGAGCATAGTGTTGCCTGTAGGATCGAGACCCTAGGATTGGAAAGCCATAGGACACAAAATTTTATTATGCAAAATATTAATGATTTTATTGTCTTAATCATTTCATTCCTACTTGTACTTCTCATTCCAGTTCTGACCTTTTCTCTCTTCTTTTCAAAATGTTGTAGATGGACACCTATGACGAGAGAGTTGTTGCTGGTGAGGGAGACTACCTTTTCACAGATGTGCTGCTTGACCTCGCCACCTTGCTTCAGATACCACCTCTAGTTTTTTGTGGGAAGATGCAGTACAAGGAGTATGGCATGGAGAAGTGGTTGATCCAAACCACTATCCAAGGAAGACTTGATGAAGAAGGTGAATCCACAATGGAGTACACTAAAGCATACGTGGACTGGAGGTATTCTGTGGAGATTGCCATGCAGGGCGCCATAGCCCGCATCCGCCACAAGTACAGAGCCCTCATTCCATATCCCTTAGCCTATGTGATGTTTGGAGAGCGTTCTGTTGGAGGACATGCTGTGGATCGCAGAGGCCAGGAGTTCCACTCCCTCCTGAGAGGCTACCTCACTGAGAGGGAGCGCTGCTCAGTCAACCTGGAAGACATGCTGAAGAAGCAGATTATCAACCAAGACCAGTTCAGAGAGCTCATGGATCTTGCCACTAAAAGAATCATGGAGACCGAATATGCACTTGTGATGATGGGTGAGAAGAAGACCCAGCTGGAGAATAAGCTCAAGATTGTTGAAGGACCCTTGCAGTTGGGCGGGAAGATCCTTCAAGAAGACATATGGTCACATCTTCTTGAGAAGACTATACTACTATAGTATGATAACATGCAAAAGTTGGGAGATGAGAAGAGGCAGATCGAGGAGGTCAACAATGAGCTGAAGTCTGAGAATGAGAAGCTGAAGATGAAGAATGCTGAGTTGGAAGCAAATCAAAAGAAGGAGGTGTCTGAGGAAGAAGAGGACCCCAAGGAGAGGATCGTGTACCCCTCAAGTGAAGAGCTATCTTATGAAGAATGGGAGGCCAAGGGGCTGAAGCGCCTCAAGGAGGAGGGGCATAGAGACCCTCCATCTCCCACTTGTCTCAAGAGGCTCAAGAGAGGCTAGAGGACCACCATCCTAGTATTTGTATCGTTTACGTTGGCACGTTTTGTATTGTCTTACCATGTTGGTATGACAGTACCATTTCCATTTGTGTTCTAAACCTTTAGTGTTTGCTTTTAAACTTGTTAAGATGTTCAGTGTGAAGTTTAAATTTTTTATCTCTGGTTGTGTGGTTGTTTGTTTGTTGAATGGATTGTTGTATTGTGCATGGGTAGGAATTTTGTTTCCTTAGTTCTATCTGTCTAATACTCATCTATGCTATACATTACCTCAGATGCCGCCCCGACGTGCACCAAACAACAATGACAATGATGAAAACAACAACAACAACAACAACAACAACAACAACACCAACGTAGTGATTCAGCAATTAGTGGCAGCACAGGCTCAACTGATGCAGATGATGACCCAGTTCATCCAAGCCAATGCAAACAACAACAACAACAACAACCCTCCACCACCACCACCACCGCCACCCCCACCCCAAGTGGATAGATTGGCAAGGTTTCTGAGGTTGAGACCCAACAAGTTCTCATCTGCTACTGAGCCAATAGTGGCTGATGACTGGCTGCGTTTAGTCAACAAGGATCTGGTTACATATGAGTGCACTGATGCTGAGAAGGTGCGCTTCACTGCCCACTTACTTGAAGGACCCACAGCTATGTGGTGGGAGACATACCAGATCACTCATCCAATAGATGGTCTGGATTGGGACATGATGTCTACGCACTTCTATTCTTGTAGACACTTGTTGGGCCTCCAAGTGCAGAGGTTTGTAGAACAGCAGCAAGTTTCCCTTAAGTGGATCACCCAAGGTTTATCGAACTCAGGGAGGTTAGAGGTCAAAGCTATCCCTCTCAAGCAACCCTGCAATTACGATACAGAAAGTCTCTTGTGTCCCCAACACACCCAATACACTTGTCAGATGTATAGGTGCACTAGTTCGGCGAAGAGATAGTGAAATACAAGTGGTAATGATAATTATAAGTAGCAAATGTAACTTGGAATAAAAATTGCTGCGCGCAAACAAGTAACAAAACAGTAAGTAAACGATATGCAAAGCTTGAAAACAAGGCCTAGGGATCATACTTTCACTAGTGGACACACTCCCAACAATATAACATGACTGAACAAATAACTTCTCTTTGCTAAGGCACTCTGAATTACTCTCCTATTGAATAACACTAATCATTGTGTAGTGGCTACAGAAGCACCCCTTAAAGTTCATCAAGTACTTGACAAACACCACTCATAGAGATATCCAAATCAAATCACAATTCAAGATAGAAATCATTGCAACTTAGACCAAGTACTAACACGGTGCACACACTCTCACCATTACACCATGAAAGGAGGAATAGATCACTCAAACTATCATAGCAATAATTATTCTCATAATCCACAAGAGATCACAATCATAGCCTAAACCAAGTACCACCATGATGCACGCACTGTCACCGTTACACCATAACAGGAGGAATAGATTACTTTAATAATCACCACTAGACTACACATAATATCTGAATAATAACATCTATTTGTTCAACATGATACAAAGCTCACGATCACATAAAGATCACATCATGGGAGAGAGAGGTGAACCACATAGCTACCGGTAGAGTCCTCAGCCCCGGGGATGAACTACTCCCTCCTCATCATAGGAGACAGCAAGGTTGATGCAGATGGCGGTGAGGTCGATGGAGACGGCGAAGACGGCGATGGAGACCGATGGAGATGGCTCCGGGGGCACTTCCCCGTCCCGGCAGGGTGCCGGAACAGAGACTTCTGTCCCCCGAAATTCGTCGGCGATGGCGGCGGAGCTGCGGAACTCTTTCTGGAAAATTGCCGACTCCCCTAGGGTTTTCCGTCCCGAGGCTTCTTATAGGCGAAGGGGCATCGCGAGAGGGCAGCCAGGGGCTCCTCACATAGGGGTGGCACGGCCAGGGCCTGGGCCGCGCCAGCCCTATGTGAGGGAGGCCTGTGGCCTCTCTCCTTCCTCTCTTCGGATGTCTGGATGCTCCCGGGAAAAATAAGACTTCTGGCTTTTGTTTCGTCCAATTCCGAGAATATTTCCTGTGTATCACTTCTGAAACACAAAAACAGCAGAAAACAAGAAACTGGCACTGTGGCACTTGTTAATAGGTTAGTTCCGGAAAATGCATAAAAGTGCCACTAAGTGTAACGAAACAATAGGCAAATGGTGTAGAAACAAGCATGGAGCATCAAAAATTATAGATACGTTTGAGACGTATCAAGCATCCCCAAGCTTAACTCCTGCTCATCCTCGAGTAGGTAAGTGGTAACAAAAGAATAATTTTTGAGGTGACATGCACCTACACAATCTTGATCATATATGTAAGCATTGGTGAGCTGGGATCAATAGAACTTAAAACATGGGATGAAGATATAATCATGACAATAAGAACTTAGCAACCATGTTGTAAACATGCAAATGAACACAAACAAAAGATCATGATAATGAAACAATGAAAGTCAAACGTGTGTTCAAATCATAAGGAAAAACATACAAAAGGTTTTCAGCTTGTCCTTCAAAGAGAGCAAAGCATAAATGCATAGGACACCTTCAAGTTTAAGAGGGTGACTAGATACAAATAATTTAAGAACAGGTGAAACCAACAATATGAATCAATCAATGAACTTTGGGACAATGCATATTACACTAAGAATGACAACTATGCTCTCTTAATGGTGCATAAAGATAGAAGGTGGTGACTCAACATAAAAGTAAAAGAAAGGCCCTACGCAGAGGGAAGCAGTGATTGCAAGTTTTATAACCTTCAAAACTTATGGTACTTACCGGCTTTGAGCTCTCATTGCCCCCATCATAAGCATCTTGAATGGTTAAAGTTAATGCGAGAACAATTATGATGCATATGCTTGACAAATCATAAGTTGAAAACCTCGTGCCCCGTGAATACGAGTACCCAAACCTCATGCTACTTTACTTAGAGTCCCAAGCAAGGCTCTTGTCATTGTAAGTATATCCATATCATTGAGAACCACCAATGGGGTACCTCCGTGCCCGATGACATGGAACAAGCCCACACCAAAATGACAGGACAAGCAGACAATAAACACCTCGACATCTCTTTTATTTACTATATTGTTTAGCTTTTTATTATGAGATGCGTCGTCGAATGTTCACCATGGGTATGCTGCAAATTTCCACCATGAATTATGCATGGCTTAGATTGGCGGCCCGGCGTTTCCCTAACACATATACAAACTCCATGATCCCCACAAGATTCCCAATTCATTTCACACCGCGGGCATCCATAAACAAAAGATCACGATATCAACTCAAAAAGAAGTGCAATGTTGAAAGCTTGCCCCATGAAAGCATGGCTGGGCTAGAATCCAACTTACAACTTGCAAGCATAACAACTCAACATAAGAGACCACAATGTCAAATTTTTAGAACAGGAAAAAGTAAAGTGTGCCTTCCGGTTCGTGAGAGCTTTACTAACCGAATTTCGCATAACACTGGTAAGAGTTTAATTTGAAGAGAAAATAAAAGCAAGTCAAATTTACTTGGAATAGCAAATTGCTAGTAGGTATGTACGGTGGAAACTTTGGAAAACTTTGGCTTTTAGGAGTGGAATGCACGAGTAGAGCTCATACTCAGTACAAGGCGAGGGCTAGCAAAAGACTGGGAGCGACCAACTAAGAGAGCAATAATGGCCATAATCATGCAAAGCGACAAAGCGACATTAAAAGAAGCATAAGATGGCATCAAAAGTCAAAAACTAAATGATCATAGAGGCTATAGGCGACTTATTTTGTAGTCAACATGGTGTAAGCATGTGCCAAGTCAACCCAAATAAAGCATCAAAGGAGAAAACCAAAATAATGCTTCCATATAATAAAAACAACGCATGATTTTTTCAAAGGCTCATTAAGCAATCTCAGTTATTTGAGACAAGTCATGCTACAGCAAAACCACTAAGCATACTATCAAAAAGACATCAAGCATGACATGAAAAAGCCTAAGCCACAGTCTACACAAGTTCCTTCTTGTACCACTATTTTGCATAAAGCTTTTTCTCTTTTCCAACACCATTTGAAATTTTTATAAACACCTCTTTTGATAAAAACCAATAAAGACCAGAGGCAAAAATACACCTTGATGAAAATATATAACAAGATCTGAACACAAATCAAGGCAAAAATGAAAACCAAAAATAGTAGCAGAAAAAGAAGAACACTCGGTGAACGATAAGAATGAAAAACTGAGTGTTCTTGGCAAATGATAAGCGAGTTCATCTCCTCCAAAAGAAATATGATGTGATCTAACCATTTATTGCAGAAAACAAAACAAACTAAACCAACTAAGAAAACTAAAACAACTGACGCTCCAAGAAAAACGCATAGTGCATGAAGCAATAAAAATATAGTGTCTTGAAAGGTGACCTGATTTTTGCCGATGAAGAAGGGGTGCCTCGGGGGCATCCCCAAGCTTTGACGCTTGTACTTCTTGGATATTTCTTGGGGTGATGCATGGGCATCCCCAAGCTTGAGCTTTTGTCCATTCTTCAACTCATCTCATCATTCTCCAATCCCTACACTTGAAAACTTCCTTCATACAAAACTAAACACAATTCTATTAGCAACATTAGTGTAAGCATAACATATAATCAACCTCTTTTTGCTTCAGGTTTCAACCCAAAACCACCAAATATATGGCATATACTACTGTAGCAACTTCCCCAAAAGTTCCATGATCAAAAGAACTCAAAAGAAAGCGATAAAGCGGCAAACACAAATATTGGCAGAAATCTGTCAAAACTGAACAGCTGACAAAGGTCGAATTTTTGAGGGGTTTTCTGTTGCTCAAATCAAAAAGTGTTAAACTAACGAAAGTTTGGATATAACCTGGGGCATATGCACAAGAAATCGCAGGTCCAAAAGATATACAGAGAATTTATACGAATGTTTACGGTGCAGCACCGAAAACAGTTTCAGGACAGCAACATCCCCAAATCTTTACCTCACTCAAATTAGAGGCTTCTCTTGGCACAACAATAAAATAAAAAGGATAAGGAGCGGTCATTACAGTAGTAATAACTTCCAAGACTCAAATAAAAGAAAAAGTACTGAAAGTAAAAACATTGGGTTATCTCCCAAGAGTGCTTTTCTTTAACGCCTTTGAGCTAGGCGCAGAAATTTGCAAAGATGCTCATGTGGGCGCGCTTGAGGAAAGGCGCCATATAGGAACTTAAAGCAATAGAGAGCATCAAAAAGCAAGTATGGAACACATTTAAATCTAAACCACTTCCTATGAAAAATAGTCTTGTAAAGAGACAAGTCATAAAAGCGCAAAGCAAAAAAGCATAGGAAGGCAAAACAAGTACAACTTCAAGAATTGCAACATAAAGAGGGGAAACTCAATATTGTTGAGATCCATCAAACCATATTTCCCTCTCTCATAATAACTTTCAGTAGCATCATGAATAGAACTAACAATATAACTATCACATAAAGCATCCCTATCATGAGCCACATGCATAAAAGAATTAATACTCACCACAGGAACAATAGTAGTAGGAGCAAATTCAATAGAATAATTATTCTCATCACCATAATCATCAAAAATAGGAGGCATATTGTAATCATAACTAATTTTATCCTCAATAGTAGGTAAACTGAAAATATTATACTCATCATCATAGCCATCATAAACTAGAGGTTTAGTATCATCACAAGCTAGAGAGCAACTATTTCGCAAAGCATATTCTTCAAACATATCATCATAAGAAGGAACATCACATATAGGAGATAAAATATCATCAGAGCAAACTTTCTCCACTAAAGTTGGGGAACTAAAAATATCATGCTTAACAAAACCAACTTCCCCAAGCTTAGACTTTTCTATAGCATTAGCAACAACGGTGTTCAAAGCATTCATACTAACAACACTATTAGCATGCAAATTAAGCTCCAAAGGTTTTTCAATTTTCTCTTCAAACACTTCATATCTAAACTCAGGAAAAAGACTACAGAACTCTTTGTTTTCCATTTAAGCCTAACTAGTAGAAATAAAAACAAGAAACAAAAAGATGTAATTGCAGAATCTAAAGGAAATAACTCCGAGTACTCACACAGGAGGATGCGAGTACCTTTTACCTTACCTCCCCGGCAACGGCGCCAGAAAAGAGCTTGATGTCTACGCACTTCTATTCTTGTAGACACTTGTTGGGCCTCCAAGTGCAGAGGTTTGTAGAACAGCAGCAAGTTTCCCTTAAGTGGATCACCCAAGGTTTATCGAACTCAGGGAGGTTAGAGGTCAAAGCTATCCCTCTCAAGCAACCCTGCAATTACGATACAGAAAGTCTCTTGTGTCCCCAACACACCCAATACACTTGTCAGATGTATAGGTGCACTAGTTCGGCGAAGAGATAGTGAAATACAAGTGGTAATGATAATTATAAGTAGCAAATGTAACTTGGAATAAAAATTGCTGCGCGCAAACAAGTAACAAAACAGTAAGTAAACGATATGCAAAGCTTGAAAACAAGGCCTAGGGATCATACTTTCACTAGTGGACACACTCCCAACAATATAACATGACTGAACAAATAACTTCTCTTTGCTAAGGCACTCTGAATTACTCTCCTATTGAATAACACTAATCATTGTGTAGTGGCTACAGAAGCACCCCTTAAAGTTCATCAAGTACTTGACAAACACCACTCATAGAGATATCCAAATCAAATCACAATTCAAGATAGAAATCATTGCAACTTAGACCAAGTACTAACACGGTGCACACACTCTCACCATTACACCATGAAAGGAGGAATAGATCACTCAAACTATCATAGCAATAATTATTCTCATAATCCACAAGAGATCACAATCATAGCCTAAACCAAGTACCACCATGATGCACGCACTGTCACCGTTACACCATAACAGGAGGAATAGATTACTTTAATAATCACCACTAGACTACACATAATATCTGAATAATAACATATATTTGTTCAACATGATACAAAGCTCACGATCACATAAAGATCACATCATGGGAGAGAGAGGTGAACCACATAGCTACCGGTAGAGCCCTCAGCCCCGGGGATGAACTACTCCCTCCTCATCATAGGAGACAGCAAGGTTGATGGAGATGGCGGTGAGGTCGATGGAGACGGCGAAGACGGCGATGGAGACCGATGGAGATGGCTCCGGGGGCACTTCCCCGTCCCGGCAGGGTGCCGGAACAGAGACTTCTGTCCCCCGAAATTCGTCGGCGATGGCGGCGGAGCTGTGGAACTCTTTCTGGAAAATTGCCGACTCCCCTAGGGTTTTCCGTCCCGAGGCTTCTTATAGGCGAAGGGGCATCGCGAGAGGGCAGCCAGGGGCTCCTCACATAGGGGTGGCACGGCCAGGGCCTGGGCCGTGCCAGCCCTATGTGAGGGAGGCCTGTGGCCTCTCTCCTTCCTCTCTTCGGATGTCTGGATGCTCCCGGGAAAAATAAGACTTCTGGCTTTTGTTTCGTCCAATTCCGAGAATATTTCCTATGTATCACTTCTGAAACACAAAAATAGCAGAAAACAGGAAACTGGCACTGTGGCACTTGTTAATAGGTTAGTTCCGGAAAATGCATAAAAGTGCCACTAAGTGTAACGAAACAATAGGCAAATGGTGTAGAAACAAGCATGGAGCATCAAAAATTATAGATACGTTTGAGACGTATCAAGACACCTTCAGAGAAGGCTTTCGTAGTGCCCACATTTCTTCGGACACTATGAATGTGAAGAAGGATGAGTTTCACAGTTTAAGGCAGGGTGGAAGGACTTTGAAAGAGTATATGGATGACTTCTATGCTTTGTCTAGGTATGCACCTGAAGATATTGATACTGATGCAAAGAGGAGGAAGAAATTCCTCAGTGGACTCAAGGGAGAACTTAAGATACCCTTGTCAGTGGCCTATGCACCCAACTATCAGTCCTTGCTTGATCAGGCCATCACACTGGACAACAACATCAGGAAGGAAGAGAACCGCAAAAGGAAGTTTAGCAACAGCAAGAACCATGTGGAACCACACCACAAGAAGCACCACTCATCTGAAGGCAGTGGACATGGCAGCTCGCACAAGCATGGGGGCCATCTCAGCAAAGGGAATGGTGGTCACTTCAATGGCCATAAGCACAATGGAGGATTCAGGGGAAATAACTCCCGTTGTCATCACAATGGACACAATGGCTAGCATCGCCACAACACAGAAGCCAAGAAGGACCTCTCTTATATCACCTGTTTCAAGTGCAAGACGACTGGTCATTATTCCACTACCTGCCCAGAAAACAAGTCCATTAAGCTTGCCAAGCCCAATCCTTTTCAGAAAGGCCAAGTGAACCACCTCAATGTGGAGGAGGTGATGAATGAACCTGATGCAGTAATGGGTATGTTCCCTCTCAACTCCTTTACAACATTAGTTTTATTTGAAACTGGAGCATCTCATTCATTCATATCAAGAACTTTTGTGAACAAAAATGGGTTCCCCACTGAAACCATGGGAAAAAAATTAAAGTGAGTTCCCCTGGTGGAGAATTGTTAGTCAATGCCGGTTGCAGACATCTGATTCTAGAAATTGGTAAATATAAGTTTCCAACCCATCCAGTAATTTTAGACTCATAGGGTTTAGATGTAATCTTGGGTATGGATTGGATGACTACCTATGGTGGGGTCATAGACTGTGTGAATAGAGCAATTACACTCACTGACGAGGGTTAGCTCGACAAATGTTCTAGATGAAGGACTTAGGATTGGGGGAATAGGGTGTCAGATGAACTCGAAGGTAAAGGTTAGTCGAAATAAGTGTATATCAAAAGTAAACTTGGGTGTTCAACCTGGCTTGCTTTCAATCTCCCTCACACCGTCCCATCCTGGCCCCTATATATAGGTGGCCAGGTCTCGAGGATCGGGTAGGGTCCGATACAGATTACAATATCGACATACGGTAAGAACTCATATTCGACTATCATTACAATTGGGCCTAGCTACTCGGGCCTTAGGGGTACTCAACTAATGGGCTCTATTAACTATACCCTTGTCAGTAGCCCCTGAGATTCTACCAGAATTGCAGATTCAGGTTGTATCTCTAATCTATAAATCTTCGACTTGATCAATTCTTCGACTTTTTCTTATCTTCAAATCTTTGACTCGGTCTTTTGACTTGTTTTTTGTAACAGCCCATGTTTGTAATTAAGTGCATTTGCATCATTAGCATCATCTAAAATCCACTAAGAAAAATTTGCATTTAAAATTTGAGTGGAAACCCTAAAAATGCTCAAACTCTACCTCTATTTTGAAACCATTTCAAAATGTGTTTAAATTATTTCAAAATGTCAAAATAAAATTATGTGGACCTTCTAATATTTAATAGGAAGGTCACCGATATTTCTGTAATTTTCTAAAACAAGTTTGACTTTCAAAATAGTGCAAAAGTTTGGGAAAATAGAAAATAGAAAAAAGACTTTAAAAAAAAAGAGAATCTTCCTTGCTTTGGGCCATTTCCAGCCCAAGTCCTTCTCCTCTCTTCTCTATCTGCCGCGCATGCAGCAAGCAGAAGCCCAACCGAAGCCTACCTAAGGTCCAGCCCAGCAAGCCTCCCGGTCATTGTCTTCCTCAGGAGCGGAAGCAGCTCCGTGTCGAAGCAGAGGCCGCTCGATGCGCCGCCTTGCCGTCATCGGCCAGGATCGACACCGCCGCTCTCTGGACGAGGATAAGGATGCCTCGCCGTTGCTCTCTCCCTCTCTAGCTTGCTCTTTCCCTCTCTCTGCTTCTCTTCCTCGCGCGCGCCTGCAAACCCTAGCTCCGGCCGCCGTGCAGCCTCGCCGTTCCAGGCCTCCCCGAGCCCCTCTGAGTAGCTTGGAAGCTCCGCCCCGCCTCCTGCAACTTCCCCATCAAAGGAATCAAGCGGGGACGACTTGAATCGTCACCATCGAGCCCGTCTTCCTCGCAGATGGCTGATCTCCGCCGTGGCCATGGCATCGCCGTCCGACCTCCTCAGCTCCCTCTGACCATTCTGTTGTGCTCCTGGTGAGCTCATAGTGCTCCAGCACCTCTCCTTCTTCTTCCCCGTGCCTTGTGCTGCCTTGCCGACGAGCACCTGCGAGCGCCGCCGCGCCATTGCTCACCGCCGGTGACTCTGGTGACCTTTTGGTCCAATGCAGCCCCCAAATGGCTCCCCGCATCACCCCGCGTCCAACGCGCGCAGCCGCGCACTCCCGCACGCGCTCCAGCGCCATCGCCGTGCTAGACCTGGCATGGTGGTGCCATTTTTCCCCCCTTTTATTCTTTTCCAAAAATTGTTTTCTATAGTTAACAAATTTATGATAGGTGGGGCCTGATGTCAGGTATTTAAACATTTCCAAAATGTTTTCATAATTAATAAAACCCTGATAGTGGGTCCAAGCTGTCAGACTTTTAATATTTCCAGAATTTCAGAATTTGAATGAAACTTGTTAAATTCATAACTAATTCTCTGTTTATCAGAAAAATGCAAATGACATATCAAAATGTTTGGAAAAATGAAAGCTATCTACTTATGCTATCATCATGCATGCTTGCAACAACTAAAATGGTGACATCAGTAAAACCCTAATAAACCCCTCTCTTTAATTATGGAGTCAGTACAAATTCTATTTCTAGTGCATTTGAGCTCTAGTTAATTTGATAATCATGTTGTAGGGTTCAATTGAAACATATTAACATATCATGTTATCATATTTGTTTGCGCATCGATGCCATGCTTGAATCTTGTTTTCCTTTTCTGGTGTGTTTCTGCTTCTCCCCGGTAGGATCCGGAGTTGATGTGAGCAACGTGTCCGGTATCAAGATCAACAACAACAATGATTAATACTTGTCCATCAATGAACAAGTCAAGAAGAAGAACCCTGGAGATCTATATATTTTGGTTATCAACAACAAGGCAAGCAGCCCCCCCTCTGAACCTATGTTTCAAAGTATTTGAAAACTTACTATTTTGCACCAACCGGTTCAACTGTCTTTTATCGATAGATATAGTTATCCTATCTAATGCATGTTCAATTCTTGTCGCCTAAATACCCTGATCCACTGCTCCTAGCATGACTAGGTTTTGCTTGTGTGCGTCGCTAGAGCTTTATATCTGTATGCTTAGCCATGCTTAGTTGTTTACTCTGGTACATATGGTTAATGAATCAGAGCTGCAAATGAATCTAGTATGATAGGATGACATGGTATGATGAGATTTGTGTGTTTAAACATGCTAAAAGGCTTGGATGAGCCACCACATTGGGATGTGGTTGTTTGACTCATTATTGCTGCCCTAGGACCCGAGTTCTTGTCTCTTGATCCAAGACTGAGCGTACGACCACACGTGGAGGTATGGGACTCTCGTCGACTGACTAACTTGCTTAGACTTATCCATGAGCTACCTAGTTCGGGCTTTCCATTTGGCATATGCATCGAAAGTGAAACGAGATGGTGGAAGAGGTGCATCATATAGGGACGTGGCCAAGGTTGATTGAGGTGGATTCCTCTGGTAAACCAACCTCGACTCACAATGAATGGTTCCGCATCAGAGAACCGCCATCTTGCGATGGCGGATGGAACCTTTTGGTGTGGCTCATGGAATAGGTCGACGTGAGGTAAAGGTTGTAGGCGACCATCACTCTGCTAAGATCCTTCCGGAGGGTCCAGGGGACGGTCATGACGTGTGGGTAAAAGTTGTACACCCCTGCAGGGTTAAATCTTTTCGAAAAGCCATGTCCACGGTTATGGACAACTTGGATACAGATGCTTGATCATAGAGAACTTTAACCTCATCGTAAAACTTGAAAAGCAAAGTGTGAATAGGATTGCTTTCCTCTGGGGTTTCGAGGATGTAATCCTAGTGGATAGGTTCAGCTGTTGATGTTTTGGTGGATGTCTTAATGATCAAAGATACCGCTCTCTTACTCTTTTGAAACATTCTGAGTACTCGAGCTTCTACTCTTACTTGTTTTTGCAAATAAAGATTGCTTTACGCAAAACAACTCCACAGAAAGCCTTTCTTAACCAAGTTTAGCTAATAGGATACGTAAGTCTTGCTGAGTACCTTATGTACTCACCCCTGCTTTGTTGATATTTTTGTAGCAACGTGAGTTCCACAACAAAGGTGAGTTCCGAACAAAGATCAACACCGACGAGTAGCTTGGGACTCCCAGACAGCAGCTTGGGGCTGCGGAATGGGTTGTCGCTGTTATGCTTCTGGCCTCTTAGGCCATGTTATACTTGCTATGTCTAATAGCATAACCTCCTTCCATTGTTTGATGTAATGTTGGTCAGTGATCTCTGTTTGTAATCCTTTGGATCTTTGCTCAGGTAAGAGCTTTACAATATTACCTTTGAGTCGTAGAGTCACTGTTGTGTACCAACTTTGGTTACCCATCTCGTGCATGATGCGTGTATGGATATAAAGTGCATGAGAGGGGTTTAAGATTCTCGAGCTCTCTGTTATGCAGTCTTGGTTATAATTAGTTTCACGACGCTTCGAGATGTGTAGAGCCGATGTTTAATTCTGGCCTGCCTACCGACGGTGTTCCGGCCTGGGACTGGTAACCCCAGTATCACTCGTTGCTAGCGTGACTAATACACATAACATCTCTGTATAGCTTAGATCACGGGGGTCCCCACAGGTTTTGGCATCAGAGCAGGATTGTCTGTAAGGAAACCCTTGCTATTGGTCATTGTTGGGTCTAGTGTTTATGAAAACTATTTGAAAGCTAAAAAAATGAGTTGCAAAATGTAGGTAAGGCTTCTTTTTATTCCTTATCTCTATCGATCTTAGTTCTGAGCTTTCGTATCCTTTCCTGTTGATTTGGAAAAGGTTTTTCTAACTCTTCTGGTCATTCAAAATTTAGGTCCCTCGTGGGCATGTCATTCTAAACTAGTTGACCTACATAGTATTCTTCATACTCTCAGCTAATACAAGAAGAAGAAACCAGAAGATTTCTTTCCATCATGATCTCTCTGTTTTGTGGGTTCCACATCACTATGTTCTATGCTTCAACGATTTATTTCACCTTGTAAGCTTCTCTATCTGTTTGGTACTTCAGAATCTGTGCCTTGTTCTGGAAGCTACCTTGTGATTACTACCCTATGGCATCCTCTGAGTTGCTCAGTTAGTAGTTACTCCTTTCTTCATGTTTTACCCATGGACTTGAACCGAAGGTCCCAGATTGTGCTGGATTCCAATACATGAAGCTAGCCTTTAACCCAAGATCCATTCCATTGAAACCTTGTGTTAATGATTTATCATTAACTTAATATGGTTTGCCTTTCAAGCTTGTGGTTGTAGTCGTGAATGAATTGTGGCAACATAATTTCCTGTACCGCTCGCTTTAGCAGATGTTCTCTCATGGAACCAAGTGGATCACGACAAGAGTTCTCTGTGTGAGTCTCATCTCTATGTCTGTGACTCTGCCACACCCTTCCTTTCAGCATTGGTTTACATGAGATGTTGACTTGTGCATCCATATCTAAGGATTCCTTCTAAGCGTGTTCCTTCTCCTAAGCTACTTTTTGATCCATCGTCTACCAGTTGGTAGCCAAGTTGTAAATGTGCATTGGTGTGTTCTAGTGCATGTTACCCTTGTGGTCTGATCAAGCCCTTTGATGACCCACAAGTATAGGGGATCGCAACAGTCTTCGAGGGAAGTATTACCCAAATTTATTGATTCGACACAAGGGGAGCCAAAGAATATATGTAAGCCTTAACAGTTGAGTTGTCAATTTAGCTGCACCTGGAAACAGTCTTACTCGCAGCGGTTTATCAGTAGCAACAGTTTTATAGCAGTGACAGCAGGAAAACAGTAACAGCAGTAGTAAAATAGCAGCAGTAAAAGTAATGGTTGTAAACAGTAGGAACAAATACTGTAGGCATAGGGATGGATTACGGGCGTTGCATGGATAAGATAATTCATGAAATCAATGAGATATGGGCATTGCAGATAAATAAAGATAAAGCATCCTAGTACAAACAATCATAGGCATGTGTTCCGTATATAGTCGTACGTGCTCGCAAGGAGAAACTTGCACGACATCTTTTGTCCTACCAGCCTGTTGCAGCAGGGCCTCAAGGGAAACTACTGGTAATTAAGGTACTCCTTTTAATAAAGTACCGGAGCAAAGCATTAGCACTTGGTGAACACATGTGATCCTCACATCATAGCCATCCCCTCCGGTTATCCCAATTTCTGTCACTTTGGGGCCTCGGGTTCCGGACAACAATATGTGTATACAACTTGTAGGTAAGACCATAAACAACAAGTGTCATCATAGAAATAATAACATGTTCAGATCTGAAATCATGGCACTCGGGCCCAAAGTGACAAGCATTAAGCACAACAAGTTGCAACAATGTCATAGGCACTAAATAAAGATACTAGGCACTATGCCCTATCAATCTCATATCAAATTACATGAACAATCTCATCCAATCCCTACCATCCCCTCACCTACAGCGGGGGGAATTACTCACACATGGATGGGGGAGTCATGGATGGTCGATGGAGGAGCGTCGGTGGTGATGGTGATGAAGATCTCCTCCGAATCCCCGTCCCGGCAGGGTGCCAGAACGGAGTTTCTGGTTCCGAATCGCGGTTTCTGATGGCGGCGGCGCAGCGGAAGTCTATCTGGGAAAAACGCCATCTCCCTGATATTATGTCGTCAGGGGGTATATGTAGGCGAGAGGGGAGGTCGAGATGCGTCCTGGAGCCTCCTCACACAGGGGTGGCGCGGCCAGGGCTGGGCCGCGCCACCTGTGTGTGACAGCTCCTCGAGCCCCCTCTCCGTCTCGTATTCTGGCTCCGTGGGTCTTCTGGTGAAATAGGATTTCTCATGATTTTTCCCGAATTTTTACTGGAAGTTGAATTTCTGCACAAAAACGAGACACCAGAGCAATTCTGCTGAAAACAGCGTCAGTCCGTGTTAGTTGTATTCAAAACACACAAATTAGAGGAGAAACAATAGCAAAAGTGTTCGGGAAAGTAGATACATTTTGGACGTATCAACTCCCCCCAAGCTTAGCTATTTGCTTGTCCTCAAGCAATTCAGTTAACAACTGAGAGCGATAAAAGAAACTTTCACGAACACATTTGCTCATATGATGTATATATACTAACTATGTGATCAAGTACTCAGGCAATTCATAATAAGAAATATGCAACTAACGTCACCTCATAGTCAAGCGAGCTATGAAAGAGTGCCAACGCACTAATAACAAGTAACATGTGCATGAGAAACTACAAGATTGTAATATGCATAAATGATATGAGAGAATGGTATCCCACTTGCCTTTATTTGTAGAGCAAAACATAAATGCTGAGGCACCTCTGAAGTCCAAGGGAAGACTAGAAGTAGAAATATCAAAGATACAAGCATCAAAGTTATACCACAATTAACCGTGTTCTGGGACAAGCACATTACACTAAGAATAACAGCTATGCTCTCAAGAAGTGCTTAAAAGTTAGAAGGTGATGACTCAACATAAAAGTAAACGAATGGCCCTTCGCAGAGGGAAGCAGTGATTTAACATGTGCTAGAGCTTTTCATTTGTAAAACAGAGATAAAAGTTTATTTTGAGAGGTGGTTGTTCTATGTCAACGACTAGCAATGGGGACTTACTATCTTCCATAATAAACAAGTGAGAGCGGTTCCGAGTTCTTTGAAAATTGGCACATTGGTGCTCTTTTATAAAGCTTTGGCACTCCTCCCCACCTTTTTCCTTTCTCAAACCATGGCTAACCGATTCCATCGGGTGCCCACCAACTTTCACAATCCTTTGGAGGAGTGCCTTTTTTCTTTCTTTTAGAATTAAGATTATAATGGTCTGACCAGCTCCCTTGCAAAATTAATGACGAGCAGATGAAGCTGCCTAGTCAAGGGGTACTTAATTTAATATGGAAGATAGCAATTCCGACCACTACGTCCCCATGAGCTAAAAACAGTGGCACAAAATGAGAAGTAGTTGAAAGTTTTGAAAGGTAGCACATGAAAATTTACTTGGAATGGCTTACAAATACCATGCATAGGAATTTATAGTGGACTCTTTGGAAGACTTGGTTTTGGTAAATGGATGCACGAGTAGAGCTCATACTCGGTACAAGTGAAGGGTAGCAAAAGACTGGGAAGCGACAATCGAGAGAGCAAAAACCATCAAAATCATGCTTGTGACAAAACAAAATTAATATAGGCATAAAAGTGATACAAGAACTCTGAGGCAATTTAGATCATCGAGGCTTAATTGACTTTTTGTTCAGTCATATGCATGCTTTAGCATGTGCCAAGTCGATTCAAATGGACCTTTCAGAGGTGGATACCATAAAATCATACCATACTATGAATAAAACAATGCATGCAAGCGTCTACATGACATGCTACAGGCTAATAGTAAATTGAAACTAATCATATGAAAGCAAGAACTAGAAAGCATCCATTAGATGACATATACCTTACATGAACTGACTAAGCATGTCCACATAGATGAGTATATGTACAAAAATGAAAACAAATAGAGTTCATACCAGCCTCTTACCACATCCCGGATTGTCATATGTCGTCATTATTGCTCTTCACTTGTGTGGCTTGAATAATATAAAGTGAATACCAAGCTCCAATGGAGTAACAGGGAACTGAACTCTACAACAAACTTTACAAAACCAAAGAAGAACAACAAATATTTTTGGAGTTTCCGATTTTTGAAAGCAAATAAAGCAAAATATTTTTGGGTTTTTCAAGTAGCAAACCAAAATAGCAAGTAAAGCAAACCAAAGGCAGAAAACTAAAGAACCAAATAGAGAGAAACAACAGAAATATTTTTGGTGTTTTTGTGTTTTGGAAGCAATGAAAACAAGAACGAGAACAGTAAAGAAAGCGAAACATGAATATACAAAGGTCCGACTGAATATGATATGTAGATGAGTGAATCGTCGGCGTACCTCCCCCCAAGCTTAGGCTTTTGGCCTAAGTGGAGATCAATCCCAAATCGGCCAACTCTGCCATGAAGTGGCGCCTCCATAGTGTGACGAAGAAGCACCATCGTCCTGATATGAGTTTGAGGACTCCCCGGAGTGGTACGTGGTGAAGTGATAGGGCGGCTCCTCCTCTTCCTCCTGGACCACCACGCCGTGTTGGATATTGAAACCAAGCAGCCTAAGCTGATCGTCCAACTCCACCTTCGTGCGCGACCATGGCTTCATATGAATGCTGAACAAGTTAGGCTGAGGCAAGGGAATTTCCCTTTCCTCTCCATCAATGAATAACATCCTGTAAACTAATTTCCCTGCACAAGAGTTAGCAGTAACAAAGTGATGGAGTTTCATAGCAGCGAGATCAAGCCTCTGTGGAGCCAACAATACATCATTAGGAGCAATAGAAAGTCCTAGCTCAGCAATAATGCGCGCGGCAATAATACCTCCATAAATAGGCCCCCTAGCAGCTAGGCGACGAGCAATATCAGCGCCAAGGTTATACTTCCTATCAACATCAAGCGCGGTAGCTAGAAAAGCTAAATGATAGTTGGAGATATTGCTAGTGTTTTCTCTACCAAGTACACTAGTTGCAAGATAATAAGTAAAATATCTAATAGCTGGGAGCTGAATATTTCTTATCTTGCCACGCTGTGCGTTGCGATCATCATCATTGGTAACCCCTCGGTAAAGCTCCAACAAATCAGCGGGGTGATTTTGTATCTTCTTAGCCATTCCAAACATGGGAATACCTAAAACAGAACAAAACCTCTCCAAAGACATGGTGATAGGCTGATCATAAATCTTAAATGCAACAGACGGATTGTAATGAGAATTAATAAATTTAAAACTTTCAACGAAGGTCTTTGTAAGCAAAGCATATTGGTCTCTTTCATCCGCCACATAATCTGTCAACCCAACCCTGTTAATAAGGAGCAAGAAATCATCAAGAATCCCTGCATCACTCAAAAAGTTAAAACAAGGGAAGGCGGATGGATGTGCATCTCCATCGTCCCCTTCTGGGTTTGGTGACATGAGATCCTCATTATAGGATATCCTATATTGAGCAGTGGATCTTGAGGGCCTTGATGACCTTGGTGCATCACTTTCAAACACTTCTCCATATGTGAAGTTGGCCATCTCCTTCTCTGAAATTTTTCAACAAACTCATAAAAAATGATTTAAAGATAAGCAAATGTAGGAGACTACTATGGTGAGTTACTAGAGAGCTATCATGCATCAAAATAATCTTTCTAAACAATAGAACAAGCATGCATACTCATTTATACTGTCACCTGCAATGCTAAAATACTCAAGAAATACTTTACCAAAAGAAAATCTACTTGGATAAGCGGAGGAGTCACATACCGGAGAACAAATGATCCAAGTTTCAGCAAAAATGTTGGGCTGAACAAGGAGATCGAAAATTCCAGGTGAAAGACAGCAAGAACTCGAGCTTGAGCAAATGGGTCGGTGTTTTTCGGGAGAGAGAAAGAGCAGGGGAAGAAGAGATGAGTGAGTGGCCTGGTGGGGCCCCCTCACACATGGGTGGCGCGGCCAGGGCTGGGCCGTGCCACCTGTGTGTGTGGTGGCGTGGATGCCCCACCTGGTGCCTCCCAGGTGTCTCTCTGCCCCATTTTTGACATAAAAATTTATAAAGAATTTTCTGGAATTTTCCGAGAAACTTTATTTTCGAGGATTTTTCATAAATTGGCATATCGATAAAACTCAGGAAAAACGAGGATGAAAAGATTTCAAGCAAATCAAAACTAAGCATGCAGCAGCTCTGAGATACTCTTAATCATGCAACTGAACTGAAGGAATAAAATTTGATGAAAGTAAATACAAGTGAGGTGGTGTAGATGCGGTGAAAACGAAGTTTCGTTCATATAAATTCACTTTGCTAACAAGGTTGATCAAGTCTTGTTACCAAACTAACTTTATATGAAGCTAAACTTTGCACTTCACTTAATGCTTATGTTACCTCAACTTTGATAGGTATAGCCCCAACCATAACAATTTGATATTCTTCCTTGGGCTTTTGCTCTGAACAAATAATTTGACCAACTTTAATGGTCTCAACATGCTTGATTGAATTTAGAGCATTCCTCCTATCAATCTTCTTGGGAAAATAAACTGTATATTCTTTATCATTAACATTAAAAGTGACTTTTCCTTGATTGCAATTAATAACAGCACCTGCAGTATTTAGAAAAGGTCTCCCAAGAATAATAGACATATTATCATCTTCAGGCATTTCCAACACAACAAAATCAGTTAATATTAAACAGCTGTTAGCAACTTGAACATGAACATTTTCACATATACCAATAGGAATAGTAGTAGACTTATCAGCCATCTGCAAGGATATATCAGTTGAAACCAATTTTTCTAGATCAAGTCTCTTATAAAGAGAAAAAGGCATTACACTAACTCCAGCTCCCAAATCACATAAGGCAGTTCTAACATAGTTATTTTTAATGGAGCAAGGAATAGTTGGTATACCTGGATCTCCAAGCTTCTCTGGAACTTTACCATCAAAAGAATAATTAGCAAGTAAAGTGGAAATTTCCTCACTAGGAATTTTCCTTTTGTTAGTGACAATATCTTTCATGTATTTTGCATAAGGAGGCATTATAATAGCATCAGTCAAAGGAATTTGCAAAAATAAAGGTCTCATCCATTCACAAAACCTGTTGTAGTGTTCTTCTTCCTTGGACTTGTGTTTCTTACTAGGAAAAGGCATTGGCTTCTGTACCCAAGGTTCCCTCTCCTTACCATGCTTTTTGGCAATGAAGTCTTCTTTGGTGTACTTTGCATTTTTATCACTCTTTTCCGGTTCTTCTTCAGCTTCTTCTTTATCTTCTTCTTTATCATCTCCTGGTTCTGTTTCAGCATCAGAAATAGAAACACTGTTAGGATCTTTACCTGCATCAGAGGATTCTACAGTTGTTTTATGCTTCTTCTTCTTCTTGGGAGGAATATCATCACTTGAAGTGCGTTGAGAATCTTGCTCAACCCTCTTAGGATGTCCTTCAGGATATAATGGGTCTTGAGTAGCAGCACCACTTCTTGTGCGTATTTCACATGCTTGCTTCTCTCTTGCAGCATTAACTAGCAGATCTTGCTGCACTTTGGTAAGCTGATCAATTTGTGTTTGAACCATTTGAAAATGTTTAGCAAGTATCTTCACATCATTGGCGGTTCTCTCCACAATACCCTGCATCTTGTTAATAACTCTAGAATTCTCCAACAGATGATTATGCACCATTCTATTAAAATTTTCTTGCTTAATAATAAAATTATCAAATTCATCTAAGCATTGATCAGGAGGTTTAGTATAAGGAATATCTCTTTCATCAAAGCTTTGGAGAGAGTGTACCTCAATAGTAGATGAGTGAGGGATTGGCTTACATAATTCTTCTATAGGAGGTAAATTCTTCACATCTTCGGGCTTAATACCTTTCTCCTTAAGAGATTTCTTAGCCTCTTTCATAACTTCATCATTTAATTCAATCATCCCTCTCTTCTTCGGCGTGGGCTCTGTAGATGGCGCAGGAGTTGGTGCTGGTGTTGGCTCAACTAAGGTCCAATCATCATGATTCCGGCTTATTTTAGCCATTAATTCTTCAGCTTCAGCCGGAGTTCTTTCCCTGAAAACACAACCAGCACAACTATCCAAATATGACTTAGATTCATCCGTTAGTCCATTATAAAATATGTCAAGGAGTTCATTTTTAGGCAATGGTTCTTTAGGCAAAGCTCTAATTAAAGAACAAAACCTTGTCCAAGATTCAGGCAATTTCTCTCCTTTTCCCTGTTCAAAATCAAAGATTTTCTGCACAGCAGCATGTTGAGCACTAGCGGGAAAATATTTCTGAAAGAAAGCATTAACCAAAGCAATAGGACTAGTAAGGGATCCAGGAGACAAGCTATTAAACCAAGTTTTAGCAGCATCTTTCAATGAGAAGGGAAAAATCTTAGCAACAAAATAAGTGCGGAGCTTAATATCATCAGAAAACAAATTACTCAAAGTAGAAAGCTCATTCATGTGCTCCATAGCACTCTCATCTTTAGTACCACAAAAAGGAGTTTTCTCAACAATAGATATGTAAGATAAATCCAAAGAGAAATCATAATCCTTGTCTCTAATATTGATAGGAGAAGCAGCAAACTTAGGATCAGGAGACAAATTATATCTAACAGAACGTCTAGCAAGAAGTTCTTTAACATTACCTGCATCACGAGCAGCACGTGCTTCTGCAATAAAATCATCATTAAGCTCAATGTAAGCATCATCATCATAATCATCACTAGAACATTCCCTAGACTCAGGTGAACTAACAGGTGTAACAGTGGTGTTTCCCAACTTAGCTCTAGCAATAGTAGCCTCTAAAAAGGAACCTAGTGAACCTCTCTCATCAAGCACAGTAGAAGCATCATCTAAATTATCTGTGGCACTTTCAATCTCAACAGATGTAGTAGCAGTAGCATGTGGGTGCAGTGGTGTAAGCAATTTACTCATAACAGATGGTGAATCAAGAGCAACAGAGGTGTTGAGAGTCGTACCTCTTCTTGTAGTGGATGGCAATATAGGAACTTTTCCATCACGAGGTTTAACCATGATGAAAGGATTGCAGCGAACAATATGAATACCAAGTGAACTTACAAATAAAGCTATGCTCCCCGGCAACGGCGCCAGAAAATAGTCTTGATGACCCACAAGTATAGGGGATCGCAACAGTCTTCGAGGGAAGTATTACCCAAATTTATTGATTCGACACAAGGGGAGCCAAAGAATATATGTAAGCCTTACCAGTTGAGTTGTCAATTCAGCTGCACCTGGAAACAATCTTACTCGCAGCGGTTTATCAGTAGCAACAGTTTTATAGAAGTGACAGTAGGAAAACAGTAACAGCAGTAGTAAAATAGCAGCAGTAAAAGTAACGGTTGTAAACAGTAGGAACAAATACTGTAGGCATAGGGATGGATTACGGGCGTTGCATGGATAAGATAATTCATGAAATCAATGAGATATGGGCATTGCAGATAAATAAAGATAAAGCATCCTAATACAAACAATCATAGGCATGTGTTCTGTATATAGTCGTACGTGCTCGCAAGGAGAAACTTGCACGACATCTTTTGTCCTACCAGCCTGTTGCAGCAGGGCCTCAAGGGAAACTACTGGTAATTAAGGTACTCCTTTAAATAAAGTACCGGAGCAAAGCATTAGCACTCGGTGAACACATGTGATCCTCACATCATAGCCATCCCCTCCGGTTATCCCAATTTCTGTCACTTTGGGGCCTCGGGTTCCGGACAACAATATGTGTATACAACTTGTAGGTAAGACCATAAACAACAAGTATCATCATAGAAATAATAACATGTTCAGATCTGAAATCATGGCACTCGGGCCCAAAGTGACAAGCATTAAGCACAACAAGTTGCAACAATGTCATAGGCACTAAATAAAGATACTAGGCACTATGCCCTATCAATCTCATATCAAATTACATGAACAATCTCATCCAATCCCTACCATCCCCTCACCTACAGCGGGGGGAATTACTCACACATGGATGGGGGAGTCATGGATGGTCGATGGAGGAGCGTCGGTGGTGATGGTGATGAAGATCTCCTCCGAATCCCCATCCCGGCAGGGTGCCAGAACGGAGTTTCTGGTTCCAAATTGTGGTTTCTGATGGCGGCGGCGCAGCGGAAGTCTATATGGGAAAAACGCCGTCTCCCTGATATTATGTCATCAGGGGGTATATGTAGGCGAGAGGGGAGGTCGAGAGGCGTCCTGGAGCCTCCTCACACAGGGATGGCGCGGCCAGGGCTGGGCCGCGCCACCTGTGTGTGACAGCTCCTCGAGCCCCCTCTCTGTCTCGTATTCTGGCTCCATGGGTCTTCTGGTGAAATAGGATTTCTCATGATTTTTCCCGAATTTTTACTGGAAGTTGAATTTCTGCACAAAAACGAGACACCAGAGCAATTCTGCTGAAAACAGCGTCAGTCCGTGTTAGTTGTATTCAAAACACACAAATTAGAGGAGAAACAATAGCAAAAGTGTTCGGGAAAGTAGATACGTTTTGGACGTATCACCCTTCCATCCCAAAATGTTAGGAGAAACAAACTCCAGAACCTCGTCCATTTCTAGGACCAGGTCAAAGTGGTGTAATCCACATAATATGAGCCCTATGCAGCTTCTGTTCTGTTCTACCTTCTAGTATCACACTCTTTTATACCAAGAGGTTATGCCAAGTCTCATGGCCTTCTTGATGAAGTGATGCTCTTACACATCTTTACTCACCCTTTCTCCGAGCTGGTCAAGCTTGGAATGTTGGGTATGTGTATTGATGTGGCCATCTGAGATCTTTAGCAATTCTTATTGCTTTGAAATCCCAAGGACAATTTTGTCATTCTTAGCATGCTTGGTTAACCGATCACCAAGAGAAGTTTGACTGTGTTGCCAAGTCCGTAATTTAGGCACACATCTTCGGTCAAAGAGTTAGGTTTGTGCCAAAACTCTCAAGACCACATCGCTTCCCTTGTAAAGCAAGATCCCCTCTTGAACTTAGTGACACATCGGTGGTTCGTGATATTCTGGATGTCTTACTAGAAGTGCTGCCATGTTTTCACATGACCGTGTTGTCAAGTTCATGAGTAAGCTGGTTCTCTAAAATCGGTTCTTTCTCCAAGAATCTATACTGGATACCCTGGACTAGTTGGTTGAGCTTGAACAACAACTTGGAGAGTTGAAAGACAAAAGCTCTATCTAACTTTGTTCCTTCTTAAGGGATATCTAGTTTTGTTCGTGTTAAAGCAAGGTAGTATCTTCTCTTTGGATATGCTATCCTTCCAATCTTTGATTTGAGTTTGGGCTATCGTCAAATCAAACTCAGTCCCAAGGACTGTCTTGATGGTGTTCCTACTCATGGTTTTCACTTGAGTACACTTTATGTCCTTCGGTCTAACCAATATTTTTGCCTTGTTCCTGCAACATATGAGTCCATCTTCTTGGAGCATCGAAATAAGCTTGTTGTTAAGCCCATCGATGACATCCTTATCTTCTCCATGTTTGAAGACATTCATATTGGACATTTGGCATTAATGTTGGAAATTTGTTAGAACCATCTTTGCGTCATCACAAAGTTTGTGTTCTAGATGTTGGAAGTGACTTTCATTCTCTGGTTCACGTGCAGTTGTTGAAAGATGTCACCATGAAATCGAGAAGAATTTTTCTTTATTCCCTCGGGAATCATCTCTAAGTGGTCATGAATGTAAGGATTATTCTTGAGATGATAGGTTGTTGCCTCCATCTTCTTGAAAATTTCCTATATGCACACCAAGCCACTGACTGATTCATTCAAAAATGAGAAACAATCCAAGACCTTCATTATCTTCTTTCAAATGGAGTCAGTTGTGTTTCATTGCAATAAGCTCCTACTGGTGCAATTGTCTTTGGGCAATCACAATCTTACTAATCTTTTTGGAGTTTTACACTGTAGTCCATATCTTAAGAATCCAACAACCTTACCTCTCTGACATCTATCGAAACTATCTATTCAGACATACTAAGTCCAAAGTATGATTACATCTAACCAGAGCTGAATCTCAAGCAACAATGATGGTTGGTATTCTTTACGGTTTTGACATAGGTCTCTTTGTGAATTCGGCAAGTTGATGTTGTGGTTGACACAATTAGCCAGAAGGCCTATTGCCATCATCCCTTGATTTCTCAAGAACAACCACTCTCCATGAGGATTTCTTGTGACTCATCCTAAAAGTTACCCCTTATGGTCTCTCTTTTCAATTCCAAAGTCCGATCTTTACTTGATGACTAATTGAAGGCTTGCCATAAGCTTGATATTGGTATCTAGAACATTAAGGAGAACATTAGAAGCATATTTTATAAATGTTTCTTGATCAACCTTTTAAAATCTTCTGTTGTGGCAACAACTCCTTCTGGAGAAAATCCACCACGTGAATGATTTTCACACTTGCAAGTGTTTCACCCTCTCCTTTGTCTATACTTGAATTTCTAAAGAAGTAACACATTGTGTGAATTCGTCAGTCACATGATGGCCCAAGACTTTTAATCATGTGTATTCTTTGAGACACGTCTTTCAATGGTGTGCCCCTTCATGGTATCAAAACCAATTCCACTCCATCGCTTTCACACTTTGTTGGCTAGTGTTTTACCTTCCTCTTTGGGTTATCTCTTCCCAGAGTTCTACTAAAAATGTTTCATAACAGTTTTTAATAAGGATATAGAAATGTCATAGAACAAGGTTCTAGACATGCTATATCGACATGAGAAACCATGTTTTCAAAGAAAGCAAACTAGATTTGAACCTTCTCTTGCTATAACCATATCACATATCCAATTATCTTCCTTTATATGGTTTGTGAGTACAATCCAAATGTACTCACTGCTATGCATACCAAATTTCGAACTTTCCCATTCCTTCTGATATCTTCAGGTGCTTCATGTTTGTCAGCTCAAAATATGTTTATTAACACTCATTCCATGAGTTGACCATGAGATACTCGATCTTCTCAAAGATCCATCTTTCTAGAGTTGTTTCCTCTTTCCTTTAGTGGAGTTGAGCAAGAATCACGAAGGAAGGAAATGAAGCTGTTCATGATGATGTCACAGACCAATCTCTTCAAGAAAGAAGATCTTGGTGAACTTGTGAAGATTGTTGAAGACATGTTGTAACCCCTTCCCTCTTTTCTTACCTAGAATCTCGGGTCGAGATTCTTGTAAGGTGGGTAGAGCTGTAATAGCCCATGTTTGTAATTAAGTGCATTTGCATCATTAGCATCATCTAAAATCCACTAAGAAAAATTTGCATTTAAAATTTGAGTGGAAACCCTAAAAATGCTCAAACTCTACCTCTATTTTGAAACCATTTCTAATATTTAATAGGAAGGTCACTGATATTTCTGTAATTTTCTAAAACAAGTTCGACTTTCAAAATAGTGCAAAAGTTTGGGAAAACAGAAAATAGAAAAAGACTTTTAAAAAAAGAGAATCTCCCTTGCTTTGGGCCATTTCCAGCCCAAGTCCTTCTCCTCTCTTCTCTATCTACCACGCATGCAGCAAGCAGAAGCCCAACCGAAGCCTACCTAAGGTCCAGCCTAGCAAGCCTCCCGGTCATCGTCTTCCTCAGGAGCGGAAGCAGCTCCATGTCGAAGCAGAGGCCGCCCGATGCGCCGCCTCGCCGTCATCGGCCAGGATCGACACCGCCGCTCTCTGGACGAGGATAAGGATGCCCCGCTGTTGCTCTCTCCCTCTCTGGCTTGCTCTTTCCCTCTCTCTACTTCTCTTCCTCGCGTGCGCCTGCAAACCCTAGCTCCGGCCACTGTGCAGCCTCACCGTTCTAGGCCTCCCGAGCCCCTCCGAGTACCCTGGAAGCTCCACCCCGCCTCCTGCAACTTCCCCGTCAAAGGAATCAAGCGGGGACGACTTGAATCGTCGCCATCGAGCCCGTCTTCCTCACAGATGGCCGAGCTCCGCCGTGGCCATGGCATCGCCGTCCGACCTCCTCAGCTCCCTCTGACCATTCCGTCGCGCTCCTGGTGAGCTCACGGTGCTCCAGCACCTCTCCTTCTTCTTTCCCGTGCCCTGTGCCGCCTTGCCGATGAGCACCTGCGAGCGCCGCCGCGCCATTGCTCACCGCTGGTGACTCCGGTGACCTTTTGGTCCAGCGCTGCCCCCAAATGGCTCCCCGCATCACCCCGCGTCCAACGCGCGCAGTCGCGCGCTCCCGCACGCGCTCCAGCACCGTCGCCATGCTCGACCTGGCACGGTGGTGCCATTTTTTTCCCCTTTTATTCTTTTCCAAAAATTGTTTTCTATAGTTAACAAATTTATGACAGGTGGGGCCTGATGTCAGCTATTTAAACATTTCCAAAATGTTTTCATAATTAATAAAACCCTGACAGTGGGTCCAAGCTGTCAGACTTTTAATATTTCCAGAATTTTAGAATTTGAATGAAACTTGTTAAATTCATAACTAATTCTCTGTTTATCAAAAAATGCAAATGACATATCAAAATGTTCAGAAAAATGAAAGCTATCTACTTATGCTATCATCATGCATGCTTGCAACAACTAAAATGGTGACATCAGTAAAACCCTAATAAACCCCTCTCTTTAATTATGGAGTCAGTCCAAATTCTATTTCTAGTGCATTTGAGCTCTAGTTAATTTGATAATCATGTTGTAGGGTTCCATTCAAACATATTAACATATCATGTCATCATATTTGTTTGCGCATCGATGCCATGCTTGAATCTTGTTTTCCTTTTCCGGTGTGTTTCTGCTTCTCCCCGGTAGGATCCGGAGTTGATGTGAGCAACGTGTCCGATATCAAGATCAACAACAGCAACGATCAATACTTGTCCATCAATGAACAAGTCAAGAAGAAGAACCCTGGAGATCTATATATTTTGGTTATCAACAACAAGGCAAGCAGCCCCCCCCCTCTGAACCTATGTTTCAAAGTATTTGAAAACTTACTATTTTGCACCAACCGGTTCAACTGTCTTTTATCGATAGATAGAGTTATCCTATCTAATGCATGTACAATTCTTGTCGCCTAAATACCCTGATCCACTGCTCCTAGCATGACTAGGTTTTCCTTGTGTGCGTCGCTAGAGCTTTATATCTGTATGCTTAGCCATGCTTAGTTGTTTACTCTGGTACATATGGTTAATGAATCAGAGCTACAAATGAATCTAGTATGACAGGATGACGTGGTATGATGAGATTTGTGTGTTTAAACATGCTAAAAGGCTTGGATGAGCCGCCACATTGGGATGTGGTTGTTTGACTCATTCTTGCCGCCCTAGGACCCGAGTTCTTGTCTCTTGATCCAAGACTGAGCGTACGACCACATGTGGAGGTATGGGACTCTCATTGACTAACTAACTTGCTTAGACTTATCCATGAGCTACCTAGTTCGGGCTTTCCATTTGGCATATGCATCGAAAGTGAAACGAGATGGTGGAAGAGGTGCATCATATAGGGACGTGGCCGAGGTTGATTGAGGTGGATTCCTCTGGTAAAGCAACCTTGACTCACAACAAATGGTTCCGCATCGGAGAACGGCCATCTTGCGATGGCGGATGGAACCTTTCAGCGTGGCTCACGGAATAGGTCGACGTGAGGTAAAGGTTGTAGGCGACCATCACTCCGCTAAGATCCTTCCGGAGGGTCCAGGGGACGGTCATCACGTGTGGGTAAAGTTGTACACCCCTGCAGGGTTAAATCTTTTTGAAAAGCTGTGTCCACGGTTATGGACAACTTGGAGACAGATGCTTGATCATAGAGAACTTTAACCTCATCGTAAAACTTGAAAAGCAAAGTGTGAATAGGATTGCTTTCCTCTGGGGTTTCGAGGATGTAATCCTAGTGGATAGGTTCAGCTGTTGATGTTTCGGTGGATGTCTTAATGGTCAAAGATATCGCTCTCTTACTCTTTTGAAACATTCTGAGTACTCGAGCTTCTACTCTTACTTGTTTTTGCAAATAAAGATTGCTTTACGCAAAACAACTCCACAGAAAGCCTTTCTTAACCAAGTTTAGCTAATAGGATACGTAAGTCTTGCTGAGTACCTTATGTACTCACCCCTGCTTTGTTGATATTTTTGCAGCAACATGAGTTCCACAACAAAGGTGAGTTCCGAACAAAGATCAACACCGACGAGTAGCTTGGGGTTCCCAGACAGCAGCTTGGGGCTGCGGAATGGGTTGTCGCTGTTATGCTTCTGGCCTCTTAGGCCATGTTATCCTTGCTATGTCTAATAGCATAACCTCCTTCCGTTGTTTGATGTAATGTTGGTCAGTGACCTCTGTTTGTAATCCTTTGGATCTTTGCTCAGGTAAGAGCTTTACAATATTACCTTTGAGTCGTAGAGTCACTGTTGTGTACCAACTTTGGTTACCCATCTCGTGCATGATGCGTGTATGGATATAAAGTGCACGAGAGGGATTTAAGATTCTCAAGCTCTCTGTTATGCAGTCTTGGTTATGATTAGTTTCACGGTGCTTCGAGATGTGTAGAGCCGATGTTTAATTCCGGCCTGCCTACCGATGGTGTTCCAGCCTGGGACTGGTAACCCCAGTATCACTCGTTGCTAGCGTGACTAATACACATAACATCTCTGTATAGCTTAGATCACGGGGGTCCCCACATTTTTATAATAATATATTGCAAGGGGTTTTGATGAACAAGCCTGACAACTCTGATGGATCAAGAGGTCAGTTAACTGCTGGAACAGATACTTGTCACCTACTTCAAATTCAATCCCCTTGGATTTGAATTCGGGATACCGGTCAAATCCACTCTTTTGCCGCATTTAGGACTTACAAAGAATGAATCCCAGTGATTCTCAGGGTACCCAGTGCGTCCACCAGGATTTTCTTCGCATCGTAGACACGGATATATACCAGCAGAGCGCATCCATGTGCATATACCAGGCCACACAGGACAGATCCTGGGGTCTTACCTTCATGATAAATCATGGCATTCGAGTTTCATTACGATAACGCAACTCGAGAATCTTATGTCGCAGCCAATTTTTGACTGATAACATCAAATAATTTCAAACTAAAATTAACTTCTTCCAACTCCCTCCCGATGGGAGTAATCTCTCTATATTTTGTTGACTATATAGTCAAAGTTTGTATGATAATCTTTCTTCATCTTCACTATTGATTATCTCATCCTCTATCGGGTGCGCGCTCAGCGCTCCCGATGGGAGTAGCCCCCGAGGCTATGTTTGGATACTTGTAGTCAAGCATAGGCTCAAAATTCACTTTTTCTTTTTTTCTTTTTAACTTCTCCGGTTTGTAAGCCCCCGAGCCCAAGGCGGGGTTTTTTCATATCGTGCGACCACATTCTCCCTTTCTTTTTTTTCTCTTTGGTATTTATCATCTGCTATGTGCAGAATTTAACTCCTTTGTAAAATATGTTTATGGGCCTTGCTTATCATGGGGGCCCAATAATACGTGCTCATAAATAAGGCATCTTTGGCAAGGGTAAAAACCCAAATTAGATTCCTCCTCTGTCGCATCATCTTCTCTCATCATCTAGGGTTTCCAGCCGTCCCACTTTTCCGCATAGCTGACGCAGATGGTTTTCATTTGAATCTTGGCTCTCCGATGGTGCCACGAGGTCGGGGCCACCCTGGTGGAAGCAAGAACACAACAAATCTGGCCGCTGCAGGATCGTCATCGGCCGCTCCAGTTAAGCGTCATCCCGGCCGCCCACCTGGTAGCAAGAACAAGCCCAAGGTGACAGGCGCTGCCCCAGGTCAAAGCGCTCCTTCTCCTGCTGCTCCCGCTGCTCCTAGTTCTCCTCCTAGAATCTTTTCTTTCTTCTGCATTGCCATGGCGCAGTGTCGCAAGATTCAGCGTTTACCGCTGAATCTCACCAAATTCATGGATGAGCGAGAACTACGAGAAGCAGTTCTCCGTGAACAATCTGGCAGTGGGAGTCCATACGAAGTGGAGGTTTGGTATGATGGCGATGGTGAGCAGTACTTTAAGGGTGGCTGGTCGCAGTTTGCAGAAGACCATGACATCCATCAAGGCTTCTTCATGACCTTTGACTTCCATATCGGCACATCAAAGTTCGACGTGAAGATCTATGATGGCACTCAATGCCAGAAGGAGTACGAGGCTGAAGTCCACTTTCATTAGGATCTGCTTTATATGTAATTTCTTTTGATAATGTCCTTGCTGCCGTGCTATATGTAATGAATATTCGTACTTTGCTTTGACGCTTTTATTAGTACCATGAAAACAAATCATTGTTCTGAGGTATGCCTTATATATATCGGGTTCTTTGCGAACCAATTATTTTGATGAATATCGGGTTGACTGCACCATCTTATAGTATAAAAAGATCTCCATGTCGCGATAAAAGTTTCTTTCGTACGACCCGAGGGTTGAAGCCCCCGAACGGAGAAGAAAAAATATTTGTACAATTTTATCGAGTTCAACCCAAGGAACCCGACCTGTGGCCTCATGTTCTAGGTTCAGAAGGTTAACTCGAGTTTTACTGATACCACTAGATTTATCCTACGCGTAAAAATGTCATAGCTGCTCTGCATTCCACGGGTTGCTCTCGTCTTTTCCTGTCTTCTTGTCTTGTAGTCTATATGCTTCTCCTGGTATCACTTCTATGATGATGTAAGGTCCCACCCAAGGGGATTCCAATTTGCCGTGGCTATCTTGCCTGAGTCGCAAAACTAGATCTTTCACCACGAAGGATCGTGGACGAACTCGACTACTGTGGTAGTTTCGTAGGCTCTGTTGATACTGCGTGGCTCTTTCTAATGCCTTATCTCTTGCTTCATCTAGTGCATCGATATCGTCTTGCAATGCTTCTGTTGATGATGTTTCGTCGTATGCCATCACTCTTGGAGCCTCGTGTGTAACTTTGACTGGAAGCACAGCTTCTGCGCCATGGACCAGGAAGAAAGGAGTTTCTTGAGTTGCTGCGTTAGGTGTAGTTCTTAGGCTCCAAAGAACGGAGGGCAATTCATCTACCCAAGCGCTCTTGGCTTTCTCGAGAGGTGCTAAGAGCCTCTTTTTTATCCCACTACATATCAGGCCATTGGCTTTTTCGACTTGCCAATTTGTCTTTGGGTGCGCCACAGAGGCAAATTTGAGTTTGATTCCCAGTCCTTTGCAATAACTCTTGAATTCCTTTGAAGTGAAGTTTGTCCCGTTGTCCGTGATAATGCTATACGGTACACCGAAACGAAATACTATTGACTTGATGAAGTTGATTGCTGCTGTCGAATCTTGAGTTGTTACCGGGGCCGCTTCCACCCACTTGGTAAATTTATCGACTGCCACTAGCATGTGAACATGTCCTCCTGGCCATGATTTGTGCAACTTTCCCACCATATCGAGGCCCAATTGTGCAAAGGGCCAGGACAATGGTATTGGCTGTAACTCTGCTGCTGGTACATGCGGGCGAGATGTGAATCTTTGACATGCTTCACACTTTTGGACTATATCTTTTGTGTCTTCGATGGCTGTTAGCCAATAGAATCCTGCTCGAAATGCTTTGGCCACTATTGCTCTGCTGCTAGCATGATGGCCGCATACTCTGCCGTGTATATCTTTTAGTATTACTTGTCCTTCCTGGGGTGTTACACAACGCTGCAAAATGTCGGTAATACTCTTCTTGTATAATTTCCCCTGCAACATGACAAATGCTTTCGATCATCGAGTTATCCTCTTGGCTTCCACTGCATCTTCTGGTAACTGTTTATTTATCATATACGCGAGATATGGCTGCATCCAGGTTTCTTCTATCATCATGACTTCCTCGGGTTCTGGCGTAGCCCCCGAGCCTGCTGCAGTAGTCAAACTTTTGATACTTTTTATTGACCTTTCCACTATTTCCTCCCAGAATACTCCAGATGGCACGGGTAGACACTGGGACCCAATATTTGCTAAGTTGTCGGCTTCTTCATTGCTGTTTCTGGTGATGTGCGAGACTTCGCATCCATCAAATGTTACTTCGAGATAGTGATATAACTTCTTGTAGGCCATCATGTTGTCATTGATTGTGTCGCATCTGTTCATAACTTGTTGGACGACAAGATTTGAATCCCCAAATATTTTTAGTCGAGTTGCTCCACACGCTTTGGCCATCTTCATTCCATGTAGCAGAGCTTCATATTCTGCTTCATTGTTAGAAGCCTGCGGAAAACTCATCCTTAAGACGTACTTCAGTTTGTCACCATACGGCGATATCAAGATTACTCCCGCGCCTACGCCTTGTACTATTTTAGAACCGTTGAAGTACATTGTCCAAACACTCGATAGATCTGGCGGTCCCGTGCTCTAGAGCTCCAACCATTCTGCTGTAAAATCTGGCAAGATTTGCGACTTGATTGCCTTCCTTTTTTCGTACGTGATGTCCATGGGAGATAATTTGATTCCCCACAAAGAGACACGTCCTGTTGCTGAAGGATTGTTCAATATGTTCGATAGTGGCACTTCATTGACCACTATAATTGGGTGCACCATGAAGTACTGTCGCAGTTTCCGTGCAGTTGTGAAAACACTGTATGCAAGCTTTTGATAATACGGGTACCTCTGTTTTGTCGGAGATAATACTTCACTGATGAAATATACCAGCCTCTGGATGCCGTGGGCCTTTCCTTCTTCACTTCTTTCGACTACTAATACTGTACTCACCACCTGATGGGTTGCGGCAATGTAGAGTAGTAGTGGTTCTTTTTCTTTTGGTGCGACCAGCACTGGTGGTGTGGAAAGCACTTTTTTCAGCTGTGCAAAAGCTATGTCTGCTTCATCTGTCCATTCAAATTTATCATCTGACTTCTTCATAAGTGCATAGAAAGGAAGCGCCTTTTCTCCCAATCGAGTAACGAAATGACTTAATGCCGCAATGCGTCCTGCAAGTTTCTGTGCATCATGTAGTTTTGTGGGTTTCCCCATTGTTAAAATTGCTTGAATCTTCTCTGGGTTTGCCTCTATTCCTCGTGCTGATACCAGGAACCCTAAAAGTTGTCCTGCCGACACGCCGAAAGAACACTTTGTCGGGTTAAGCTTAAGCTTGTACCTGCTCAGGTTGTCGAAGGTTTCTGCCAAGTCGCTGATTAAAGATTTCTCCTCTCTTGTGGTGATGACTACATCATCAATGTAGACTTGGATGTTGCATCCGATTTGGCTCCCGAGGCAGTTTTGCATCATCCGTTGATAAGTTGCCCCTGCATTTTTTAAGACGAACGGCATTACTTGGTAGCAAAATACTCTGTACGGTGTGATGAAGGCCGTCTTTTCTTCGTCTTCTTTCTACAATTTGATCTGGTTGTAACCAGAATATGTGTCCAGAAAGGAAAACCTTGCACATCCCGCTGTTGAATCAATTATCTGATCGATGCGGGGTAGAGGGAAGGGATCCTTCGAACAATGCTTGTTGAGAGATGTGTAGTTGACACATACTCTTTGTACGTCCGTCTTCTTCTTGGGTACGATAACTGGATTGGATACCCAACTCAAAGTTTTGATTTCTCTGATAAATCGGCGTTTTCTAGCCTGTGCAATTCTGATACTATCGCCTTCCTTTTAGGTTCATCAAATCATCGCAGTGGTTGCTTGACTGGTTTTGGCTTGGGATCTACATTCAATGCGTGCTCGACGAGTTCCCTGGGAACCCCTGGCATGTCCGATGGACACCAGGCAAAGATTTTCCAGCGCTCATGGAGGAACTCGACGAGCGCGCTTTCCTATGTGGGATCCAAGTTCACCGCAATTGATGTCGTCTTGTTGGGATCTGTGGGGTGGACCTGGATCTTCTTCGAGTCCTGAGTTGTGTTGAAAGCCTGATCTGGCAGGGATCGTCCAACATCGGGTAGCACATTATGATCCGTTTCTCCTTTTAGCCTCTCATATTCCGCTGTCATGCTGAAGGTTTGCGCCATCCTATTGAATTCTCTGTCACATGTGTTGGCTACTTGAAAGCTCCCTTGCACTGTAATTGTTCCTTTGGGTCCTGGGATTTTTAGCGTAAGATACGCGTAATGAGGTACTGCCATGAATTTTGCAAATGCTGGGCGCCCCAGGATTGCATGGTATTGTGATGGCCAGTCCATACCTTCAAATTCCAGCTTCTCTCTACGGTAGTTGCTGCTACTGCCAAAGCAGACGTCGAGTTCTATTCTTCCCAAAGGGTAGTTTGCAACTCCTGGTACTATTCCATGGAATGAGCAATCTGTTGGCTTCAGACTCGATAGCGAGATGCACATTGCCTTTAGGGTTCTAGCATATATTAAGTTTATGCCGCTCCCTGCATCCATGAATACTCTTCCGATGTCGTACCCTCCTATTTGCGCCTTTAGCACCATAGGCGAGTGGCCTGGCCTGGGAACTTTCCTTGGGTGGTCTACTCTACTGAACTTAACTGGTTGATTTGACCACCGCAAGTACTCTGTAGTAGCTGGTGGTGACGATATTGCTAGGTTTACTTGCCTAGATATGCTCTTTCGCTCTTTCTTTGACTTAGGCACCAGTTGAATCATAGCTGATATGTAAACTTTGGACTCTAGGTGCCTTGCTAGTCTTTGCACTTGGTATCCTTGACTTGTGTGCTTCTCTCCATGCCATCCTCCTTGGTTTGAACCCATGGCGCCTTGTAGTCTCAGGAAAGTTCTACAATCCTTCATCTGATGATTTGAAACTCTTTTTCCATCGAGATAGGCATAATGGATTCGACAAGGCCCGTATAGCATATCTTCAGCCAAGGGGCCGGAATATCTCGACTTTTCTGCTCCCTTTGTTTGAAACCTCCTACCTCTGTCTTCTTCCTCTTCTCTTACTCCGTAACCCACAGCTACTTGGTTTTGCCTTTCTTGATTATCCCTGCTGCGGTATCGTCTCCTTTGCCTGCTCGTTCTGTCGACTTCTGGTGATCATCCTCTTTTGTTATTATATGCGTCCTCTCCATCAGCGAATTTGTTGGCTTCTTCCATTAGTTCAGCTACTGTCGTTGGCCTCGTTCTTCCTATCTCTTCCACGAGATCTGATCGACGAAGTCCGGCCGAAAAAGCGTCTATTGCTCTTTCGTCGGAGACGTCTTCTGCTGAGTTTTTAATTACACTCCATCGTTGTATATAAGAACGTAGAGTTTTGCCTTTCCTTTGCACACATGCTTTGACCTCCTCCGGTGATGCTGGACGCTTGTATGTCGAACGGAAATTTCTTGCAAATTGGTTTTTGAGTTCTCCCCGGCTTCCAATGGATTCGTTGGGTAGGGTATTCAACCAGGACCGTGCTACGCTGGTGAGGTGTAGTTGTAGACTTTGCATTGCAGTTGCTTTTGTCCCTCCTAGTATCTGTAAGGCCTGCAAGTAATCTAATAACCATAGGGTAGGTTCTTGCGATCTGTCATATTTTTGCTGGTCATGTGGTAATTTAAATCATTTGGGTACCCGCATTTTGCGAACCCTGCGGGTAAAGCATAACGCGCCCATCTCTTTTTCGTCATCTTCATAATTTTCTTCCCTCCAAGCGTGGCATGATTTATTTACTCGAGCCTTCGCTATTATATTTCTTGCGTCCTCCTTCCTCTTTTGTCGCTGTTCCTCTTCTGATGACTCGCTATACTCGTTATCTGCGAAGTTATATCTGAGCTTCTCCTTTTGCTTTTCCTTGTAGCTTGTTGACTTTATCTCTGGACCTTTTTTCCCTTATCTTGCTCTCCACTATCCCGAGGCTCTGTATCGCGGCCCGGTGCATATCTTCTCGTGGATCCCCGGGTTCTGGCCTTGTAGTTAGTAAATACGCCTGTGCTGCTATCAATGCTACTTCTGGCGTTTCTTGTATGAAGTCATCTTTCTCCTCTTCTAGCTGTGGGGTAAGGCTCCTCGAGTACCTTTCCTCTCTGCTGTGTGCTACTGCCCCCTGTTGTGTTTTGGGTCTCCGCGCCTTTCTCTGCTGTACTCGGAATCCTCACTATAGTTATCCCAGTATTCCTCCCTTGATACACTGTTATTTTCTTGAAAAACCGTGTCTCTTTCCTCTCTTAGTTTCTTCCTATGTTGGTATAATGCATACTGATATCCCATTAGGACTTCTCTTCTCGATCCTTCGGGTACTTCTGTAACATGATTGATAGCTGACTTGATCATTCTCCATTCGCCAGCCGAAACGTGGACTTTCTCCTTTTCCTTTTTGTTGTGTTCTTTTATTTTGTCGACTTGCCTGTCGACCTTTTTACTTCCTTCGTTGTTGTTTTCTTCTTCTGCCTCGGTGATAATGACGCATAGCTGATGTACTTTGGAGATGCCACTGCTTCCAACGGTGAAATCCCTTGCGCTGTTGTGTGTTTGACACACCCCTTCTTCTGAGTCGAATTTTTCCTGAATTTTGTCGCCTTCTGCGATTGGTGCTTTTTCCAAGCTGACCGGTGAGTTTACCTCGCTGGAAGATCCTTCTAATGATTCCAACATTACCTCTATTTCGGGCTCGCCGACAGTTTTGGTTTCGTCGAATCCAAGAGGCGGGATGAACCTGATGGTCCGACGAAGATGCTCAAACTTCCAATTGTTAACTTCATCTCTTGACTTCCGTCGAGTTCTGAACTGCTGTTGGCTAAAAGTGAAAAAGCCATCGAATTCATGATTCCAACACCCAGGGTCCCCACGGTTGGCGCTAATTGATGAGGGTTAGCTCGACAAATGTCCTAGATGAAGGACTTAGGATCAGGGGAATAGGGTGTCGGATGAACTCAAAGGTAAAGGTTAGTCGAAATAAGTGTATATCAAAAGTAAACTTGGGTGTTCAACCTGGCTTGCTTTCAATATCCCTCACACCGTCCCCTCCTGGCCCCTATATATAGGTGGCCAGGTCTCGAGGATCGGGTAGGGTCCGATACAGATTACAATATCGACATACGGTAAGAACTTGTATTCGACTATCATTACAATTGGGCCTAGCTATTCGGTCCTTAGGGGTACTCAACTAACGGGATCTATTAACTATACCCTTGTCACTAACCACCCCAGAAGGGAAGAGAATTAGATACAAATCCTAGTTGGATTTTAAGGATATTAGGCTGCACAATCTTAAGGGGGTTAGCCTAGAGGAAGTGCACATAGTGAATGAATATCCAGATGTGTTCCCTAATGAGCTAGCGGGAATGCCACCTGATAGAGATGTAGAGTTTCTCATTGATCTGCTACCAGGCACTGGCCCAATAGCAAAGAGACCTTACCCTATGTCTACTGATGAGTTGAAAGAACTCAAGAAACAATTAGCAGAACAGTTAGGAAAAGGATTTATTAGAGAAAGTTCATCTTCATGGGGAGCACCAGTTCTGTTTGTTGAGAAGAAGGATAAGAGTCAGCGTTCAGTGATGGACTATCATTCGTTGAATGAGGTGACCATCAAGAACAAATATCCACTACCCAGAATCAATGATTTGTTTGATCAGTTGGAAGGAGCTAGTGTGTTTTCCAAGATCGATCTTAGGTCTAGATACTTTTAGCTCAAGATTAGGGAACATGACATCCCCAAGACAGCCTTTGTCACTAGATATGGATCATATGAGTATACGGTGATGCCTTTTAGTTTAACCAATGTACCGTCATACTTTATGAACATGATGAACAAAGTGTTCATGGAATTTCTAGATAAGTTTGTCATTGTCTTCATTGATGACATACTAATCTATTCAAAGAGTAAGGAAGAACATGAAACACACCTTCGTGCAATATTAGAGAAGCTTCGAGAGCACAAGTTGTATGCTAAATTCAGTAAATGTGAATTTTGGCTCAGCGAAGTAGGATTCCTTGGACACATCGTAACCAAGGATGGAATTGTAGTTGACCCAGCCAAAGTGACTGCAGTGCAGAATGGGAACCACCCAAGAATGTTGGAGAAGTTCATAGTTTCTTAGGACTAGCTGGGTACTACCGGAGGTTCATTGAGAACTTTTCAAAGATAGCCAAACCAATGACTGAGCTATTAAAGAAAGAGAAGAAGTTTGAATGGACTGAAGGATGTGAAAACAGTTTCCAAGAGTTGAAGAAGAGATTAGTGTCTGCACCTGTTCTGTGCTTACCTGATCTAGAGAAGGAGTTTCAAGTGTACTGTGATGCTTCATGTCAGGGTTTAGGAAGTGTGTTGATGCAAGGAGGCAAAGTAGTAGCTTACGCCTCTAGACAACTCAAGAAACATGAACTCAACTATCCCACACATGACCTTGAGTTAGCTTCAGTAGTTCATGCCTTGAAGATTTGGAGGCACTACTTGATGGGAAAGCGATGTGAAGTCTTCACCGATCACAAAAGTCTAAAATACATCTTTACTCAGAAAGATCTAAATATGAGACAAAGAAGATGGTTAGAACTCATCAAGGATTACGATTTGAGTTTGCAATACCATCCTGGTAAAACAAACGTGGTAGCCGATGCCTTGAGTCGTAAAGCCTATGTGAATTGTCTATCAACAGAAGTGTTGCCAGAAGATCTGTGTGAGAATTTGAGGGACCTCAGCCTGGAAGTAGTACCAGAAGGCTTTGTAGCCTAACTAGTAGTACAACCAACACTGATGGACAAAATATGAGAAGCTCAGAAAGGAGATAAGGATATAGAGAAAATTAGAGAAGACATGAAGAAAGACAAAGCTAAAGGCTTTAGTGAAGATGAACAAGGAACTATCTGGTTTGAGAAGGATATTTGTGTGCCCAATGACCCCGATCTTAGGAAATTGATATTCCAAGAAGCTCATGAGACCCCATACTCTATTCATCCTGGTAATACCAAGATGTACACAGATGTGAAAGAAAGATTCTGGTGGAGCAATATGAAGCGAGACATTGCTGAATATATAGCCAAGTGTGATGTGTGCAGTAGAGTAAAAGCTGAACATCAGAAACCAGCTAGACTACTTCAACCACTAAAAGTGCCAGATTGGAAATGGGATCAAATTGGTATGGACTTCATCACAGGATTACCCCGCACCAAATCAGGGTATGACTCAATTTGGGTTATAGTCGATCATTTGACTAAGATAGCTCACTTTATACCTGTGAAGACCACCTACACTAGTGCAAAGTTAGCTGATATTTACATGAAGAGGATTGTGTGCCTTCATGGTGTTCCAAAGAGTATTGTGTCAGATAGAGGAACTCAATTTACCTCTCACTTCTGGAAGCAACTTCATGAATCCTTAGGAACTAGGTTGGAATTCAGCACAGCATTCTACCCACAGATAGATGGACAAACTGAAAGAGTAAACCAGATTTTGGAAGATATGCTGAGAGCATGTGCATTAGACTATGGGTCTAGTTGGGATGATAACTTGCCTTACACAGAGTTTTCCTACAACAACAGCTATCAAGCTAGTATTGAGATGGCACCATTTGAAGCTTTGTACGGCAAGAAATGTACTACACCTCTACTATGAAGTGGTGTAGGAGAACGAAGTTTCTTCGGGCCTGACATCATTCAAGAAGCTGAAGAGAAGGTTAGGCTAATCAAGGATAGATTGAAGATAGCACAATCTCGTTAGAAGAGCTACGCTGATAACAAGCGTAGAGATGTCACCTATGAAGTAGGAGATAGAGCCTATCTCAGAGTGTCACCCCTTCATGGTGTCAAGAGGTTTGGTATCAAGGGTAAGTTAGCACCCCGATTCATAGGACCATTCAAAGTCTTATCCCGCAAGGGAGAAGTAGCTTATGAGTTGGAGCTACCCGAGATTCTTTCAGCTGTACACAACGTGTTCCATGTGAGTCAGCTAAAGAAATGCCATCCAGAGATGTCAGAAACACCGTTGAACGATACGGTACCCCTCGAAGAAGTTCAACTAGAAAGTGATTTGACCCATGAGGAGAAACCCATCAAGATATTAGAGACAGCAGAAAGAACTACACGCACCAAGACCATCAAGTTCTGCAAAGTGCAGTGGAATCACCACAGTGAAGAAGAAGCCACTTGGGAGCGTGAAGATAATCTTCGAGAAGATCATCCACACCTATTTGCTAGCCTTTTTGAAGCTCGAGGGCGAGCTTCATCTTAAGGGGGTTAGTCTGTAACATCCCAAGTTTTCAAATATAAAAATTCATCATGCATCCATGGCATTTTGCATAGCATTGTCATTATAAAGCTTTGAAATCACAATTCTTCAAAGAGCACTATTTCTTTTCCCCATTTTACACCAAACTTAGAAACAAAGGGTTTCAGAAAGTTTTAATTCTAATAGTTCCATTGTTTATGGAAGCAATATTATTTTCTTATGGTAATTATTGTTGTTACAAAACTTTACCTTGTGGTGCTTCAAAAAGTGTTTATTTCTTTTATATTTCAGAAGCACTACTGTTTTAAATACTAACTTAATAATTTTTGAAAACCAAATATTTTGGGAAGTTATTATTTAAAATTTAGCTTCCTAGTTATGTGGAAACTATATTTAAATTCTTGCAAATTATTTATTTTTCCAACATATCACTAAACCTTGGTTTATAGGTCTGAAGCACACTTTTTAAAGTGCAAAAGTGATCAGATTTGATTTTATTCAAATCAGATTTGCTTAGCATTTTCAAAAACCCAAAACAGAATTCAGAAACAAAAGAAAAAGAAAACAGAAGAAAAAAATAAAGAAAGAAGAGGCTAGCCCAACCTGGGCCGCACCCGGGGCCCAAGTCCAGCCGAGCCAGCCCGAGAAGCCAGCCCCCTGCCTTTCCCTCTCTCCCTCTCGCTGCCAGGTGGGTCCCACCTATCGGCTCTTTCTTCTCCACTAATTTTTTTCTCTCTCTCTCTCTCTCTCTTTGGTTTGGTAACCGCCGGTGATTACACCCCCAGCAACACCCCTGCCATTTAAAACCCTCCCCGATCCAAGCCCCTACTCCCCCTCTCCCAGCCCTTCCTTTTCCCCGTTCACCGAACCTCGCCAAACCGTCAAAATTGACCGCCAGACTTCGCCATGCTGCAGAGCTCTGAGGTCAAATTCCAGTGCACCACGGAGGCCCCGCGTCCTCCTTCTGGTCTCAATCTCTTTCCCTCTCCCTCACGCATCTGCTCATGCCTTTCTCTTGCTCAAAACCGCAGCGAATCAAGCACCTGGACGCCGCCCGAAGCCGCCGTCTCCTCCAGCCGCTCCTCGACATCATCTCGGGAAGCAAACGTCATCGCCGATCAAGAAATCGAGGTCGCCGCCCCTGTCCGCATGCCGTCCGCTACTTCCCTGAAGTCGCAGGCCACCGAAACTTCACCGTCAATGAGCTCCAGTACGCACCTCGCCGGAAAACATCCCGCCGGTGAGTCTTCCCCACACCACTTCTTCCCTGTCCCTTCGATCCAGATCCAATAGCCTAGAATAGAAGGCCTTACCGAATTGGTATCGGCCTATAGCACTGCGCCACGTCGGCCAGGCTGGTCAGCCCCCAGTCAAACCCGTCAAAATGAATTCAAATTCGAAATTCAAAACCCAGAATTCTGCTGCATCTTGTAAAATCGATAGAAAATAAAATACTTGGCCAAAAATTACAAATAAGGTATCCCTGAAATCCTTGAAATGTTTAGAATCCATTTCTGTGGAGAAACTATAGGGGTACTGTATAAATTTGTGAAGTGAAAAATAAATTGGCAAAATGACTTGTAGACCCCTTTTAATTCATAACTTTTGTTCTGTAGGTCCAATTGCTACAAATTTGTAGTCTATGGATTCCTCGGAACATGTAGATAAATTTAGAATCAAAAGTTTTCAAACTTGAAACGTGCACAAACTTGCTACTGTTAAATTTACTCAAATCACTATTTTGGACCTCATTTGTTTTCTAAAACTTATTTTGGAGTAAAACCACTTGCAGTAGCTTCATGTTACTGTCATCTAACTAGTAGTATCTCAAACCTATTTTTACAGTATAGTACCAAACTAGAACCAATTTTGGGATGTGTTAACTCAATTTTACAATTAACTATTTTGTTAATTGCTTTGCTAATTGTTTAATAAAACTTTTCCACCACCACACTTGTTTTCTAAACAGCATGATTCACTAAATGCAACATTTTCAGACACTCACTTAGTGTGTGAAATTAAAATGATATTTGCATGGCATACATGTCCATGGTTGCCATTTGAAATAGTGTGTTTATGCTTGTTTATCTTGTTTGTTTAGATTGTGAAGAGGAGCAGAACAACTATTTTGACTGTTGTGAGTGTACAGGCTGTTACCAAGGCAAGTGACACACATATTCCCTACCCATTTTACTATATGCATTAGTGTTTTATAAGTAGTATGCATGATAGGTTGGTTACTCAAAGTGATGTTTTGCAAGGCTAGGACCTAGTAGTTTATAGCCATCCCTGAACCAACTCCTGGTAGGATTTTTCATGTTGAAAAATGATGCCAATGCTTGTTCATAAGTTGATGTTTAGTTTTGAAATTTAACTTCAACCCAATGAAACACCTGGGTGGATTGGTTTGATGATGGAGGCGATGTTGAGTGGCTACCCAGGGCTACACACCTGGCTTTCAACCCAGGATTTGTGTTGTTGTCTTCGCCTGGGCGTTCACTTGTGGATTGCCACCCAGGAACAAAGAGACTACCATGTCTTCCTTGCTTTAGTGAGCTTCCAGTGCAGCCTTATAACAATATGGGCTCTGTCTTGACTAACTAGGTTGTGAGAGTTCAATTTATGTGCAAGACATTGGTTGGTAGCATAATTATAGGTGGGAACGGGTCTTGCCAGTATAGTTGCTCTCTCCTTCTGAAATGTCTTGTCTCATTCTTCTTTTTGGGTAGAATGAGTCTTAAGGTGAAAGTGCATAACCCCTGCAGGGTGTAAAACTAATCGATTAGCCGTGTCCCCGATTATGGACAACTTGAGTTCCTAGACATGGATGTACGAAAGAGTCTCATCACCATTTCTGAATGAAATAAAATTGTTTAGAAACATTTAGGACAGGGACTACTCAGGACTACACACCTGACTATCAACCCAGGATTTGTGTAGTTGTCTTCGCCTGAGGGTTATCCTGGTTTTGTTGAGTAACTACTCAGGGCCACATACCCTTCAAAGTGTGTGGTTGTCTTCGCCTGGGGGTTATCTTGACCTTAAAAGTTTTCCAATGATTTATAAAGTTTGATTTGAAAATGATAGGATAAAATTTGCTTTATGCAAGTCAGCCAGAAACTCCACCAGCCAAATATCATGTAGATAGTTCTTTCACAACAGCCACCAAATAAGTGTCATTTGTCAGTACATCATTGTACTGACCCCCATTCATGGGGCTGCATAATCAAATGTGTAGGTTCTTCTGATGAGGAGTAAAATGTTAGGATCTCGAGTCTACATACCAACATGACTGCCTGTGGCGCATGGTGAAGATGGAGGCTCACTACTACCCTAGTTCCGTTGTGATTGAGATGTGTTGAACTCTGTTATGTGTTTTAGTCCATGAGACTATGATGGTTTGTAATAATTGGAGACTTGTGTATCTGGATCCATGTTGTAATCTTGATACTATGCAATGAATACTATATTTTGTTCTATGGTGCTATCATTGATCCAGGGAATAGCACTTAACACAGGTGTTCCACCTTAATCCAAAGGTGGGGCCTTACATCAGGTTTTGGAATTTTTTCTCTATCATATTTAGTATTCCCTTTATATTTAATGAGAAGCCAGATGACACTTTGATACTTGAAAGGACTTCAAAAAGATTTCCTTCTCTGCTTTGGCAGGAGCGTAGCTGGCAGGACTTAAGTGACGCCCTTTATCCGTCTTGTTCTGTGGATGCATATTGTTTGGGTCTTTCATACGTTGCTGATCCTCCCGTGCTTCTGGTGTATCTTTTGATTTTCCATACACGTCCAGAAAGCCTAGCAGGTTCATGCAAACATTCTTCGTAACGTGCATCACGTCGATTAAAGAGCGAACCTCTAGGTGTTTCCAATACTCAAGCTCTCAAAATATAGATTTCTTCTTCCACATGGGTGCATGTCCGGTAGCGATGTCATTTGGAACAGATTGACAGCCAGGACCCTTTCCAAAGATTACTTCTAGGTCCCTGACCATATCAAATAAATCATCACCAGTACAGAGTTCAGGTTTTGGCCGGTGATCTACCACACCTCTAAAATGCTTGCCTTTCTTTCTTACAGAATGCATGGTCGTAAGAAATCGATGATGCCCCAAGTACACAATCTTCTTGCATTTTTCCAAATATATAGCATCAGTCTTATCTAAACAGTGTGTGCATGCTTTGTATCCCTTGTTCGTTTGTCCTGAAAGGTTACTAAGAGCAGGCCAATCATTGATGATTATGAAAAGCAACGCTCGTAGGTCAAATGGCTCCTGTTTGTGCTCATCCCATGCATGTACACCTGGTTTGGCCCATAACTGTAAGAGTTCATCAACTAATGGTCTTAGATACACATCAATGTCGTTGCCGGGTTGCTTCGGGCCTTGGATGAGCACTGGCATCATAATGAACTTCCGCTTTATGCACAACCAAGGAGGAAGGTTATAGATATATAGAGTTATAGGCCAAGAGCTATGACTGCAGCTCTGCTCCCCAAAAGGATTCATGCCATCTGTACTTAGACCAAACCTTAAGTTCCTTGCGTCGCCTGCAAAGTCCGGGTATTCTCTCTCAATTTTTCTCCACTGTGACCCATCAGTGGGGTGTCTCAACATCGCGTCTTTCTTACGGTCTTCTTTGTGCCATCATAACAACCTGGCATGCTCTTTGTTTCTAAACAGACATTTCAACCGTGGTATTATAGGAGCATACCACATGACCTTGGTAGAAACCCTCTTCCTGGGGGGCTCGCCATCAACATCACCAGGGTCATCTCATCTGATCTTATACCGCAGTGCAGTGTATACTGGACATGCTTCCAAATTCTCGTACTCCTCACCGCGGTAGAGGATGCAGTCATTAATGCATGTATGAATCTTCTACACCTCTAATCCTAGAGGGCAGAGAACCTTCTTTGCTTCATACATACTGTCAGGCAATTCATTATCCTTTGAAAGCTTCTTCTTCATTATTTTCAGTAATTTCTCAAATCCCTTATCATATAAAACAGTCTTTGCCTTCCATTACATTTACTCCAGTGTGGTACCAAGCTTTGTGTTCCCATCTTCACAATTTGGGTACAACTTCTTTTTGTTATCCTCTAACATACCCTTTAACTTCCGCTTCTCATTTACACTTTCCACTTCTCTGTGTGCATCAATGATGGCCCGATGAAGATTATCATCAGGCTCATCTGTTGCCTCTTCATCTTCAGCTTCTCCTATCCCTTCAGCTTCAGCTTCCCCTGTTGCAGTATCACCGTATTCAGGGTACATATCATCATCCTCTTCTTCTTCATTGTCTTCCATTATAACCCCTCTTTCTCCATGCTTGGTCCAACAATTATAGCTAGGCATGAAACCTTTCCGAAGCAGGTAGGAGTGAAGGATTTTCTAGGAAGAGTATTCCTTCTTGTTCCCACATTCAACACATGGAAACACATAAAACCATTCTGAATGTTTGCCCGAGCCACATCGCCAAAATTACGAAGACCTTCAATGAACTCGGAAGTGCGTCGGTCACCATACATCCATTGTCGTTGGTTCATCTGTGTCATATAGTTAGGTTTACCAATACTATTACCGAACATCATAAATAGTGAAATGACCACTGTATATCGAAACATGCATTTATATCAATGACAAATGAAAGAATAGAGTTGCTAACTTCGATCGAGGAGGAAAGAACAAGTACAAGACCTAAGTATCGCTCGGGCACCTCATATCATTTTTATTTTGTGTGAGCTTAAGTAGCATCATGCTGTTAGGCATTTCATCAAACACCTCTTGTGCATAGGGGAAAAAATCAAACTAGCACCCCCTCTCACACCTTCCAAAGGAAAAAAATAGAGGAGAGGGCTGGTGGGTGGGTGTATTTATAGCCAGGACCTTTAGCACTGGTCTGTGCATTGAACCAGTTCAAAAGGGTAGCCTTTAGCACCGGTTCGTGCCACGAATCGGTGCTAAAGGTCTGGCACCTACCACGCAGCAGACGTGACACCTTTAGCACTGGTTCGTGGCACGAACCGGTGCTAATGGTTCCTAACAAACCGGTGCTAGAGCTCCACGGGCTCCATTTAGCTTTCTGGCAGCTCAAACCGGTGCTAAAGCACCCCTTTAGTCTAGGTTCGTAAGCCAACCAATGCTAAAGCCTTTTGGAGCTCTGAACGAAAGCCTTATTTTCTACTAGTGAGGTTGAACGAGGCACAAACTCGAATTCCATTGTGATATTGCTGCTCCGTTTGCTCTGCATGTCTCTGCTGGACTGCCACTCGGTGCCGCTTGACCGTGGAAGCTCTCGCTGCTTCCCCTTGTAGGCAAAAGCACACAACAGTATCATAATTTTCTGTTACTGATTAATTAACAAGGCAATATGACCAGCTTTGTGATAGATCCACTAGTGGAAAACCGGCCTAATATTCCAGAGCATTAGTCCCGGTTGCAATATGAACCGTGACTGATACCCTGGGCCCCACTGCTTTTTCGGCCGTAGGACCCCAGAAACCATTAGTCCCGGTTCGTTTTGAACTTTTAGTCCCGGTTCGTATTACGAACCGGGACTAAAGGCTCTGGGGTCGAATCCGATCATTGCCAGACTCATTAGTCCCGGTTGGTAACACCAACCGGGACTAAAGACCAACCCTTTAGTCCCGGTTGGTAATACCAACCGGGACTAATGACTTTCCTATATAAAACAGCTCCTTCTTCCTCCCCGAGCCAGCCACTCCCCGTCTCCACTCTCAAGTGTTCTTCATGCAACAAACCTAGCTCGAGTTCATCCTCTTTGACCACCATTTTTTGTCACAAATTGATGTCCCCACTTTAATCTAAGTGGACTAAAAGGTGAGAAACTTTGTGCTTTTGTCTTTCATTGGTAATTTAGCTCATTTAATGCTCTAGAACTAGAGAGATTTGTGATTTTTTTATGGGAGCAATTATTTAGATGTTCATTTGATTATGTGTACAAGTAGGTGAAGATAGAGGTAAAAATAGAGGTAGAGATAGAGATATAGATATAAATAAAAATAAAAATAGAAGTAGACATAGCTAACATAGAAATAGAAATAGAGATAGAGATAGAAATAGAAAAATAGAAATAGCGATAGAAATAGAGATAGATGCCGTAGGGCGGAGCTTCCGAAGATGCCGTAGGGCGTGAGCACCGACGACATCTTTGAGAAGCTCTGCCACGGGAGATTTCCCAACCCTTTACGCAACACTGTTAGAGGAGATGGAGTCTTTCACGGGCTTGCAAGGAAATTTTTCCAAGGCGGAGCTTCCAAAGATGCCGTAGGGTGTGAGCACCAACGACATCTTCGAGAAGCTTCGCCACGGGAGATTTCCCAACCCTTTACGCAACACTGTTAGAGGAGATGAAGTCTTTCACGGGCTTGCAGGGAAATTTTTCTGAGGCGGAGCTTCCGAAGATGCCGTAGGGCATGAGCACCAACGACATCTTTGAGAAGCTCCGCCATAGGAGATTTCCCAACCCTTTATGCAACCCTGTTAGAGGAGATGGAGTCTTTCACGAGCTTGCAGGGAAATTTTTCCGAGGCGGAGCTTCCGAAGATGCCGTAGGGTGTGAGCACCAACGACATCTTCGAGAAGCTCCGCCACGGGAGATTTCCCAACCCTTTCCTCCATAACTGTTAGAGGAGATGGAGTCTTTCACGGGCTTGCAGGCAAATTTTTCCAAGGCGGAGCTTTCGAAGATGTCGTAGGGCGTGAGCACCAACAACATCTTTGAGAAGCTCTGCCACAGGAGATTTCCCAACCCTTTCCTCCATAACTGTTAGAGGAGATGGAGTCTTTCACGGGCTTGCAGGGAAATTTTTCCGAGGCAGAGCTTCCGAAGATGCCGTAGGGCGTGAGCACCAACGGCATCTTCGAGAAGCTCTGCCACGGGAGATTTCCCAACCCTTTCCTCCATCCATGGGGATGAAACTCTCCCTGCCTTCGAGCTGTGCTTGCCATGGCGTATGGATGCTCCTTTTATAGGCACGGCGCCGTGATACGTCTCAAACGTATCTATAATTTTTGATGCTCCATGCTTGTTTTTACACCATTTGCCTATTGTTTCGTTACACTTAGTGGCACTTTTATGCATTTTCTGGAACTAACCTATTAACGAAGTGCCACAGTGCCAGTTTCCTGTTTTCTGCTGTTTTTGTGTTTCAGAAGTGATACACAGGAAATATTCTCGGAATTGGACGAAACAAGTTCCTGAAGTCTTATTTTTCCCGGAAGCTTCCAGACATCCGAAGAAGAGACGGAGAGGGGCCACCAGGGCCCCACACACAGGGCCGGCGCGGCCTGGCCCCTGGCCGCGCCACCCCTGTGTGAGGGAGCCTGGCTCCACCTCTGACGATGCCCCTTCGCCTATAAAGACCCCCCGACGGAAAAAACCTAAGGACCCGATCAGATTTCCAGAATACATCGCGATATGCCGCCGCCATCGACCCGAAGATCGGGAGGGTCCAGAAGCTCTTCCCGACACCCTGCCGGAGAGGGGAATCGCCACCGGAGGTCTTCTTCATCGCCATGCTTGCCTCTGGAGCGATGAGTGAGTAGTCTACCTTGGACTATGGGTCCATAGCAGTAGCTAGATGGTTGTCTTCTCCACCATGTGCTTCATGTTTAGATCTCATGAGCTTCCATACATGATTGAGATCACCGTTATGCAATTCTACATGTTTGGTTTGTTGGGATCCGATGAATATTGGTGTTTATGATTAAGTTGTTGTACTGAATTATATCTTTTGTTATCTCTATGCTGTTTATGATCTTGCATGCTCTCTGTTGTTAGTAGCTATCTTGGCCGAGTAGTTGCTAGTGACTCCAAGAGGGGGTATTTATGCTCGATAGTGGGTTCATGTCTCTATTTCACCTGGGGGAGTGACAGAAACCTCTAAGGTGGTAGATGTGATATTGCTACTAGGGAGAAAACAACATTCATATGCTCAAGGGCATATGCTTTGTTTACATTACACACTTTGCTTAATGCAATTATCTGTTGTTCGCAACTTAATACTTCTAGGGTGTTCAGATTGATATCCCAGGGAGTGGATTATTAGTCATAGATGCAGTTGGATGGCGGTCTATGTATTTTGTTGTAATGCCCAGAGTAAATCTCATAGTGATCTTCTTGACATATCACGTTATCTTTATTCTATCAATTGCCCAACTGTAATTTGTTTACCCAGCATGTGCTATTTTATCTATGGAGAGACACCACTAGTGAACTGTGGACCCCGGTCCTATTTACATCATATTGCTATCACCTGTTTACTTTTCTCGTACTGTTTACTTTACTCGCATACTCTACTGTTTTCCACTCGATACGCTCATAACCTTTGTTTCAAGCAAACCGGTGAGATTGACAACCTCATCGCAAGTTGGGAACAAAGTATTTGTTTGTGTGTGTGCAGGTTCCACAAACACCTTCAGTCGTCATCGTCTCTCTTCTCCTGTTCGATAAACCTTGGTTTCTTAACTCAGGGAAAACTTGCTGCTACACTCATCATACCTTCCTCTTGGGTTCCCAACAGGCTGGTCATCACCACGCACAAGGACTTACTGCTCCCACGTCACCACACGAGTAGCAGCTATTTTTCTGGCGACGTTGCCGGGGAGGAAGAGAAGACTTCTGCGAGGGGAGTTCTTCGCACACACATTCTTTACTTCGTTATTTGTTTTGCTTTACTTTATTTATTTTACCTGCATTGCTTTTTTTCAAAAACCCAAAAAAATTAGAATCCTTGGTAGCTGTTTTTACTTGTTTACTTTTGTTTTGCTGAAATGGGTACTCCTGAAAACACCAAGTTGTGTGACTTTGCTAGCACGAACAATAGTGATTTTATCTACACTCCTATTGCACCACCTGTTCCTGCTACCACCTTTTATGAGATCAAGCCTGCTTTATTGAACCTTGTTATGAAAGAGCAATCTTCTGGTGCTAGTACAGAAGATGCTGCAGCTCATCTCAACAATTTTGTTGAGCTATGTGAGATGCAGAAATATAAGGATGTTGATAGTGATATTATTAAGCTCAAGTTGTTTCCTTTTTCTTTAAGAGGAAAGGCTAAAGATTGGTTGCTGTCTTTGACTAAGAATAGTATTGATTCATGGGCTAAGTGTAAGGATGCTTTTATTGGTAGATACTATCCTCTTGCTAAGATTATGGCTTTGCGCAGCAATATTATGAAGTTTACTCAGTTTGATAATGAACATGTTGCTCAAGCTTGGGAAAGAATGAAATCTATGGTAAAGAATTGCCCCACTCATGGACTGACTACTTGGATGATTATCCAAACTTTTTATGCAGGATTGAATTTCTCTTCAAGGAACCTACTTGATTCAGCTGCTGGAGGCACTTTTATGTCCCTTACTTTGGGCGCCGCATCAAAGCTACTCGACAACATGATGGTAAATTATTCTGAATGGCACACCGAGAGAGCTCCGCAAGGTAAGAAGGTAAATTCTGTTGAGGAAACCTCTTCCTTGAATGATAAGATTGATACCATTATGGCTATGCTTGCTAATGATAGGACTCATGTTGATCCTAATAATGTTCCTTTGGCCTCTTTGGTTGCTCAAGAAGAGCAAGTTGATGTGAATTTCATTAGAAACAACAATTTTAACAACAATGCTTATAGGAACAATTTTGCTAGTAACAATTATAGGCCGTATCCTTCTACCAATAGTAATGGTTATGGTAACTCTTATGGTAATTCCTACAACAACACTAGGGCCGCGCCCTCCGAGCTTGAGGTAATGCTCAAGGACTTCATCGGTAAACAAACTGCTTTTAACAAGTCTGTTGAGGAAAAGTTAGGCAAAATTGATATTCTTGCTTCTAAAGTTGATAGCCTTGCTCATGATGTTGAACTTCTGAAATTAAAAGTGTTTCCTAATGATGTGAATGTGAGCAATGTTGTTGCTGCCGCTAATGCTACCCAAGTTAGAATTGATGAAAATATTAGATTGTTAGCAGAATTGCATGCCAGGTGGGAAAGAGAAGATGAGATGGCTAGAGAGATGAAGGTATGTACTATTACTACCTCTAATGATGTTGCTCCTACTGATAGCAATCCTCTTACTTTGATTGGTGTAGAGAAAACTCCCACTCCTTGTGTTAAAAGGCCTAAAACTGCCAAAACTTTTTCTCAAAAGAGTGCTGAATTTTTTTGGAGTGAGATGATAGCTCTATTTCCTTTGATGATTTTGATGTTGATGGCTGCAATATATCTGAAGTAATTTTGTTCTTGCAAAAGCTTGCTTTGACTCCCAATGCTAGTTCTTTAAATATTGCTTTTACTAAGCATATTACCAATGCTCTCATAAAGATTAGGGATGAAAAGGTGAAGCAAAAAGCTTCTGTTCCCAAGAAGTTAGATGATGGTTGGGAACCCATCATTGATATGCATGTTAATGGTTATGATTGCCATGCTTTATGTGATCTAGGTGCTAGTATTTCTATCATGCCTAGAAAGATTTATGACATGCTTGATTTACCACCGCTTGAAAAATGTTATTTTGATGTTCCTATTGCTGATGTTGCTAAGAAGAAACATTTGGGAAGGATTAATGATGTTCTTATTGTGGTTAACAATAACCTTGTTCCCGTTGATTTTCTTGTTATGGACCTTGAATGCCATGCTTCATGTCCTATTATTTCGGGAAGACCTTTTCTTCGAACTGTAGGTGCTATTATTGATATGAGGGAAGGCACTATCAAATATCAATTTCCACTTAAGAAAGGTATGGAACACTTCCCTAGGAAAAGAAAGAAATTGCTTTTTGACTCTATTCTTAGAGCAAATTATGAGCTTGATGCTTCATCACTTGATATTACTTGATTCGCAATTTTCTGCGCCTAGCTCAAAGGCGTTAAAGAAAAGCACTCTTGGGAGATAACCCAATGTTTTCTTTTCAGTAATTTTTCTTTTATTTGAGTCTTAGAAGTCATTACTACTGTAATGACTACTCCTTATCTTGTTTATTTCGTTTTTGTGCCAAGAGAAGCCTCTAATTTGAGTGAGGTAAAGATTTGGGGATGTTGCTGTCCTGAAACTGTTTTCGGTGCTGCACCGTAAAAATTCGTGAAAATTCTCTGTTTATCTTTTGGACCTGCGATTTCTTGTTCATATGCCCCAGGTTATATCCAAACTTTTCTTAGTTGAACACTTTTTGATTTGAGCAACAGAAAATCCCTCAAAAATTCGTCCTTTGTCAGCTATTCAGTTTTGACAGATTTCTGCCAATATTTGTTTTTGCCACTTTATCGCTTTCTTTTGAGTTCTTTTTTATCATGGAACTCTTGTGGAAGTTGCTAAAGTAGTATATACTTTATATGTGGTGGTATTGGGTTGAAACCTGAAGCTAAAAGAGGTTGAATATATTTTATGCTTGCACTAATGTTGCTAATAGAATTGTGTTTAGTTTTGTATAAAGGAAGTTTTCAAGTGTAGGGATTGGAGAATGATGAGATGAGTTGAAGAATAGACAAAAGCTCAAGCTTGGGGATGCCCATGCATCACCCCAAGAAATATCCAAGAAGTACAAGCGTCAAAGCTTGGGGATGCCCCCGAGGCACCCCTTCTTCATCGGCAAAAATCAGGTCACCTTTCAAGACACTATATTTTTATTGCTTCATGCACTATGTGTTTTTCTTGGAGCGTCAGTTGTTTTAGTTTTCTTAGTTGGTTTAGTTTGTTTGTTTGCTGCAATAAATGGTTGGACCCCAACAAATTTCCTTTGGAGAAATTAACTCGTTTTCATTTGCAAAGAACGCTCTAGTTTTCACTCTTATTAAAAATCGAGTGTTCTACTTTTTCTGCTACTGCTTTTGGTTTTCATTTTCGCCTTGATTCGCGTTCAGATCTTGTCATATCTTTTCATCAAGGTGTATTTTTTCCTCTGATCTTCATTGGTTTTCATCAAAAGAGGTGTCTTTATAAAAATTTCAAATGGTGTTGGAAAAGAGAAAAAGCTTTGTGCAAAATAGTGGTACAAGAAGGAGCTTGTGTAGACTGCGGCGTAGGCTTTTTCATGTCATGCTTGATGTCTTTTTGATAGTATGCTTAGTGGTTTTGCTGTAGCATGACTTGTCTCAAATAACTGAGATTGCTTAATGAGCCTTTGAAAAAAAATCATGCGTTGTTTTTATTGTATGGAAGCATTATTTTGGTTTTCTCCTTGATGCTTTATTTGGGTTGACTTGGCGCATGCTCACACATGTTAGACTCTTACAAAGTCGCCAATAGCCTTCATGATCATTTAGTTTTTGACCTTTTGATGCCATCGTATGCTTCTTTTAATGTCGCTTTGTCGCTTTGCATGATTATGGCCATTATTGCTCTCTTAGTTGGTCGCTCCCAGTCTTTTGCTAGCCCTCGCCTTGTACTGAGTATGAGCTCTACTCGTGCATCCAACTCCTAAAAACCAAGTTTGCCATTGTGTCCACTATAAATTCCTATGCATGGTATTTGTAAGCCATTCCAAAGTAAAATTTTCATGTGCTACCTTTCAAAAACCTTCAAAACACTTCTCGTTTTGTGACACTGTTTTCAGCTCATGGGGACGTAGTGGTCGGATTTGCTATCTTCCATATTGCTTATTCCAAAAACAAAAAAAAAGAGAAAAAAGAAAGAAAAAAGGCACTCCTCCAAAGAATGTGAATGTTGGTGGGCACCCGATGTAATCGGTTAGCCATGGTATGTGAAAGGAAAAGGTGGGGAGGAGTGCCAAGTTTTATAAAAAGAGCACAAAAGTGCCAATCTCTCTCTCAAAAACTTGCTTCATTTTTGTATGGAAGATAGTAAGAACCCCATTGCCAGTCGTTGACAAAGACAACCACCTCTCAAAATCAAGTTTTATCTCTCTGTTTTACAAATGAAAAGCTCTAGCACATGTTTAAATCACTGCTTCCCTCTGCGAAGGGCCTTTCTTTTACTTTTATGTTGAGTCACCACCTTCTTTCTTTATGCACCATTAAGAGAGCATAGTTGTCATTCTTAGTGTGATATGCATTGTCCCAAAGTTCATTGATTGACCCATATTGTTGGTTTCACTTGTTCTTAAATTATTTGTATCTAGTCGCCCTCTTAAACTTGAAGGTGTCCTATGCATTTATGTTTTGCTCTCTTTGAAGGACAAGCTGAAAACCATTTGTATATTTTTCCTTATGATTTGAACACACGTTTGACTTTCATTGTTTCATTATCATGATCTTTTGTTTGTGTTCATTTGCATGTTTACAACATGGTTGCTAAGTTTCTTATTGTCATGATTATATCTTCATGCCCATGTTTTAAGTTCTATTGATCCCAGCTCACCAATGCTTGCATATATGATCAAGATTGTGTAGGTGCATGTCACCTCAAAAATTATTCTTTGTTATCACTTACCTACTCGAGGACGAGCAGGAGTTAAGCTTGGGGATGCTTGATACGTCTCAAACGTATCTATAATTTTTGATGCTCCATGCTTGTTTTTACACCATTTGCCTATTGTTTCGTTACACTTAGTGGCACTTTTATGCATTTTCCGGAACTAACCTATTAACAAAGTGCCATAGTGCCAGTTTCCTGTTTTCTGCTGTTTTTGTGTTTCAGAAGTGATACACAGGAAATATTCTCGGAATTGGATGAAACAAGTTCCTGAAGTCTTATTTTTCCCGGAAGCTTCCAGACATCCGAAGGAGAGACGGAGAGGGGCCACCAGGGCCCCACACACAGGGCCGGCGCGGCCTGGCCCCTGGCCGCGCCACCCCTGTGTGAGGGAGCCTGGCTCCACCTCTGATGACGCCCCTTCGCCTATAAAGACCCCCCGACGGAAAAAACCTGAGGACCCGATCAGATTTCCAGAATACATCGCGATACGCCACCGCCGTCGACCCGAAGATCGGGAGGGTCCAGAAGCTCTTCCCGGCACCCTGCCGGAGAGGGGAATCGCCACCGGAGGTCTTCTTCATCGCCATGCTTGCCTCCGGAGCGATGAGTGAGTAGTCTACCTTGGACTATGGGTCCATAGCAGTAGCTAGATGGTTGTCTTCTCCACCATGTGCTTCATGTTTAGATCTCATGAGCTGCCATACATGATTGAGATCACCGTTATGTAATTCTACATGTTTGGTTTGTTGGGATCCGATGAATATTGGTGTTTATGATTAAGTTGCTGTACTGAATTATATCTTTTGTTATCTCTATGTTGTTTATGATCTTGCATGCTCTCCGTTGTTAGTAGCTATCTTGGCCGAGTAGTTGCTAGTGACTCCAAGAGGGGGTATTTATGCTCGATAGTGGGTTCATGTCTCTATTTCACCTGGGGGAGTGACAGAAACCTCTAAGGTGGTAGATGTGCTGTTGCTACTAGGGAGAAAACAACATTCATATGCTCAAGGGCATATGCTTTGTTTACATTACACACTTTGCTTAATGCAATTATCTGTTGTTCGCAACTTAATACTTCTAGGGTGTTCGGATTGATATCCCAGGGAGTGGATTATTATTCATAGATGCAGTTGGATGGCGGTCTATGTATTTTGTTGTAATGCCCATAGTAAATCTCATAGTGATCTTCTTGACATATCACGTTATCTTTATTCTATCAATTGCCCAACTGTAATTTGTTTACCCAGCATGTGCTATTTTATCTATGGAGAGACACCACTAGTGAACTGTGGACCCCGGTCCTATTTACATCATATTGCTATCACCTATTTACTTTTCTTGTACTGTTTACTTTACTCGCATACTCTACTGTTTTCCACTCGATACGCTCATAACCTTTGTTGCAAGCAAACCGGTGAGATTGACAACCTCATCGCCAGTTGGGAACAAAGTATTTGTTTGTGTGTGTGCAGGTTCCACAAACACCTTCAGTCGTCATCGTCTCTTTTCTCCTGTTCGATAAACCTTGGTTTCTTAACTGAGGGAAAACTTGCTGCTACACTCATCATACCTTCCTCTTGGGGTTCCCAACGGGCTGGTCATCACCACGCACAAGGACTTACTGCTCCCACGTCACCACACGAGTAGCACGCCGCTTCTACTTTTGTCTTGTTCCTCCGACAGGGGCATCATGCGCTACATGCTTTACCTCATTGAGCAGTGCATCAACCCACGCATCCTTATCCTGCCAACAGCTTTAGTCTCGGTTGCACCCACCAGCCGGGACTAAAGGTTACCCACACGTCCTTATCCCACTGACAGTTTTGTTAGATGGCACAAAACCACCTTTAGTCCCGGTTATACCCACCAGCCGGGACTAAAGGTTACCCACACGTCCTTATCCCACCGACGGTTTTGTTAGATGACACAAAAACCACCTTTAGTCCCGGTTGTACCGACCAGCCGAGACTAAAGTTTTGTTAACTTATTCTTACTTATCAAACTAAAATTAGAGATAGAAATAGAAATTGTATTTTTGATTTGTGTTTGATATGTACTTATATAATGCAGATGAGCCGAGCATGGATGTACGCCGATCGATGCTCTGGAGATTTCATTAAAGGTGTGCATTCTTTTCTCAAGGTGGCTGAGGCAACCAAGCGGAATGGTTTTATGTGTTGTCCATGCGGTGGTTGTCGAAATGAGAAGGATTACCCCTCCACAAAGACCCTTCACATCCACCTGTTCTGGTTCGGTTTCATGTCCGGCTATAATTGTTGGACCAAGCATGGGGAGAGAGGGGTTATGATGGAAGACAACGATGAAGAAGAGAATGATGACAACTATCCTGAGTTCCCTGAAACCACCGATACCGCAATGGAAGATAATGAAGAAGAAGAAGGTGAAGAACGGGCATCAGATGTGCCCGCTGATGATCTTGGTCAGGTCATTGTTGATGCACAGATTGACTGTGAAAGTGAAAAGGAGAGGGAGAAGTTGGAACGCATGTTAGATGATCACAAAAAGGATTTGTACCCAAATTGCGAAGACGGCCAGAAAAAGCTAGGAAGCACGCTGGAATTGCTGCAATGGAATGCAGAGAGTGGTTTATCTGACAAGGGATTTGAAAAGTTGCTGAAAATTATGAAGAAGATGCTTCCAAAGGATAACGAATTGCCCGCCAGTACGTATGAAGCAAAGAAGATTGTCTGCCCTCTAGGATTGGAGGTGCAGAAGATACATGCATGCATTAATGACTGTATTCTCTACCGCGGTGAGTATGAGAATTTGAATGCATGCCCGGTGTGTAGTGCATTTTGGTATAAGATCAGGCAAGATGACCCTGGTGATGTTGAGGGCGAGCGCCCCAGGAAGAGGGTTCCTGCCAAGGTGATGTGGTATGCACCTATAATACCACGGTTGAAATGTTTGTTCAGAAACAAAGAGCATGCCAAGTTGTTGAGGTGGCACAAAGAAGACCGTAAGAGTGACGAGATGTTGAGACACCCCGCTGATGGGTCACAGTGGAGAAAAATCGACAGAGATTTCCCAGAGTTTACGGAAGACGCATGGAATCTGAGGTTTGGTCTAAGTACAGATGGTATGAATCCTTTTGGGGAGCAGAGCTGCAATCATAGCATCTGGCCCGTGACTCTATGTATCTATAACCTTCCTCCTTGGTTGTGCATGAAGCAAAAGTTTATTATGATGCCAGTGCTTATCCAAGGCCCGAAGCAACCCGGCAATGACATTGATGTGTATCTAAGGCCATTAGTTGATGAACTTTTATAGCTGTGGCAGACTGAAGGTGTTCGTGTGTGGGATGAGTACAAACAAGAGGAATTTGATCTACGAGCATTGTTGTTCATAACCATCAATGATTGGCCAGCTCTTAGTAACCTTTCAGGACAGACAAACAAGGGATACAATGCATGCACGCACTATTTAGGTGAAATCGATAGTATATATTTGATAAAAGTAAGAAGGTGGTGTATCTCGGGCATCGTCGATTTCTTTCGCCCAAACATCAATTGAAGAAAAAAGGCAAGCATTTCAAGGGCGAGGCAGAAGTCCGGGGCAAGCCTAAACGCCATACTGGTGATGATATATTTGATATGGTCAAAGATTTAGAAGTAATCTTTGGAAAGGGTCCTGGCAGCCTGTCTATTCCGAATGACGCTAGCGGACATGCACCCATATGGAAGAAGAAATCTATATTTTGGGAGCTTGAGTATTGGAAATTCCTAGAGGTCCGCTCTGCAATCGACGTGATGCACATGACGAAAAATGTTTGCATGAACCTACTAGGATTCTTGGGCTTGTATGGGAAGACAAAAGATACACCAGAAGCATGTGAGGACCAGCACCGTATGAAAAGAAGAGACGGCATGCATCCGGAGGCTGGCATCGAATCAGCATTACACGATTGGGCGTCTCTCAAATGAAGGCGAACCGTTGGAACCCAAGAGTGTCACAAATGCGTTCACTAGTCAATGTGGATGTCTTGTCAGGGACATGGTGCCGATAAGCATTCAATATTGGTATAAGCCCAAGGCGGCAAAGGGAGAGCCAGTATAGCCAGAGCCAGAAGAGGGTGCATCAGTCAATTATGTCACCAAGGTCTTGAAAGATAGACTTTGGGATTCCCTCATTCCACATTTCAATCTGCCGGTCACCGAGTCCCTGGAAGAAGCAGAGAAACAGAAGGAGAAAGTCAGGGAGTGGGCTCTCAAGAAGATGGCTGCACAGTTCAATAACCACAAGAAGAGGTTATGGAACGCCTATGTCAACGCTGATTGACAAGCTCTAGAATTTACTGGCCCCAATGAGTTCCTACGGGATCACTGGGAAGCATTTGTGGAGTACAAGGAGTCCGAGCTGGGTAAGCTAAGTAGTCAGAAAAATTAGTTAAATGCCGCAAAAAAGAAATATCACCATAAGTTGGGTCCAGGTGGCTACAAAAGGGCCAAGCCTAAGTGGGATATGCAAGAGGCCGCCCTACAAGAAAAAGGTATCGAACCAGAAACAGAACAATGGCCTAGAAGGTCAAGAAATTGGGCACTTACCCATGGGGCTGTCTATGATGAGAGAATAGGGAAATTAGTCAAAAAGAAGAAACAAATTGCTGAACCCCTGGGAGCACTTGTCAAGACAATCGCCGAGGTTCAGGAGGGGACGTTCAAGCCGGATAGAGAGAACGACGAGCTAACAAAGGCCCTCGGGAACAAAGAACACACAGGACAAACACGGGGTCTGGGTTCTGCCATTCCGTGGAGGTCTCGGTTCACCGAAGAGAGCCAAACTTATAGAAGCCGAGAGAGAGCGAAGAAGCGAAAGGTGCAGGAGGAGGCCTCATGGATACAGAGCATAGAAAGGCAACAGGCTAAGCTGAGAGAGTTGTATTTACTGCAGCAAAAGGCACTGGAGGAATTAAAGTCGCAAGGGGCAACTCAGCATCAGCAATACCTAGAACATGCATCAGGCGATCGATCTCAGCGGAGAAGCAGCGTGGCTTCCACAGAGGTACCGATGGATCACTACCCCATGGATGATATCACCAAGAAGACAAACTGTGAGCTGCATGTTCCCATGAAGAACATATCGATGAAGGTGGCAGTTGGCTATGTGTTACCATCTGGACCTGGACAAACCTGGCATAGCCGTGAGATTTGAGCTGGCTATCCTAAGGTCGGGGTGGATGCAATTGAAAGGGGGTATGAGTCCCTCTATCTTGACGTCGCTGGACCTGAAGATGAGGCAACACTTGGAGAAGTATTGGGTGGTATCATTCTTTGGGATAAGAAACACATCATGTTTCCAGGCTCAGCGCCAAGGCGGCCACCCTCTCCTCCGAGTCCTTGCAATTCACCACCTCCCGACGACGACAGGGATGACTACCACCATACCCCGAGTCCACATCGATCTCCACCTCAATGTCAGCCGCTTCCGCCACCTTCGCCGCCTCCGCCACCTTCGCCGCCTCTGCCCACTTGTAAGTCCCAGAGTTATGGCAAGTCCGCTGCTATGTCCACTAGCAATGTCTCTCCGAAGAAACGGGCCAAGAAAGTTAAGGCGGTGCCGCCTCCTCCTGTCGAGAAGACTGCTGAAGAAATTAAGGCGGAGTATAGAGCCAAAGTGAAAAGAAAGCTCGCAGCGCTACGCCCGACCCCTACACCAAAGCAGGTATATACTCTAGAACAGAAGGAGTGGGCCTTTGATATGCTTACCCAACCTTCGCAATATGAAAAGCGTAAGCCAGATGACTACAAGCGTTGTTTGGATAAGCAGGTAGATGCAAAAAAAGAAGCTAATAAGACAAGCGCAACTGCAAGAGGGAAAAGAGACGTTGCCCAGCTTGGAGCACAGACCAAGAAAACAATCTCCCCGCTAAAGGTCTTTTCTAGTGATGCTGGTGGGAGTGTTGCTCAACCCAATCCCGCCGACTTTGCTGCTGAAGCTGGTTTGACTCTTTCTCAATTGATACATGAAGATATCCCAAAGGCGCCTATAGCACGACAATATGAAAAGGGGAAGAGTCTGGTCCCACCTGAGATTGAAATAAATCTACCAACACAAATGCAAAAATTGCATAAGTGGTACATGCAAGCCGCAAAGGGCACGCAACAATTTCTCCTTATGAAAATCACACAAGGCCATTTCTTAGGTGAAGACTTGGTGCATATTGAGTTTGATGAATTCTTTCAGCTATTCAATCAAGACGCGCTCGACAAATCTCTCGTCAGTGTCTATGTTCTGTAAGTGATTCATTATTTCTATAAGTCTCTAGCTCAACTCGTTCTTTGCATGTAATTATCCCTCACTACGCTGTTTATTATGCAGAATGAAGAGTATGGAATGTAAGAAAAGGAATGTCTTCCAAGTTGGATTCATTGATCCAAATCAAGTTAACGGAGCGATGATACAGAACAAACGCAACGAGACGGAGGATATCTTGCTAGAGTTCCTACTTACGCAGAAATATCGAGCTAGAATACTATTCCCATACAACTGCAGGTGAGTGTTACTATCTTATACACAGTTACTTTTCCTTACTCGATGTTATAAGTGTAATTGATGAGTTATTAACTTATATAATTAAACTTGCACGCAGTTACCACTGGATATTGCTAAAGATTGAACCTGACTATGGAAAGGTTGAAATCTTTGACTCGTTGGATAAAAAACTTCATGAATACCAAAGCATCATTGATATGATGAATAGGTAATTTCAATCATTATGGCATTATATCGGTCTCTTTCGTTCACCTATAACTCATCTATTCATTTTGTTTGCTCGGCAGTGTTTGGAAATGGTTTATAAGCATAGCAAAAGGTGAATGGAAAAATGAGCTGAGGTACCGTACCATCGAGGTAAGTCGTACGAGCTAGGTCCACACATCCCTTTACTTCTAGTTTTAAATACCATTAAGTATATCAATCTTGATATGTCACTGACTAAAATTTATTCTCGTAAAGTGTGCGAGGCAGCCATCGGGGACTAATCTATGTGCATACTACGCTTGCGAGAACCTTCGTGCGGAGGTCACTGAAGGAATTGATTTTCAAACAGTAAGTAAACAATATACTGACAAATTCATTTATTGGCATCAATTTTGTTATGATGATTCATATTTATATTCATATTGATCTTCTTCTTCGTAGTTCGAAGCAAAGCGGAATCGGCTCTCACCGACTGAACGCATAGTAGGAATTCAAGAGGAAATAGCCAGATTTCTGCTTGAACATGTCATTAACCCAAAGGGTGAATTTCATGTCAGTTTCGATTAGACAATGTGTGTAACTAAACACAAGTCATGATCTTATGTGTGTGAACAAGTCATGATCTTATGTGTGTGAACAAGTTGTATGTATATGTGTGTGAACAAATCGTGATCTTATATACTTGTATGTATATGCTCGGTGGACCAAATATATTATATATGTATCGGCTTGTATATTATGTTGTAATGTTGTATGAATAAGTATATAAGAAAACTTGTTTGGAATGAATCAAAAAATTAAACGGAGCAAAATACAAATAAACCCTAAACCCCTAAATAACAATTAAATCCAGAAAAATAAAAAAGCAGCAGAGGCTGCCACGTGTGGACTCTTTAGTCCCGGTTCGTAATACGAACCGGGACTAAAGGTCCTACGCCCACGAGCAACCAGTCCCTGCCACGTGGTCTCTCTTTAGTCCCGGTTCGTATAGCAACCGGGACTAAAGATTGGGCTCCAGTCCCGGTTGGTTAGTCCCGGTTGCGCAACCGGGACTGAAGGCCGAAACCAACCGGGACTGATGCCCTGTTTTCCACTAGTAATCGGTGGCTGTTCAAGCAAAGCTATGAAGAGTGGATCAAATTTGCAATCTGTAAGTGTTTGTGAGGAGCTGCATTATGAAAAATGGCTTCGGTACTAAAATGATAGTTCAGCATCTGAAGAGTCGGACCATTGCTATTTGCAATTTGTAAGTGTTCATTGAATTACACTTTATTGGCCATTGTTTAACTTTTAAAGAAGTAGAATTATATTTTGAATACTTTCACATATTGGCTGAAAATATACTTTAGTGGCATTTTTTAGTTTTTGGTAGATTTGTTAAATAGCATTAGTATTTAATATATTTTTGTTTTTATTGCATCTTGTCATACTCAGTAGGGGTGCTAGACTTATAATCTCTACTAATAATATTGCTAGAGGTATGGTCCGTGGCGGTCGTAAAATACGTTTCCATTTACCAAAAGTACACTTCCAGCCAAACACTAAATTACCCACCAATACCATCCATAAGTAAAAAACGTTTGGCCACAAAAGCAACGACCACGACTCCTCCGAGGTAGCGCTTCGTTCGTCCGCGGAAGCCTTCACCCGTCCCTGCAAAAAGTGTTCCGATCGATTCCGTTGTATATACAAGGAAAATTTGGCAAGCAACGAATAGGAGCAGGAAATCCATGTCCGGGTGAACTTCTAAAACACATAATTTTGCTTTATATTCCAATCACGGGAAGCTGCGATCGCAATCAAAGTCGACTGCCGTGGAATTTTATGGCGGAGCCAACACGCGTAACTGCTGGATCGAGAGGCGGAGAGGAGACGCTGACGCCGACAAGTCCAGAGACGAGATGCTCGACCTGCAGCACGCGTGCATCACACTTGGAAGAAACCTGCAAAGGAATCCTTGCATCGCGCGCGGCCGGGGGCACCTCAACCTCAACCATCGACCTGCATCCTGCACGGCCGGTGGCACGCCAGCCGGGGGCACCTCAACCATCCACCTGCATCCCGCACGACCGACGGCTCACCCTATCCCAACTTCCCATACGGCAGGTGGCAAAGAAACTTTGGCGCGGCTGCCTTTGATCTCGGCCGCTTCGGGAGCTCGTGGATTTTCACTGTGGTGGTGTCGGAGTGCCAAGCGCACGCCTCGCCGCCGCATCTCGCGCTGTCCCGCCCACATCACCAAACCCAACACAGCAACAATCTCCTTTACCAAAATCCATGATTGAGCAAAGCTCCAGGACCAGGAGTGAGTTTCGCACGGTTTGCTTTCTTTGATTTACATTTTTTCCTGATGCGGCGATGCGGAATATGCTAAAAAATGTACACTACCGATCGATTTGGAGATCGCTAAATCTCGGACCTCTGATACGAGATGGTTCACCATCTAGCCACTCTCCAATCTCCATCCTCGCGTCGGTATCTTGGGAGATTGTTCCTGTGAATCCAAAGCAATAGCTAGAGTATTGGTATGAGGCCAGTTATGGTAACTAAGATTTTGCTACATATAATTCAGTGCCACGATTTGATCCAGTTCCGGTTTTGTACTGTCCTCGTCCCACAATGCTTAATTACATATGACTAATTTCTATGAAGTACTCACTTTGACCATTATTACAGTTAGGTTATCTTCATATGCTTTTGCTATTTTTCTAAATAATGTATATTTAGTTAAACATCCCAATGGATAAGTTGTAGCAGACATATAACTACTTGTATCTGCATCTTCAAGTGTACAAGTGAAAAAATAGAAAAATACGGGATATTCCTATCAAGCTGCACCATGGGATACTATTTCACGTTAGCATGCAAAAAATCTGAAGGAAAAGCACATATGCATAACCACGGATTCAGCTATTTCTGCAGAACACTGGAAGATTTCCTGATGTAGCTAGCTCCTCGAATACTCGTGCTGAATGATGACCAGCTTATGGTCATGGACAGAGCAGGCAGATAATCCACATGAGGGGCGAGCACTGTACCTCAGCGACCAAGTTCCTGACGCCCTAGGCCGCATTTCAGTCCCGGGAAGGCGAGCTTCACCAGACCACCTCTCATGTACTTGTACCTGTCGTCGAGCAGGACATGACAAGCCGAAAGGCATCGCGTCGCCGGTCATTCTTGGCAGTTTGATATAAGTATATCCCGTTGAAATGCACGGGTAATTTTCCTAGTAACACTTATAACACTGATTTCAGAAATTCATGGGTTTGGTCCACGCCCTTCCACAAAGCAGATTAGGGCGAGGCTATTTTGCGGTCACCCATGACGACGGGCGATTTCCCGACCGCGCTTGCCTGTCGGAACGTGCTGGAGAAAAAGGGGCAGAAGAGAAGTTCGTCGGCCTCAGACCCGCGTCGCCGGAGAGGATAGAGTAGAGCAGATGTCAGGATCACCTTCGTCGCCTTCAGTTTCGTCAGTTAGCGCACGGTGGAGATCAAGTCTACAGGAAGATCCAACGGCTCCTGTTTGTACTTACCGTTTCGCGCTTAATCAAGTTCAGTGTAATAAAGCTACTGTAATCAGCACTGAGTGCTCTTATTGTAAAACCTTAATTACATCGCGGCTCTAGGCGTACTCTATATAAGCCAGAGAGTGGGAGGTTGGGCGGCGCGATCAATGAAAACCCTAAAACACTTTTCTTGTCTGCGTCCTTTCCTTTACCCAGTTCATCCCTAGATTCATATTTTTCTGCTGTTTTCCTTCCAAATTATCCTCAATCCTGTCATCGTTCTCGTCTATCACCGATAAATCGGGACTGGAACCTGACAATTGGTATCATGAGCAAGGTTTTGGGGTGGAAAATTTTTTCCGCCGCCGCGGGTTGCTTGATCGTTCTGATTCTTGCGTAAAATCCCCAGTTCTTCCAGATCTGCGTCTACTCTGGGTTGTTCTCCCTCGACTACTTCGTCTTCTGCCCGAAAGTCGCCATTTTTTGCCACCTCGATGTCTCCGGTACGTACTCGTTCTCAGGAGGCTTTGGCTCTGGAGGCTGAAGAAGCAGAGCTGCTGGCGGCAGCGCAAGCTCAAGCTAGAGCAGAGGATGAAATCCAGGGCCGCTTACCACGGGAGGTCCTCAACATCAACAAACGTCTAGACCGCCAACAGAAATCGGTCGATGAACTCCAAGGTAATATCTCAAAACTGACGGACATGGTTTCTCAGCTTGGTAAATCTTGGAACTCGACTGAATCCAGTCGATCTGGCCATGGAACTGTCCCTGAGACCCGCAGTGTTGGCTTCAGTACTCCTCCACATCATACTCATCTCAGCCCGATTTTGGAAGGAGACACACCGATTTCCCACTCATCGTCAGAAGCTGCGCATCAGCAGCGACAGCCTAGACACCACCCTCCGTTTCAGTTGGGAAATCTCAATCACCAACATCTTCCCCACCCGCAATTTCCAGTACCCCCATACAATCCTACGACACACCCTACACCTCTTTCATCAGTTTCAACTGCACCCTCGACAGCCATGCCACATTTCCAATACAACACCAATCCGCAAAACCATCCAAACCACTACCTCATCTCCCCTACGCCAATATCCCAATACCAAAATCCAACCTTTCCTCCTTATAACCAATACTACAACCAGTACCAACACCAACCTTTCCCTTACTCCTATTCCTTTCCACCCGTTTACCCTCCCATAATTCCCACACCCCAATACAGCTTTCCATCTCCTTTAACCTCAACCGCTGCACCTATCACCCAACCTGTTGCTCCTCCACCCATTCCACCAAACCGTTTCCAAGAACAGCATTTGCGAGACAAAACCGGAACCAATGTCCATGCTGAACAGCAAGAGCACAGACAATCTGAGCCAGCAATTAGAACACCCAGTGTAGAATTACCTCTCTTTCATGGTGAAAATGCAGCTCATTGGATATTAGAGTGTGAAGGTATCTTTGAATTGTCAGGCATCCCAAATGACAGCAAAATAAAATGGGCAAATGCTCATATCAGGGGAAAGGCAAAGACTTGGCTTGCCAGTGCAGAGTTACAGCTACAGTCCTTGTCGTGGCAACAATTCTGTTCCTTGCTCTCTGAAAGATTTCCTCCCCCATTGGCTGACGACTCCATGGAACAATGCCAAGTGTTAAAACAAATCAACACTGTCGATAATTACATTGATCAGTTTGAGGACTGGATGTCTCTCATGAAGAAAGATCACCCCTATCTGACAGAAAATTTCTTCCTTCTAAGATTTCTGAGTGGGCTTAAAGATACGATCAAGCATGACACAAAATGTCATAAACCCTCCACTTTGAGGGCAGCTTATTGGTTTGCAAGACAACAGGAGCAATCTTTCCTCTCCAACAACAAGAAGCAGAGCACAACACCCAGGACAACACAGCCAAACAATGTCAATAAAGCTCTGCCTATCAGAGATAACAGACAAAGACCTCTACCTGACAAACCAAGAGAAAAGGGAAAATGCTGGTATTGTCCAGAAAATTGGACTTATGGACATAAGTGTGATAGTGTTAAAACACTACTCCATGCCATTAAACTTCAAGGCCATTCTGATGAGGAAGAGGAGATACCAGCTGAGATTCCTGTTGCTGCACTTGTTCCTGACCTTCAAGCAGAACCACAACCTGTTGGCCAATTGATGTCCATTTCTACTGAAGCCCTACAAGGAATTGCAGGTGATGACACTATATCTCTTTTACTGATGATACAAGGTAAACCAGCAATTGCATTAGTGGATTCTGGTAGCTCCAGCACCTTCTTGGATCGTACCTTTGCAATAAAGCATAACCTTTCCATGAGAGCCACTCCTCAAAGAACAGTGACTGTTGCTGGAGGTGGTAGACTGATATCGGATGCAGTAGTCACAAACTGCTCCTATTCAATCCAGAAGAAAAAATTCGTCAGTGATTTCAAGATACTGCCTTTAAAAGGATATGACATAGTCCTGGGACTAGCTTGGCTGAAGCAATTTAGCCCTACAACCTTTGATTGGAAAGCTAGATCAGTAACTGTCACAGAGGACAATGTTCAATATACATTCACTGATCATTTAGCCACACAACAGTCCCACATTATCTCAGCATCTCAATGCAATGCCATCTTACAGAAAGGAACTCATGGTTATTTACTGCAATTATTTCAACTGGATAACACTTCTGCTGATCTGGATATTCCTCTGACCCAATTTCCCACTCAAGTTCAACCATTACTTCAGAAATTTGCAGATGTTTTCAAACCCCCAGTTGGTTTACCTCCAGCTAGAGACTGTGATCACAGGATTGTCTTACAAGATGGGGCAAATCCCCCAAACATAAGACCCTATAGATTACCTCACAAGCAGAAGGATATTGTGGAGAAGTTAATTCAGGAAATGCTCTCACATCAAGAAATTAGGCACAATACTAGTCCATATTGCTCTCCTGCCATCATAGTGTCCAAAAGAGATAAAGGGTGGAGACTTTGCAATGACTTCAGACAGCTCAATGCCTTAACAATCAAAAACAAGTATCCTATTCCTATAATTGAAGATTTATTGGATGAGTTGAAAGGAGCTACTATATTTTCCAAACTAGACTTGAGATCTGGTTACCATCAAATTAGAATGCATGAACAAGACATTGGCAAAACTGCATTCACTACTCACACTGGACATTATGAGTATCTGGTAATGCCATTTGGTCTGACCAATGCTCCAGCAACTTTTCAGGAGCTCATGAACACAGTCTTTCAACCATTCCTGAGAAAGTTTGTCCTAGTATTTTTTGATGATATTCTGGTATACAGCCCAACTGAAGAAGACCACTGCATCCATCTCACTGCAGTGTTACAAGCTTTGAGAGAAAACCAGCTGAGAGCCAAATTATCAAAGTGCACATTTTTTACTGAGCAAGTGGGATATCTAGGCCACATCATTTCTGCCCAAGGAGTGGCTACTGATCCTAGCAAGATTGCTGATATTTTACACTGGACTTCACCACAGAATGTTTCTGAACTCAGAGGATTCATTGGGTTGACAGGCTATTACAGGAGATTTGTCCAAAATTATGCAACTATCTGCAAACCATTACATGAAGTTCTAAAAAAAATGCATTCCAGTGGACTGACAAGCAAGAACAGGCATTTGTAGCTCTGAAACAAGCCATGACAAGCCCTCCAGTTTTAGCACTTCCTGATTTTTCAGCCCCTTTTGTGTTGGAGACTGATGCATCTGGATTTGGCTTAGGAGCAGTGTTGATGCAGCAAGGCAGACCTCTAGCATTTTTTAGCAAAACTTTGGGTGTGAAAGCATTCTCACAATCTATTTATGAAAAAGAAGCAATGGCAATATTGGAAGCATTAAGAAAATGGAGACATTATTTGCTTGGCAATAAGTTGGTTATCAAAACTGATCAAAAGAGTTTGAAATACTTGACAAGTCAAAGACTCCTAGAAGGGATTCAACATAAACTGATGTTGAAATTACTGGAGTTTGATTACACAATTGAATACAAACAGGGCAAAGAGAACTCTGTTGCTGATGCCTTGTCCAGAAAATCTGAGCTCAAACACCCTCAGCAAGTGTTAGCAATTTCTGCTATCATCCCACAATGGATGCAAGATGTGGAAGCTTCTTATCAGAATGATCCTAAATGCAGAGAATTACTCCAATCTTTGGCTATTAACCCTGACAGCCACCAGCACTATTCTCTACAGTCTGGCATTTTGAGATACAAAAACAGGGTCATGATTGGCACAGCTACTGATCTCAGAACAAAGATCTTTGCTTCTTTTCATGCATCCATATTTGGTGGTCATTCCGGCCAAAGAGTAACACTGCATAGAATTAAGCAAATCTTTTACTGGCCACTCATGAAAAAGGATATTATGGAAATGGTCGCCCAGTGCCCTGTGTGTCAGCTCTCTAAAACTGAACATGTTCAATATCCTGGTTTGCTGAACCCTTTACAAATTCCTACTGCAAAATGGTCTGATATCAGCATGGATTTTGTTGAAGGTTTACCCAAGTCCAGAGGTAAAGATGTGATCTTGGTTGTGGTTGACAGATTAACCAAGTATGCACACTTTATTCCCCTGTCTCATCCTTTCACTGTCCATCAAATTGCCACTCTATTCATGACACATATCCATAAATTACATGGTTTTCCACAAAGAATAGTAACTGACAGAGATAGAATCTTCACTAGCAAGCTGTGGCAAGAACTGTTCAAATCTCTGAAAGTGCAACTCAATTTGAGCACTGCTTACCACCCTGAAACAGATGGACAGACTGAACGAGTGAATCAATGTTTGGAACAATACCTCAGAAGCATGACTTTCAAGGAACCAACAAAATGGGCTGATTGGCTAGCTGCTGCTGAGTGGTGGTACAATTCTTCCTACCACACTACTATAAAAATGTCACCTTTCCAAGCATTATATGGATATGCACCACCTCAAATTGCTGAGATAAATATTCCTTGTGATGCCACACCAGAGTGTGTGACAACAGTCCAAGAACATGAACAGATGATGAAGACACTGCAATATAACCTTTCTCAGGCTCAACACAAAATGAAAAAATTTGCAGATTTGAATAGGACAGAAAGACAGTTTGAGACTGGTGAGATGGTATACCTAAAGATGCAGCCTTACAGAGAGACAGCTCTGGGACTTCGCAATGCTCTGAAGCTCACTTCCAAGTACTATGGCCCATTTCGTATCCTCTCCAAAGTGGGCAAAGTTGCATATAAATTACAGCTTCCTTCTGGTACCAAGCTTCATGATGTGTTCCACGTCAACCAGTTGAAGAAACATTTGGGTCCTGCAGCAGTTCCAAATCCAAACTTGCCACTCCTCACATCTGATGGGAAGATCAAGACATTTCCTCTAGCTGTGTTACAGCGTCGACAAGTTCCTCGCTCAGCCGGATCTTATGATGTTGCTGTGGTACAATGGCTCATCCATTGGGAAAATTTGTCAGTCGAAGAAGCTACTTGGGAAGATGCCAAGTTCATCCAGGCTACGTTTCCGACCTTCAAGCCTTGAAGTCTTGACTGCAGAAGGCGGCAATGTCAGGATCACCTTCGTCGCCTTCAGTTTCGTCAGTTAGCGCACGGTGGAGATCAAGTCTACAGGAAGATCCAACGGCTCCTGTTTGTACTTACCGTTTCGCGCTTAATCAAGTTCAGTGTAATAAAGCTACTGTAATCAGCACCGAGTGCTCTTATTGTAAAACCTTAATTACATCGCGGCTCTAGGCGTACTCTATATAAGCCAGAGAGTGGGAGGTTGGGCGGCGCGATCAATGAAAACCCTAAAACACTTTTCTTGTCTGCGTCCTTTCCTTTACCCAGTTCATCCCTAGATTCATATTTTTCTGCTGTTTTCCTTCCAAATTATCCTCAATCCTGTCATCGTTCTCGTCTATCACCGATAAATCGGGACTGGAACCTGACAGCAGAACCGTTGCTGCCCACGAACCCCCCCCTCCCCACCAACCGCCGGCCTAACAGCCTGCTCCCGCCGGCCTAACAGCCTGCTCCCGCCGCCCGCGGCCGGCGGCGCTGCCGCGCCGCCTCGCCGCCCCACCCTGCCCCAGCCGCCGCCTCCGCCGGTCCTCCGCCGGTCCGCCGCCGCCCGGCCGGCCATCCCTCTAAGCCCCCCTTATTCCCCAACGCCGGCAGCCACCCGCACCCCCCCCCCCCCACCGTAAGCTAAGTTTCTTCCTCGCCAGCGTCCGGCCCGCCGCGGCCAGCCGCGTCGGCCCTACCTCCGACTTGGTCCAGGCTCGGAATCTCCGGCGCTGTTGCAACCAGCCGCCCCGGTCCCAACTCTGACGAGCTTTGCATCTTCACCCGTGCTCTCTCGATGGCAATGGAGGCGGAGGAAAAGACTAGAAGAAAGAGATGCAGTTCGTATGGCTGTGGGTATCCGGTGAAGAGATTAAAGGGGAGAGAGAGAGCGCATGGGGCCCACCTGTTCACGTTAGAAGCGTTTCTCGCAAGCGTTAATCGTGGGGACGGGTAACCGGAAAGGAGCTCCTTCGGTCTGCAATAATAAAGAGGAAATATGTCGCGAAACTCAAGCACGGGTTAGATGTGAGGTATATACTCACGTTTATTCAGAATACGAGAAGCTGCATATACATTTGACCATGATATCTACCGATCCACCGTGGTCGATCGATCGGCGCTGCGTGCACGAACGTACGGCGGTAGCCCGATCGATCCATCGTCCGGCCGTACGTCATGTCGTCATCTTATCGCATCCTCGAGTATCCCGACTACGACCTGCAATTGTATTTAGCTTTGCACCCATGGTCGACGTACGGCTCTCCTGGTTCGGCGCATCTCTCGAGGCACACCTGCTTGTCCGCCACGAGGGCGCCGCCGCTTGACCCTTTCAGGCCTTGTTTACTTCTCCGGTATTTTTATCCCCGAAAAATGTAGGGATATGTGGGGATTTGGTGTTCACCCAATACTCTCAAATCCCCTCAAATACTCTTCCCCAAAAATACTCTACCATGATGAAGAGTTTTTAATCTAGCCAAAAATACACTAGAGTGGAGGAGATTTGTGGGGATATCTTGGGATTATCCCCTCAAAACCCGAACTAGTAAACAACCTATCGGGGAAGTTCCGGGATACGAAATAATCCCCTCCCATCCCCTCAAATACACTAGAAGTAAACAAGGCCTCAGGAGGCTGGCCGCCCAGCTCAGCTCCGGCGCTACCTCGTCCTCCAGCTGTCTCGTCAGCGTCGCCGACACCGTGTAGAGGTGAGCGCTAGCCCTCGTCCCCGCCGCCGCGGCGTGGCTGGCGACGACCCGGCCGCCGTGCGCGCTGACGGCCGCAGAGGCGGACGCCGTGAGGAGAAGGGCGGCGAAGAAGAGGAGCACGCCGGCCGTCCGATCCCTGTGCATTGTGCTTACCGTGTGCGTGTGCTGGTCGTGCCCTGGGCAATCTTCGGTGCTCGGTGCGTGCTTGCATACTGCACCCGGAAACAATCGTGTTTATAGAGTTTGCTCTAAGACCAAAGTGGTTCAGGGGGTCCATCGCGTACCAAAAAGGTGGGTGATCGAATGTACAATTTTGAACCCGTCATTGAGCATACGTTTTCGCAAGAAATAGTAATCAGTCATATGGCTCCACGCAAAAGAGACACGGCTGCCACAAAGTGTGCATCCAGGGCATAATTATGCCCGGCCGGCAAAACTGTGGGAGTAAAATACCACCAAAAGATAATCACTATACAATAATGCTAGACCTACGGCCATATTTTTACGGAATAAAACCTACAGGATTACGTGAATTCCGTAGCAATCGGTCCGTATGTGTAGCATTGTTGATCACTATATGTTTCTACTTATTAAGGGGGTTCTCCTAGGATTTGCATTTCACACCACTAGTAGAAAAATGGGCAACGGTCTACGCCTTTAGTACCGGTTCCCGTGTGAACCGGTACTAAAGGGTGTATTAGTACCGGTTCAATCGCCCAGCCGGCCGAGAGCAAGATTAGTACCGGTTCGATGTGGCCTTTTGTACCGGTTCATACTAGGAACCGGTACTAAAGGGTTTTTGTGGGCCAGAGCTGAACCTTTAGTACCGGTTCATATGAAGAACCGGTACTAAAGGGTCCCTGCCCTATTTCTTCAGCTAGCCCGATCCCTGCATCTCATTTTCTCTCCTTCTCCTCTCACATTTCCAAATATTTGGCACCTCTCACACTCCAAAAAATCTCTATTTTTCTCAACCATTTTATCAAGATTGACGGCACCCATCTATCCAAGGGTTAGCAATATCATCCTTTTTTCCGGCGTTCCTAATTTAGCTCATTTCTTTGCTAGTTTAACTCGTATTATTTTTCTAGTGCTAGCAAGGTGTTTGATGAAATGCCCAAGTTAGGAATTTTATTCTTTTTGTATGCAATTGAGCTCAAATTAAAGTATGATTTGTAGGTTTTAGTATCGTCCCCGTCCTCACCGCCGTCGATCGCCAGCGTCTTCCCCTAGCCGGCACTGTACCACCTCGGTGAGCCTCTTTTTTTTAATAAAAAAAACTTAGTTTTATGTGATGAACTTGAATATTAATTAAGTTGGTCACTCATATATCCATGATGTTGTGTAATTAATGATTTTTGATATACTTATATAATGCAGATGAATCGACAATGGATGTACGGTGACCGATGCCATCCCGACTTCATTACTGGCATGCATTATTTTCTCAACGTGGCGGAGGCAAACAGGCGGTCGAATGGTTTCATTTATTGTCCATGTAGTTCCTGTAGAAATACGAAGGATTACTCTACCTCAAAGACCCTTCACTTCCACCTGCTTGAGAATGGTTTCATGCCCGGCTATAATTGTTGGACCAAGCACGGAGAAAGAGGGGTTATAATGGAAGGCAACGAAGAAGAAGAGGATAGTGACAACTATCCTATGTTCACTGAAGACGGTGATAGTAGTATGGGGGAAGACGAAGCTGAAGAAGAGCCCATTTTTGATGAGCCCATTTTTGATGACCCCGATGACGATTTGGGTCGGGCCATTCTTGATGCAAAGATAAACTGCGGAAGTGAAAAGGAGAGGCTGAAGTTGGAGAAAATGTTAGAGGATCACAATAAACTGTTGTACCCAAATTGCGAAGATGGCCAGAAAAAACTGGGTACCACACTGGAATTGCTGCAATGGAAGGCAGAGAATGGTACTTCTGACAAGGGATTTGAAAAGTTGCTAAAAATAATAAAGAAGATGCTTCCAGGGGAGAACGTATTGCCCTCTAGTACGTACGAAGCAAAGAAGGTTGTCTGCCCTATAGGATTAGAGGTGCATAAGATACATGCATGCATCAATGACTGCATCCTCTACCGCGGGGAGTACGAGAATTTGAATGCATGCCCGGTATGTGGTGCATTGAGGTATAAGATCAGGCGAGATGACCCTGGCGATGTTGAGGGCGAGTCCACCCACAGGAAGAAGGTTCCTGCGAAGGTGATGTGGTATGCTCCTATAATACCACGGTTGAAACGTTTATTCCAAAACAAAGAGCATGCCAAGTTATTGCGATGGCACAAAGAGGACCGTAAGAAAGATGTGATGCTGAGACACCCCGCTGATGGGTCGCAGTGGAGAAAAATCGATAGACAGTACAAGTCATTTTCAGATGACGCAAGGAACTTAAGATTTGGTCTAAGTGCAGATGGCTTTAATCCTTTCGGGGAGCAGAGCTCCAGTCATAGCACCTGGCCAGTGACTCTATGTATCTATAACCTTCCTCCTTGGTTGTGCATGAAGCGGAAGTTCATTATGATGCCAGTGCTCATCCAAGGCCCGAGGCAACCCGGCAACGACATTGATGTGTACCTGAGGCCATTGGTTGAAGAACTTTTACAGTTGTGGCGTGAAGAAGGTGTACCTATTTGGGATGAGCACGAACAAAAGGAATTTAACCTACGAGCGTTGTTGTTTGTAACCATCAATGATTGGCCTGCTCTTAGTAACATTTCAGGACAGTCAAACAAGGGATACAATGCATGCACACACTATTTAGGTGAGACTGACAGTATATATTTGAGAAACAAGAATGTGTACATGGGGCATCGTCGATTTCTTCCAAAACAACATCAAGTAAGAAAGAGAGGAAAGCATTTCAGAGGTGAGGCAGAAGACCGAATGAATCCTACCCGCCCTACTGGGGATGTTATATATGATATGGTCAAGGATTTAAAAGTGATCTTTGGAAAGGGTCCTGGCGGACAATCTGTTCCGCATGATGTTGACGGACATGTACCCATGTGGAAGAAGATGTCTATATTTTGGGAGCTACCCTACTGGAAAATCCTAGAGGTTCACTCTGCAATCGACGTGATGCACGTGACAAAAAATCTTTGCGTGAACCTGCTAAACTTCTTGGGCGTGTATGGGAAGACAAAAGATACACCAGATGCACGGCATGACCAGCAATGTATCCACGAAGGAAACAACCTGAATCCAGAGAAGTATCAAGGTACTGCCAGCTACGCTCTTACCAAAGAAGAGAAGGAGATCTTTTTTGAAGTCCTGAGTAGCATCATGGTCCCGTCTGGCTTCTCATCGAATATAAAGGGAATAATAAACATGTCAGAGAAAAAGTTTCAAAACCTAAAGTCTCATGACTGCCACGTGATTATGACACAATTACTTCCGGTTGCATTGAGGGGGCTTCTATCAGAAAATGTTCGAGTACCCATTGTGAAGCTATGTGCGTTCCTTAATGCAATTTCTCAGAAGGTGATCAATCCACTAACTCTACAAAATTTACAGAAGGATGTGGTGCAATGTCTAGTCAGCTTCGAGTTGGTGTTCCCACCATCCTTCTTCAATATTATGACGCATCTCCTCGTTCACCTGGTCGAAGAGATTAGTGTTCTCGGTCCTGTATTTCTACACAACATGTTCCCCTTTGAGAGATTCATGGGAGTCTTAAAGAAATACGTTCATAACCGTGCTAGGCCAGAAGGAAGCATCTCCAAGGGCTATGGAACAGAGGAGGTCATTGAGTTTTGTGTTGACTTTATTCCTGACCTTAAGCCGATCGGTGTTCCTGAATCGCGCTATGAGGGGAGACTGCGTGGAAAAGGCACGCTAGGAAAGAAAGCAACAATGTGTATGGACGGACATTCTTTCACTCAAGCACACTACACAATTCTACATAATGCCAGCTTGGTGGCTCCGTACAAAGTGGAACACAAGAATATTTTACGCTCTGAATACCCGGAGCAACGTGAAGATTGGATTGATGGAGAACACATGAAGACTTTCGGCGGTTGGTTGCAAACACGTCTCATGAATGTCACTGATGAAGAACAGCTATACTTGTTGGCCAAGCAACCATCTTCCACTATATCGACATTTCAAGGGTACGAGATAAATGGGAATACATTTTATACATTCGCCCAAGATAAAAAGAGCACCAACCAAAATAGTGGTGTCCGCTTTGATGCAGCAGAGGACAATGGGAAGAAGGTCACATACTATGGGTACATAGAGGAGATATGGGAACTTGACTATGGACCTAATTTCAAGGTCCCTTTGTTCCGGTGCAAATGGTTCAACCTGAAAAACGGGGTACAGGTAGACCCGCAGTACGGAATGACTACAGTGGATCTCAAGAATCTAGGGTACGACACCGAACCATTTGTCCTAGCCAGTGAAGTGGCTCAGGTTTTTTATGTGAAGGACATGTCTACCAAACCAAAAAAAAGAAAAGAAAGGCAAGAGGACACATCATACGATGAGCCAAAGCGCCACATAGTTCTTTCAGGAAAAAGAAACATCGTGGGAGTAGAGGACAAGACAGACATGTCAGAAGATTATAATAAGTTTGATGATATTCCACCCTTCAAGGTGAAAACTGATCCAAGCATCATTTTAAATAATGAAGATTGTCCATGGCTGCGTCGCAATCAGAAGAAAGGGAAACACAAGAAGAAAACTCAGAAGACTAGATAGGGATCATAACTTGTGTATCTCAATATGGAAATCACTTTCCCATTTTTTTTGTGTATGAGGGAAATTTTTCCGAGGCGGAGTTTTCGAAGATGCCGTAGGGCGTGAGCACCAACGACATCTTCGAGAAACTCCGCCACGGGAGATTTCCCAACCCTGTCCTTATCTCATCGAGCAGTGCATCCACCCACGCGTCCTTATCCTGCCGACATCTTTAGTCTCGGTTAAATCCACCAACCGGGACTAAAGGTTACCCACACGTCCTTATCCCACCGACAGTTTTGTTAGATGACACAAAAACCACCTTTAGTCCCGGTTGTACCCACCAGCCGGGACTAAAGGTTAGATGGTTCCCCGCGCCACTGCGTTTCCGCCTATTTTCTTCCCGCGCTTTCCACCGCTTCCCGCCTCCGTCTTCCCGCCATTTTTCACTATATATATGTAGGCTTGGCCTCCATTTACATATCACATCTAGACTCATATCTGCAAACCTCATTACTCTCTTCCATGGCTTCCATCGTATCTCTAACCCCCGGGGAGGCGGAGGCGCTTTGCGCCTCAAACTACCCCTGCCCGCCGGGCTACCGCGTCCCCACCGGCTGGATGCTGAGCGTCGGAGGCGTACCGGTCCCTCCTGTCCCTGTAGGTGTGGCGCGCCAGATGGCCATCATGAACCACTACTACTTCGAGCTCACGCCAGAGCAGCGGAGGAATCCTCAGTGGCATCCCGACTATAGCCCGACTTGGGACGCCTTCTTCATCAATCGGCGTGAGAGTGCGCTTGCCAGGCACGAGGAGGACGGCTCGCCTCGTTCGAACTTCAACAAGGCCGGCCGTCGGCTATGGTGGCGCGGCCGGACTCTCCAGAGCGTCATGGCCTACCGTGGGCCCCGCCTGCGCTACCCTCAGTCTCAGCCCACGCGTGCTCACCAGTCGAGGTTCGACTACCGCGACCCCGATGCCAGCGACGATGACACCGGTGAGTACGACGACTACAGTGGCGACGTTTATAGGGCTAGGCACGACTATGACTGAATCACTCCAACATTCGAAAACAAGCTCGGCCGATTGTGACTTAATCTGGCCATGTATCTTAATTTTCAGTTGAGATATGTACTACTTTTCATGTTCAATCGAATCCCCTGATCCACCCTGAAAAAGAAGTAACTAGAAACTAAAGGTCCCCCCTCCTCTCGACTCACACCCTACGCACAAGGGACCTGCACAACGGCTGCTCTGACGAGACGCCTTGCACCCTGAGCACCATTATAACCTTGGCAGCACCGCGGCGGCCTTGAGTCTGGCGGCACCACCGCCCGCCATACCCATCCAGTAACACTGCCATATCCTTGCATCAACGCCTCCCGCGGTCGGTAGCATCGCCGGGCACGGTCGGTAGCAGCACCGCCCGCCCAAGGTAGCAGCGCCGCCCGCCTATGGTAGCAGCGCCGCCCGCCTATGGTAGTAGCGCCGCCCGCCTATGGTAGCAGCGCCGCCCGCCCAAGGTAGCAGCGCCGCCCGCCTATGGTAGCAGCGCCGCCCGCCTAAGATAGCAGGGCCGCCCGCCTATGGTAGCACAATAAAAATCAATAGAAACGGCAAAATAAAAATCAATAGAAACGGCAAAATAAAAATCAATAGAAACGGCAAAATAAAAATCAATAGAAAATCAAATATAACTAATCAAAAGAAAATAGAAAATAAAAATCAATAGAAACGGCAAAATAAAAATCAATAGAAAATAAAAAGAAACAGCAACAGAAAAATCAAAAGAAAAAGAAAAATCCAACGAAAAGCAACAGAAAAGCAAAAGAAACAGCAACAGAAAAATAAAAAGAAAAAGAAAAAAAACCTTTGGTACCGGTTGTTATTACGAACCGGTACTAAAGGGGACCTTTAGTACCGGTTCGTAATAACAACCGGTACCAAAGGCCTTAGGCCCTTTTCCTTCCACGCGCGCACCGCCGGAGACAACACGCGCACAACAATTCGTTCCTGCGAGACGCCGCCGCCCTAGCTAGCCGCCCCCGCCGCCCTAGCTAGCCGCCCCCGCCGCCGCCCCCGCCGCCGCCCGATACGCCGCCCCCGCGCCGCCCCCGACCCCGCCCGCGAGACGCCGCCTCCGCCAACGCCTGCGAGACGCCGCCCCCGCCGAAGACCGCGCCGCCGCCGCCGGACGCCGCGAAGACCGCGCCGCCGCCGCCCCGGGACGCCGCCCCCGCCGCCGCCCGAGACGCCGCCCCCGCGCCGCCCCCGACCCCGCCCGCGAGACGCCGCCTCCGCCAACGCCTGCGAGACGCCGCCCCCGCCGAAGACCGCGCCGCCGCCGCCGGACGCCGCCGATCGACCGCGCCGCCGCCGCCGCCGCCCGAGACGCCGCCGCCGCCCCCGCGCGCAGGTGATGCTCGCTGCACCCCGGCCGGCGCCCCTGCAGCAAAAAAAATTGCAAAATAATGTTAGCTTTTTTTTAGATAAATAGTTAGATTTTATGTTATAGAAATGTAGTAGTAGTAAAATGTAATTACTATTAGTAGATTTTATATTAGATTTTATGTTAGAAAAATAGTTAGATTTTATGTTAGAAAAATATAGTAATAGTAAAATGCAATTACTATTAGTTAGATTTTATGTTAGATTTTATGTCATATTTTATGTAGTAATAGAATAATGTTAGATTTTATGTCATATTTTATCAATGGAGGGAGATACATTATAACTATTTGTAGAGTGATTTTTTAAACTACTTGTGAATGTTTCATGCTATTGTGAATGTGTCCCTCTAGTATGGCTGCATATTTTTATGGTGATAAGAAAAATATGTGCATGGTGTGCTCCCATACTATGCTTCAGAGTCACATTCCCCCGCAAAACAAATCATGTGATGAAATGTGTATGAAGAGTTAACCATTCAAGATACTTCAATTTTGAGAGTCCAAGTCGAGTGATGCATTGAATTCTACTTATGTCAAGTAATACAAAAGTGTACATGATGAATTAATAGTATTTTAGAAAATAGGGATACTTTTCTCCAGCTTGGCTAAGAACCGCGATTGAAAATATGTGAATTAATACTCAATTTCTGATTACTATAACATCTGGTACTTGAAATATATCAATAACAATAAAATGGTGCAAGGAAGAGCAAATTATTTCGGTAGTCACTCTCTGAGACACCTAGTGAGTCCACTTGATGTTGCATCCACTTGAGCATAATTATGTATGTGAGGATTGTGAACACGCAGACATTAGCATGCCTATATCTAATCTCTATGAAGGAGATTCAAACAATAATTTCAGGATAGACATGGATGAACTTAGCTATTTGTGGTTTTCATGAAACACGACCCATCGATTTGTTGTCCAACTTAGCTTAATGCTTGCTGATCTTGCACTTCTTTTGATGCACATGATAAGGCAGGAAGGCTTCTAGTGTCCTGGGTTCTAATTGCACTTAATTTTGCAGTGACATTGAGCTATGGAGGACGACACCTTCATCCGAGATGAGGAGCGAGAAGAAATGGTGCAGAAAATGATATTTGAGAGTGCCCGTGGACCGGAACCCAATGGAGAATCCGATGGAGATGACGATGATTTCGGCTCACAATTCTTGAACGATGTCGGTGAGGAACTTGAGTCTGAAGAAAGAAGAGACAACGAAGTGACCTTAACAAACTCCGGCGAGGTGTATATCAAGGCTATATGTTCATCACTTGATGCGGAACATGTTGGACGGATACGAGCCCTCCCAGGTGTCACCATGAAGGAAGCATGGCCAGAGTGCGCTGACACTTATAGAAGCCGTTCGAGAAAGAAGAAGCAGGACTTAGACAGGTTAGCGGAATTGATAAATAGGGTGGAGGTGCTTGAGAAAAATCAGAGGGCACCTGATCAGCCGCTGTTTCTAGAAGATCCTCGAGCCGATGCCGCCCCATCTCAGCGAAGAAGCAGTGTGGGTTCCTCGCATCTTGAATGTGCAGGAAGCTACCCCGTGGATTATGTCACGGAGAAGACAGATTGCGAGCTACATGTGCAAATGAGGAACGTGTCCGTTAAGGTGGCGGTCGGCTATGTTTACCCAAATGAAGATGGAGCAACGCACCATCATATGCCCATTCCAGCTGGCTGTGTTCGTGTCGGGGTGGATGATGTTATTCCAGGTTTTGAAACAATGGAGCTTGATTTTCCTGGAGGTGACAAAGAGAAGACACTGGCCGATGTCAAGCGCGGTTTCGCCATATGGTCCAAGAAATACATCGTCCTTTTGCCAAGGCCACCGACTCCTCCTCGTAGCAGTCCACATGAGCAGCAAATTCCACATGAGCAGCAATGGCCATCGACTCCGCCTGGTAGTAGTCCACATGAGCAGCAAAGTCCACACCCACCGGAGAGGGACCCCAGCGCGAGTCCACCATCTCGAGATCCTCCGCGTAAGACTGCGTTTTTTAAGCGGAACGGTACGCCGCCTAGGAAGAGACCTAGAAAGGAGAAACCACTGCCGCCTATCGAGAAGTTACCTTGGGAAAGAACTATCGAGGAATGCAGCGAAATCTCTAAGTCCGAGGTGGCAAAACATTTTGCTAAGAAAGTGCCAGAGATACCTTTTGAGAAGACTCTAGATCCGGTGAAAGTTATTCGTACCGTTGAGAATCTATATGACCCTCCACCATCGCCGCCATCTGACTATAGGCGTTCTATTGAAAAGTCGTATGACGCTATGGTGGAGGTGAAAAAACCCGATCAATCGGTGGTCTCGGCGAAAACGAGGAAACAAGTATACCAGCTCGGAGAACAACTCGTTCAATCGGTCCCCCCTCTCAAGGTGTTTGACGAGAAGGCCGTTGAAAGTTCTCGACAAAACACAATTGATTACCCCTTCGCTGAAGTAGTATATCAATTTGTTCAAGGGAAAGATCTGGTCGAGAATATCAGGTCGCTACCAACATGTATGCGTAATTTGAATGCGTGGTACACTAATGCCACAAAGAGAGGGATTGATTGTATCATGGTGCGAGTTAAGGATGAGCACTACTTCCAAGAATACTCTGTGAGCGTTGACTTCCTTGAACTTTTTCAGTTATACAATCTCCGGGCCATCGACAAATCTATCATCAGTTGCTATTGTCTGTAAGTGATTTATTAATATAATTTGAGAAGTCTTTAGCTCAGCTCATTCATTGTCTGCAAATTATCCTCAATTTAATCTTTTGTGCACTATATTATGCAGATCGAAGAAGCTCGAATGCAAAAGGGATGAAATCACGGACATTAGGTTCATTGACCCAGATACAATGCATGAAAAAACCATAGAAGATCCCATCTTTAACAAGGATACACCAGAGACTTTGCTAAGGTTTTTGAAGCGACAACGTGACAAAAAGATAATACTTTGGCCTTACAACTTCAAGTAAGTGTAACTGTCTTATAACACATTCTATTTTGCTCACCATATGTTAAAATTTTAACTGATGACTTATATCTATGACACTGCATATTTAAACATGCGCATGTTCCACTTTATTCTTATCGTCATTAAAATGTAAGATGGAGATGTTGAAGTCTATGACTCACTAACCAAAGAGCCTATACTATACAAGTCGGCTTTTGATATGCTCAAAAGGTAATTTTAATTCTTATCGATTTTTTCGTTAATTTCCTGATATCAACAAATTAATAACTCTTTTATGCATTTTCTTTTATCGGGCAGCGTATGGCAAACATTCATCCAGGAAGATCCGACCGGTGGATGGAAACCGAAGCTGATATGGCGTGCGAACAAAGTAAGTACTACTACCTAGGTCCACACACCTTTATCATACTTGATTATTATTTGATTGAATTATATTCTTGTACAGAAATGCTCAAAACAACCTGAGAGGACTAATCTATGTGGATACTATGTTTGTGAGAACATCCATAAGATTGTCAGCGAGAGAATGAATAATCAAAGGAATAGAGAGGTACGAAAACAATATTCACAAATTTATTTTGTTACCATAACTTGTGCTAAGTTTCAGTCATAATTGTTTGATTGTGATTTCATATATATATATATATATACATAGCTCATGTATTCATTTGAATCTCATTCTTTTACAGTTGGCAAGAAAGCGTGACAGGCTCCCAATCGAGCACCGCTTCAAAGCAATTGGCGAGGAATTGGCGGGATTTTTTCTTCGGGACGTCATACCTAACTTCGCAGAGTACCACTATGAATGAAGATCTACATGTAATATATATAGTTTGACTCGGAGAGTACCACTATGCTACATGTAATAGTATGCCTCGGAGAGTACCACTATGCATGAAGATCGATCTTCATGCATGTACTACTTAATTTGCGATCTTATGCAATTACATGTGTTATATTATATGCACCAAGTTGATATGCATTACCTTGATCTTCATGTACTCCTAAATCCAAACGCGTTTCTGGCGCATCGACGCGATCCTCGTACGATGAAATAGTCCGATACCCCTAAACCCCTAAACCCCTCCTAATTAATAAAACCCTAAACCCTGAAATCCTTTGGTACCGGTTCGTGTTACAAACCGGTACCAAAGGTCCCTAGCCTGCACTCTCCTGGGAGCCAACGTGGAGGCCCCTTTAATACCGGTTTGTAAGGAACCGGTACCAAAGAGGGGGGGGGGGAGGGGGGGGCTTTTGTCCCGAATCTTTTGTACCGGTTTCATTTCCGGTACAAATGCCCCTATGGAACCGGTACTGATGTCCATTTTTGGACTAGTGCACGCGCATAATTAAGACATGTTATTTTATTCTACCTGTGTTTTCTATCGAGCAACTATTGTTGTAAACTTGTAACTTAGCCATGCTTTGCACTTATGTTTTCTATCAAATTTATGTGTTTTCCTTATTCCAACATTTTCACTACTCCAATCAACTACTCTAAAGGGTCCCTAAATTTGTTTTCTAAGGTAAGTTTTGGATGGTGGAGTAGTGCGCACACATTTGGGACCGATAGGCGCTAGCAAATGGGCACAGCCAACCATACAATCCCTGCACTTCACCTACCCGTCATGGGAGCGCCTACAAGTTCCATTTGCGCAGCTCGCGTGAAGTTTCAACCAAACCTAGCAACGAGAGATCATTCGTAAAGCTCCCGTTGCATTAAGTTGATCCAACACAGAACCTGAACTGGAATATCAAAGATGCCCCTCCATGCCAAGAGCTGCATCAAATCACCAAAAGGATTTCACTTCCTTGATGGACCGGCAGCAGTTTTTTTGCGGTGGGAACAATTCTATATATGACATACGATACCGTCTGATCTTCAGGCCTAAACATATGATGTGGCGTTCGTTGAACTGTATTTTCTAGTGACGAGAAAAATTCCACAGCACATCACGGTGAACTATAGGAAAATGTCATTTCCTCCGTTCCAAAATATAATCCTTTTTAAAGGCTTACATTTCGAAATGGAGGTAGTACAGTTTAGCAGAGAATGTTGTTGTGTTTATGTCGAATTATATTGTATACAAGTTAGGTTACGTACAGACTTAAGTTGTATTAGGTGTGGACACACTTAAGTTGTATTAGTTGTGGACAGGTTACGAGTAGTATTTGAGTCGTACTCTAGCTAGTAGTCTAAGCCTCCCATATAATATGAGGAGTGCCACATGTTGTAACCAAGGAAAAAAATAGCGCGCTAAAACTTCGCTATAGCGCCGCTATAGCATAGCTGGGAGACAAACTCTACGTTATGGGAATTTAGCACGTTATGACGCTATAAGCGTTTTTAGCACGCTAAACTCGCTATTTTAGGTAACGCTATAGCGCCGCTAAAATAAAACAGATAAATAGCGGCAACGACGACCATTCAGCCCATTCTACAATTAAGCCCACAATAGTAGCACAAATCCAACATTACTCCAACGTCCAACCCCACCCCAGGTCGTAACCTACCTCCCCATTCCCCACCAATCCCTAATTCCTCATGCGATGGTGGCGGCGCTACTGTAGTGCCCATCTCCTCCAGCTTCGGCAGGCCGATCGTTCGGCTAAGCTCTGCCTGTCCCCGACCAGAGGAGCTTGACCTGACACATTAGTCTCCATCGCAACCCCGACTCACTGTGACGCCGCCCGACTCACCCGTACGCCGCCCCGACACGCTAGCATTTATGTGATGACCTTTTGTGATCTGAACTCTTTAACATTTTGAATTTGGTGACCATTGTGATCTGGATTGTGTATTGCACCTCCAAATAATAATTTGTTATGCATGTATTACTCTAGAAATAATTTTAGCTACTAAAATCCTTAATATACAAGGTATACTATGTCATTTTTTTCAAAACGCTATTTTGAAAAATAGCATGCTATTAGCACGCTATAACTTGCATAGCGTTTCCAGAAGGGTCGCGCTATTTAAAATAGCACGCTATTTTTTTCCTTGGTTGTAACTGATAACGACTTGTTAACAACAGGAGCGCAAAGGGAGCCAGCGGCTTGTATCGGCGACCAAGGCAGTCGGTGTTGCAGTAACAAAGGGAAGGATCGGATCGTCGAGCTAGGCAGCAGCATGCAGTACGTGTTTGAAGGCTGATCGGACTCGGCGAGTTGTGGCGCATTAGGGCAAGCAAGTTGGGCAGGTCGAGGGCATGGAACTATGTGATCAAGGTCCGGATGCAGGAAGGCACGTGTGAAACGTGTAGTTCTTAAAATTGACTTGAGGTGGATTCCCTTATCCAAAGAATATTAGTGAGTTGTGAGTATTAACTCTATGTTAGAACATGATGTCGATGTTTATGCTTATCTGTGACATCTTATGTATTTGCATGCTCTTAATTTTGTCATGAATATGCAACTTGTATTCTAGAGGGGCCAAAGGCCACAATATATAGTACATGTACAGGTGTGAAATATGCAGGAAACACCCTAACTATTAGGGAAACTATAATATACAAATATAGCTCTAACACTCCCCCTCAAACTCATGGTGGATCCACAACACTGAGTTTGGAGAGAAAGAAACTATGTTGCGCTCTAGTCTGTGCCTTTTTAAAGAAATCCGCTAACTGCAACTCTGAAGGCACATAGTGGAGCGTAATCACCTGATCCTGCACATTAGCACGTGTATAAAAGGCATCAACACCAATATGCTTGGTAAGCTCATGCTTTACCGGATCACGTGCAATACTGATAGCACATGTACTGTCAGACAAAAATGGAGTGGGTGTCATAACAGAGACCCTAAAGTAACCACCGCAACCAGGTCACCTCAGTAGTCAACAAGGCCATAGCTCGCAACTCAGCCTCTACACTCGAACGGGAAACTGCGGTCTGTTTCTTCGTCTTCCAGGCAATGAACGAACCACCAAGAAACACACAGTAAGCAGAAAGCGAACGGCAATCCATAGGATCACTCGCCCACGTAGTATCCGAGTAGGCCTAGAGCTGGAGAGAGCTGGAACGAGGGAAGAAAAGACAACGAGTGATCGTGCCACGAAGGTAGCGCAGAACACGGAGGAGATGACTATAGTGAACAGTGGTAGGAGCTAAGACAAACTGACTCGGAATATGAACAGGATAAGAGATGTCAGGACGAGTGACAGCAAGATAGACAAGACTCCCAACAAGGTGACGATAATGTGTCAGGTCAGGAAGAGGATCACCATCACTAGCACGAAGCTGGACATTGAGCTCCATGGGAGTCTCAACAGTACGCTCATCCCCAAGAGCAGCACGAGCAAGAAGATCCTGGATATACTTTTCCTGGGAGATAGAAAAACCATCAGAAGTGGAGGAAACCTCGATCCCAAGAAAGTAGCGAAGAGGACCAAGATCAGTCATAAGAAACTGGTCACGAAGACGGGCCTTAACAAAGGCAATATACTCAAAATCATTACCAGTCATGATCATATCGTCAACATAGAGGAGAAGAAGAGTGCGTCCACGAGGAGAAATGTGAACAAACAGCGCAGGATCATGAGCGCTAGGGGAGAAGCCAGCAGCAGTCACCACAGAGGTGAAGCGCTCAAACCAGGCGCGAGGGGCCTATTTCAGGCCATAAAGAGAGCGCCGAAGATGGCAAACCATGCCATCAGGAAAAGAGTACCCTGGAGGAGGCTGCATGTAAACCTCCTCACGCAACTCACCATTGAGAAATGCATTCTGAACATCAAGCTGAGACACAGACCAGTGGTGAACAGAGGACATAGCATGAAGAGTGCGCACAGTGGTCATATGGGCCACTGGGGCAAAGGTCTCATCATAGTCACGGCCCTGCTCCTGCTAGAAGCCACGAGCCACAAGACGTGCTTTGTAGTGCTCAAGAGATCCATCAGAGCGAGTCTTAATCTTGTAGACCCACTTGAAGGTGATGGGACGAACACCGGGAGGAGGAGAGACAAGATCCCAAGTGCCAGTGCGCTCAAGCGCAGCAATCTCCTCGACCATGGCAAGCTGCCATTCGGGGTGACACTCAGCATCCCGATAAGAAGTCGGCTCGAGAGCAACAGAAATACCATACTGACTAGGAGAGTAATGATCAGGTGGACGACGCTGACGAGCAGGAAGAGGAGAGGAAATCTCATCAGAGGAAGAAGACGCATCAAAGGAAGAAGCATCGGAAGAGGAAGCATCATAAGAAGCATCCAGAACATAAGAGCGACGAGAATAATGGAAGGGAAAAGGAGACACAGGTGAGGTGGGTGGAGGGTGAGAAGTGGAAGGAGAATGAGAATGACTAGGTGATGAGGAGGGTGGCGGTGTGGAAGGGGAAACATCGGCAAGAATGGGGCATGGTGGAGGATAAATAGGAACAGAGGGTGGTATGTCAGGAAACATGAGAAAGGATATATCCTACACTGAGAAGGCCGAGGAGGAGAGGCGAGGATAGAAGGGACGCGACTCATCAAAAGTGACATCACGAGAAATGCGCATCCGACGGCCGACAGGGTCCCAACACCGATAGCCCTTATGCTCATCACTGTATCCAAGAAAAACACACTCAACAGACTGAGCGGTCAGTTTGGTGCGTTCACGAGGGGCAAGAAGAACATAGCAAATGCAACCGAACAAACAAAGCGCCGAGTAATCAGGAGCACAACCAGAAAGGCGCTCGAGAGGAATACCACCCTGCAGAGCAGCAGAGGGCTGAATATTGACGAGATAGGTGGCAGTGGATACAGCCTCAGCCCAAAAGTGAGGCGGAAGAGAAGCGGCAATCATCAACGCACGGGCCGTCTCAAGAAGGTGACGATGCTTGCGCTCAGCCACGCCATTCTGAGCATGAGCACAGGACAAAAGAACTGAGCAAGAGTACGCTCCTCAGCAAGAAACACGCGCAGTGAATGGGAGATATACTCGCCAGCAGAATCTGCACGAAACACACGAATGGGAGTGGAGAACTGGGTACGAACCATGGCAGCAAATTTCTTATAGATAGACAAGACCTCACTACGAGAAGACATGAAATATACCCAAGTGTGGCGAGAAAAATCATCTATAAAGAGAACATAGTAGCGATGACCCTCTTTCGACGCGAAGGGAGCCGGACCCCAAACATCGGAGTGAACAAGATCAAAAGGACGCTCGGACACAGACTCACTGTGAGGATATGGTAGCTGAATCTGCTTACCAAGCCGACAACCCAGATAGTCCAAAGAAGCGTTTTCAGAGACAGACCCCAGAACACCATGACGATCTAAAGACGAGAGGCGAGAACCACATAAATGTCCAAGATGATGATGCCACTGCTGAAAAGAGCTAGTAGCTGTAGTTACAGATGCCGAGGAACTGGCAACGGTGGCATCAGAAGGAAGACAAAGCCAGTCAAGCTCCCAGAGGCCATCATGGCGTTGGGGGCCAGCACCAAGCAAAGCGCCGGTGCGACGATCCTGAAAAGAACAGGAATCAAAGTCGAGAGTGATGCTACGACGAGAGTTGACAATCTGACTACCAGAAAAGAGCTGCATGATAAGCCGAGGAACATGTGGAACAGAAGGGACATGAAACAAGGAAGTACTAAGAATGCCTCGACTAATGACTGGGAGGGGGTACCATCGGCAGCAAGAACACGAACAGGAGGGTCGACAGGTCGAACAGAATTCAACAAGGAAGAATCATGAGTCATATGAAAAGAGGCACCAGTATCAAGGAGCCATGGAGATGTACCTAGAGAAGGAGAAGGTGGTCGCTCGATGCCAGAAAAGTCAGTCACAGAACCAGCAGAACCTGTTGGTGAAGAATCCCAAGCATCAAGCAGGCATTGAAGCTGCACAATCTCATGCGCAGACAGGGTCATAGCTAAAGAGGGCGAGGTACAATCACATGCCGACGAAGAGGGGCCATCAACACACACAGAAGCCACCAAAGGTGTCGATGTAGAGCGCCATGTCGGTGTAGAGCGGTGAGCCGACATAGACGAAGTCGGCAAAACATGGGCAGAACCGCGTGAAGAAGCCGCGAGAGGCGATGTAGAGCGGCGAGCCGACGTAGGCAGAGTCGGCGAAACATGGCCAGTACCGTGTGAAGAAGCCGCGAAAGTCGATGAAGAGTGACGGGCCGACGTAGACAGAGTCGGCGAAAGGCGGTCATAGTCGCGTGAAGAAGCCGCAAAGGTCAATGAAGGGCGGCGAGCCGATGCAGACGGAGGTGGCGTAGGGCGGTCATAACCACGTGAAGAAGCCACAAAGGTTGACGAAGAGCGTCGCGCCAACATGCACGGAGTTGGCGGACAAGCACCAAGAACCGAAGGAAGGCCCGAGCACAAGACAGAGGCAGTGGAAGAAGTCATCGGGTGACAAGAACAAGAAACGCCCGACGGCATGGACAATTAATTTTTTTTTACAGGTGATCTGGATCATGGTCAACTAACAGCAGGCTCACGGAACAGCAAACAGCGGCCGACGCCTGCAGAGAAGGCCGAATCCCCGACGGTGGCAGGCTGATTCACGGCAGCGCTGGCCGATTGCCAGCGGCGGCGGCCAATCCCCAATGGTCGCAGGCCCCCCCCGGCGGTTGCAACGGGAGACAGCTCAACGGAGGAGGACGGGAGAGTCCAGGTAGGGCAGGACGAGGCCGGGTCTAGGCGGGGCAGACGACGGGCGGGAGCGCCAGACGACGGACGAGGCCGGGCCAATGGACGACGGGCGACGGGGGCAGAGCGAGGACGGTGGACGGGAGCACCAGACGACGGGTGAGGCCGGGCCAAGGACAAACAGGCGGGCGACGAGCGCCACCAAGAACCGATCCTCCAAATAGGGCCAGAGATTGGGATGGGGAAAGAGGAGGCCGACGGCGAAGGTACGAGTTGCGGTGTACGGGAACCCTAACCTGGGCTCTGATACCATGTCATGAATATGCAACTTGTATTCCAGAGGGGCCAAAGGCCACAATATATAGGACATGTACAGGTGTGAAATATGCATGAAACACCCTAACTATTAGGGAAACTACAATATACAAATATAGCTCTAATAAATTTATCGTTGTGCTGTATACCAACTTGTTTATGAGAGAGAGAGAGGAATCAAGTGAATCCACGATCTCAGCTGGTCCTGTTTTAGCCATAACAAAAGTCCTTTGTTAATTGCATGTTGTTTCCTTTTAGTTCTTATACAAAAAAATCACAAAAACACTGGTTGCTAATTTTGTTTCATTTTGTAAACTTGCAAGCTGTTGGTGTCTCACACACACCACAGTTAGTTGGGCATGCAAAACTATTGTTCTTCTATTGTAGGTTTTTTGAAGAGTATGGAAAAAGGACCACTTTTTTCTGAGAGTTTGATATAAACCCTCGAGTCACCCTTGTGTGGAAACTTCTCTTGCTGCATCACTCTGTGTTTGGAGTCCCAACGAGTGGCATTTAGAGATTAAGAGTTGCTGGCATCACACAACTCCAAACCCCATGTCCTACACCTCGCTGGAGCTGCCTCATGCACCCCATCCCCCCTCGATCGGAGGTCTCCCTAATCACATCGCCTCACCCAGGCCGGTCCACTCATTTTTCTCCTATGCTTTTTCCTACCCCCTTCTGTCTCTTACAACTCGCAAACCCCTCCATCCTGCACCTCACATTAGTCGCACCATGCACCTTATCATCCCTCGACAAAGATGTCCATGCACCTCCCTTCCACTTGTTAGCGACATTTGATGCTCAGATCTGCGTTGTATTGTTGCGAAGGAGCATCATTGATTCTAGTTGAGATAGTGGCCACCGTAGGTGCAACGAGCTAGATCCAGAGCTGAAGCACACAGTGGAGGTGTTGCGAGCGTTCAGGGGATGGGATTCAAAGGTTGGGTGCAGTGCTGCCAAGGGCTAGCGGCGAAGATACTATGGGAGGTTGGTGGTGCTACCATGAGAGTGTCGTGGACTTGCGGTGTTGCGAGTGCACATGATGTGCTTCCAAGGGAGGACGGTAAAGCTACCATGGGAGAGCGGCGATGTTGCGAGCACCGAGGGAAAGTTATTCCATTGGAGGGATGTGGTGGCAAAGCTTCCATGGGAGGTAGGCGGTGCTCCAGTCAAACAAGGGAGGTGTAGCTATTCGGCGTAGGTGTCCTGTCCGCCACTTGGATGCTTCCATCAGAGGGGCGTGCGAGATTCCGCCGATATTGCTGCCAGCAGACGAATGGCTCCTTTTTTTAGACGGGAGGCTCAAAGAGCCTAGTTTTGAATTAATGAAGTACATCAAGTTTTATAGGGTGCTGAACACAAAAAACAAAAACCAGAAACATGCTAAGAACATTGCAAGTCGCATCAAGGCGAAGCAACACAACACAGCTAGCAGCAGCAAGCTCGAGCAGCAGCTACGAGCACCACTAGGAGAACACAAGAATAAACCCCTACCCCTACTATTGATACTCCAATGCGTGGACTGTGCCTTGATGCCGGGCGCCTAGTGATTGGGAGCCGCTCAGGGGCACGACCAGAATGAAGAAAGCCGCCATAGACGAATGGCTCCTCGGCGGAGTTATAGATGACGCTGTGAGGAACATGCCATCCAGTGTGACGTCTTGTGAGCACCTGCACGGAGATGGAGCAGGAAAGGAGATGAATGTGCTATGCGGTTTGGGGAGACGGTTTCTAGGCATGTGGAAAGTGGAAAGTGTCGTCTCTTTGATTGAAGTTGTCTTATCATCTCTCGACATGTCAAAAGTGTATACATCAAATATCCAAGGATGAGATTGGCACATGTATCTAGGTGACAAGGGTTAACTCGGCAAATGTCCTAGATAAAGGACTTAGGATCGGGGGATGAGGGCGTCAGATGAACTCGAAGGTAAAGATCAGTCAAACAAGGCAAGGTTTTGCGTGTATCGAGAATAAGCATGGTACTCAATTGGCTCAATCTTGATGTCTCCCTGAACGGCCTCTCCTAGCCCCTATATATAGGTGGCCAGGTCTTGAGGATCCGGTAGGGTTCGATACAAATTACAATGTTCGTATATGACATCATCTCGTATTTGATTATATCTATACTTAGGACTCCCTAACAGGCCCCGGGGGTACCAAGATAATGGGCTTTATTAGCTATACCCTTGTCAGTAGCCCCCAAGATTCTACCAGAATTGTAGATTTGGGTTGAATCTCAAATCTTTATATCTTCGTCTTGACTAATCTTTGACTTTTTCTTTTTCCTGTATTCATTTAAACAACTCATATTTTTATATTTCTCTAGGGGATTTTGGTTAACAAGCCTGGCATCTCTGATGGATCAGGAGACCAGTTAACTGTCGGAGCAGACACTTGCCACCTACTTCAAACTCAAGCCCCTGGACTTGAGTCCGGTACCTGGTCTAACCCAAACTTTTGCCGCATTTAGGACTTACAAAGAAAGGGTTCCAGTAATTCTCAGGATACCCAGTGCGTCCACCGAGATTTTTCTTTGCATCGTAGATATGGAAAATTACTAGCAGAGTGCATCTAGGTGCGTATACTAGGCCATGCAGGATGGATCCTAAGGTCATACCTTCACGATCTTTTTCAATAATGGCATTCAAGTTTTTTCACGATGATGCAACTCGAGAATCATAACTTTAATCATTTTTAGCCTTGTTTAACTGCTTCAATATCCAAAATCTTTGAGTTGTTTGCTCTCAGAAAATCTTAAATCCCTCCTGATGGGAGTGACTTTAACAAATAGCATATGTCAAAAGTTGATAAGGTAATCAATAATGTGCTCCAATTCGTGCTCTGTAACTCTGACAACTGTAACTTCGTCGGGTGCACAATCAAAGCTCCCGATGGGAGTAGCCCCCTGAAGCTATAGTCGAAAAAATTCGAGTATAGACTCAAAAAATATTTACTCCTTGTCTTTCTTGCATCACCATATCCTGCATAAAAATTTGCTTTCTATTCTTTTCATCGGGTGCGTGAACAGTGCTCTCGATTAAAGTAGCCCCCGAGGCTATGAGTGTTTTCCTTGGAAAAGATCATAGTCGCAGATCTTTCTTTGACTTATAGTTTTATCGACTTTACTTGGTACATGTGACGTCATTGATATAGTCACTCTCTGTGATGATTTGACTGGACGCTGACCGTTGCACATGGGCAACGTGGTAATTTCCAAATTTTCTGCCCGTTAGTGGGCTTTGCCGCTTTCGCCTCGCATGCCACGTCGCAGCCCATTTTCCTTCTTGAAGAAGCTTTATATACAGAGGGACCATTGTTTTTACTATTTACCAGCTAGTTGTTCCTCTGCCGTTGCCACTGATTCTTCTTCCTCGCGCTTGCCTCCTCTGCGCAGCCCCCGAGCGTTTCACCATTGCATGCCGTCAAGAGGGTTGCCCACAGAGTGAAGATGGTCAAGAAAGGGACCAAGAAAATGGCGCTCAACTAGGTCCCTTCATCTTTTGATGACGCGGATCTGAAGAAAGCCAAGAAGGAGGGGTTCCTCCCAGAGGTGACGCCTGTCATCTTCCCTGGCGACGAGCGTGTGCCAAAACCACTGAAAGGATACCGGGTGATGTTCCTCGTCTTCCTTCTTCGTGGCATTTCTTTTCCTGCCCACGAATTTCTTTGTGGGCTTCTCTTTGTCTATGGCGTGCAGCTTCATCAGCTCACGCCGAATTCGATTTTGCACATTGCTTGTTTTATCACCCTTTGTGAGTCTTTTCATGGAATTAACCCACACTGGGTCCTTTGAAAATTCCTTTTTCGCCTCCACCCTAGCATTTCTTTGGACAAAAATCCTGAGCTAGGGGGAGCTGTTGTATCCGTGCGATCTGAATCGCATTATCTGGAGTTCAACATGCTGCGTCAGTTCAAGGCTGGAGGCAAAAATGGTTCTATATCAAGGACCAGAAGGCCGCTGACTCTGATCAATATGGTCTCGCTCCTTTTGATGCCAACAAAAGCCTGACAAAGCTGACAACATGGGATGCTCCTCCTTCAGAAGCTGAAGTCAAAGATATCAAGACTTTGTTGGCTCATATTCAGAGGCTCGCGCAGCGGGGGGCGGACTGATTGGGACATAACTTATGGCGTTCTTCCTTCAGAAACGCATCCAACCCCTTCAGTCTCAAGCTTCTAAGTTATGGTCTTACTCCGATTCGACCGATCCTTCTCGAGTGTCTGCCCAGGACCCAGAGAAAAAGGATCTCGACAAGAGGGTTAGGTCATTGACTACTTTGACTACGCAGATGGAAATTCCATCTTGCACAGCTGCTTTTTTCGACTCCACTCACCCCTTGCCCGAGATATGCATCTTATAACTCAAAAGTGTTGACTTCTTTTGTTCGTCTCCTTGTATTGCGCATTGTTCGCTAATGTTGTTCTTCGAATGCTCTTTGTAGGACCACTAGTTTTTGGTTTCTCGCCCTCATCTTCCCGAGGAAGGACCAGTTGATGTTGATCCTGCTCCTGCTGATTCTTAAGCCCCCGAGGCTGGCGAAAACCAGGGCAGAGATGAAGCCGAAGAATCCTTGGAGGAGAGTGATTCTACTACATCGCCTCCCCCTGTTAACTCCGAAGATAAAGGTCTGGAGAAAAAGAGGAAGCGCATATGTAACGCCCTGCCTTTTGCTAAAGGCAGAACTCCTGTGTATCTGTGCCATTCCCTGGATCAGTAGATAGCACCACAGTACAAAATAAGTAATCATTGCAATAGCATCAATATTACAACGTAAATCCAGTTACATAGGTATTCAACCTTATGAGTACACAGCATAAAGCATAGTTGCAGTGAGCCTCCACTCTTCATCATGTGCCACAGGCAGACATGTTGGAATGTAGTCTCAAGATCCTACTCCTGGTTCCTTACTCGAAATAAAACCTGCACGTTTGAATATGCAGCCCCAGAGGGGTCAGTACAATGATGTACTGGCAAATGACACATATTTGGTGGCATTTTTGTGGAAAGACTATACTACATGACATTTGGTTGGTGGATCTCAAAGGCTGATTTGCATAAAGCCAATTTTATCCTAAAATCTTTTTTATTACTTTCTTTCAAAATTTTATTTTCAAGGGTCAAGACAACCCCCATACACTACATACTGGCCGGTGTGTAGTTCTGGGCGTAACTCAACAAAGTTTGGAACCTCAGGCACCACCACCCCTCGGAGTGTATGGTCCTTAGTTCCTACCTAGGGGTTTCTAGACAGATTTTAGTCATTCAGAATCGGTGATGAGATTCTTCCGTACATTCCATGTCTAGAGACTCAATTGTCCATAACCGATGACACGGCTAATCGATTAGTTTAAACACCTTGCAAGGGTTGTGCACTTTCACCTTACGATCCATTTTATGCCCATACATAAAATGAAACGAGACCTTTTAGAAGGAGAGGGCAACTAACTTGGCAAGCTCCGTTCCCAACCTACAATTCAACTACCACCACTTCTTGCCGATAAGTTACACTCCCACATCTAATTAGTCAAGACAGAGCCCATAATGTCATAAGGCTGCACTGGAAGTACACTAAGCATGGAAGACATAGCCATCTCTTTGTTCCTGGGTGGCAAACCACAAGTGAACGCCTAGGCAGCAACTACACAATGCGTAGCCCCAGGTCATGCCCAGGCAACAACTACACATTGGGCAGCCCCAGGTCGCCACTCAACATCGCCTCCATTATCAAACCAATCCACCCAGGTGTTTCATTTTAGTTGAAGTTCTTAATTTGTTCACAAAACACTTTTTTGCAAGTGATCTTAGCATGGCATCAATATTTTCGAAGTAAGTAGCATCCTATCAGGTGGGGTTTTGAGGGATAGCTACACACTACTAGGATCTAAGCATTTGATAAAACAGTCGAATAAATCACCTATCATGCATACCACAAGAGGTAAAATATACTAATGCATAAGTAAAATGGGTAAGGGACATGTGTGTCACTTGCCTTTTTGAAGAATACGATCTTTCCACTTTTCTCAACTAAGCACGTAGCTCTTCGCAAAAACTATAGCACAGGAAATAGCATACCATAAATAATCCATACAAACACAATCAAACAAATCAAACAATTGAAAGGTGTTTGTTTAACAATTTAGATTTATTGAGATGTTATGATAGAAAGATATAGCAAAGGATTCATGATTTGGGAGATAAGAATTTGAGAGCTTAGTTGGGAGAGATCAATATGATTTGAGAGAGAATTGGGCTAGGCAAAAATAATCGATGAAGTCTTTATGCTTTATCAAAGCATATATGAGTTTTAGGAATAGCTCATGTGAAATAAATTACACAAGAGCCAATTTGTGCAACTACAACACTATTGAGTAAACGTGACAACAATTACTCTTAAATAGCATCTGTTGCATTTAGGAACTAGGCTGGGTTTTAAGAATACTTGAACTACTCAATTAGCACATTTGCAAGTTGAATAGTCTAATACATGTGAACCAAAACTAGGTAGGCATTGGATTAGGTATGAATGATTGATATTTGAGGACATGGCTCAAATGGTTCATCGATCAACATGGTGTATAACACATACTATGGTATGGGTTATAACAACTCCACATTATTAGGACCTAAGTTTTAGATGAATTCAAATTCTACTCAAGTAGCACATTTGCAATTTGAGTACATATATGAATTAGACAAAATATAATGAGTGAGATCTTTATGCTTTATTAAAGCATATTGAATCTTGGAATATCTCATGTGGGTAAATCACATAAGAGACAAAATAGTGCAATAGCAATACTATTGAATAAGTGTGACAACAATTATTCTTAAATAGTACATATATTACACTTAGGCAATGGGCGAGGATTCATGAAGCATTGAGTTACTCAATTAACTCATTTGTTAATTGAATAGCTCTACACATGAATTCAGGATCAAGTGGACAGAGGATTGAGTATGGGTAGATAACATTTGAGATTATGGTTTAAGGTTTCTATTGGGTACATGGAGTATTGGATAGGTGCTATAATGTTGATTAGATCAACACCACAAAGATAGCAAGAATAAAATTCTATGATTGAGATGTATCACACTTTACTCAAACAACACAATTGTAGTTTGAATATGTGTGAACTAGACAAGATAGGTCTAAGTAAATATGATCTTGATCAAGATATTATTTAGATAACATTGATGATTAGATATGAATATAGGATTCACTAAAGTAGAAAGGAACATTGCTGAAAAGAATTAGACTTATTCTTATAATGGAAATTACTCAAATCCTCATATTAGAATTTGAATAATAGTGAAGTGTTTCAATCAGATATGGGAGTGATACTACTGGATAGCTCGCAGTAAGACAAAGTCACTGCAATTGGAATCGTTCTAAAATAAATTTTAGAACTCAAGATATGGTCAAATTAGTGATTTGGATAGATTTGAATGCACAAAGTGTGTGCACGTATCAAATTTGGATTTTCTTGATTCTATGATGTTCTACAAGATTAGGGGATTCTAGAGACTACACATTTATAATTTTTGGATACATGGTTCTAAAGATATGAATTAATCATGCTAACAGAGAGTTTGATTCCAATTTGAAAATAGTTTCAAATTGAACCCATAAAATATAAGATTTTATGATACTGCTGGATTCTAGACTTCCTAAGGATTCCAACGAGATATTATTTGCTATTTTTGGACTTATAGATCAAAAGATATGAATTTTGCAAGATTAGATCAAAATCTGATTCCAATTTCTAATTCGAGTTTCTGTTTGATTTAGAGGAGGCCACGTGGCGCGATATGACTGGAAGATACCGGTTCGTTTAGATCAGTGATGTGAGCCGCTGGATCTTATGCGATCTGCACGGCTGAGATCGATTGATACCGCTTCAGTTAAGTGGTCTGTCATGGACCACTGGATCCAGATCCGATGGTGCAGATGAAAAGGGAGTGGAAGCTCACTGATTAGGGTTCCGGTGAGGTCGTCGGCGGCGAGGGTGCGGCTCAGGGGTTGACTCCGGCGGGGTTCTGGACCTTCCCGAGGCTGGGGAACAGGTGGACGAGGATCAGCGTGTCGTTGCGGGGTCGGGGGCGTGGTCCTCGTCGTCAGTCTCGTCCAGCAGCGAGGAGAGGGAGCGGCTGGAGGCGGTACGGACGTCGGCGGCTCGGGTGGTGGATGATTCCGTCGATGTGCTGCAAATTTGGACAAACTGGAAGCGTTACGATGTGCGCCAAAGAGAGAGGAAGAGTTTGGGACAGAGAGGAGTGCGCGGGCTCACCGGTGGTCGCCGGATTTGAGCTGAAACATCCGCAGGTACCCGCGGCTCCGGCGAGGAATTTCGCCGGCCTGGCGGGGCTTCTCTGACTCGGGGAAAGGAGGGGAATTGGAGAGGAGGAGGAGGGGGTTAAATAGCCGGGGCACGTTTGTGGTGGCCGTTTTGTTCTCGGAAGTAAATGGCGAGATCAACGGCGATGGACGGTTTCCAGTGGAGGAGTAACTGCCGGAGAAGAAGGTGCTGACAGGTGGGCTCCACCTGTCAGAGGGAGAGAAGAAAACTAAAGGGGTACCGGTTCGGGATGCTCGAGTGGGCCGTGGGCCTTTTCTGGTACTGGGCCAAAAGGTTTCCCCAGGGTCCAATTTCATATTTTCTTTTCTTTTCTTCTTTTCTTTTTCTGTTTTCTTATTTCTTTTGTATCTTTTGCAAAAAGGCTTCAATTCAATTCAAACCAGTTTCTAAAATTTTACAAAATTCACAGAAGGTTTTAAACCAATAGGAAACATACTTTCTGTAACATCCCAAATTTTGGAATAAAAATTTAAAATCTTGCACACATGAAATCATAAACCCATCTCTTTGCATATGCATTGCATTCTATCGTTTTATGTGCATTTTACCAAAATATTTGGCTATTGTGTTTCTAATGTTTCCCTGAAGATCAACAAACAGAGGGAAAATGAATTACAAGTTTCAAAACTGGTTTAAAATCATTTTGGAAATGTTTAGCAAAAATAACAAAGTAAAGATAGAAAAGAAATCAAAAAAGAAAAAGAGAAACAAATCAGAAAATGGAAACAGACCGGGGGAACCAATCTGGCCCAGCTGCCGAAGCGGCCCATGGCCCATCTGGGCGGAATCCCGAAGGGGTACGCCAGCCTCTTTTTCCCTCGCTGACCGCATGGGCCCACGCGTCAGAACCCTCTCCCTCTCACCGACGCTGCGACCCCACCTGTCATCCCTTCCGAGGAGTCCGGGACGAACACGACGCACCGACCGTGACCTCCCCGGATTTCTCTCTGATTACGGGTTAAGCCCTAGCCCCTCTGCCACGCCAACTCCTCCATATAAACCCCGTCCTCTCCGCATCCCCCCTCTTGAAAACCCTAACCGGAACGCCGCCAGGCTGCGCAACTCGAACCCGCCGCGCCGCCACTGGTTTCCGATCTCGCCGCCGGATACTGTGAGCATCGATCTCCCTCCTCTGCACCTTTCCTCCTCCCTTACTCTCGCACGCGTTGCTGACATGTTTTCGTACCTGCTCGTGCACCAGAGCGACGACGCCAGCCACGACTGGATCTCACCGTCCGCCAAGACTGCTCCGACGAGCGATTGCCAGAGTTCCAGGACACCCCGACCCTGCTAACTTCGCCACCAGCATCGCCTCGACCCCCTGATCACCTGGTATGAATCGTGCTTCCCAATTCCGCTTCTGCTCGACGTGCGCCTCCGTGCTCTGCACGACTTACCTCGGCCTAACCCTCCAGCCGCTCCTCTGCAAGGTTACAGGAAGCCTCGGAAGTTGACGATCACGCCTTCGACCTCGTCTTGATCTCCTGATCACCGTCGTGTACTCCATCACCGTCAGGAACTGCCAGAAGCACCTCGACGTGGATCTCCAGCACCGCTGGACCTCGCCGACGACCACTTCCGGTGAGCTCCACCCTCTCCTCGTTTTCGACCTTCCGATCCAGATCCGACGGGTAAGAATAGATCACTTACCGATTCGGTAAGGATAGATCTGAGCCGCCAGATCTTCTTTAAATCTGACGGCGCTTGTTCCTAATCCGCCCGAAGCGGTATCATCGAATAGGATTACGCCGCGTGTCGACCCCTGGTTCAATTCGGTTTCAATTACGTTTTAATTCACAGATTTTTGTTTAAAACTTGTTCATTTCATATCTGGAGATCTACACGTCGGTTTTTAAGCAAACTTTGCGTCCATAGGTTCAGAAAATTGTGTAGTTTCTAACTAATGTATCAAAAGCAAGTATAGTAATGGTTTTAATTAATATTTTGCTGCAAGCTTTTATCCTATGTTTTGACTATTAAAAATAGTTCTAAAATTCTTTTTGCAGTAAAACCTTTTGGGCTAGGTTCCTCTATTATATCCTAGTACTGTAGCACGGCCAAAACTAATTTTGATAATTTTTGTAACCCTTTTGTAACCTTAGCTTGTTTATTGCCTTTTTGTATGTGTTGTTATTGTTTTGAGTATTAAAATTTAACTCTAAAAACTTGATCATACCATCATGCATATAGTGACAACCAGAGAACATGCTAAGTGTCCTTGAAGTGTTTAAAACACATTTGCATGCATGTTTTCTTTTCATGTTGTTTTGTGATGGTTATGTGCTTATGAATGCTAAATTTCATGTGTAGATTGTGCTGAGTGCAACGAGTGTCTGTGTGACGAGTGCACCAACTCTTCTCCTCATCAAGGCAAGTGTCACCATGTTTTCCCTTGTCCTACTGAAAGTTTTGCCTAGTAGCTTTTCTAGTAGAAGATGCATGATTAGGTGTTTTTATGCTTTCTTATTTCTAACTTGCTAGTTTGTGCTAAGTTTTGTCTAAGCTAGCTAGTTTTGCATCCCCTAGTAGAATTGCTGCTGCTATAGGACTTTGCTATCGTTTTTGTTGTGGGAAGGGACTACACAATGATTTTGGCTAAGTGTTGAAAACCTTGTTTTGCAAAAACTAAGAAAACAACTAAGTTAATAAACCACCTGGGTGGAAGTGGCTTGTTTGGATTGTGTTGAGTGGTTCCCTGGGGTCATGTCGTCGAACCTCTGAACCACCAGGTGTATCGCACTTGTGGAAGGCCACCCAGGAGCAACGGAGATTGGAGACGTTCAAGTCGTGAAGCTTCCAGTGCAACCACAAGACAATATGGGCTCTGTCTTGGTCAATTAAGCTGCAAGAACTCAAGCCAGGCGGACAGAGGGTGGTTTTTGGGAGCGCGTCCGTTTGGTCTGAGGGAATGCTTTTGAAAGGCCGCGTCTTAGCTTTCACTTGGCCGTTTGAGGCAAAATGAGTCTCACGGCAAAACGGGTTAACTAAGTCCTGTGGGAAAAGTGCACCACCTCTGCAGAGTGTTTAGAACTAAGTACTTAGCCGTGTCCCCGGTTACGGACAATTCTGAGTGACATGACATTGAAGCTGTTCAAGAATCTCCTCACCCCAATTTCTCTAAGTTAAAACTTGATGGGTGAACTTGGGTAGAAAAAGGGTCCTTCTGGACAAAATTTTGCTAAGGAAAATTTGAGTTTTACAAAGGTAGGGAAAAGGCTTGTTTTTGCTAAGTTAAACTCCACCTGGCCAAAGAGCATATACGTTTAGGCGCCGTTGAGTCCACCAAAGTGACATTTGCCAATACATTCAAAGTATTGACCCTCCGTGGCTGCAACGTATCATGTTGCAGATGGATACTACGAAGATTGAAGATTTCTGCGCTACGGTCACGAGTCTTCGTCCAACACGTCTGCCTGCGGATCAATGAAGAAGAAGACTTGAAGATTTATTTTACTTAGTAGTTTTCATGAGTTGTAATAAGATTTGTGGCTTTGAGTCCTTGAGTTGTAAAAGACTAAGTTATTTGTGGATCAATCGTTGTAATAAAGACCTTTGTATTCTTGATATTTCATCTTGTAACCGTGTGTGCTAGCAGTCGATCCGGGACTAGCACAAATAAAGCACAGGTACGCTACACTTTCAGAACCAAAACAAGATTTTCACAAAGGTTTGATAAACTTAACAAAATGGGTTTGCTTGCATAAAATAATAGAAATAGAGTTTGAATTCGATTCTTTCTAAAATAGTAAAATAATAGTTTATAAAATAATGAGTGAGAAACACACTCAATTATAGGTTTGAAAAACAATCTTTATAAATAAAACACGTTTGTGATTCACTCCTTTGCAAGCAAGCTTGCATAGGTTTGAATAAAGAATGGAAAATATTATTTTGGTACTTGATCTTTCTCAAAGAAGTTCTTCAAGAAAAATAATAGAAAGCTTAAAATAGTTTTCTAATAAAGCTTTCAAATAGACTCAAAAAGTTTTAAATTTTTGCGAATTTTCAATCAACACAAGCAAATCAAAAGCAAAAAAAATTCACCCAAAATTTGATGAAATCTTGGGATGTTACAGCATAGAAGACTTGGCTTCCTCGAGTACCTCCGTTCAAAAAATGCATCGGAGGAGCCTGCCACTGCCAGGGACTCCAAACTTCAGATGTTTGAATTGCTTGACTCGTGAGTTTGTTCTGTCTTCTTTATCAAAGAATTGTTGTCTTAGGCTCTTCTCGTCCTCTTAATGTCAAATAATTTCCTTTAGTGATGATGAAAACCATAAGAAAGATGACATTGTGGTTCCTCACTCTGCTGCTTTGACTACTCCTAGAGGACGCCCTCAAGAGGAAACTGTGGTGCTCAAACCATCACCAGTTCTTCCAAAGAAAAGTTTTACTGCACCACCTCTGAGCATCAGAAGAAGGCAGCAGCGGTGGCTGCTTCTCTTGAGGTTCATCAGCCATCCTCTTCCTCTGACCATGTGAGTATTGCTTCATATAATCTACTTTGTTTATTCTTGAACTCTGATATTCTGACACAATTTGTGCTCTGCAGCCTTTGATGCAGAGATTTCTTTCTCTTGGCGCTAAATGTGTCAAGATTCAAGAGACTACTAATGCATCCCAAGGTTTTTTCATTGTACCTTTTTCCTTCTGTTTGTTTTTCTTTTCACTTACTTGTACTCATGCTTCTCATATCTTGATATCTTCTCCTTTGTTACAGTCGCCTTGGCTACGGCTCATGCTCGCATAACGGCTTTAGAAGCCAAATTGAAAGCTTCCACAGAAGCCCTGAATGATGCAAGTGCTGCCAAGGTTTCTGCTGAGAGGGCTGCCAAGTCAGCAGAAACCAGGGCTAAGAAGGCTGAAAAGGCGCTGGCTGATGCTAAGCAAAAGAAAAACAGGTCGGAGCAATCCGTGGCTAAGCGACTTGACAAAATCTCTGTCTCTGTTGGCAGTAAGTGTTTCATCTTGTCTTTAGATACTTGCTAGATTTTCACTTGCTGATATGTCTTCACTTGCCTTATTTGTGTTTCTACGATGCAGCTGAGAACATTGGAGAATTTTGGAGACTTCAGCAGGCAAGTTCTGAAGACCCCCTGCTGGACGCAGTGGACGTGCTGGAATCCAACTGGAAGCTTGTTCGGAATATCCTCCAGCAAACTCACAACGTTTTGATCTGCATGTTTGGCGGGTTCTGGCCGAAGAAAAAGGATGAGATGCCAAGCGACAATCTTTGGAATCTCATCGCAGCATTCGACACCATCGAGGATCATGTCTATGCGATGAAGCGCATCTTGGTGAAACGAGGTGTCGAAGGGGCGATTGCCCTCGCCCAATCGCATGGCGAGGAAGTGAACTGGGAGAAGGTTGGCGCCTCATACGCTATCCCTTTGGTTGAGATGATGGAGTTTTTTAGGAAGGCGAAGGAGTATGCGCCCAAGCTGGTGTCCATTATTCTTCCTCCGGCAGCTTCCTCGACTACTGCACCTGGGTCTTTGGTGCCTTCTTCCAATACCCCTGCTGTTGATGCTTCTGCGCCTTCTTCTGTCGCGGATCCTGCTACTGAGGTGGCATAGATTTTAGCCTGTTTCCATAGATTTTAGCCTTCCTTTTGATGTAATTCACTTTTATTGTCTTGTGCTGATGTTCGATCGGAAAACTCTATATTTTGTAAATACTTTATGCTATGAATTGCTACTCCCAGCATGCTTTGTGTTTGAGTTATTTTGCCTTATCCTTTTTCTTCCATCCTAAATATGGTGGTGAATCACCGAATCTTGATCGTAATTCGCCTCCTGCGAAGATGTCAAATTTTAGAATTCCATCTGATCCTCGCTCTCCTTGCCGCAGTGCCGAGCACCTTGATGAGGCCGAGTTGATAAAGTAAAAATGACCGGCCAGTTGGAAAATCCCAAGAGCAAGGTGTGATGAATATAGCAGCAAGTTTTTCCCTCAGTAAGAAACCAAGGTTATCAATCCAGTAGGAGGGAGACAAACGACTGAAGGTGATGCCCACTAGCTTCGTGATAGCTCCGGACAATTTATAGGGCGCATCGTCCAAGTTTTGCTTTGCGAGTGGCAATGTGGAACCTGCACACAACACAACCAAATACTTTGTTCCCAACTTACGATGTGGTTGTCAATCTCACCGGTTTGCTGTAAACAAAGGAATGAGCGTATCGAGTGGAAAATAGTAATAGTATGCGAGTAAAGTAAATAGTGAGTAAAGTAAACAGGTGATAGCAATATAAAGGAAATCGGACCGGGGTCCACAGTTCACTAGGGGTGTCTCTCCATAAGATAAAATAATACATGCTGGGTAAACAAATTACGGTTGGGCAATTGATAGAATAAAGACAACGTGCATATGTCGAGAGGATCACTATGAGATTTACTCTGGGCATTACAACAAGATACATAGACCGCCATCCAGCTGCATCTATGACTAATAATCCACTTGTGGCGAATCAATCCGAGAACTCCACAAGTATTAAGTTGCGAACAACAGATAATTGCATTAAGCAAAGTGTGTAATGTAAACAAAGCATATGCCCTCGAGCATATGAATGTTGTTTTCCCCCTAGTAGCAACAGCACATCTACAACCTTAGAGATTTCTGTCACTCCCCCAGATTAAATAGAGGCATGAACCCACTATCGAGCATAAATACCCCCTCTTGGAGTCACTAGCAACTACTCGGCCAAGATAGCTACTAACAACGGAGAGCATGCAAGATCATAAACAACAAGAGATAACAAAAGATAATATTTAGTACTGCAACTCAATCATAACACCAATATTCATCGGATCCCAATAAACACAACATGTAGAATTACATAACGGTGATCTCAATCATGTAGGGCAGCTCATGAGATCTAAACATGAAGCACATGGTGGAGAAGACAACCATCTAGCTACTGCTATGAACCCATAGTCCAAGGTAGACTACTCACTCATCGCTCCGGAGGCAAGCATGGCGATGAAGAAGACCTCCGGTGGCGATTCCCTCTCCGGCAGGGTGCCGGGAAGAGCTTCTGGACCCTCCCGATCTTTGGGTCGATGGCGGCGGCGGATCGCGATGTGTTCTGGAAAAGTGATCGGGTATTTAGGTTTTTCCTGTCGGGGGGTCTTTATAGGCGAAAGGGCATCGTCAGGAGTGGACCGAGGTGACCTCACACATAGGGGGCGCAGCCTAGCCCCTGGCCGCGTAGCCCTAGTGTGTGGGGCCCTCGTGTCCCCACTCCATCTCCTCTTCGGTTCTCTGGAAGCTTTGGTGAAATTCTGGGCGACTGGCTTTGGTTTCGTCCAATTCCGAGAATATTTCCTGTGTAACTTTTCTGAAACACAAAAATAGCAGAAAATAGGGAACTGGCATTGTGGCAACTTGCTAATAGGTTAGTTCTGGAAAATGCATAAAAGTGCCACGAAGTGTAACGAAACACTAAGCAAATGGTGTAAAAACAAGCATGGAGCATCAAAAATTATAGATACGTTTGAGATGTATCAACATCCCCAAGCTTAACTCCTGCTCGTCCTTGAGTAGGTAAGTGATAACAAAAGAAATAATTTTTGAGGTGACATGCACCTACACAATCTTGATCATGTATGTAAGCATTGTTCGCTGGGATCAAAAAAACTTAAAACATGGGCATGAAAGATATGATATTGATAGAAGAAACTTAGCAACCATGTTATAACATGAAAATGAACACAAACAAAAGATCATGAAAATGAAATAATGAAAGTCAAACGTGTGTTCAAATCATAAGGAAAAACATACAAATGGTTTTCAGCTTGTCTTTCATGGAGAGCAAAACATAAATGCATAGGACACCTTCAAGTTTAAGAGGGCGACAAGATACAAATAATTTAAGAACAAGTGAAACCAACAATATGAATCAATCAATGAAAACTTTGGGACAATGCACATTATACTAAGAATGAAAACTATGCTCTCTTAATGGTGCATAAAGGTAGAAGGTGGTGACTCAACATAAAAGTAAAAGAAAGGCCCTTCGCGGAGGGAAGCAGTGTTTGCAAGTTTTATAAACCTTCAAAAATTATGGTACTTACCAGCTTTGAGCTCTTATTGCCCCCATCATAAGCATCTTGAATGGTTAAAGTTAATGCGAGAACACTTATGCTACATATGCTTGACAAATCATAAGTTGAAAACCTCGTGTCCTGTGAATACGGGTACCCAAACCTCATGCTACTTTACTTAGAGTCCCAAGCAAGCTCTTGTCATTGTAAGTATACATGTATCATTGAGAACCGCCAACGGGGTACCTTCCTGCCCGATGACATGGAACAAACCCACATCAAAATTATAGGACAAGCAGACAATAAACACCTCGACATCTCTTTTATTTACCATTTATATAGCTTTTTATTTTGAGATGCGTCGTCGAATGTCCACTATGGGCATGCTGCAAATTTCCACCATGAATTATGCATGGCTTAGATTGGTGGCCCAGGCGTTTCTCTAACACATATACAAACTCCATGATCCCGCAAGATTCCCAATTCATTTCACACCGCGAGTTTCCATAAACAAAAGATCACGATATCAATTCAAATAAGAAGTGCAATGTTGAAAGCTTGCCCCATGACGGCATGGCTGGGCTAATTCCAAACTTACAACTTGCAAGCATAACAACTCAACATAAGAGACCACAATGTCAAATTTTTAAGAACGAGAAAAATAAAGTGTGCCATCCGGTTCGTGAGAGCTTTACTGAACAATTTTCGCAAAACACTGGTAAGAGTTTATTTGAAGAGTAGATAAAAGCAAGTCAAACGTACTTTGGAATAGCAAATTGCTAATAGGTATGTATGATGGACACAATGGCAAACTTGGTTTTTAGGAGTTGGATGCACGAGTAGAGCTCATACTCAGTACAAAACGAGGGCTAGCAAAAGACTGGGAGCGACCAACTAAGAGAGCAATAACGGCCATAATCATGCAAAGCGACAAAGCAACATTAAAAGAAGCATAAGATGGCATCAAAAGTCAAAAACTAAATGATCATAGAGGCTATTGGCGACTTTGTAAGAGTTTAACATGTGTGAGCATATGCCAAGTCAACCCAAATAAAGCATCAAGGAGAAAACCAAAATAATGCTTCCAAATAATTAAAACAACGCATGATTTTTGAAAGGCTCATTAAGCAATCTCAGTTATTTGAGACAAGTCATGCTATAGCAAAGCTACTAGGCATACTATCAAAAAGACATCAAGCACGACATGCAAAAGCCTAAGCCGCAGTCTACACAAGCTCCTTCTTGTACCACTTTTTTGCATAAAGCTTTTTCTCTTTTCCAACACCATTCAAACTTTTTATAAACACCTCTTTTGATAAAAACCAATATAGACCAGAGGCAAAAATACACCTTGATAAAAATATATAAGAAGATCTGAACACAAATCAAGGTGAAAATCGAAAGCTAAACGCAGTTCTAGAAAAAGAGAACACTTGTTGAAATTATAAGAATAAAAAATAGAGTGTTCTTGGCAAATGAAAAGCAAGGCAACTTCTCCAAAAGAAATTTGTTGGGGTCCAACCATTTATTGCAGGAAACAAAACTAAACTAAACTGAAAACTAAAAACAACTGACGCTCCAAGAAAAACGCATAATGCATGAAGCAATAAAAATATAGTGTCTTGAAAGGTGACCTGATTTTTGCCGATGAAGAACGGGTGCCTCGGGCGCATCCCCAAGCTTTGACGCTTGTACTTCTTGGATATTTCTTGGGGTGATGCATGGGCATCCCCAAGCTTGAGCTTTTGTCCATTCTTCAACTCATCTCATCACTCTCCGATCCCTACACTTGAAAACTTCCTTCATACAAAACTAAACACAAATCTATTAGCAACATTAGTGTAAGCATAACATAGAATCAACCCTTTTTGCTTCAGGTTTCAACCTAAAACCACCATGTATAAAGCATATACTACTGTATAAACTTCTCCAAAAGTTCTGTGATCAAAAGAACTCAAAAGAAAGCGATAAAGCGGCAAATACAAATATTGGCAGAAATCTGTCAAAACAGAACAGCTGACAAAGGTCGAATTTTTAGAGGGTTTTCTGTTGCTCAAATCAAAAAGTGTTCAATTAATGAAAGTTTGGATATAACCTGGGGCATATGCAAAAGAAATCGCAGGTCCAAAAGATATACAGAGAATTTGCACGAATTTTTATGGTGCAGCACCGAAAACTGTTTCAGGACAGCAACATCCCCAAATCTTACCTCGCTCAAATTAGAGGCTTCTCTTGGCACAAAAACGAAATAAAAAGGATAAGGAGAGGTCATTACAGTAGAAATAACTTGCAAGACTCAAATAAAATAAAAAGAACTGAATGTAAAAACACTGGGTTATCTCCCAAGAGTGCTTTTCTTTAACGCCTTTGAGCTAGGCGCAGAAAATTACGAATCAAGTAATATCAAGAGAGGCATTAAGATCCATTGAAGAGGTCTTCTCAATAAGGCATTGTATTTCATCCACATAAGTTTTTGAAGACCCTTTGTGATCACGCTTTGGTTCACTCAAACCACGAAAAAGATTTTTGGGACAGATCCAATCAAAATTATTTTCAAAAGCTTCATACAATCCCAAGAGTTTGCTAGGTATAGGTATCTCGGTTCCCTCATTGTTTGTACTAATAACCTTTATAGGTGAACCCAGCTTATTAAAGCGCTTAAGAACTTTCCTAGCTTCAATGGCAACATCTCTAAATTCTAAGCGCAAAGTTTCCAATATAAAAGCTTTCTTTTCAGGATCCTCAATTTCATGAAGCTTAAGGAACATGTGTTGCATAAAAGGATTAAGGCTAGCAAACCTAGCTTCCAACATGTGAATTAAATAAGCAGAAGCAACTTCAATACAAGGAGCAAGCTCAACCAAAGACTTTTCCTCAACTTCTTTATGCATACTAATATGATTAAAGAACTCCTCAATGTTACTTTTTCCAATAATTGAACCACTACCTACTGAGAGTTCCTCCAAAACATACCTAGGGAACAACATAATGAACTAGAAGTAAAGAAATAACAACTACCAAGGATTCTAAATTTTTTTTGGGTTTTTGATAAAACGATACAAGTAAAATAAAGTAAAGCAAAACTTAAAACAAAGTAAAGGATGTGCGTGCGAAAACTCCCCTTGCAGAAGTCTTCTTCTTCCTCCCCGGCAACGGCGCCAGAAAAACTTGATGAGGCCGAGTTGATGAAGTAAAAATGACCGGCCAGTTGGAAAACCCCAAGAGCAAGGTGTGATGAATATAGCAGCAAGTTTTTCCCTCAGTAAGAAACCAAGGTTATCAATCCAGTAGGAGGGAGACAAACGACTGAAGGTGATGCCCACTAGCTTCGCGACAGCTCCGGACAATTTATAGGGCGCCTCGTCCAAGCTTTGATTTGCGAGCGGCAATGTGGAACCTACACACAACACAACCAAATACTTTGTTCCCAACTTACGATGAGGTTGTCAATCTCACCGGTTTGTTGTAAACAAAGGAATGAGCGTATCGAGTGGAAAATAGTAATAGTATGTGAGTAAAGTAAACAGTGCGAGTAAAGTAAACAGGTGATAGCAATATAAAGGAAATAGGATCGGGGTCCACAGTTCACTAGTGGTGTCTCTCCATAAGATAAAATAATACATGCTGGGTAAACAAATTACAGTTGGGCAATTGATAGAATAAAGACAACGTGCATATGTTGAGAGGATCACTATGAGATTTACTCTGGGCATTACAACAAGATACATAGACAGCCATCCAACTGCATCTATGACTAATAATCCACTTATGGCGAATCAATCTGAGAACTCCACAAGTATTAAGTTGCGAACAATAGATAATTACATTAAGCAAAGTGTGTAATGTAAACAAAGCATATGCCCTCGAGCATATGAATGTTGTTTTCCCCCTAGTAGCAACAGCACATCTACAACCTTAGAGGTTTCTGTCACTCCCCCAGATTAAATTTAGGCATGAACCCACTATCGAGCATAAATACCCCCTCTTGGAGTCACTAGAAACTACTCGACCAAGATAGCTACTAACAACGGAGAGCATGCAAGATCATAAACAACATAGAGATAACAAAAGATAATATTTAGTACTTCAACTCAAACATAACACCAATATTCATCGGATCCCAACAAACACAACATGTAGAATTACATAACGATGATCTCAATCATGTAGGGCAGCTCATGAGATCTAAATATGAAGCACATCGTGGAGAAGACAACCATCTAGCTATTGCTATGGACCCATAGTCCAAGGTAGACTACTCACTCATCGCTCCGGAGGCAAGCATGGTGATGAAGAACACCTCCGGTGGCGATTCCCCTCTCCGGCAGGGTGCCGGGAAGAGCTTCTGGACCCTCCCGATCTTCGGGTCGATGGCGGCAGTGGATCGCGATGTGTTCTGGAAAAGTGATCGGGTATTTAGGTTTTTCCCATTGGGGGGTCTTTATAGGCGAAGGGCATCGTCATGAGTGGACCGAGGCGACCTCACACATAGGAGGCGTGGCCCAGCCCCTGGCCGCGCCGCCCTGGTGTGTGGGGCCCTCGTGGCCCCACTCCGTCTCCTCTTCGGTTCTTTGGAAGCTTCGGTGAAATTCTGGGCGACTGGCTTTGGTTTCGTCCAATTCTGAGAATATTTCCTATGTAACTTTTCTGAAACACAAAAACAACAGAAAACAGGAAACTGGCACTGTGGCGACTTGTTAATAGGTTAGTTCCGGAAAATGCATAAAAGTGCCACGAAGTGTAACGAAACACTAAGCAAATGGTGTAAAAACAAGCATGGAGCATCAAAAATTATAGATACGTTTGAGACGTATCACACCTGTCGAGGATTTCTGACCTTGAAGGTTGATTGTCACTATTGAAGCGCCAAGCAAAGACTGCTATGGATCAAGCTGGGAAATCTTTTGGCTTAATGAAGCAGGTGTCTTCGCTCGAGAGTCAAGTGTCTGATCTGATGGCAAAGATCGTTCACCTTGAAGAGTATGATTCTTTCCTTGTTGGAATTATCGAATCGGCATGTGAGCAACTACAATGTGAGTTCCTTGAAGCTCCCTTGTGCTTTTTGATGCGGTCTTGTAATTTTATAAACTATAACTTGTTTATTCTCCAGATGCTTGCTTGAATCCCGTCGACAAGAATCGTCGGGTTTCCGAGCGAATTGCGGCTCTCGAGAGGGCATCATCAGATACCAACACTATTTGGGTTGATCCGCGACGTCGCAGCACCATTGTCCTTCTGCAGGATCGTGCTCAGCATATTGGAGAATCAGTCGATGGTTGTCAGAAATCTTTGACAACCATGTATTCTGTTATGCTTCCCCGGAATCCTCCACCAGAGAATTTTGGGCAGCTACTCGACGTTTTCAGGACGAGTCAACGTGTTTATCACTTGATAGAGCTTAACCTGGTGGCTGGTGCCAATTTTGCTCTTGGCTGTATACGGAAGTGGCACCCAAGACTCAATTATAGTAATATGTCTCTGAGTTTGCCTCCTTCCCAAGGATCTACGACGCTGCAAGTCCATATGAACGCCACGCTTCAACCGGCGAGAAGGATTATTGCTAGGCTACTCGAAGCTGATGCTAGATTTTTTCGTGAATATCATTACTTGAACCCACTCCGTGTTGATGCGTCGGATCAAGCGGAGTTGTGATATATGACTATAGTGTATATTCTTTGTAAGCATGAGAGTTTTTATCTGTTCTGATGTTGTTGTCAGATACTTGTGCTCAAAGCGCTATTTGTATTTGTTCGTGCATTTACCGCAATTTTGTGGTCTACCACTCGTAGTTTGTCTTTTGAATTTGCACATAGACTTGTAAAATCAAAAATGAGGAACTTGTCTTTTTAGTATGCTGAATGTAAAGATACATGGGATGTCCCAAGAGACCCGGCCGGTGACCTGTTGATACGTCTCAAACGTATCTATAATTTTTGATGCTCCATGCTTGTTTTTACACCATTTGCCTTGTGTTTCGTTACACTTCGTGACGTTTTTATGCGATTTTTGGAACTAACCTATTGACAAGATGCCACAGGGCCAGTTCCCTGTTTTCTGCTGTTTTTGTGTTTCAGAAATGCTACACAGGACATATTCTCAGAATTGGATGAAACAAGTTCCAGAAGTCTTATTTTTCCCGAAAGAGGACCAAAGACCGAACGAGAGCCGGAGGGGGGCCTGTTAGAAGTAATCTTGTCTTAGTAGTCTATGTGTGTATTTGTTGGAGTCCAACTAATACCAAGTCCGGCTACGACTAGTATTGTGGTGTTCCTTGTGTGCGTGTAGGCTAAGACTTACACGTGATGAGTCCTAGTACGAGTGTTAGTACGTGTTAGTTCAGGTTGGAGTACTGATCGGTTTAGAACTTTGTGTATGAGTAGGTCTTAGGTATTTTATGTCGGTGGCTGATGCATATATAAGCACAGGCTATGGACGCAAGTTGTAAGGTGGGGAAAACAAGAAATAAAGAGAAAGTTTAAAGCGTGCGATACGCACGCTTGGCGATAAAAGTAGTCTCCGTATGTTTCTGTTTAGCTCCATGTGATTGATCTGTGGGCGAATTCCAACAATTGGTATCAGAGCGAGGTTGAAGGTCTGAAGCTACGCTTGCCCCGGGGAGGCGACCCTACTAGCGCCTCGGGGCGGGCGATCGTCGGTCGGCGGAGCGACCGGGTGAAGATGGCGAGTACGCCGTCGCCCGCAAGGCGACGGGTGATCGTGTTCGGTGGAGCAACATGGAGGGAGCGACAGGGCATTGTCGTCGGCAAGGCGGTGGACGAGGATGACCATTGATGGGAGAGGTGGTGCCGAGGTGCGGTGCCGGGAGTCTCATGAAGATCATCATCCGGGATAGTATGTGTCAAGGGGTCATGGGCGTGCAAGTTAGCATGTTGAGTCGGTGTCGAGTCCGTAAGTCGTCATTGTGTCCAAGTGCTTGTTTCTGTGAAGATGCATTGCAGTTGAAGCGTGGTCATCTACGTGTCTTGATGAGAGGATCAATTTCAAGTATGAGGGGGCGGTAAACCAGTGAAGGGCAGTCTCTTCAATGAGGACCTGTCTCTACATGAGGCTGGAGTGGATGGTGTAGTCTACGAGGTAGTCGGCATGTATTGTGCTAGGGTGGACGGTGTGTTCCATGGTTGCTAGCGTGGCTGGGTAGTCCGGAACATATTTGAATTGGTCCGTAAATTCGCCAAAGTTAAAATTGGGGAGAGCCAATCAAACTTGTCGTGGTGCGAGAACTAGACAAAGACGCTGATATGCAAGAAGTCAAGATCGGAGGAAGCACCCAAAGACCAAGATCAAGATTAGGAAGAGATTGTTAGAAGTAATCTTGTCTTAGTAGTCTATGTGTGTATTTGTTGGAGTCCAACTAATACCAAGTCCGGCTACGACTAGTATTGTGGTGTTCCTTGTGTGCGTGTAGGCTAAGACTTACATGTGATGAGTCCTAGTACGAGTGTCAGTACGTGCTAGTTCAGGTTGGAGTACTGATCGGTTTAGAACTTTGTGTACGAGTAGGTCTTAGGTATTTTATGTCGGTGGCTGATGCATATATAAGCACAGGCTATGGACATAAGTTGTAAGGTGGGGAAAACAAGAAATAAAGAGAAAGTTTAAAGTGTGCGATACACACGCTTGGCGATAAAAGTAGTCTCCGTGTGTTTCCGTTTAGCTCCATGTGATTGATCTGTGGGCGAATTCCAACAGGGCCAGGGGCTGTCCGCATAACAGGGGGGCGCGGCCCAGCCCTTGGCCGCGCCCACCCATTGTGTGGCCCCCCTGGTCGCCTCCTGACGCCGCCCCTTCGCCTATAAAAAGCCTCCTGATGGAAAACCCTAAAACAATCGGCAAAATTTCTAGAAGAGTTCTGCAGCGCCGCCACCGTCGAAGACAAATTTTGGGGGACAAAAGTCTCTGTTCCGGCACCCTGCTGGGATGGGGAAGTGCCCCCGGAGCCATCTCCATCGGTCTCCATCGCCATCTCCGCTGTCTCCATCGACCTCACCGCCATCTCCACCAACCTTGCTGTCTCCTATAATGAGGAGGGAGTAGTTCTCCCCCGGGGCTGAGGGCTCTACTGGTAGCTATGTGGTTCACCTCTCTCTCCCATGATGTGATCTTTATGTGATCGTGAGCTTTGTATCTAGTTGAATTGGTAGATGTTATTATTCAGATATTATGCTACTCCCGTGCCTTATATTTGTAAACTCCGGAGACACCTTGTATCGTAATGGGAAGGTGACTAGTGTGCTCATTATGTGTGTCTTTTTGGTTAATGTCTCTATGAATTATTGGTGTTTGTTGGAACCATCTAGTGCATTCACGGTGATAGTGTGGGACAATCTAGTTTGGGTACATACGGACTTTGAGGAGTGCTTTATAGCCCTACGCATGATTAGTGTTCGTTTTCCATTGCAGAATTGTTTTGAGTTGCATATTGATGATAGCATCTATTGGTTCAATTATGTTATATTTGTTGAGAGTGTGTCCACTAGTGAAAGTATGATCCATAGGCCTTGTTTCCAAGCTTTCCACACCGTTTCCTTTCAGTTTTGTTACATGTTTGCTTGCAGCGATATTTCTTTCATATTACATTTACTACTTATAATCATCACTACTACTTGTATTTCACTATCTCTTCGCCGAACTAGTGCACCTATACATCTGACAAGTGTATTGGGTGTGTTGGGGACACAAGAGACTTTTTGTATCATAATTACAGGGTTGTTTGAGAGGGATAGCTTTGACCTCTTCCTCCTTGAGTTTGATAAACCTTGGGTGATCCACTTAAGGGAAACTTGCTGCTGCTCTACAAACCTCTGCACTTGGAGGCCCAACACTATCTACAAGAACAGACGCGTGTGTAGACATCAAGCTCTTTTCTGGCGCCATTGCCGGGGAGGTAAGGTAAAAGGTACTCACATTCTTTGGTTACTAAGTCTTTTAGTTGCTGGTGAGTGCTCGAAGTTATTTCCTTTAGATTCTACAATTATATATTTTTGTTTCTTGTTTTTAATTTCACTAGTTAGGCTTAATGGAAAACAAAGAGTTCTTTAGTATTTTTCCTACGTTAGGATATGATGTGTTTGAAGAGAAAATTGAAAAACCTTTGGAGCTTAATTTGCATGCTAATAGTGTTGTTGGTATGAATGCTTTGAACATCGTTATTGCTAATGCTATAGAAAAGTCTAAGCATGGGGAAGCTAGTTTTGTTAAGCATGATATTTTTAGTTCCCCAGCTTTAGTGGAGAAAGTTTGCTCTGATGATATTTTATCTCCCATATGTGATAATTCTTATGATGCTTGTGCTCCTCATCCTTTTAAAATACCTATGAAAATTGTTGATCGTGCTATGAATACCTATGAAAATTGTACCTCTCTTTTATTCTAAATTCTATCCTTCTAGTGAGGTTTATAAAGATAGGAATTATATTTATAATTTTCATCCGCATGAGGGAGAAAGCATTGCCCAAGCGTGGGGAAGATTGAAGTCACTAATGCTCAAATGTCCTATTCATGATCTTCCCCATAATATTGTTATTAATAATTTTTATGCAAGGCTTTTAGGATATTACAAGGACTATCTAGATGCATGCTTTGATGAGTCTTTCACAAATAAGAATGCTGACGTCAAGTGGAATCTGCTTGAAACAATTCAAAGCAATATCGAAGATTGGGATAGCAACAAAGGTAAAGGATCAGGTATAAATTATGAGCATGATTGCATTAAGTCTTTCGCTGAAACTGCTGATTTTCAAGAGCTTAGTGCTAAATATGGGCTTGATCCTCAGATTATGGTTGATTGTTTTAAAGCCTTTGCTTCTCATATTAATGTTCCCGAGGGAAATGGGGACGTGTATCATGAACCTTTTAAGGACACTTGCATAGAAAGTGATATTATTATTGATGATTGCAATAAACATGCTCAAATTTCTGAAAGTACTACTTCCTATAAGCATGTTAATATTTGTGGAGTACATAGACCTTGTGAACAGAGTTACAACAAGGAAGATTATTGTATTCACCACGCGAATGAAGAAACCCAAATGTGGCACAAGGCTATAGACGAGCTTGGTGAAAAGGTTTGCGAGCTTTATCCTTTTCTTTGTAAACATTGCGATGACATAGGTCATTTTAATTTCCAATGCTCAAGCCCTAATAGTTACTCTTCTAGTACCGCAAGTTTGTATTGTGATGACAAGATTACTCTAAATCAGCATGATGAGCTCACTTTGTTCTTGGGGTGTGAAGAGATATCTAGAAAGATTGCTTTGGTAGACATGAATGATGTTGATATTAATAGCACCCTTCGTGGTTGTCGTCTCTATTGTGTTAAAGATTGCCTTGCAAATACTTACATACAAAATCTTATAAAACATGATGTTTTGCCAAGCTATGATAGGACTGATAGATTTTTCTATCTTATTAATAGAGAGGAGGAATCCTCCAAAGTTTCTTCTGTTGTTTCTGTTAGTAAACCAGATTATGTGGAGAAAATGCCTTTCAAGCCTCTCCCTCCTAAAGGAGAGAGTAAGAAGAGTATGAAGAAGAAGAAGAGGAGTAAAAGGTGAGAGGAAACGGTATCTTCCCCTAAGTATTTTGATCCTACTATATAGATTATGATAATTCTAATTGGGATGATGTTTCCATGCGTGTTACCTATGTTAGTGATCATGATTGGGAAAAACACTCTACTTTTAATATTGAAAATCTTTTTGGTACCAATTCTAAGGTTAATAATTGTTGTACCATTAGTACTATCCATGTTCCTTCTTATGATGATATGTTTGATGAATATGCTTTGCGAAATAGTTGTTCTCTAGCTTGTGATGATACTAAACCTCTAGTTTATGATGGTTACAATGATGAGTATAATATTTTCACTTCACCTACTTTTGAGGAGAAAATTAGTTATGATTACAATATGCCGCCTGTGTTTGATGATTATGGTGATGAGAATAATTTTTTTGTTGAATCTGCTCCTACTACAATTGTTCATGTGGGGAGTATTAATTCTTTTATGCATGTGGCTCATGATAGGGATGCTTTATGTGATAGTTATATTGTTAATTCTATTCATGATGCTACTGAAAGTTACTATGAAAGAGGGAAACATTGTTTGATGGATCTCAATAATATTGAGTTTCCCCTCTTTTTGTTGGAATTCTTGAAGTTGTAGTTGTTTTGCCTTCCTATGCTTTTTGCTTTGCGCTTTTATGACTTGTCTCTTTACAAGACTATTTTTCATAGGAAGTGGTTTAGATTTAAATGTGTTTCATATTTGCTTTTTAATGCTCTCTATTGCTTCAAGTTCTTTTGTGGCGCATTTGCCTTAAGTTCTTCTTGGGCGCCTATGTGAGCATTTTCTGAAACCACTGCGCCTAGCTCAAAGGCGTTAAATAAAAGCACTCTTAGGAGATAACCCATTGTTTTACTTTCAGTACTTTTCTTTTATTTAAGTCTTAGAAGTTATTACTACTGTAATTACCTCTCCTTATCCTTTTTATTTTGTTGTTGTGCCAAGAGAAACCTCTAATTTGAGTGAGGTAATATTTGGGGAAGTTGCTGTCCTCAAACAGATTTCGGTGCTGCACCGTAAAAATTCGTGAAAATTCTCAGATTATCTTTTCGACCAGCGATTTCTTGTCCATATGACCCAGGTTATATACAAACTTTCATTAGTTATACACTTTTTGATTTGAGCAACAGAAAACCCTCAAAAAATCGACCTTTGTCAGCTGTTCTGTTTTGACAGATTTCTGCCACTATTTGTGTTTGCCTCTCGATCGCTTTCTTTTTGAGTTCTTTTGATCATGGAACTTTTGGGGAAGTTGCTACAGTAGTATATACTTTATATGTGGTGATTTTGAGTTGAAATCTGAACCAAAATGGGTTGATTCATTATTATGCTTACACTAATGTTGCTAATAGAATTGTGTTTAGTTTTGTATGAAGGAAGTTTTCAAGTGTAGGGATTGGAGAATGATGAGATGAGATGAAGAATGGACAAAAGCTCAAGCTTGGGGATGCCCATGCACCCCAAGAAATATCAAAGAGGTACAAGCGTCAAAGCTTGGGGATGCCCCCGAGGTACCCCTTCTTCATCGGCAAAAATCAGGTCACCTTTCAACACACTATATTTTTATTGCTTCATGCATTATGCGTTTTTCTTGGAGCGTCTTTATTTTTGCTTTTAGTTTTTCTTTTTGCTTTGCTTGCTGCAATAAATGGTTGGATCACATCATGTTGGTTTGGAGGGAGACATACTTCGTTTTTCATTTGCCAAGAACACTCCATTTTTCACTCTTATCGTTCAACGAGTGTTCTCTTTTTCTGCTACTGCATTTAGTTTTTGTTTTTCGCCTTGATTTGTGCTCAGATCTTGTTATATCTTTGCATCAAGGTGTATTTTGACCTCTGGTCCATGTTGGCTTTCATCAAAAGAGTTGTCTCAAAAAGGTTTGAATGGCATTGGAAAAGAGAAAAAGTTTCATGCAAAAAAGTGGTACAAAAAGGAGCTTGTTTAGACTGCGGCTTAGGCTTTTTCATGCCATGCTTGATGTTGTTTTGATAGTATGCTTAGTGGTTTTGCTGTAGCATGACTTGTCTCAAATGACTTCGATTGCTTAATGAGCCTTTGAAAAAAATCATAAGTTTTTATTATTATTTGGAAGCATTATTTTGGTTTTCTCCTTTGATGCTTTATTTGGGTTGACTTGGCACATCCTTACACATGTTAGACTCATAAAAAATCACCATAAGCCTCTATGATCATTTAGTTTTTGACTTTTGATGTCATCTTATGCTTCTTTTAATGTTACTTTGTCGCTTTGCATGATTATGGCCGTTATTGCTCTCTTAGTTGGTCGCTCCCAGTCTTTTGCTAGCCCTCGTTTTGTACCGAGTATGAGCTCTACTCGTGCATCCAACTCCTAAAAACCAAGTTATTCCAATGTGTCCACCATACATACCTATTAGCAATTTGCTATTCCAAAGTACATTTGACTTGCTTTTATCTATCCTTCAAATTAAACTCTTTTGGTGTTATGCGAAAATTGGTCAGTAAAGCTCTCACGAACCTGATGGCACACTTTACTTTTCTTGTTCTAAATTTTTTGACATTTTGGCTCTCTTATGTTGAGTTGTTATGCTTGCAAGTTGTAAATTGGAAATTAGCCCAGCCATGTCGTCATGGGGCAAGCTTTCAACATTGCACTTCTTATTTGAGTTGATATCGTGACCTTTTGTTTATGGATACTCGCGATGTGAAATAAATTGGGAATCTTGCGGGATCATGGAGTTTGTATACGTGTTAGAGAAACGCCCGGGCCGCTAATCTAAGCCATGCATAATTCATGGTGGAAATTTACAGCATGCCTATAGTGAACATTCGACGATGCATCTCGCAATAAAAAGCTATACCAATGGTAAATTAAAGAGATGCCGAGGTGTTCATTGTCTGTTTGTCCTGTCATTTTGATGTGGGCTTGTTCTATGTCATCGGGCACGGAGGTACCCCGTTGGCGGTTCTCGATGATATGTGTATACTTATAATGACAAGAGCTTGCTTGGGACTCTAAGTCAAGTAGCATGAGGTTTGGGTATTCGTACTTCACGAGACACAAGGTTTTCAACTTATGATTTGTCAAGCATATGCATCATAAGTGTATTCGCATTAACTTTAACCATTCAAGATGCCTATGATGGGGGCAATGAGAGCTCAAAGCTAGTAAGTACCATAATTTTTGAAGGTTTATAAAACTTGCAATCACTGCTTCCCTCCACGAAGGGCCTTTCTTTTACTTTTATGTTGAGTCACCACTTTCTATCTTTATGCACCATCTAAGAGAGCATAGTTGTCATTCTGAGTATAATGTGCATTGTCCAAAGTTTTCATAGATTGATTCGTGATGTTGGTTTCACTTGTTCTTAAATTACTTGTATCAAGTCGCCCCCTTAAATTTGAAGGTGTCCTATGCATTTATGTTTTGCTCTCTCATAAAGGACAAGCTGAAAACACGTTTGAACACACGTTTGACTTTCGATGTTTCATTATTCATGATCTTTTGTTCATGTTTCTTTTCATGTTATAACATGGTTGCTAAGTTTCTTCTATCAAGATTATATCTTGCATGCCCATGTTTTAAGTTCTTTTGATCCCAACACTCAATGCTTACTTCGATGATCAAGATTGTGATGGTGCATGTCACCTCAAAAATTATTCTTTTGTTATCACTTACCTACTCGAGGACGAGCAGGAGTTAATGTGGTGACCCAGCATACCACTGCATGTGTAGTATGCAAGTCGTTGACATAACACCAATGAAACACCATCTCACTAGTATTACATCCATCAGAGTGATACAATAGAAACATCGCAGGTCCATGGTATGTCTATAGGATTACAATTTTCAGTATACAGAAGATCTTACAGAACCTCCTCAACAGGTAGAGGTTTAGTCCTGGCGACTATAAACGAGAAAGAATCAAGGAATACTAAACTAAACTACAACTAATGCAGTTGGTTAGCTAGAGAAATATCCTAGCTACTTAGGTTCTAGGAATAGGGAATCTGGTTTCCTTCTATCCCTATTCTAGTTTTCCACCAAGCTTCGCAATAATTGTTGACTTCGCTAATAATCCTGATGTTGGTAGAATCCTTCATCTTCATCTTTAGGTCTTGAGGTTGTCTCCTTGAGTTGCCTTCTATCTAATTCTTCATAGTCTAGCAAGGGTTTAAGAGATTGGGGTGAGTAACGAGCGTTACCCAGCAAGTTTCTTTAGAAAGAAGTTGTGTGATATGCACTAACTACAACCATGGACCCAAGAGAGTCGTAGGCCAATGCAAGGTTTTATCAAGGGTTTCTTGAAAGATTGCTTTTACTTTTAGAAAACTATGCCCAACAGCCAACACAGGTAGTAGTGCCTTGAGAGCACCTTTCCTGCGGCGTTCGCAGCTCCTTCCCGGAACAAGGGGTAACATGTCACATCCTTTTACACTCTGCAGAGGTGTGTCCTTCCAAAAGAGATCAAAGCCTTATTGCACAACTGAGTAGCTTGCTCGTCCACACTTCCTTGGTGTGGGGCCCAGTCATTGATCCAAGCCAATCACTGCCTTCTCCGCACAACGCATGCCCACCCAATTCACGCATAGCAGGTTATGCCCCTGATATTCACCCCCAACGATGAAGTACCTAGGCGCCTCTTGCGGACCATCATAGACACCAGTGCCGTGAGAACTTAGGTGTCCCACCCATATGCAAGTAGTCCCGCAAGACCTACTGCGACCGGCAACTGGCTGCCCGTTGACATGCGAATGAGAGAAGATACAGCTGACTTCCCGTCCCATTCCAAGTCTCTTGGATGACACGGTTTTTACGGCGCTAGAATAACTGTGGCATTGGTTGTTAGTCCTAGGTTTACTTTCCCGTGCAAGTGGAACCTCCACCACCACAATCTTACCGTGGTTCCATCTGCCAGCCCTCCTAGGTTATCACCACTGGTCGATAACCACTAGTCATATTACTTATAAAAATAGATTTTCCATCCTTTTTGAAATGTAAGAATTTGAAGTCAACACTTTGCAAGTAGTTTCAAAATCAATGAAACCAAGAGATATGAGCAAGATAAACTTGCCTTTTTTGACTGCAAGATTATGCAAGTCAAGGTCTTCGATACGTAAGAATTCCAAATACCGAAATAGCACCATCATCTGGTAAAGATGATGTTAAAAAAACTGCAGCATGATATGCAAGTCATATGCTATGCATCGCTCTAAGCGTAACCCACCCCCGATGATTTGCTAATAATGAGTTGTGGTGAATTCTTTTGATGTGTTGCACTTTTAAGTTCAGAGACGCACACAAGGTTGTTAAGGGTTTTATATTGACTGACAAACTTTTAAAGTAATAGAATAAAGCTTAATACAAGAGCTATTGCAAAAGACTAGTATAACAATAAGTGAAAACTAGAAAGTAACACTTTTAAGTGGTATCATATTATTAGTAAACAAGTAGTTGGGTAATGACAAGCAAAGCTGAAGTAATTCTTATTTGATAGGGATACACAGTTGGTAATAGGGTTGACAACAATCTTAAGACAAAAATAGAGTTATATATGTTCAAGTTTAATGAAATAGTTGGTTACTTACTTTCAATGTCTTTTGAAGGAATAACATTTGAAGAACATATTATTTAATGAGTTAAAATACTACAAATAAGAGTTAGTGTTCTGGGTTTTATTATAATTCGCAATTAATCATAGAGTAGTTCCTAGATGGAATTATATAAAGGAACAATTTAAGATTCATTTGGTACTTGAAGATTCTTAGCTGAGCATGATCATCAAATGGAAAGTACATTGACATGGTTTCTCATGGTCACCTCTATAATTGGTAATACTAGTAGTACACAAAAGAATGGTGCTTAAGATCATGACATGAAAATACCTTTTTAGAGATCACATCAATCTTCTACTACTCGATTGCATGGAAAGGCATTCTATTTGCTTAGTAAAGATTCTAAAGTAGTCGCTCAAGTAAGATTTAATTCTGTAATGATTCCTTAGAGTTTTAGAATTATATTTTTAAGTCATTAGTGAATTAAGTATCCTATCTGATTAAATACAATTCTAATGTAATTAGTTGATCAATAACGGATTCAAGTGAAAGAATCACGCATAAACATGAGTTGTTATTTATTTAAGATTTTCCTCAATATTAGTATTTAAGGATAATATTTTTAGGGTTGAAATCTTAATACTCAAAATTTAAGAACTAAGGTTTAAAGTAACAAAATGAAAGCTATATTATGGTTCTTGAATATAAGAAGAACTTAATTATATATTGTTTACTCATGTTAATAATTTAAGGTTATTCATTGGAAATGGTTCTGTGGAATTTATTTTATCCTTTTGATTCTTTTTATCATTTGTTCCTAAAAAAATAGACCAGAGGTCAATTGGGCTGACTCAATGGGCCCATCAGGCCGGCCCAATATGGTCCAGTCGAACCGGGTAACACCCCGACTCGACCTGACCGCCGCCGTTCTCTCCCCACTCTCCTCCCCTCTCGCCTCGCTCCTCTCCTCACGCGCGCACCTGCGACGCTAGCGTCACCGGCTGCTGCCTCGGCCATCGCCGGTCATGTCCGCCACCGCTGCTCGCCGGGGAGCTCCTGGACCGACATCTTCCTCCGTATGCCTGCCGCCTCAACGCCGACTCATGCTCACCTGCACGGCCCTGCGAAACCCTAGCCGTGGCTCAGGCCCATCAACGCGGATGCGGTGGTCGGCGCCGTCGACGGCTTCGCCTGTGAGCCCCGATTCCTGCAGCGCCACCTCGGGGATCTTGTGTCCCCGCCCTGGCCAGTACTCTCGCGCCCCCCATTGTCGTATGTACCTGCACCGATGCTAGCGGAACGGTGCCGCCGATACAGCCCCAGGCGCCCTCTACCTCACCTGGTGGTGATAGTGCTGCTGCTGAGGTATTTCATCCTTCACCTCCGACGCTGGTTGGATGGCATGGCCAACGCAACCCCGGCGTCGCTTCCGCCATTTCCTATACTGTGAGTTAAACTCTTTCCCCTCCTCTCTTCTGCTTTGTGGTGTCCTGACCATCGAGCCAAGACATGATTGCATGCCTTGGTGCTGGGTGTGGTGGCTCGGCCACTGAGCCATGGCTTGATTGTTTAGTGAACTGCTACTGGTCTCTTGGTTTGTTGTAGTGATGATTTGGCTATAGCTCAATTGATCTTTGATTAGTATATGCAGTGATGCCTCTGTTTGGATGATTGATCATCTCAATCCTGTACGGTTTACTGAGATACTCTAGTTCTGATGAAACTGAATATTTACAGTTCAGTTAACTGAAGAAATCCATTTATAAGCTTGCTGGTGAGCTTGTGCATGTGTATTGTAGCCTTGCTGTTGCATATATTCAATTGTCATGCCTTAAATGGTCAAGTGATGATCTAATCATGCATTTGCATGGTTGACACAAGCTTGTGTATGTGTGTAGCTTAATGAATGATTTATTAACTTCCTGAATATTAATTGATGGCTGGTATGCAACTACTATATCATTTTGAAGTGTTGGGTCTTGCTGCCCTCAATTTATTTGATTAGTGTGAGCTCCTGGTTTTACCAGGGATCACCAGCTCAAGCTGGGTGATCGAGCTCCCCTCTCTGCTGGCATCTTTCTTTCTAACCCAAGAGGGATAAGAACACATCTTGCACTCGATTTCTTAGTACTGCCTGTGATGCAAGAGTCTGAGGCACATATCTATAATAAGAACAGATACTACTTGTGGCTTTTTAATTCTCTGTGATGAGCTTAGCATAGCACCTCTATGCCAGACTGAGAGAAATCCATCTCTCAATCCTCCTAGATGGGAATCTAGTTGAAGGGTAGTTAGAGGGACTTGCTTTGGATCATTTCTTTATATTCCTATGACCCTAGCTGTGCAAACTAATAAGAACAGATGCTACTATTTGGTCATTGGTTATTCACCATTTGCTGAGATTTGGATAAGAACAGATATATACTTGTTTGCTGATCATATCTATGATGCAAAGTCTGAGACTAACTTCTTTTGAAAGAACAAATGCACACTTTTGTTGGATTTTTAATTCTGTGATGATTTAGCATAGCATCCCTATGCCAATCTAAGAATACCCTTGCTACCCCACGCTTTATGATCTTATAATGATAAGGACAGATACTACTACTTTGATTTTCTGGTGATTCACCTTGTTGCTAAAATTGTGGGAGAGGTGAAGTTGGTATTGGAGATATAGTCTAGTGCCCTTCTCCTTCTTCTTGATCTTGTTCTACTGGTGGACTTTCTCCTCCTTCCTGGAAGCCCTGCTCCTCCTAGCTTGCTGGCCTGCTCCTCCTAGTTTCAGTTCAGCTCCTGGTGCTTCACTTGGTGATCCTAGTCACTGCTTGCTTTTGCTGGGATCTTGTGATGATGTTTTGGAGCAGCTCCTGGTGTTCTTGAGGTTCCTGGTTGTGTATGCGCATGGTTGTATATGCGCAGGTGGATGAAATGGAGTTGTGATGCTACGAGATGTGCTTTTGGTGTCTATGTGTCTCTCTACTACTACTGTGGTGTTGACAGCACAAATATTGCATGCTATGACTAAGGTGCTGTTCAGTGGGTCCTATTCTTGTGCATGTGGCCAAGTTGGTTTTCTTTTACCTCCAGAGCAAGCTGCGGCTGTGGATGTTTATCTCCTGTTTGACCCTTCTTTGTGGCTGCCAAATGGGCTTTCTAATTTGGCTAATGATCCTGAAGTTGCAATGATTATGATTTAATCATTTGGTAATTCTACTTAGCTGATTTAGTGCTAAGTATGAATATTATTATTATTTGGTTTGGATTTCTCATAATTAAACTTAGCTAGGATTAGAGGGTATCATAAATTTGCCTACTATGTTGCTATCTGTTTCAGATTTGATTTAGTTTCCTGTCCTTCAGATGCCTCTCACCTCAAGTGTATTAATTATGGACCCAACTCGAGAATATCTGGCTTAATAAGATGATGCCCTCTAGTTCTGGATTTTAGAATTTAGGAGTTCTTCCTAAATTCTTTTCCTAAGTTTAATAAACTAAATTGCCTCCAAAATATGGGGCAAACATTTTAATCATAACAAAAACATTTCTTTTGTCTTTGTTAATTCTTACTTGCAGGGATCAAGATAAAGATGGGATTGAAGATTAGTTGAGGCATTTCTTTTAGCATTTCATAATTCCTTTGTAATTTATTTTATTACTTGTAACTTGTAAAGTATTAAACTTATTTGTTGGTAATAAATAATATCATTTTTTATTCATTGTTGTTTATTATTTCACTTCATGGATTTTCCATATTTGTTTGAGATTTAAATTCCAGTTCAATTACATTTGACTTATTCATTTCCCAATTTTTGAATTATAAATTTAAATTGTTTCCCCTCATTTAAGAGAATCAACAAAGGTCATGTCAAAATTTATCGCACTCACTCTATTAGAGTGAGAGAAACTTCAATCACTTTGTGTTAGAATGATTTGCGTGAAAATTCTTTGGATTTTCTATGCATGAAATGCAATGCACACTTTGGATTCTTATTTATTTCTAGTCCCACATCCTGGGATGTTACAGACTCTCCCCCTTAAAATCAACTTCGTCCTCGAAGTTTGAACTCTCTTACGTTTGGGTTGAGCTTATCCTTGATAACATCTTGCTTGCAACTCCTTCTCCAACTGATTGGATATAGATGATATCCTTTGTTTAGAGTATCTCTTAAATCCGCTTTCTCCGGCTCTGAACAATTGTTACTTGACTGAGTCCTATGTTGTCTTCCCACACTCTTGGGAAATCCAATAGTCTTTGGTTCCTTAGTTTACTTCATTTTACAAGCTGTTTTGATGAGGTCTCCATAGTGGGGTATCAACTTTCTATGAATGGCCTAGTTCTGGTCTATAAAATAAGGTTTCACGGAGATCATAATGATACTTAAGAGGTCCATTAAGGCATAGGTATTCCTAAAGATTTAGTTTCAATGAATGGATTAGACTCATTTAGTCTACCCCCCTAGGGTTTTGGTTCACCTTACTAAGTTTGATCTCGGTCCTCTATGCTCGAAAAGTTACCAATTGTGGTTCATACTAGCGGTGGTTCAGGGTTAACTTCTTCAAACTCCTTCACTTTTCTCCTTACGGAGAAAAGCTGGACTTTAGGAAAGCTTACTTATCGTAATTCATTCAGCTTCAACACCTTTTGCTTTCCTGAACTCCTTCTTCATCCAGGTTTTCTTCTTACTCCAACTTATTAGGTCTACTTCTTCCAAACTCAGCCTACTCTCCCCCTTAGACTTTTCTAATGGTCTCCATGAGCCTTGTCCTCTAACCATTTGGACTCCATGGTTAGACTATTAGTCTTGGTCTATCTTACGACGACATCGTTCTAATGGTTTCTCTAAGAAGTCTGCGGTGTACCCACACAATTGAGGGTATCCGGTATGAATCCTTCGATTAAGTGTTTAGGTAGGGCTTCTATTCCACTTATGGAGGTATGTACATCCCAAAGTTCTAAAGGTTGATGAGAATTGGGTTTTCCCATCGCTATCCATCCTAATTTAGACGACAGGGTATATATACAAAGCCACGGGAGAAATCCGGCAGAGTTTCTCTTGTACCGGAGGACATCCACGACAGACAATTGTATAAGTTGGGCAAAATAAGAACTAACAGGGATATATATATGAACTACTAGCTTCAACGGATCATTATTAACATGTAAATCTATGAATATCTCACAAGTCTTGGTCCGTAGACAAAGACTACAACTCGAGGATAAGAAAGATATTGCTAACGTCTTAACCACCAATCTACATTTCAAGATTTTTGGGACTAGGGATCAAAGTTATACAGAAATGTTATGTGTCTTAGTCACGCTAGCAACGAGGGTTACTAGGGTTACCACTTCCAGGCTGAGTAAAGCAGCAGGCAATACCGAAATGGATCATCGGTACTACAATACCTCAATTGACCCGTGATGTACTAAGCATAACCAAGGCTGCATAACAAGGAGCTCAAATACCTCAAACTCAACTGTAGCTAACCTAATTAGTGGTTCTATTCCATGATCTCGTGTTAGGATCTAGCATTTATGAACTTTAGAGTTCCACTAAATTCCAATACTTTATACTACTACCACTTCATGATACATCCATGAATGTGTCTTTCTACAGTGGTATCTCTTAATCAATTTTCCCTCTTCTAGTGTTTGTATTGCAAGAAATACACCATTGGAATCCTAATATGTTGTTCCTTAAGTGACTTCTCTGGCATTCCCTTCTTATTTGGCTTCCTTCTTCTTGTGATTCCTTCTTCTTTGTCTTGACTGCCTTAGGAATTCGTCTCTCCCTCACACGAATCCTTTAACCCTCTAGACCAATACCATGAAGTAAGAACTTGATAGTACAACATGCATTTGCATATCAAAGTTAAACTTCATGTATGGATCTAGTCAATCAATAAAAATTCAAGAAAAATCCAAATGTGTGCTGGCAACATACATCATCATAAGCCCGTTGAGTAAAACATCTCTAAAGTTCAGGCTTACATGTGTACTTTATAGCACCAAATAATATAGGCTTATATCGTGTTATATTGCACATAATGGTGGACTACTATTTGTATCAACATTTACTTTAACTGCTCAATTGCAATCAAATGAATTTGAACAAAATGGGTTTGTGAAGCTTAATAGCTGACCTATACGTGCATTTCTATCCTTTTATAACTTACCTTCCGTTCTATTGAAGACTATCCTCACGTTATATCTTGAAACTTCTAGCATAACTGCTCTAAGCACCTACTTCGCTAAGCATGGTTCGCACAACTCCCTGACTTATATAGGTCTTCTCTGACTAAAGTCTGTGGTTTTTGGTACACTTGTCCTAGTTACCATTGTTGAGAATACTTCATTCACCAATCTTCTTGAGCATCTACCTCCTCAGCTTGAAATTGCTGGTCTACTACAAAGTTCTACTCCATCATGCAAAGATTCTCAGGTGAATCTAACATGATTAAAGTGTTTAAACTGTTGGTACATCATACTTGTATATGGCATTCTTGAGTATCCATATACAAGACTAAAACCTGAGGTTCTACTACCACATCTAGACTCACTTCACCAATTAACATCACCCTACTACAGTTTCGGATGACTTAAGTTTAACAAATTGCCCTTGGTATACTTCTGCCAATAGGATAGTTCCCATTCCAGTTGTATCCTCTCTTTGGACTACCATGTTTTGTATACCAAATGTGATCAACTTCCAACCTTTATGTAAGGCTTTAATGATGTCATAACTACTTGGTATGGAACAAGATATCTAGCTTCACTTAAGAAGACAGGCAAGAAATTTGACTCAAGTGTGTCAGGCGTATTCTTTTATTGAATATATCCATCTCAAGTCATAAGAAGAATTGTTTTAGGTAAGATGGATTCCTATAGTCACTACCAAACCTACAGGTCTCCTATTAAAGGGTTTTAATCCTAGGGTCAAAGCATTCACTCTGATACCAGCTGTGGTGACCCAGCATACCACTGCATGTGTAGTATGCAAGTCGTTTACATAACACCAATGAAACACCGTCTCACTAGTATTACATCCATCAGAGTGATACAATAGAAACATCGCAGGTACACGGTATGTCTATAGGATTACAATTTTCAGTATACAGAAGATCTTACAGAACCTCCTCAACAGGTAGAGGTTTAGTCTTGGCGACTATAAACGAGAAAGAATCAAGGAATACTAAACTAAACTACAACTAATGCAGTTGGTTAGCTAGAGAAATATCCTAGCTACTTAGGTTCTGGGAATAGGGAATCTGGTTCCCTTCTATCCCTATTCTAGTTTTCCACCAAGCTTCGCAATAATTGTTGACTTCGCTGATAATCCTGACGTTGGTAGAATCCTTCATCTTCATCTTTAGGTCTTGAGGTTGTCTCCTTGAGTTGGCTTCCATCTAATTCTTCATAGTCTAGCAAGGGTTTAAGAGATTGGGGTGAGTAACGAGCATTACCCAGCAAGTTTCTTTAGAAAGAAGTTGTGTGATATGCACTAACTACAGCCATGGACCCAAAAGAGTCGTAGGCCAATGCAAGGTTTTATCAAGGGTTTCTTGAAAGATTGCTTTTACTTTTAGAAAACTATGCCCAACAGCCAACACAGGTAGTAGTGCCTTGAGAGCACCTTTCCTGCGGCGTTCGCAGCTCCTTCCCGGAACAAGGGGTAACATGTCACATCCTTTTACACTCTGCAGAGGTGTGTCCTTCCAAAAGAGATCAAAGCCTTATTGCACAACTGAGTAGCTTGCTCGTCCACACTTCCTTGGTGTGGAGCCCAGTCATTGATCCAAGCAATCACTGCCTTCTCCGCACAACGCATGCCCACCCAATTCACGCATAGCAGGTTATGCCCCTGATATTCACCCCCAACGATGAAGTACCTAGGCGCCTCTTGCGGACCATCATAGACACCCGTGCCGTGAGAACTTAGGTGTCCCACCCATATGCAAGTAGTCCCGCAAGACCTACTGCGACCGGCAACTGGCTGCCCGTTGACATGCGAACGAGAGAAGATACAGCTGACTTTCCCGTCCCATTCCAAGTCTCTTGGATGACACGGTTTTTACGGCGCTAGAATAACTGTGGCATTGGTTGTTAGTCCTAGGTTTACTTTCCCGTGCAAGTGGAACCTCCACCACCACAATCTTACCATGGTTCCATCTACCGGCCCTCCTAGGTTATCACCACTGGTCGATAACCACTAGTCATATTACTTATGAAAATAGATTTTCCATCCTTTTTGAAATGTAAGAATTTGAAGTCAACACTTTGCAAGTAGTTTCAAAATCAGTGCAACCAAGAGATATGAGCAAGATAAACTTGCCTTTTTTTACTGCAAGATTAAGCAAGTCAAGGTCTTCGATACGTAAGAATTCCAAATACCGAAATAGCACCATCATCTGGTAAAGATGATGTTAAAAGAACTGCAGCATGATATGCAAGTCATATGCTATGCATCGCTCTAAGCGTAACCCACCCCCGATGATTTGCTAATAATGAGTTGTGGTGAATTCTTTTGATGTGTTGCACTTTTAAGTTCAGAGACGCACACAAGGTTGTTAAGGGTTTTATATTGACTGACAAACTTTTAAAGTAATAGAATAAAGCTTAATACAAGAGCTATTGCAAAAGACTAGTATAACAATAAGTGAAAACTAGAAAGTAACACTTTTAAGTGGTATCATATTATTAGTAAACAAGTAGTTGGGTAATGACAAGCAAAGCTGAAGTAATTCTTATTTGATAGGGATACACAGTTGGTAATAGGGTTGACAACAATCTTAAGACACAAATAGAGTTATATATGTTCAAGTTTAATGAAATAGTTGGTTACTTACTTTCAATGTCTTTTGAAAGAATAACATTTGAAGAACATATTATTTAATGAGTTAAAATACTACAAATAAGAGTTAGTGTTCTGGGTTTTATTATAATTCTCAATTAATCATAGAGTAGTTCCTAGATGGAATTATATAAAGGAACAATTTAAGATTCATTTGGTACTTGAAGATTCTTAGCTGAGCATGATCATCAAATGGAAAGTACATTGACATGGTTTCTCATGGTTACCTCTATATTTGGTAATACTGGCAATACACAAAAGAATGGTGCTTAAGATGATGACATGAAAATACCTTTTTAGAGATCACATCAATCTTCTACTACTCGATTGCATGGAAAGGCATTCTATTTGCTTAGTAAAGATTCTAAAGTAGTCGCTCAAGTAAGATTTAATTCTGTAATGATTCCTTAGAGTTTTAGAATTATATTTTTTAAGTCATTAGTGAATTAAGTATCCTATCTGATTAAATACAACTCTAATGTAATTAGTTGATCAATAATGGATTCAAGTGAAAGAACTACGCATAAACATGAGTTGTTATTTATTTAAGATTTTCCTCAATATTAGTATTTAAAGATAATATTTTTAGGTTTGAAATCTTAATACTCAAAATTTAAGAACTAAGGTTTAAAGTAACAAAATGAAAGCTATATTATGGTTCTTGAATATAAGAAGAACTTAATTATATATTGTTTACTCATGTTAATAATTTAAGGTTATTCATTGGAAATGGTTCTGTGGAATTTATTTTATCCTTTTGATTCTTTTTATCATTTGTTCCTAAACAAAATAGACCAGAGGTCAATTGGGCTGACTCAATGGGCCATCAGGCCGGCCCAATATGGTCCAGTCAAACCGGGTAACACCCCGACTCGACCCGACCGCCGCCGTTCTTTCCCCACTCTCCTCCCCTCTCGCCTCGCTCCTCTCCTCACGCGCGCACCTGCGACGCTAGCGTCGCCGGCTGCTGCCTCGGCCGTCGCCGGCCGTGTCCGCCACCGCTGCTCGCCGGGGAGCTCCTGGACCGACATCTTCCTCCGTATGCCTGCCGCCTCGACGCCGACTCATGCTCACCTGCACGGCCCTGCGAAACCCTAGCCGTGGCTCAGGCCCGTCAACGCGGATGCGGTGGTCGGCGCCGCCGATGGCTTCGCCTGTGAGCCCCGATTCCTGCAGCGCCACCTCGGGGATCTTGTCTCCCCGCCCTGGCCAGTACTCTCGCGCCCCCCTTGTCGTCTGTACCTACACCGACGCTAGCGGAATGGTGCCGCCGATACAGCCCCAGGCGCCCTCTACCTCACCTAGTGGTGATAGTGCTGCTGTTGAGGTGTTTCATCCTTCCCCTCCGACGCTGGTTGGATGGCGTGGCCAACGCAACCCCGGCGTCGCTTCCGCCATTTCCTGTACTGTGAGTTAAACTCTTTCCCCTCCTCTCTTCTGCTCTGTGGTGTCCTGACCATCGAGCCAGGACATGATTGCATGCCTTGGTGCTAGGTGTGGTGGCTCGGCCACTGAGCCATGGCTTGATTGTTTAGTGAACTGCTACTGGTCTCTTGGTTTGTTGTAGTGATGATTTGGCTATAGCTCAATTGATCTTTGATTAGTATATGCAGTGATGCCTCTGTTTGGTTGATTGATCATCTCAATCCTGTATGGTTTACTGAGATACTCTAGTTCTGATGAAACTGAATATTTATAGTTCAGTTAACTGAAGAAATCCATTTATAAGCTTGCTGGTGAGCTTGTGCATGTGTATTGTAGCCTTGCTGTTGGATATATTCAATTTTCATGCCTTAAATGGTCAAGTGATGATCTAATCATGCATTTGCATGGTTGACACAAGCTTGTGTATGTGTGTAGCTTAATGAATGATTTATTAACTTCCTGAATATTAATTGATGGCTGGTATGCAACTACTATATCATTTTGAAGTGTTGGGTCTTGCTGCCCTCAATTTCTTTGATTAGTGTGAGCTCCTGGTTTTACCAGGGATCACCAGCTCAAGCTGGGTGATCGAGCTCCCCTCTCTGCTGGCATCTTTCTTTCTAACCCAAGAGGGATAAGAACACATCTTGCACTCGATTTCTTAGTACTGCCTGTGATGCAAGAGTCTGAGGCACAGATCTATAATAAGAACAGATACTACTTGTGGCTTTTTAATTCTCTGTGATGAGCTTAGCATAGCACCTCTATGCCAGACTGAGAGAAATCCATCTCTCAATCCTCCTAGATGGGAATCTAGTTGAAGGGTAGTTAGAGGGACTTGCTTTGGATCATTTCTTTATATTCCTATGACCCTAGCTTTGCAAACTAATAAGAACAGATGCTACTGTTTGGTCATTGGTTATTCACCATTTGCTGAGATTTGGATAAGAACAGATATATACTTGTTTGCTGATCATGTCTATGATGCAAAGTCTGAGACTAACTTCTTTTGAAAGAACAAATGCACACTTTTGTTGGATTTTTAATTCTGTGATGATTTAGCATAGCATCCCTATGCCAATCTGAGAATACCCCTGCTACCCCACGCTTTATGATCTTATAATGATAAGGATAGATACTACTACTTTGATTTTCGGGTGATTCACCTTGTTGCTGAAATTGTGGGAGAGGTGAAGTTGGTATTGGAGATATAGTCTAGTGCCCTTCTCCTTCTTCTTGATCTTGTTCTACTGGTGGACTTTCTCCTCCTTCCTGGAAGCCCTGCTCCTCCTAGCTTGCTGGCCTGCTCCTCCTAGCTTCAGTTCAGCTCCTGGTGCTTCACTTGGTGATCCTAGTCACTGCTTGCTTTTGTTGGGATCTTGTGATGATGTTTTGGAGCAGCTCCTGGTGTTCTTGAGGTTCCTGGTTGTGTATGCGCATGGCTGTATATGCGCAGGTGGATGAAATGGAGTTGTGATGCTACGAGATGTGCTTTTGGTGTCTATGTGTCTCTCTACTACTACTGTGGTGTTGACAGCACAAATATTGCATGCTATGACTAAGGTGCTATTCAGTGGGTCCTATTCTTGTGATGTGGCCAAGTTGGTTTTCTTTTACCTCCAGAGCAAGCTGCGGTTGTGGATGTTTATCTCCTGTTTAACCCTTCTTTGTGGCTGCCAAATGGGCTTTCTAATTTGGCTAATGATCCTAAAGTTGCAATGATTATGATTTATTCATTTGGTAATTCTGCTTAGCTGATTTAGTGCTAAGTATGAATATTATTATTATTTGGTTTGGATTTCTCATAATTAAACTTAGCTAGGATTAGAGGGTATCATAAATTTGCCTACTATGTTGCTATCTGTTTCAGATTTGATTTAGTTGCCTGTCCTTCAGATGCCTCTCACCTCAAGTGTATTAATTATGGACCCAACTCGAGAATATCTGGCTTAATAAGATGATGCCCTCTAGTTCTGGATTTTAGAATTTAGGAGTTCTTCCTAAATTCTTTTCCTAAGTTTAATAAACTAAATTGCCTCCAAAATATGGGGCAAACATTTTAATCATAACAAAAACATTTCTTTTGTCTTTGTTAATTCTTACTTGCAGGGATCAAGATAAAGATGGGATTGAAGATTAGTTGAGGCATTTCTTTTAGCATTTCATAATTCCTTTGTAATTTATTTTATTACTTGTAACTTGTAAAGTATTAAACTTATTTGTTGGTAATAAATAATATCATTTTTTATTCATTGTTGTTTATTATTTCACTTCATGGATTTTCCATATTTGTTTGAGATTTAAATTCTAGTTCAATTATATTTGACTTATTCATTTCCCAATTTTTGAATTATAAATTTAAATTGTTTCCCCTCATTTAAGAGAATCAACAAAGGTCATGTCAAAATTTATCGCACGCACTCTATTAGAGTGAGAGAAACTTCAATCACTTTGTGTTAGAATGATTTGCGCGAAAATTCTTTGGATTTTCTATGCATGAAATGCAATGCACACTTCAGATTCTTATTTATTTCTAGTCCCACATCCTGGGATGTTACAGTTAAGCTTGGGGATGCTGATACGTCTCAAACGTATCTATAATTTTTTATGCTCCATGCTTATTTTTACACCATTTGCCTTGTCTTTCGTTACACTTCGTGGCGTTTTTATGTGATTTTTCTAGAACTAATCTATTGACAAGATGCGACGGTGCCAGTTTCCTATTTTCTGCTATTTTGTGTTTCAGAAATGCTACACAGGAAATATTCTCATAATTGGACGAAACAAGTTCCAGAAGTCTTATTTTTCCCGGAAGAGGACCGAAGACCGAACGAGAGCTGGAGGGGGGCCAGGGGCTGCCCACACAACAGGGGGCGCGGCCCAGCCCCTGGCCGCGCCCACCCATTGTGTGGCCCCCCTGGTCGCCTCCTGACGCCGCCCCTTCGCCTATAAAAAGCCTCCCGACGGAAAACCCTAAAACAATCGGCAAAATTTCCAGAAGAGTTCCACAGCCGCCGCCGTCGAAGACAAATTTCGGGGGATAGAAATCTCTGTTCCGGCACCCTGCCATGATGGGGAAGTGCCCCTGGAGCCATCTCCATCGGTCTCCATCGCCGTCTCCGCCGTCTCCATCGACCTCACCGCCATCTCCACCAACCTTGTTGTCTCCTATGATGAGGAGGGAGTAGTTCTCCCCGGGGGCTGAGGGCTCTACCGGTAGCTATGTGGTTCACCTCTCTCTCCCATGATGTGATCTTTATGTGATCGTGAGCTTTGTATCTAGTTGAATTGGTAGATGTTATTATTCAGATATTATGCTACTCCCGTGCCTTATATTTGTAAACTCCAGAGACACCTTGTATCGTAATGGGAAGGTGACTAGTGTGCTCATTATGTGTGTCTTTTTGGTTAATGTCTCTATGAATTGTTGGTGTTTGTTGGAACCATCTAGTGCGTTCACGGTGATAGTGTGGGACAATCTAGTTTGGGTACATACGGACTTTGAGGAGTGCTTCGTAGCCCTACGCATGATTAGTGTTCGTTTTCCATTGGAGAATTGTTTTGAGTTGCATATTGATGATAGCATCTATTGGTTCAATTATGTTATATTTGTTGAGAGTGTGTCCACTAGTGAATGTATGATCCCTAGGCCTTGTTTCCAAGCTTTGCACACCGTTTCCTTTCAGTTTTGTTACATGTTTGCTTGCAGCGATATTTCTTTCATATTACATTTACTACTTATAATCATCACTACTACTTGTATTTCACTATCTCTTCACCAAACTAGTGCATCTATACATCTGACAAGTGTATTGGGTGTGTTGGGGACACAAGAGACTTTCTGTATCGTAATTGTAGGGTTGTTTGAGAGGGATAGCTTTGATCTCTTCCTCCCTGAGTTCGATAAACCTTGGGTGATCCACTTAAGGGAAACTTGCTGCTGCTCTACAAACCTCTACACTTGGAGGCCCAACACTGTCTACAAGAACAGACGCGTGTGTAGACATTACCTGTGTTCGGGATCTAGAGGGTATTGCCCTACTATAGCTCGTGGCTTAGTAGCCTTATTTTTCCTATTCTATTTTCCTAACAGCTTATTGTAGACTTGTTGTCTATATTGTAGGGGTCCCCACCTCCTATGTTGTAGCTTCCTTTGGGTCTGATGATTGTACTTGTAGTTTCTTTGCTTCTATCTCTGTCGGATTTTCTTCGAGTTGTTTTGTAATGGCTGCAGTCACGCTCCTTGTTTTATCCTTGTGTTCTCCGTATGTGGCTGTGATGCCAAAGTTTTGCACCACCTTGTGTAATTCCTTGTCGCATAGATCTGAAAGTTCGAAGCTCCCCTTTACTGTGATGATTCCTCTTGGTCATGGCGTCTTGAGTACCAAGTAAGTATAATGAGGTACTGCCATAAATCGCGAAAACACGGGTCACCCGAGGATCGCGTGATACTGAGAGGGCCAGCCCATGACCTCGAAGTCGAGCTTCTCCTTTCTATAGTTCTGGTGGTTTCCGAAGCAAATGTCGAGTGCTATCGACCCAATGGGTAGTTGGCGCTTCCTGGTACGATTCCATGGAAGGAGCAGTCTGTTGGTTTGAGGAACTCCAGTGATATGCGCATTGCCCAAAGTGTTTTGGCATATATTTGGTTTATTCCACTTCCTGCGTCCATGAATACTCTTCTTACGTCATATTCTCTCATCTGAGCTTTGAGTACCAAGGGCGCATTTTCGGGCCGAGGTACTGTTATTGGGTGGTCTTCTCTGTTGAATTCTATGGGTTGTTCAGACCAGTGCAAATATTTAGTAGTCACTGGAGGTGATGTTACTGCTAGATTGACTTGTCGAGATATGCTCTTTTCCTCTTTGTTTGATTTTGGTACGGGTTGTATCATTGCGGTGATATGTCCTTTGGATGGGATATATCTGCCATCATTGTCGTTTCCTTGATTTAGCTGGTTTTGTTCTTGCATCCTTCCGTTGTTCGGTTGCTGATTTGTCGGTGATGTGTTGTTTGTGTTTCCCTCATAGCCTTGCCTCCTTGCTTCGGCTTGTTTATTTCCTGCTACTTCCTGGAGTTTCAGAAATGTCTTGCAATCCTTCATTGCGTGCCTGGACACTCTATTTCCATAGACGAACGCATAGTGTATATGACATGGTCCATTTAGCATGTCGGCTGATGATTTATTAAACTCCCTGGGCCCTCTTAACTGGAACCTTTTGCTATTGCTTGAATCCTCTCTCCCGTAGTTGCGGTACCCGGAGTTCCTGCGATCATCCCCTTGGTAATTGTTGTCCTTGTATCCCGCGGCTACTTGACTATGAGAACCGTAGTTGTCATAGTTGCGGGATCTTCTCCTTTGGTTATTGTACCTACTTCCCCTATCGTCTTCAGGTAACCATGTCCTTTTATTGTTGCAGGCATCTTCGTCGTCAGAAAATCTATTCGCTATGTCCATCAACTCTGATACTGTCCTTGGTTTGATTCGTCCCATTTCTTCGACTAGGTCTCATCGTTGTAACCCGAGTGTGAAGGTATCGATTGCTCTTTCATCTGAGACATCGACTACAGAGTTTTTGATAATGCTCCATCTTTGTATGTATGATCTAAGTGTCTCATTATGTTGCTGTACGCAAGCTTTGACTTCTTCTATTGACACTGGCCGCTTGTATGTTGATTTGAAGTTGCTTGTGAACTATTTGGTGAGTTCATCACAGGTTCCAATTGTTTCTCTATCCATCTTGCTTAACCAGGACCGTGCCGCGCCGGTGAGGTGGAGCTGCAGACTTTGCATCGCTGTTTCTTTCGAGCCTCCTAGTACTCGGACTGCTTGCAGATAATCTGAGAGCCATGATTGTGCCTCTTGAGATCCATCGTACTTCTGTTGGTCATGGGGTAGTTTAAATCATCTGGTTACAGGCGTAGTGCAAACTCTGCGAGTAAAGCACGATGCACCCATCTCTTTTTCATTGTCTTCGTAATCATATGCCTTGGTGGGAGTGCGGGATCTTTGGGTTCCTCCGTTCCTTGGGCTTTTGTAGTATTTTGGCAATGATGATCTAGATCGTTAGCTAATACTCCTGTGCCGAGGATTGTTGTGACGGCATGGTGATCTAGGCTTGTGTGTACCTTTGTTGCGTTATGCCTCTTCATCCTTGGATGTTAGCTTGTTCCCAACTAGTCTTAATCCTTGTAGTGATGCCCGATGCATGTGCTCTCTAAGGTCTCCTGGATTTGGTTGCGTATTATACAGGTATGTTTGCACTGCCACAAGTGTTGCTTCTGGTGTTTTTGGCATAATATTGCCTTGTTCATCGACCGATAGGAAGGATGAGTCAAGGTTCCTAGAGAGGTTTCTTCTATCTGAGTGATCGAGGTTTTCGACTCGCGAACCGTGCCTGTTGTGCCTTTTGCTATTCTTATATGATGCGTTGTTGCGTGCTTCACGTAGAGTTGCGCTTGCTACAATTGTTGAGTCCTTTTTCGTATTTCGCTTCTTTCTTTTGCTAGTTTCCTTGATTGCCTTTGGAGGGCGTAATGATACCCTAGAAGTACCTCCTTACTTGCTTCTGCTGGTATGGCTTGGCCGTGCTCAATGGCTCCTCTGATTGTGTTCCACTCTTCGACTGATAGTCGAATTTTTGCTCTGCTTGCCAGGGAGTCTGCGATATCTCCTTCCGCCAAGTGATTTGCTCCCCTTGTCACATTTGCTGGGTTTAGTACTAGGTTGTTGTTATCATCAAATTCTTCTGAGTTGTCTCTTATGATTGCGAGTATTTGATATTGGTTGTCAAATTTGTTGCTGCCGCTTGAGAGGGTAGTTTGGTTGTCCTCATGAAGCTCCAATCCTGTTTTCCATGTGTCCGTTGATTTATCCGAGAGATTGTCATAGCAGATCGAGTCTTCTGATTGCTCTCCTAAGTCGAGGTTCTCCATGGTTTCATCGAGTTCTTCGATTTTATCTTCTACATTCTCCATCATCGTGAAGCTGACCGGCGAGTTTACCTCACTGGAGGAGCCTACCGATGATTCTGATATAGCCATTGTTGTGGTTTTATCTCCCGACGGATCCGATTTCATTGGATCTGAAAGGCGAATCAACCCCAAGGAACCGACGCGAAAACTCAGACTTCCGATTGTCAGGTCCATCCCCTGATCTAAGCTTGCGAAGACCGGAGTAAGGGCTGGCGAGTGAGGTTGAAAATCTATGATTCCAAATGATATTTAGTTTCTGTCGACTTTTGAGTTGCTGTCAGCTGAAAGCAAAAAAGCCGTCGAATTCATGATTCCAACGCCCAGAGTCCCCACGGACGGTGCCAATTGATGAGGGTTAACTCGGCAAATATCCTAGATGAAGGACTTAGGATCGGGGGAAGAGGGCGTCAGATGTACTCGAAGGTAAAGATCAGTCAAACAAGGCGAGGTTTTGCGTGTATCGAGAATAAGCGTGGTACTCAATTGGCTCAATCTCGATGTCTCCCTGGCCGGTCTCTCCTGGCCCCTATATATAGGTGGCCAGGTTTCGAGGATCCGGTCGGGTTCGATACAAATTACAATGTTTGTATATGACATTGATGACCCACAAGTATAGGGGATCGCAACAGTCTTCGAGGGAAGTAAAACCCAAATTTATTGATTCGACACAAGGGGAGCCAAAAAATATTTATAAGCCTTAACAGATGAGTTGTCAATTCAGCTGCACCTGGAAACAGACTTATTCGCAACGGTTTATCAGTAGCAACACTTTTATGGTGGTGATAGTAGTGAAACAGTAACAGCAGTAGTAAAATAAAAGCGGTAATAGTAGCAATAGTAAACAGTAGGATAAAATACTGTAGGCATAGGGATGGATGTACGGGCGTTGCATGGATAAGATAATTCATGAAATCAGTGAGACATGGGCATTGCAGATAAATAATGATAAAGCATCCTAGTACTAACAATCATAGGCATGTGTTCCGTATATAGTCGTACGTGCTCGCAATGAGAAACTTGCACGACATCTTTTGTCCTACCAGCCTGTTGCAGCAGGGCCTCAAGGGAAACTACTGGTAATTAAGATACTCCTTTTAATAAAGTACCAGAGCAAAGCATTAGCACTCGGTGAACACATGTGATCCTCACATCATAGCCATCCCCTCCGGTTATCCCAATTTATGTCACTTTGGGGCCTCTGGTTCTGGACAACAATATGTGTATACAACTTGTAGGTAAGACCATAAACAACTAGTATCATCATATAACAATAACAAGTTCAGATCTGAAATCATGGCACTCGGGCCCAAAGTGACAAGCATTAAGCACAACAAGTTGCAACAATGTCATAAGCACTAATAAAAGATACTAGGCACTATGCCCTAACAATCTCATAGCAAATTACATGAATGATCTCATCCAATCCCTACCATCCCCTTCGCCTATAGCGGGAATTACTCACACATGGATGGGAGAGTCATGGATGGTTGATGGAGAGACGTCGGCGATGATGGTGATGAAGATCTCATTCAAATCCCCATCCCAGCAGGGTGCCAGAACGGAGTTTCTGGTTCCGAATCGCGGTTTCTGATGGCGGCGGCACAGTGGAAGTCTATCTGGGAAAAATGCCGAACCCCCGCTGCTTTCAGGTCAGAGGGTATATGTAGGCGGAAGGAGGGGTCGAGGCGACGGCCGAGGTGGCCTCACCACAGGTGGGCGCGGCCAGGGCTGGGCCGCGCCCCCTGGTGGTGAGCCCAGGCCGCTGCCCCCCTTCGTCTCTCCTTCTGGCTCCATGGGTCTTCTGGCAAAATTGAATTTTTGCAGTATTTTTCGGGATTTTTCCTGAAAGTCGGATTTCTGCATAAAAATGAGACACCAGAGCAATTCTGCTGAAAACAGCATTAGTCCATGTTAGTTGTATTCAAAACACACAAATTAGAGGAGAAACAATAGCAAAAGTGTTCGGGAAAGTAGATACGTTTTGGACATATCAACTCCCGCAAGCTTAGCTATTTGCTTGTCCTCAAGCAATTCAGTTAACAACTGAGAGCGATAAAAGAAACTTTCACGAAAACATTTGCTTCATATGATGTATATATATTCACTATATGATCAAGTACTCAGGCAATTCATAATAAGAATATGCAACTAATGTTACCTCATAGTCAAGCAAGCTATGAAAGAGGGCCAATGCACTAATAACAAGTAACATGAACATAAGAAGCTATAAGATTGTAATGTTCATAAATGATATGGAAGAGTGGTATCCCGCTTGCCTTTATTTGTAGAGCAAAACATAAATGATGACGCACCTCTGAAGTCCAAAGGAGGACTAGAAGTAAAAATATCAAAGATACAAGCATCAAAGTTATACCACAATTAACCGTGTTCTGGGACAAGCACATTACACTAAGAATAACAGCTATGCTCTCAAGATGGTGCTTAAAGTTAGAAGATGAAGACTTAACATAAAAGTAAAAGAAAGGCCCTTCGCAGAGGGAAGCAGTGATTTAATATGTGCTAGAGCTTTTCATTTGTAAAACCGAGATAAAAATTTATTTTGAGAGGTGATTGTTTCATGTCAACGACTGGCAATGGGGACTTGCTATCTTCCATAATAAACAAGTGAGAGCGGTTCCGAGTTCTTTGAAAATTTGGCACATTGGTGCTCTTTTATAAAGCTTTGGCACTCCTCCCCACTTTTTTTCCTTTCTCAAACCATGGCTAACCGATTCCATCGGGTGCCCACCAACATTCACATACCATGGAGGAGTGCCTTTTTTCTTTCTTTTTAGAACTAGATTACAATGGTCTGACCAGCTCTCATGCAAAATTAATAATGAGCAGATGAAGCTGCCTAGTCGAGAGGTACTTAATTTAATATGGAAGATAGCAATTCCGACCACTACGTCCCCATGAGCTAAAAATAGTGGTACAAAATGAGAAGTATTTGAAAGTTTTGAAAGGTAGCACATAAAAATTTACTTGGAATGGCTTGCAAATACCATCTTATCTTATATTTACTAATTGGAGGCACCGTTGGAGGCTCCACGTTAATCCTCAAAAAATGCATAAAAATAACCATAGGATATAAATTGTACGGTTAAGATCTAATGAAGGGGACGGATAAACTTATGGGCCTAGAGTCTCACAAATCTACAATTGCTGTTTGAGATGTCCCATTTGTATAGAGTCGTGCGAGTTTACGATTTATGATGGTTTGGCTCTATCCCTAAAAACTAGATGCATCGATCGACACTTTTAACAGTATTTGTTTAGATGCAGAATACGACGCACACACGTCGGCGCACGACTTAATGACACCACGACGCCGGCCGGGATGTCCCAGGGTCCAAATAGACTGGGCGATGGAGAAGTGGCGTCTGCTGTCTGCCAATCGAAGCATAGCATGGATTTTCTACGAATCTGGTCGGTATAAGTTAAGGGACGATCTCTACAAGACAGGATACGGCGCCGGGAAGAAACAGAACTACACATAGTGCCCATGAATCGATGCATGCATGAGTAGTACCACGTGCATGTGGTAAGTTCTAACAAAATCATGCGAACCTCCTGCGTCTGGTAAGTTTCAGCAAAAATTAGTCGCTTTTTCTATTTATGCCTTTACGGTGCTTCCATGCATGATATCTCCAATCTTTCTAAGTCCGGACGTTTTCAACAAACTTTAGCCAAATAAAATCCCAGGAACACCCACAATTTGGAACAATTATGCTGCTGCTCACAAGACATCTTCAATATCGCAGTCCGATGAACAACTGAACAAGTTGATCTTATATATCCGTGTTGTTCACAAGATTCTCAGCAGAGGAATCGATTGCGCACTGCACGTCAATAATTTTCTACTAGCTATTGGCATGAGCAGATCGATCCGTGCAGCCGGTATCTCTAGCGACGATCATGGATACTCAAGATAGCCGCATCTTCTTCAACCGGCCGCTGCCGATGGTCTTGATATATTTCCTTGCATGGATTAATGAGATTAGAGTGAATGAGCAAAATTTATTTCTTCGTGTGCAGATTTCAAGACCTGACGTAACAGTTAACACTATGGAGTATGGAATATTGCAAATTTAATGAAATTCAGCTAAGAAGGTAGCAGGCCGGTGCGAAAGCATAGCCTGGAGCTGCACGCATCATTAAAACTTCAAAAGGGAGTAAGATGATTAATAAAGTTAATGTTTGTGAATCAAATCTACTCTTTCGTGTGCATAGTTGAAGAGCTGCCGTACCTCTAAAACAGAAGATTAATATAGATTTAATGAAGTTATATATGTGTTGACAATAATTTCTTGATACAGTTTGCCAGAAATCAGGTAATGATTATACTCCATCTGTTTTATTTACTTTATGTGTTTGGTTTTGTCAAAGTTAAACTTTGTCAAGTTCGACAAAGACTATAGGAAATAATATCAACCATAATATGAAATCCATACAATATGGAAGTATACTTTATGCGATTCTAATACTGTAGATATTACATTGTAGATATTGATATTTTTTCCTAATTATTTGGTCAAATTGTACAAAGTTTAACTTTGACAAACCAAGAGCGCAAAGTAATTGTGAAAGGAGGGAAATTATTATAATTATGTCGTTATTTTGAAAATACAAATTCTTAGAATATGCCTTCTAATTAATTATGCTTTTGGCAAGATCTAAAAAGCTAAGAAGATGGATTTCTTCACGCTAAGAAGGTAGCAGGCCGGTACGAAAGCATAGCTTGGAGCTGCACGCATGATCAAAACTTCAAAAGGGAGCAAGATGATTAATAAAGTTAATGTTTGTGAATCAAATCTACTCTTTCGTATGCATAGTTGAAGAGCTGCCGTACCTCTAAACCAGAAGATTAATAATAGATTTAATGAAGTTATATATGTGTTGACAACAATTTCTTGATATAGTTTGCCAGAAATCAGGTAATGATTATACTCCATCTGTTTTATTTACTTTATGTTTTAGGTTTTGTCAAAGTTAAACTTTGTCAAGTTCGACAAAGACTATAGGAAATAATATCATCCATAATATGAAATCCATACAATATGGAAGTATACTTTATGCGATTCTAATACTGTAGATATTACATTGTAGATATTGATATTTTTTCCTAATTATTTGGTCAAATTGTACAAAGTTTGACTTTGACAAACCAAGAGCGCAAAGTAATTGTGAAAGGAGGGAAATTATTTATAATTATGTCATTATTTTGAAAATACAAATTCTTAGAATATGCCTTCTAATTAATTATGCTTTTTTTTTGAAGCCAATACTGTAGGGCAAAAGCCCCACAGCCCCCAAAATTTTATTCAAAAGAAAAGGTTCTCATACAACAAAAGTAAAAGAAAACAGGAAAGTAAAACTAACAGAGAAGAAATAAAAGACTATCTAGGAATGTACAAAGGTAGAAGGCAGGGGTCAGTGAAGAGTATTGACCCACTCCATCAGAATCTGTTTCTTATCTGATTTGAAACGATGAGCATGCAGGGAGATATCATGGATGAAATTACTTCTCCATGTGGCAAATCTTGGCTGAACATTCTCAAAAATCTTGGCATTGCGAATCTTCCAAATGTTCCAACATGCCAAAGAGACCACTTCAGTGAAAAAGAATTTGTTAAATCTTCTCCTTGCCTCTTCTGCAGTCTGTGACATATTGCCACTGCCCCATCTAATTTGCAAGTAACACCATACTCTCACACTGAAGTTGCAGTTGAAGAATAGATGATCTCTGTCCTCATGATTATGACCACAACATAGAGTACAAGTATTAATTAATTATGCTTTTGGCAAGATCTAAAATGCTAAGAAGATGCATTCCTTCACGCTAAGCATGTATACCATATATTCATATGTGTGCTTGATCTATTTAATTAACGTCGATCATTTGTCACCAAAAGAATATGTTTCAATCAATTAAGGAGACAACATTGTTGATGAAGTGATAGCGTGATATCCTTGATATTTTTAGTTGATGAGAGAAATATGTTGCAAATATAGATTCCTTATATCATCCTCATATATTCTTTCTCAATTCTGGATCATGCTATGACATGTTGTTTTGAGTTAATTTTGTATGTAAACATCATGCCCTATCTTTCCCTTTTCTCATCCGCTTTACTGATCATTCTACTATTCAGTTACATTTTTTTCCTATTTACATAATATTGGCATATATGTTTAATTTTTAGGTTGCTCACTCACATAATCCAAGAAGTATTTCCAAGTATTTTTTGGTACGAAAACTTATGCATAATAATGGTTATTGGTGTTTTTCTTACTAATACTATCTTAGGTTTTAATATTGGCAGCATAGTAACTGATTAATTCATCTTGGTTTGGTAGCATCACAACATTAGCTTTTTTAGATATTCCACATTTATTCTTGATCTATTATTATTGTGTCATTAAATTGTTTTTGAAGCGACTTTTCATGTAAGCATAAAGCCTCATCTTTCCTTTTTGTCATCCTCTCATTGACCTAGAAATACAAAGCAAGAAGATTATCACAATATTTAGCACTTGGCTTATTGTAGTATATAATGTTATCAATTTACCTATGTTTTTCATTGTTGCTCATAAGTTAATCAAAATTTACATATACTAAGTCTGTTATTTTTTATTTTCACAGGTGCCTCACAAATGCAAGGAAATAATAAGCATAAATAAAAGTAAAAGTTGGTTGATTAAGTCTATTGGTGTTGGGTATTCGTGTGTTTCAAAAAGCAACTAAACTAGCACGTGCAAGTGCACGGGTTGATGACTAGTGCATAAGAATTTAAAGTGGACTCTTTGGTTGACTTGGTTTTTGGTAATTGGATGCACGAGAAGTATTCCCTCTCAGTACAAGTGAAGGCTAGCAGAAGACCGAGAAGCGAAAATCGAGAGAGCAATAACTGTCATAATCATGCTTGCGACAAAACAAAATTAATATAGGCATAAAAATGATACAAGAACTCTGAGGCAAAGTAAATCATCGAGGCTTAATTGACTTTTGTTTCAGTCATATGCATGCTTGAGCATGTGCCAAGTCGATTCAATTGAAACTTTCAGAGGAGGATACCACAATAACATACCATATTATGAATAAAACAATGCAAGCAAGCGTCTATATGACATGCTACAAACTATTAGTAAATTGGAACTAATCATATGAGAGCAAGAACTACAAAGCATCTATTAGATAACATATACCTTACATGAACCGACTAAGCATGTCCACATAGATGAGTATATGTACAAAAATGAAAACAAATAGAGTTCATACCAGCCTCTTACCACATCTCGGATTGTCATATGTCGTCATTATTGCCTTTCACTTGTGCGGCTTGAATATTATGAAGTGAATACCAAGCTCCAATGGAGTCATGGGAGACTGAACTCTGCAACAAACTTTACAAAACCGAAGAAGAACAACAAATATTTTTGGGTTTTCAATTTTTGAAACAAGAACAGAAGGAAACAACAAACAAAGCAAAATATTTTTTGGTTTTTCAAATATAAAACCAAAAATAGGAAGTAAAGCAAACCAAAGCTAGAAAACCAAATAGGCAACAAAGAGAAACAACGGAAATATTTTTGGTCTTTTTGTGTTTTGGAAAGTAGAAATAAGAACAAGAACAATAAAGAAAGCGAAACATGGATATACAAAGGACCGACAAAATATGATATGTAGATGAGTGAATCATCGGCGTACCTCCCCCCAAGCTTAGGCTTTTGGCCTAAGTGGAGATCAATGTCGTCTCCAAAACATGCCCCATGCTAGTGGGTCATCATTGGCGTAGTCATAGCCCGGCCCTTGTGAAGATGAAGCAGACGGTGTATAATCATAATAAGGCTGCTGGTATGGAAACTCTGCAATGTTAGAGGGCTGGACCGACTCCTTGGTCGCCTCTTCATTGTGCACGGGTTGCGGGTTCTCCTCCATGTATGCGTCGAGCTCACCCTCTGTGAGTGACCATCCATTCCTGCGATCAAGGTTAAACAAAAGAGGTGCAGGCAAATGGACTGATCGATCAGTCTTCACTACCTTCCAGGTAGATTTCTTGAAAAAGGTAATCTCAAACGTCAAGTTAGTCAAACAGGCATGAGGAGAAACAAACTTATGATGTATCATAGAATTAAGATCAAGCCTCTCCACTGGAAACTAAAGATCTAAAACATGAGGCACTACACCAAGCAAAGCTAACAAACGTGAAGCAATAAGACCTCCACAGATTCCCCCTTTTTCGCGGTTAGCATCTAGGCAGAAAGCTATTAAAGCACCCAAATTATAAGTCCTATCACCCTTCAAAGCAGCAGCAATAAAAGCTAGATCACAGGAGGACAACTTATTTGCAACCTTCCTAGCAAGAACACACTTGGTAATAAAGTAGGCAAAATATCAAATGGATGGAAAATGAATATTTCAAATTTTACCATTCGCCCCTGAGATGCTTCTTCCTTGACAAATCTCTTCATAAAGGTCTGTAGGATTAGAGAGTAAAGTTTGGAAGTCCTGCAGGATTCCGGCAGCATTCATGAACTCTGAGCATGGATAAATTAGGGAAAGACCCTCTCTTCATGGTGAACTCTCATGACTTCATGCACTTCTAGTTCATGTTGAAAAAGTTGGTATGCATTCTTCTCCATTTCTGACATTTTTAACAAACCTCATAAAAAGTGATTTTGAGACAAACAAATGTAGGGAACTACTATAGGGAGTTACTAGAGGGCTAACATGCATCAAAATAACATTTCTAAGCAATAGAACAAGCATGCAAACTCATTTCACCTGTCACCTATAGAGCTAAAATACTCAAGAAATACTTCACTAAACAAAATTCTACTTGGACAATCGGAGGAGTCACATACTGGAGAACAAATGCTCCAAATCTCAGCAACAATGATGGGCTGAGCAAGGAGATCGAAAAATCGAGATAGAGAGCAGCAAGAACACAAGTTTGAGCTGGTGTATTGTTGTTTTCGGGAGAGAGAAAGAGCTAGGGAGGAAGAGATAAGTGAGAAGCCAGGGCCCCCCTCACCATAGGTGGGCGCGGCCAGGGCTGGGCCGCGCCCCCTGGTGTGTGGTGGCATGGCAGGTCCCCCTGAGGTCTCCCAGGTGCCTCTCTGCCCCATTTTTGACATAAAAATTTAAAAGGATTTTTCTGGAATTTTTCGAGAAACTTTATTTTCGAGGATTTTTCAGAAAAACGATAAGAGAATAAAACTCGGGAAAATGACGATGGCAAGATTGCAAGCAAATCAAAACAAAGTATGCAGCAGCTCTAAGATATTCTAAACATGTAATTAAACAGAGGGAAAAAATGAACAAGTAAATATAAGTGAGGTAAAGTAAATGCGGTGAAAACGAAGTTTCGTTCATATAAAATCACTTTGTTAACAAGGTTGATCAAGTCTTGTTACCAAACTAACTTTATATGAGGCAAAACTTTGCATTTCACAATATGCTTATGTTACCTCGACCTTGATAGGCATAGTCCCAATCATAACAATTTTATATTCTTTCTTGGGCTTTCGCTCTGAACAAATAATTTGACCAACTCGAATGGTCTCAACATTCTTGATTGAATTTAGAGCATTCTTTCTATCAATTTTCTTGGGAAAATAGACCGTATACTCTTTGTCATTGACATTGAAAGTTACTTTTCCTTGATTGCAATTAATAACAGCACCTACAGTGTTTAGAAAAGGTCTTCCAAGAATAATAGACATATTATCATCTACAGGCATTTCCAACACAACAAAGTAAGTTAACATCAAACAACTGTTAGCAACTTGAACAGGAACATTTTCACATATACCAATAGGAATAGTAGTAGACTTACCAGCCATCTGCAAAGATATATCAGTCGATACCAATTTTTCTAGATCAAGTCTCTTATAAAGAGAAAAAGGCATGACACTAACTCCAGCTCCCAAATCACATAAAGCAGTTCTAACATAGTTATTTTTAATGGAGCAAGGAATAGTTGGTATACCTGGATCTCCAAGCTTCTCCAGAATTTTACCATCAAAAGAATAATTAGCAAGTAGAGTGGAAATTTCATCATTAGGAATCTTCCTTTTATTAGTAACAATATCTTTCATATACTTTGCATAAGGAGGCATTCTAATAGCATCAGTCAAAGGAATTTGCAAAAATAAAGGTCTCATCCATTCATAAAACCTGTTGTAGTGTTCTTCTTCCTTGGACTTGTGTTTCTTACCAGGAAAAGGCATTGGTTTCTGTACCCAACGTTCTCTCTCATTACCATGCTTGTTGGCAATGAAGTCTTCTTTGGTGTACTTTGCATTTTTATCAATCTTTTCTGGTTCCTCTTCAACTTCTTCTTTATCGGAAGCATCACCTGGTTCAGTTTCAGCATCAGAAATAGAAACACTATTAGGATCTTTACCTGCTTCAGAGGATTCTGCAGTTATTTTATGCTTCTTCTTCTTCTTCTTGGAAGGAATATCATCTCTTGAAGTGCGTTGAGAATCTTGCTCGATCCTCTTAGGATATCCTTCAGGATATAAGGGGTCTTGAGTGGTAGCACCTCCTCTTGTACGTATTTCACATGCTTGTTTTTCTCTTGCAGTATTAACTAGCAAATCTTTTTGCACCTTGGTAAGCTGATCAATTTGAGTCTGAACCATTTGAAAATGTTTAACAAGTATCTTCGCATCATTGGAGGTTCTCTCCACAATATCCTACAACTTGTTAATAGCTCTAGAATTTTCCAACAAATGATTCTGCACTATTCTATTAAAATTATCTTGCTTAACAACAAAATTATCAAACTCATCTAAGCATCGATCAGGAGGTTTAGAGTAAGGAATATCTCTATCATCAAAGCGTTGGAGAGAGTGTACCTCAATAGTAGATGAGTGAGGGATTGGCTTACATAATTCTTCTATAGGAGGTAAATTCTTCATATCTTCGGCCTTAATACCTTTCTCCTTGAGAGATTTCTTGGCTTCCCTCATAACTTCATCATTTAATTCAATCATTCCTCTCTTCCTCGGTGTTGGTTCTGGAGTTGGCGCGGGTGTTGGTGCTGGCGTTGACTCAACTAGAGTCCAATCATCATGATTCCAGCTTATTTTAGCCATTAATTCTTCAGCTTCAGCCGGAGTTCTTTCCCTGAAAACACAACCAGCACAACTATCCAGATATGACTTAGATTCATCAGTTAGTCCATTATAAAACATATCAAGGAGTTCATTTTTAGGCAATGGCTCTTTAGGCAAAGCTCTAATTAAACACTACTAGAAAAAAGCTTACCCGTAGCGCACCTAATATGGCTACCCGTAGCGCATATGCCGTGCACTGCGGGTAGCACGCCACTAGTAAAAAAATACTCGTAGCGCATGTGTGGTGCGCTATGGGTAATATGCATACCCGTAGCGCATGTATATCTGGTGCGCTACGGGTACGCATATTACCTGTAGCGCACCAGACACACATGCGCTACGGGTATTATTTTTTTGATTTAAATAAATATGAAATCTAACAGCAGTATATATGTACTTTGCTTTTAGCACAATATCACACTTATGATTCAACACAGAATAAAAGATCACACAATAATCAATTGCATCCATATATTGATAACATAGTTGTTCATTCATAACAGCCAATAGTTTTACAACATGAAGTAGCTCATTCACTCTAGAAAAACTAAGGTTCAAACGTATCGAAGGCTACAACAGGCTAGCTACATATAGAAGCATTATTTATGCTTCTTATCAAAGATCAATTCCCCGTACTTGATTAGCAACATGCTGGCATGATGAGAGAATACCACTATGTTCTTCAACACTGTCAATGGAGTACATAGGTATGAGTCTCAAATTTAACGCATCAAACAAGTAGACTCAAAGTATTGTTGCACTTTAAGATAATGTATATAAGTAGCAGAATTCACAAGATAAAACCACTTAGATCAGATCTTCACAAAGTGTTCTCTAGCTCATCTCTTTGTATTGGATACAAGATATTCACGTACTAGAATTCCTGACTTGTCATATATCACCTAAAGTGAAACAAATGGTTAAGTAGACTCAAATGGTTAAGTATACGTGACCATGAAATTCATGTATCTCTCCAGTGTATGGAGTAAGATTCATACCACTGATGTATCAACTATCAATAGGTGCAGCACAAAATATTCTAGAAAGATATGAAACTTAATTAAATATCTAACTAAAGGAAGCACTGACATCATACATATTATACAACAGATCACATGATTTGGGAGCTCATAGTTGTAGACAATAATAAGAAGAAATAAAAGTGTGCACCTGTTGTCTATTAGCAAGCATGCTCATACAGCCTGCAAATATAGAAGTGGTGTCAAGTTGCGTTATGGAAAATAAATCAGATAGGAAGACAAGCATATTATTCCGCTTCAACTATCCAACACGAACACACTGAAAACCGGGACATTTATTTTACATGAAAATGACCAAAAATTGATCATCAAAATATCAAGTACATGCCACACCACAGAGTGAGCAATACAGTGACCAGTATAGCATAAAATCTGTGGGAAATAAAACCCATACCTTCTGGATGTTGTAAGCTCGTGGTAATCTATGAAGACCCACATGTGCTTGGAAAGATCTTGGACAAACCAGTTCGAGATGTCCTGATCCAACCTTCTGTGTAAACAAAATAAATGCCTGCTGGCAAAATCAAGACTATTTGGAAACTTTTCTAGCAACTAATCGCATGGCAAACTTGTGTCTGTTTGAGCAAGACATGATTTCAGAAAACATCGCAGCTAGCTAAACAGGTGCCAATATTGTGTACAATGACACATGAGCAATGAAACCATGGTGAACGACATACTACACCAAGTAATAAAACAATATAAACAATTATGATGAGAGTAGAATATGGAGCAGTGGTGGCTTTGAAACAATTTACAAGGTAAGGGTCAAAATTAGTGTGCGGAGCTCAAAGCTAAGCTACAAGATTAAAGAGATTACCCATATTAAAAATAGAACAAAGCAACTTCAAAATGATAAACTCCAGACAGATAACAAATCAGTGACCACGTGTCATTCTTCTAAATGAAGTACTAAAAATTGAATTAATTAAAGGAGAAAGTATGAAATAAAATCTCACTGTTTGGAATGGATATCACAAAGAACTGATTGCCACAAGTCACAAGTCGAATGGAGCCCTTTGAGCTGCCAAATAACAGTGAAATTACAATAAGGAATAGGTCTTCTGATTGGTCCATGTTCACTAGGTTTATCATTGATAATTATCATGTGGCTGTGGTTGTTAATTTCTTTCTAGATCCAATGTGAGAGAGTTCACAAAACACGGGAAATTCTACGTACAATTCTAGGTCAGTTTCTTTTTACTAATTGACTGATTTTGTATGTTTTTTAGTTGGCTGACCATGCATCTAGGGCCTACTCCTCTTGCTGTTAAACATAAAAGTTGCTTACTGTGTCAGTTCCTAAGTAAATTAAAATCGTTGCTGGCCATTGACAGATCTTGGGAAAAAATTCTATCTTCCTTGCTATATCAATTTCCATTTAATTCAATATCATATATTAAGTGCATTTTCAATGTTGAAAATCATCTCTTCCATGTTACAGATAGCTTGGAAGTTGCAATTAAATTAAATGCCAGGTTAGATGCAAGCAGAAATGTGGACATCTCAACTGGAATGATCATTGCCTGGTGCCAGCTAGTTCATACAGGCCAGAAATACAATCCAGCACCTAACAGTAGACGATGACAGCCAACTATATCCTCATATATGGTACTACCTTTGTAGCAGATGAGAATGAGTAAGTAAATTCCTAGGCAGGGTAACTAAGGTAGGTGGCCATCCAGAGATGAACATGACGAACCAATCAAACAGGGCTAACCCCAATTTCATCGCAGAACAGAACAACTACGGACTAGATTGAACATTTAGCAGTCCTCAGCATCCAGCTAGGACAATGAAAAAGAAAACAAGCTAGTGTTGGAGGGGATTGTCAGTCTGTTCTCACCTTGCGGTCGATGAACTTGAGGAGGTCGAGCGGCACGGCGTGGAAGCGGTCGTAGATGGGCCCGACGACGGCCTTGACGGTGCCCTCGACGTGGTCCACGCCGGGGCGGAGCAGTCCCGCGCCCTGCTTGGCGTAGGCGTAGGCCGCGGCGGCCAGCACCACCGCCTGCGCCGCCGCCTGCTGCCCGAACTCCAGGTACCTGAGCCTGGCCTCCTCCTCCTCGGGTGTCCTCTCCACCGTCACCTCCTCCTCCTGCACAAAACCAAACCAACAGATCAGCGAACAAATCCACAAGAAACCGCGGATTCGAGACGGGGGGAGGAGGAGTGGAGGAGTGAAGCGAGATCCGCGCGGAATCAGCCGACTTGTCCACCCATCAATTCGTCCACCTGCTCAATAAAGAAACAAGCTGCACTAGTTAGCTAGATAATTGTTAAGTAATTAGCTATATATTTATGGAGTGAACTGATTTTAAGTGGAAATCATACTAGTCATGCATAACTAGCTAGCAAAATTGTGGTCAGCTACTTAATTAGTTAAATGCAATTTTATAGGCATATTCCTACCTAGTTCTTCACAGGTATGCCTGCTCTCTAATATATGCCATGAACAAAGTGTTTATTAAAAATATATCAGTACAAGCAAAAAATATAGTCTTCACATGAAACAACTATCAGATGTGGCTTGTCACTGAATCATTAATGCCCGGTGCTCCCATGCAATTCGTACTGCTTCAAGGAGTGCGTCAAAGAGGCAGCTCACCTGCAATTCGTGCTCCCCCTGCTGTTGATCTACTGGAGAAGGGACAAACTTGACTCCGGGCAGCTGTTGATTCCTAGCATGGCACAAAAAACAGGTCAAAATTCGCTGGATATCAAGATAAGAATAAAAATAACCAAGCGGACGGGTAGAGGTGGAGAAGGCGTCGACCTTGCTGGCTGTCGTCCAGGAGGCGAGGTGTGCGAGGGGGAGTGCGCCGGCACGGGGCATGTTGAGGTGGAGAAGGCGCGTCCTGGCTGGCTGCCGTCCCGGCGGCGCGGTGGTGAGGCAGAGTGCGCCGGTGCGGGGCAGGTCGAGGTGTAGATGGAGCGTCCTGGCTGCCGTCCCGGCGGCGCGGTGGCGAGGTGGAGTGCGCCGGCGTGGGGCAGATCAGGGTGAGAAGGAGCGTCCTGGCAGCCGTCCCGGCGGCGCGGTGCACGAGGCAGAGTGCGGCGGCGCGGGGCAGGAAATGGTGTGCGGAGGCGGTGAGCGGCGGCGCGGGGTCGGGATTGGAAAAAGAAGAGGATTTTGCACTTTGGTTAGGGTTTTTGGGAGGAAGTTAGGCCCGCGACAGATCTAAAATATTTTGACTCTACGCGCGCGATATGTCTGAACCGCGCCAAAATTTTCGGTACCTGTTACGCGTTTAGCCGTAGCGCATCGACGGGTGCTGCGTTACGGGTAAGATTAACTGTAGCGCATTAGGGAGAGGTGCGCTTCGTATATTTGCAGTAGTAGTTAACTCCAGTGGCTTCGGCCAAAACTATTCAGCAAAGGCAGCCAGGGTTTGAGTCCTCGTTGCCCCATTTTTTGTTTTTATTTTTTAAAATCTTTTTTAATATGTAATAAAATTCCAATAAATGTTAAAATGTTCAAAACTAAATAAACACTTTTATTTTTTTTAAATGTAATAAAATTCCCATAAATATTAAAATGTTCAAAACTAAATAAGCACAAATAATATAATATTTCATTCATGCCTAAAATAATATATTATTCAAAATATCTCCGAAAATTACATGTCTGCTTGAGAAAATTACATGTCTAAAATTTCATGCCTAAAATTATATATCATGCCTAAAATTACATGCCAAAAATTATATATCATGCCTAAAATTACATGCCAAAAATTATATATCATGCCTAAAATTACATATCCAAAAATATCAGGAATAATATATCATTCATTCAAAATAATATATCATTCATGCCCACACTTACCCGTAGCGCATGTATATCACATGCGCTACGGGTAATATGGCACTGCCTCTGCCCACAATTACCCGTAGCGCATGTGTATAGGTGCGCTATGGGTAGTTGAACTACCCGCAACGCATGTATATCACATGCGCTACGGGTAAGTGTGGGCAGAGCTCCCCATCCGGGCTTACATATACCCGTAGCGCATTTTATATATGGTGCGCTGCGGGTATGTGACATACCCGCAGCGCATGTACACACATGCGCTACGGGTAAATACCCGCAGCGCACCATATGTACGGTGCGCTACGGGTAGCTGTACTACCTATAGACGTTTTCCTAGTAGTGAAAGAACAAAACCTTGTCCAAGATTCAGGCAATATCTCTCCTTTTTCCTGTTCAAAGTCAAAGATTTTCTGCACAGCAGCATGTTGAGCACTAGCAAGAAAATATTTCTGAAAGAAAGCATTAACCAAAGCAATAGGACTATGAATAGATCCAGGAGACAAGCTATTAAACCAAGTTTTAGCTGCATCTTTTAATGAGAAAGGAAAAAATCTTAACAACAAAGTAAGTGCGAAGCTTAATATCATCAGAAAACAAATTACTCAAAGTAGAAAGCTCATTCATGTGCTCCATAGCACTTTCATTCTCAGTACCACAAAAAGGCTCTTTCTCAACAATAGATATGTAAGTTAAATCTAAAGAGAAATCATAATCCTTGTCTCTAATATTTATGGGAGAAGCAGCAAACTTAGGATCAGGAGACAATTTATATCTAACAACACGTCTCGCTAGAAGTTCCTTAACAGCTTTTGCATCACGAGTAGCACGAGCTTCAGCAATAAAATCATCGTCAAGCTCAATATAAACATCATCAAAATCATCACTAGGACATACCCTAGACTCGGGTGAACTAACAGGTGTAACAGTGGTGTTTCCCATCTTAGCTCCAGCAATTGTAGCATCTAAAAAGGAACCTAGTGAACCACTCTCATCAAGCATAGTAGAAGCATCATCTAAATTATCAGTGGCATTTTCAAACTCAGCAGAAGAAGTAGCAGTAGCGTGTGCATGTGGTGTTGTAAGCAACTTACTCATAACAGATGACGAATCAAGAGCAACAGAAGTGTTCAAAGTTGTACCTCTTCTTGTAGTGGATGGCAATATAGGAACTTTTCAATCATGAGGTTTACCCATGATGAAAGGATTGCAGCGAACAATATGAATTCCAAGTGAACTTACAAATAAAGCTATGCTCCCCGGCAACGGCGCCAAAAAATAGTCTTGATGACCCACAAGTATAGGGGATCGCAACAGTCTTCGAGGGAAGTAAAACCCATATTTATTGATTCGACACAAGGGGAGCCAAAGAATATTTATAAGCCTTAACAGATGAGTTGTCAATTCAGCTGCACCTAGAAACAGACTTGTTCACAGTGGTTTATCAGTAGCAACAGTTTTATAGTGGTGATAGTAGTGAAATAGTAACAACAGTAGTAAAATAAAAGCGGTAATAGTAGCAATAGTAAATAGTGGGATGAAATACCGTAGGCATAGGGATGGATGTACGGGCGTTGCATGAATAAGATAATTCATGAAATCAGTGAGACATGGGCATTGCAGATAAATAATGATAAAGCATCCTAGTACTAACAATCATAGGCATGTGTTCCGTATATAGTCGTACGTGCTCGCAATGAGAAACTTGCATGACATCTTTTGTCCTACCAGCCTGTTGCAGCAGGGCCTCAAGGGAAACTACTAGTAATTAAGGTACTCCTTTTAATAAAGTATCGGAGCACAGCATTAGCACTCGGTGAACACATGTGATCCTCACATCATAGCCATCCCCTCCGGTTATCCCAATTTATGTCACTTTAGGGCCTTGGGTTCTGGACAACAATATTTGTATACAACTTGTAGGTAAGACCATAAACAACTAGTATCATCATATAACAATAACAAGTTCAGATCTGAAATCATGGCACTCAGGCCCAAAGTGACAAGCATTAAGCACAACAAGTTGCAACAATGTCATAAGCACTAATAAAAGATACTAGGCACTATGCCCTAACAATCTCATAGCAAATTACATGAATGATCTCTCATAGCAAATTACAAGAATGATCTCATCCAATCCCTACCATCCCCTTCGCCTACAGTGGGAATTACTCACACATGGATGGGGGAGTCATGGATGGTTGATGGAGAGACGTCGGTGATGATGGTGATGAAGATCTCCTCCAAATCCCCGTCCCGACAGGGTGCCAGAAGTCAATCTGGTTCCGAATCGCGGTTTCTGATGGCGACGGCGCAGCGGAAGTCAATCTGGGAAAAAGCCGAACCCCCGCTGCTTTCAGGTCAGAGGGTATATGTAGGCAGAAGGAGGGGTCGAGGCGACGGCCGAGGCGGCCTCACCACAGGTGGGTGCAGCCAGGGCTGGGCCGCACCCCCTGGTGGTGAGCCCAGGCCGCTGCCCCCCTTCGTCTCTCCTTCTGGCTCCGTGGGTCTTCTGGCAAAATAGAATTTTTGCAGTATTTTCTGGGATTTTTCTTGAAAGTCAGATTTCTGCACAAAAACGAGACACCAGAGCAATTCTGCTGAAAACAGCGTTAGTCCATGTTAGTTGTATTCAAAACACACAAATTAGAGGAGAAACAATAGCAAAAGTGTTTGGGAAAGTAGATACATTTTGGACGTATCAAACATCATCTCGTATTTGATTACATCTATACTTAGGACTCCCTAACGGGCCCCGGGGTACCGAGATAATGGACTTTATTAGCTATACCCTTGTCACTAGGTTTGCCCCTGGCTCTTCTTGCTAGTCTATAATGATGTTGAGAGAATGAGGGTATCGATTACAAGATTGCTCATAAACTAGAGTATTCGGAAGAGCGTCTCAAAGCATATGTCCTGTGAGGTGAACTCTATTGGCCTTGTAACACGACAGACTTAGGACCACATATCCAACATGTATGCGAGGGCATGAGGGGTATGTTGTGTTTTGGTGAGATAACTAGGTCACATTTATTGAATAGATGATAGTGTTCATTGATATGCTAGGGTTGTGTACCTTCTTCCACGGTTATTTTCACTAGGGATAAAAAGAATGCCTGTGTTATAATTTCTTAGTGATAGCTGGAAATCCTGAGTGACATTCATAGACATAGTTTCTATCGTAATATGTCCAAGTGGTAACATATTTGTTGTTCAACATCATGTTAAAGTACCTAAGGCTATACTCTGTTAATTCTTAATACTAGATTGCTTGAAGTTTATTCCTTTCTAGTGGAGTATAAGTAAGATGTGTTGCATCATCTTTAAATTAGGACATGATGCCTATATGAATATGAGCAAGTAACATAATAAAATCATGTTGACATTTTGGTCATCCTCATTGCGCTTAATGCCACCACAACTTCACGAGAGAGTAGGCAAGTAAACCCATGAACCCCGATCCAATTTAAACCATAAGAAACACCTTTCCAACACTTTTATATGCACTTTTATTTTCAGCACTAAATTATTCCGAAAATACAAAAAACATATTTACTTCTTTGCATACACAATCAAAACCCAAAAATATCATTACCACATCACATTTACTTTTATTGCATTGTTGTTTACTTTATCGTACTGCATATCATATTTTAGTTTTACTTACATTCACACCTTGTGCTTGACAACCACTCGGTGGAGTTGGGGACACAAGAACGGGGACTTGTTTTGCAGGTTGTTGGAATAAGAATGATGATAGCTTTTTCGACTGTTCCTGAGAGTTTGATATTAACCCCGAGTTTCCCTTGTGGGGAAAATTTACTATGCACTTGGAGTCCCAACTTGGCACACTTGCTTAGTGTCATCAAGATGATTTTCTGGTGCCGTTGCCGGGGAACAAAGGAAAGCATTCACAACTGCTAGCTTCATCAAGTGAAGGAAATTCTCCGACGCACGATCTTCTTCACGCACCGGGGCAATCACTCTTGTGGAGGTAACACCACTGTGAGTCTTCTCGCTCTTTTAGATTTGCAACGCAATTCTCGTTTTCTTGTTTTTTGTCATTTTGTTTTCGTATACATATTTAAAATCCAAAAAAAATTAGTGTAGTCCTTATATATGCATGCTAAATCATGGCTGGACTTCCTAGTATCTCTCTGGTTGATGAATACGTCGAGATTATGGAAGCTTACAATGAATATCGATCTACCAAAGAAGGAGAAAGAGTGGATGAATTGCTTAAACATATCAAACATTTAGCTATTGATTTCTATGAATTACATGATGTGACCTGCTGCACTAGAGAATGCTATAAACACTCTCATTTTCAATGCAAACATAATAGTGATCCTATAATTGCTTCTTATTGAAAGAGTAGACCTTAGTGCCACGATATAGAACAAGTTGAGAAGTATATTGCCTATATTGGAGCTCATGAGTTAGAATCTCTTATTAATGAAAAATTTGAAACTAGCCATGAGGCTCGTGTAATTAAAGGGCACCTGGACATTATCCTCCAAATCTGCATACATGAATTTAGTGATAATGCTTATGTTATTAAATATAAAGAAAGAATTCGTACTTCCATGGAAAGTACTAATATTTTGTAGGAAGAAGATGATGAAATCATCAGCATAGAAGAAGAAGATATGACCCAACTTAAGCTTTGGGATGTTTTGGATCTTCCCAAAGATGATAGTAACACTCAAACTGAAAATTCAATTGCCATTTACGAAGCTCCATACACTTTTTATGAGGGAATTCTAAATCACAACCCTTCACATTATGATACTCTTGCTGGCTAGTAATGATACTAGTAAAATTATTGATGAAAAGGAGTGTTGCTCAGATATGCTATATGAATACTCTTTAGATGATGGCCCTATGCTTATTGATAACCCTCCATGTTTACATGAGGATTAAAATGAAGTACTTGTTATCCATGATGATGCTATCATTCATGAGAGTCCTATATTATTCTTTATATCTCCTACTTACACCATAGAGGAGAAATATGCATATGTTGAGAAGTACTTATGTGGTTTGCAACTTTCTTATGAAAATCTTACTGCAACCATGATGCTATGATTAAAAATGATATTGGTAACTACTTTGAAAGAGGAAAGAATGCTACTGAATGCCTAAATAAATCTAATGATCCTCTTTATGTGCCAAAAATTTCCAAGTTGCATGATTCAAATATTCACACTATTGAATTTACTTCTAGTAATTACAACTACTATGAAAGAGGAGGTGATAAGTACCCTCTTTATGTTTCTAGTAATGATATGATGTGTTCACCCACTAATGGTATGCAATGGTATGCCTCTACTTGCTGCTATTTAGTCTTATATAAAATGCCAATGCATAGGAAGAAAGTGAGACTTTGTTGTTATTTCCATATCTTGTGGTGCTCTTTACCATGTTTCAGCTTGACTATTATTTTGATGATCACACCAAGGGATCCCAGTATAATGCCTGGAGCACTTTCAAAGGAAGAAGGTGAATGTTCGGAGATACAAGTTCCCTCATGACACTTTCCCTTCTTGAAGAAATAAGGTAAAAAAGCCTAGCTACATGGCTATAAAGAAAGAGCTTTACGGGAGGCAACCCGGTAGTATTTACTTTTTTCGATTTGTTTTTCATTACGGGAGGCAACCCGGTAGTAAATTTATTTGAGTCTTTTTTTATGTCCTTGATGTAGAAAAACAAGTTTGTTTTAGTGTGTATACTGTAGCAAAAATAAAGTGCCAAGTTTTACCCATCTTGGAAGTTTTAAGATTGCAAAATTTATTTGGAGTTGCTGAAATCTGCACTGCACTTTTTGTTGCATGATTTTTCATAGTTTTTCTGTAACTCCTATGGACCTATGCTTTTAGTATGATTTGCAAATTTTCATCCTCTACATGAATAAAAACATATAAAAAAATTACGTTACCTTTTTAAGAGGGGTGGAAAAATTAGCTAAGTTACAACTGTTTTTATTGGTAGATTGTGTCTTTTGTTGTTTTGAGCATTTGTTTGAGTCTCCAGATGATTCTTTTTTAGTCTTTTGATATTTAGTGAATGTTGGAAACTTAATACACTCTCTGGATACCTTGCACCAAATCTTATTTGGGGTTTTCTTTGCAGCACTTATATTATCTTTGTGCCCTCTAATATCAGCCACTCTAGAAAAGAGGTGGGAATTAGTTTTGCGGTGAAGTTTTTTCACAGGAACGGAATATTCATCGATCAAAGAGTCATCTAAGTAATGGTTAACACCATAATCTTGGGGATTTCCCATGCAACCCCTGGACCTATCAACTCCTTAGTTTGCATACTATTCTTGTCTTGTTTTTTGAGCATCACTTTACCGTTGCATAAACTTGGAGCATCTGCATTTAGTTTTTCATTTTTCGTTTGCATCTCTTTTGTTGAATAAATAGAACACCACCTGTAGGTAAAATTTATAATAATAAGAAATCTAATGTAGGATTTGAGAGAAAAAGTTGGGAATGAAAGGGAGATAGCAATGCAAGTAATGCTTATGTTCTATGCTTCATATGCTTTGATTGAATAATAATTTGCTAGTGTCGTATTGAGTGTTATTTCTTATTTACACATTGATGGTTAACTTTTAGTTAATTAGTTCATTTATATATGTGTAGCATTATGGACATTATACATGCTTGTGGCTTTTAAACCTTTCCAATGGCCAAGAAAAAGAAAAGAAAATAGAAGCAAAGACTTGTATATCTGAAAACCTTGAGCCATACTTCTCCACAAAATCTCCACCATACCTACCTACATAGCAATATTCTATTCCAAGTATAGTATATGTGCCATGTCTTTACATTCAAAATATTCTTTTTATTGTGCAATTTGAAGCTCATGGGAAAGTAGCAGTCTACGATGGAGTTCATTTATGTAAGTTGCATGTTAATCATTTTGTTAGTTGGGGTTAAGTCAAACCATGCTATCATGGAACAAGACTTTCAACTTAATTATGTTTTTGTCATACACCTTTGGTTATGCATATCTTTCTGGTGTGAAATGAGTGGAAGTTATCATGTTAAAGATTAGAGTGTCCATATTTGTTAGAGAAGAGCATTGGGCCGCTAACCAAAACCATACCTAATCATGGTAGAAGTTTCAGCATGGACTTCCTCATTAGCTTAAACAAGTTTAATTTACTTCATAAATGAGTACTTTAAGAGGAGTTCATTTGTTTGTTGTCATGTCGTCCCGGTATGTATTGCCTTTCCAAAAAGATAAAAATCTAGAAGGCACTGTGTACAGGTGGCATGGAGGTACCCCTTTGCGAGCACTTGGTTGAAACTATATGCACATGATGAGAGTCTATGGTAATTCTAGAGTTTAGTAGCATGAGGTGGAGGTACTATTAATCACGGGGTATGAGACTTACAACTAGTAAAAGTGTTGATCATGTGAACCATATTTGCTCTTCACTACCGTTGACTTGGGTTGCACAATTCTCAAAATGAATTTTTCTCTTTAGCTTCGAATCTTGGCATATATACTTCCTACTTACTTTCAGTGGTTGTTTATTCAATAGAAAGAGAAGAAGAAATAAAATAATTCCAATAAACAAGCACTTGCATGTTTAATGTCCATAGTACTTTCATTTGTTTTTGTACTTTGTCATTGATTGTTGGACATCATTGAGTTGAATTAGAAGTACCACTTTATATCTCATTTGCTTTTTGTTGTACAATAAAGAATGAATCATCTATTATATGCATTACAACTTATTATTTTCATAGAAGCAATAAACTCCAAAGCTCTTGTTTTATTTTATCACCTTCATACTCGAGGACGGGCATGGGTTAAGCTTGGGGATGTTGATGCATGCAAAATACATGCATGATCTTTGTAGTTTATTGGTGCATATTCCTAAATATTACAATGTTATTAGTTATTATATTCATTTTTATAAATTTTTATGGGGATTTTCCATCGATCCCCCCTATTTTGGTTATAACTCTGTAGGACAGGAAAACCCTGTTTTAAGTCGTTTGAAGTTTCAAGAACCTTCCCAAACTTAAATTGACCTGGAATTTTTGGAGCATTAATATTTTATCATGAGAAACACCTGGAGATCAAGAAGTCAATGAGATGAGGCCCAGGGGCCAAATGAGACCAGGTGGCACGGGCCCCTGGCCTGGCTATGCCACCCAAGCTTGTTTGAGCGTGGGACCTCTCATGACGTCCATCTTTGCGTCTAGATGCTCAGCCTGACCTAAAACGCCTATATAAAGACCCCCTTGATGATCGTGAAATGAGGCGGTAGAGAAATATGAAACATAGAAACTGAGGTTGTTCTAGCAAAGATTGGAGGGGGAAACGCTGTTGGAGTTGCCCCCGGACGTGTCTCCGCCCTCTCCGACGTCAACACCATCATCACCGCCATGAAGAGGGAGTAGTCCACCTCGTGACTATGGGTCGGTGGCAGTAGCTTGTCCTATTTCTCTCTTGTGCTTCATCGTTTAGACATCATATGAGCTTCCCAACATGATTATGATGCATATTATGTAATTCCTATGTGGTGGATCTTTATTTTATTGGATGATTGATGATATGGGATAAGTTATTATGTTCTTGATGTATGAGTATATGCATATTATCACCCTGTTCTTTATTACTTGTTCTGATCCAACATGTATGCGAGGGCATGAGGGGTATGGTGTATTTTGGTGAGATAACTAGGTAGCAGTGATTAAATAGATGATATTGTTCATTGATCTGCTAGGGTTGTGTACCCTCTTCCATGGTTATTTTCGCAAGGGATAAAAAGAATGCATGTGTTATAATTTCTTAGTGATAGCTGAGAATCCCGAGTGACATTCATAGACACAGTTTCTATCGTAAAATATCCAAGTGGTAACATATTTGTTGTTCAACATCATGTCAAAGTACCTAAGGCTATACTATGTTAATTCTTAATACTAGATTGCTTGAAGTTTATTTCTTTCTAGTGGAGTATAATTAAGATGTGATGCATCATCTTTAAATTAGGACATGATGTCCATATGAATATTATCAAGTAACATAATAAAATCATGTCGATGTTTCGGTCATCCGCATTGCGCTTAATACCACCACAACTTAACGCGAGAGTAGGCAAGTAAACCCATGAACCCTGGTCCAATTTAAACCATAAGAAATACATTTCCAACACTTTTATATGCACTTTCATTTTAAGCACTAAATTATTCCGAAAATACAAAAAAAATTACTTCTTTGCATACACAACCAAAACCCAAAAATATCATTACCGCATCGTATTTACTTTATTGCATTGTTATTTAATTTATCATACTGCATATCATATTTTGTTTTTACTTACATTCACATCTTGTGCTTGACAACCACTCGGTGGTGTTGGCGACACAAGAACAAGGAATTATTTTGCAGGTTGCTGGAAGAAGAACGACAAGAGCTTTTTTGACTATCCCCGAGAGTTTGATATTAACCCCGAGTTTCCTTCGTGGGGAAAATTTACTCTTGCTATAGCACTCTGCACTTGGAGTCCCAACTTGGCAAACTTGCTTAGTGTCATCAGTGTATTCCTTTCTAGTGGAGTATAAGTAAGATGTGTTGCGTCATCTTTATTTTAGGATGTGATGCCCATATGAATATTATCAAGTTAATATAATGAAAATCATGTCGATGTTTCGGTCATCTATCTTGCGCTTAATGCCACCACAGCTTTACGAGAGAGTAGACAAGTGAACCCATAAACCCCGGTCCAATTTTAATCATAAGAAACACCTTTCAAACACTTTTACTCGCACTTTTATTTTTAGCATTAATTAAATCCGAAAATACAAAAACATATTTACTTTCTTGCAATCATACCAAAAACCCCCCAAAAAACACTTTTACCTTCTTGTTTTAGTCACATTATAGCTTTAGTTTACTTTCCCGCCTCATATTTACTTTATTGCATTGTTATTTATTTGATTGTATTAGTTATTTAGTTTTACTTACATTGAACACCTTGTGCTTGACAACCACTCGGTGGAGTTGGGGACGCAAGACAAGGAGATTGTTTTGCAGGTTTCCTGATGAGAACGAAGAGAGCTTTTACGACTGTTCCCGAGAGTTCGATATAAACTCCGAATTTCCTCGTGGGAGAAATTTATTCTTGCTACAACACTCTACAATTGGAGTCCCAACAAAGTGTCATCACACAATCATCATGTGTGATCATATCAATAATAATTTGGTAGAAAGTTTTAACAGCAAGGTGAACGATTTAAAAGACTGTCCTATTCATAACATGGTTAACCAAATTAGGATCATGATAATGAGGTTGTGGGAGTTGAGAAGAAGTCTTACTAATGTACTTCAAGGGGATAAGTTGCCTAATGTTGTTCAACAGGTAGTCGACAGAAGCAAAAATCTTGCACATTTGTGTGTTGAAAAATCTTCATTGTGGGGTGCTGAAGTTAAAGATACTAAGATAGGAAGAAGACATGTTGTGAACACTGAATTGCATGATTGCACTTCCCTTGAGTGGAAACACACTGGAAAGCCTTGTGATCATGTCATACTTTTCTTGGCATTCCAACCCAGGATAAATATGCACCCATATTTGCATAATTATTATTCAGTAGAAAAATTCAAAGTTGCATATGCAACTCCAATTCCAGCACTCACAGATCACTCTCAGTGGCTTGAAGTGAACATTGATTTTCTTTGTGTCCTCCTCTAATAGGAAGAAAGGCTGGCATGCCTAAAGTCAACAGATTCAAAGCATGGTTTTAGAAATGTGGTATTAGCAAGAAGGGAAAGAAAGAGGAAAATAAAGATGGAAAGCCTAAAGGCAACAAAAAGGAAACAAAAATAGATGCATGTTCTATGAAGAACTTGGGCATCGAGTTAGATTAGCCAAATGTTGTTATACTCTTCCAAAGTATGAAAGTTTGTTAATTACATCCAAATATATGCAAGCTGTGATGTTTTTGTTTTTACATATTTATTCACTTGCTTTGGATTTTAGGAAGTGTGTAGGGGAGCCCCTTGTTGTCGAAATTTGCTGGCCAACGAAAAAGCCAAGAGTTGGTGGTCGTAGAAAAAGACAAGTTTTGTTGTGCAAGCAGAATTGGTCGAGGTGCCACATGATGGAACTACTGAACCTATTGAAGTGCAAACTGAACCTTGGCAAACTGAACATGTGCAAGCTGAACCAGTTGAAACTGAAGCTGTCAAGGTGCGAGATGTAGTTTTTAATATTGAGGTGCCAGATGATACTCATTTTTTGGAATTTCGCACCGGAAACTTTTCTAGGAGAAGTTCGAATCCATTCCGACTATTCCAGCTGTAGGTACTCATGTGGGGAAGCCTACCGAGAGTGATGCAAAGAAAACAAAGAGCATGTCTGATCTTCTTGGCCTGAAGCCACAAAAAAGCAATGGTAAGACAAAGAAGAAGAAAGTGAGAGCTAAGAAGTGAAAACTTGTGTTCTGTAATATTATTGCAACTTTGATTCATGCGAACATGTATGATGTACTGTTTTGTACATTGATCAGCGCTGCTAATGAAAACTTGAATCAAATTTGAGAATAATTTCAAATTTGTATCAAATTTGAGCAAATTTTGAATTTTAACCAATGTTGCTATTTGAAGTTTTCTCTGTTTGTTTGATGTAGCAATGTTGTCTCTAATGTAGCAATGTTTTATCTAATGTAGCAATGTTTATGTGATGCGTTCTTCATAACAAAACACATAGTCGAGATAAATGCCCTACAAATGAGCTCCAAAGGTAAGGTTTTTAGCAAGTTTTTTTACCTTGTCTAAATCAGCCAAATTATTTCCCTTAACACCTATTCTACCTATATATTGCAAATGCGAAGTCTCAATATTTATTGAATTAATATGTTATTTATTTATTTAGAAAAATAATGCTTTAATAGAAAATAATTAATAAATCAAGTTTAAAACATGAAAATGAAAACCTAAGTTTGGGTCCTTCCTAGTCACTGCAAAATGAAGCTTTGGTGAGTTTTTGACATTTTTCATTTTCAAAACCCTAAACCACACCTCATCTCCTTTGAAATCCCTAGGACTCTGTTGGAGAATCACATTTGTGTGGGGGCTTTTTCTTGGAATTATATGAAAACCATGTTTTTTATCGTTTGTACGTCACGTAAGAAGACTATGTGCGCAGGTGATACATGCATTTTGCATCATTATATTTGCATCATATAGGACTAGTTTATATTGTTATTTATATCATTCATTCATTATTCATGCATTTTTCGATGATTTTCGGGACTTTCCTACAAAGTCCCCCCTCCCTCGATATTTAATTTCGAGGAGACTGAAAATCTCATGTTTTTGTATTTTGCTATTTCATGGACCTTCTGGACCTCAATTTGATCAGGGATTTTTATAGCGTCAATCCACGAAAAGCATGTGGAGAGGTGGTAGCACACGAGGGGAGCCAGAAGGCCAAATGGGTATGGGTGGCGCGGCCTACCAGGCAGACCATGCCACCAGGGCTTGTTTTCCCCTGGAGCATTGCCTCACCTCCGTCTTCTTATATACGCCTTTGTTTCGATAGAAAAGGGACACTATTTTCCCATAATTTTCTGAGGCGGAGGCGGTACCCTTCTTCCACCTCCTGAATGGTTGATCTGCTGCTGCCATTGGAGGGAAATCGTCACCATTATCACCATCGACTCCTCCTTGGCATAGGGGGAGAATCTCCATTACATCTACAACACCATCTTCATCGACCCCAACATTAGCACCATCTCCACCTCGAGATTCGATGTCATCCCCATCATAGTTTGTGGTAGATTGAACCTAGGATATTGTTTAAGTGTTGTGTGCATGTTTTTGCTTGGTAACTTGCCATTATTTTGTGGTGAAGTTATACTTTTAGATTGTGCTGTATCTCATATGCCACTGATCATGATCATGTTTAACACTTGTGAGTATTTCTCGTTGTTCCTGGGGGCATAGGATGAATTGGCTATGATTTCTATATAATATGCATGGATTATTTGGTTAAGTTTTGATCTTCTATGTGGTTCTATGATGGTAATGTGCGAACATCGACTCCATATTACTTCACCTATATGGGATCATAGGACTGCACCTTAGAGTAATAATGAGGATGAGTAATGAGGGAGAGACAGAAGCCTATTTCTTAGACTCGGAGTTATTTTTAGGGGGGTTCTTGATCAGGGACTGATAATCCCCAAGTGTAGGGAATCACTGTAGCACAATTCGATAAGTGTTTGAGTGTCGAACCCACGAGGAGCTGAAGGTAAACTATCTATTCTCTAAAGCCTTATAACCCACTTATATGGCGGTTTATGCCATGCAATGAACTACAAGATGAAAAGGTATTTTGTGTGTAACTAGAGAATGGTAAAGTAAAACTACCTAGTGCTAAAAATAAATATGCAAATTAAAGCTTATCAAATGCAAGTAAAATAAAATCAAGTAAAGTAGAAAAGTGAAGAGAGGGTAACTCTTGGGAGCAAATGTTCTGGCAAATTTCTATTTTGTTTGTTATGGTTTGCACAATTAGTGAAGCCCATTTTATAGCTAGATGCGTAAGTACTAAACACAATAAAGCATAAAGAACCCGATGATAAAATCCCAAGGCACTAGAATCTAGAGCAACAATAGGATTAATTAAGGACATGTGTCTCGTAGGTGACAATCCTAACCATCACATCTAACTCGTATAGATAAAGTCTATTGTTTCTTCTAGGTGGAGCCATAAATCACGGAGTAGTCAAGTAAATGAACTACCACATACCCTAGTGATTGGTCCCTAAGAAAAATTAATGTGCTAACAAGGGATTCATTAAGACAAATATGTCCAACCACCGCTTTAAGTTCTAAGGTCCCCAATATATTCCTCATTAATTAAACATGAATTAATATAACATGCATATAAGACTTGGAACATGGTTTCTGTTCAACTCCGTCTGTCCCTCCTCCTAACAACATGTAACGGTGAAAACCTTATGCATCCCCCAACATATGTGTGCACTCATATAACCATCATAGATGATAACAAACTTGTATGCAACCAATCAACAAAGTATTTCACAATTGCAATGAACAATCACTACTCAAACATAGACATAGATACAATAGATCATGGGAAAATAATATATTGTACCACACATAATGTTTGCCAAGAGATTATAGTAGGGATGAGGAGGAAGTGATGTAGATGATGATGGAGAGGTGCCTCCCCTAGGGAGAGAGGCGGTGGGCACGGCGCCTGCGGCCAAGTAGGTGGTGGCAGCCCAGCGGCGTCCACGAAGGGCGGCGGCCCCTTGACCTTCTTCTTCCTTGGATCAACTTGGTATTGTAGAGGCGCCCTTCCCCTTGGAGATGGCAGCCAAGGGGAGGCAAATTCGTAGCTATGGATGGTACCTCTGAAAAATAGGGTTTCCGGTCAATATATAATGTTGGAGGCTACACCGGGGCCATCGAATCTAAACCCTTGGATCCAAGGGCTCTTGGGAATCTCTAGAACCTTTCTAGTGTCTCCTAGAAAGGCCCATAAGTCTCCAAATTCGTGGCTTGGCCGAATTGATCTCATATGGCAAGAGTTTGAGTCAACCATGTCACTAACTTTCGGAATCCCGAAATAGCTTCTGTACCCTTCAGTAATCGGGGCATAACTGACGCATCAGGACTCCGTTTTGGACGATTTTTGACTCTAAATCATACGGCTTGAAATTCCCCCACAACTTTCATCTTGATAACTCTTTTATTTGACGTTATTCAAGCCCTTTCAGATCAATCTTTGAAAAGTGTTTAGTAGGACAGATTTTAGGAAACTCCAAATATTGCCATACTGAGGGATTTTCTTGGATGTAATTGATGTCTACACACGCTTCTGTTCTTGTAGACAGTGTTGGGCCTCCAAGTGCAGAGGTTTGTAGAGCAGCAGCAAGTTTCCCTTAAGTGGAGCACCCAAGGTTTATCGAACTCAGGGAGGAAGAGGTCAAAGCTATCCCTCTCAAGCAACCCTGCAAATACGATACACAAAGTCTCTTGTGTCCCCAACACACCCAATACCCTTGTCAGATGTATAGGTGCACTAGTTCGGCGAAGAGATAGTGAAATACAAGTAGTAGTGATGATTATAAGTAGTAAATGCAATATGGAATAAGTATCGCTGCAAGAAAACATGTAACAAAATAGTAAGTAAACGGTGTACAATGCTTGGAAACAAGGCCTAGGGATCATACTTTCACTAGTGGACACACTCCCAACAAATATAACATAATTGAACAAATAAATAACTTCTCTTCACTATGGTACTCTGAATTACTCTCCTATTGAATAACACTAATCATTGCGTAGGGCTACGAAGCACTCCTTAAAGTTCATCAAGTACTTGACAAACACCACTCATAGAGATATCCAAATCAAATCACAACTCAAGATAGATATTATTGCACCTTAGACGAAGTACTAACACGGTGCACACACTATCAACATTACACCATGAAAGGAGGAATAGATCACTTCAATACTATCATAGTGATAATTATTCTCATAATCCATAAGAGATCACAATCGTAGCCTAGACCAAGTACCACCACGATGCACGCACTGTCACCGTTACACCATGGCAGGAGGAATAGATTACTTTAATAACACACTAGAGTACACATAATGAAGAAGAGTAACATCTACTTATTCAACATGATACAAAGCTCACGATCACATAAAGATCACATCATGGGAGAGAGAGGAGAACCACATAGCTACCGGTAGAGCCCTCAGCCCCGGGGATGAACTACTCCCTCCTCATCATAGGAGACAGCAAGGTTGATGGAGATGGCGGTGAGGTCGATGGAGACCGCGGAGACGGCGATGGAGACCGATGGAGATGGCTCCGGGGGCACTTCCCCATCCCGGCAGGGTGCCGGAACAGAGACTTATGTCCCCCGAAATTTGGCTTCGACGGTGGTGGTGCTGCGGAACTGTTCTAGAAATTTCGCCGACTCCCCTAGGGTTTTCCGTCCCGAGGCTTTATATAGGCCAAGGGGCATCGTCAGGGGTGGCCCCAGGCCTCCTCACACCTAGGCGGCGCGGCTAGGGCCTGGGCCGCGCCGGCCTAGTGTGAGGCTGGCCTGTGGCCCCTCTCCTTCGCCTCTTCGGATCTCTAGAAGCTTCCGGGCAGAATAAGACTTCAGGAACTTGTTTCGTCCAATTCCGAGAATATTTCCTGTGTATCACTTCTGAAACAAAAAAAATAGCAGAAAATAGGGAACTGGCACTGTGGCATCTTGTCAATAGGTTAGTTCCAGAAATCGCATAAAAATGCCACGAAGTGTAACGAAACACAAGGCAAATGGTGCAAAAATAAGCATGGAGCATCAAAAATTATGGATACGCTTGAGACGTATCAGCATCCCCAAGCTTAACTCCTGCTCGTCCTCGAGTAGGTAATTGATAACACAAGAATAATTTTTGAGGTGACATGCACCTACACAATCTTGATCATATATGTAAGCATTTGTGAGCTGGGATCATAAGAACTTAAAACATGGGCATGAAAGATATAATCTTGCTAATAGAAACTTAGCAACCATGTTATAACATGAAAATGAACACAAACAAAAGATCATGAATAATGAAACAATGAAAGTCAAACGTCTGTTCAAATCATATGGAAAAACATAGTAAATGGTTTTCATCTTGTCCCTCATGGAATAGCAAAACATAAATGCATAGGACACCTTCAAGTTTAAGAGGGCGACTAGATACAAATAATTTGAGAACAAGTGAAACCAACAATATGAATCAATCAATGATAAACTTTGGGACAATGCACATTATACTCAGAATGACAACAATGCTCTCTTAGACGGTGCATAAAGATAGAAGGTGGTGACTCAATATAAAAGTAAAAGAAAGGCCCTTCGCAGAGGGAAGCAGTGACTAAACATGTGCTAGAGCTTTTCATTTGTAAAACAGAGAGATAAAAATTGGTTTTGAGAGGTGGTTGTCTTTGTCAACGACTGGCAATGGGGATCTTACTATCTTCTATACAAAAATAAAGCAAGTTTTTTAGAGAGATTGGCACTTTTGTGCTCTTTTTTATAAAGCTTGGCACTCCTCCCCACCTTTTTTCCTTTCTCAAACCATGGCTAACCGATTTCATCGGGTGCCCACCAACATTCACATACCATGGAGGAGTGCCTTTTTTCTTTTTTTTCTCTTTTTTTTTATTTTTGGAATAAGCAATATGGAAGATAGCAAATCCGACCACTACGTCCCCATGAGCTGAAAACAGTGTCACAAAACGAGAAATATTTTGAAGGTTTTGAAAGGTAGCACATGAAAATATACTTTGGAATGGCTTACAAATACCATGCGCAGGAGTTTATAGTGGACACAATGGCAAACTTGGTTTTTGGGAGTTGGATGCACGAGTAGAGCTCATACTCAGTACAAAATGAGGGCTAGCAAAAGACTTGGAGCGACCAACTAAGAGAGCAATAACGGCCATAATCATGCAAAGCGACAAAACATCATTGAAAGAAGCATAAGATGGCATCAAAAGTCAAAAACTATATGATCATAGAGGCTATATGCGACTTATTTTTGTAGTCAACATGGTGTAAGCATGCGCCAAGTCAACCCAAATAAAGCATCAAGGAGAAAACCAAAATAATGCTTCCAAACGATAAAAACAACGCATGATTCTTTCAAAGGCTCATTAAGCAATCTCAGTTATTTGAGACAAGTCATGCTACAGCAAAACCACTAAGCATACTATCAAAAAAACATCAAGCATGACATGAAAAAGCCTAGGCCGCAGTCTACACAAGCTCCTTCTTGTAGCACTTTTTTGCATGAAAATTTTTCTCTTTTCCAACACCATTCAAACCTTTTTGAGGAAACTCTTTTGAGGAAACCAACATATACCAGAGGTCCAAATACACCTTGATGCAAAGATAAAACAAGATCTGAACAAAAATCAAGGCAAAAATGCAAGCTAAACGCAGTAGCAGAAAAAGAGAACACTCATTGAACGATAAGAGTAAAAACTAGAGTTTTCTTGGCAAATGAAAAGCGAAGTATGTCTCCCTCCAAACCAACATGATGTAATCAACCATTTATTGCAGCAAACAAAGCAAAATAAAACTGAAAACAAAAACAACTGACGCTCCAAGAAAAACACATAGTGCATGAAGCAATAAAAATATAGTGTCTTGAAAGGTGACCTAATTTTTGCCGATGAAGAAGGGGCTGCCTCGGGGGCATCCCCAAGCTTTGACGCTTGTACTTCTTGGATATTTCTTGGGGTGATGCATGGGCATCCCCAAGCTTGAGCTTTTATCCATTCTTCAACTCATCTCATCATTCTCCAATCCCTACACTTGAAAACTTCCTTCATACAAAACTAAACACAAATCTATTAGCAACATTAGTGTAAGCATATCATATAATCAACCTCTTTTTGCTTCAGGTTTCTACCCAAAACCACCACATATATAGCATATACTACTGTAGCAACTTCCCCAAAAGTTCCGTGATCAAAAGAAAGCGATAAAGCGGCAAACACAAATATTGGCAGAAATCTGTCAAAACAGAACAGCTGACAAAGGTCGAATTTTTAAGGGGTTTTATGTTGCTCAAATCAAAAAGTGTTCAACTAACGAAAGTTTGGATATAACCTGGGGCATATGCACAAGTAATCGCAGGTCCAAAATATATACAGAGAATTTATACGAATTTTTACGGTGCAGCACCGAAAACTGTTTCAGGACAGCAACATCCCCAAATCTTACCTCACTCAAATTAGAGCCTTCTCTTGGCACAACAATAAAATAAAAAGGATAAGGAGAGATCATTACAGTAGTAATGACTTCCAAGACTCAAATAAAAGAAAAAGTACTAAAAAGAAAATATTGGGTTATCTCCCAAGAGTGCTTTTCTTTAACGCCTTTGAGCTAGGCGCAGTAATTTGCAAAGATACTCATGTGGGCGCCATATAAGAGCTTGAGGCAAAGGCGCCATATAGGAACTTAAAGAAATAGAGAGCATAAAAAAGCAAATATGGAACACATTTAAATCTAAACCACTTCCTAAAAAAATAGTCTTGTAAAGAGACAAGTCATGAAAGCGCAAAGCAAAAAGCATAGGAAGGCAAAACAAGTACAACTTCAAGAATTGCAACATAAAGAGGGGAAACTCAATATTGTTGAGATCCATCAAACCATGTTTCCCTCTCTCATAATAACTTTCAGTAGCATCATGAATAGAACTAACAATATAACTATCATTTAAAGCATCCCTATCACAAGCTACATGCATAAAAGAATGAATACTCCCTACATGAACAATCGTAGTAGGAGCAGATTCAACAAAATAATTATTCTCATCACCATAATCATCAAAAATAGGAGGCATATTGTAATCATAACTATTTTTCTCCTCAACAGTAGGTGAACTGAAAATATTATACCCATCATCATAACCATCATAAACTAGAGGTTTGGTATCATCACAAGCTAGAGAACAGCTATTTCGCAAAGCATACTCATCAAACATATCATCATAAGAAGGAGCATGGATAGCACTAATGGTACAGCAATTATTAACCTTAGAATTAGTACCAAAAAGATTTTCAATATCAAAAGTAGAGTGCTTTTCCCAATCATGATCACTAACATAGGTAACAGGCATAGGAACATCATCCCAATCAGAATTATCATAATCAATAGCAGGATCATAACGCTTAGGGGAAGATACCGTGTCCTCTCGCCTTTTACTCCTGTTCTTCTTCTTCTTCATACTCTTCTTACTCTCTCCTTTAGGAGGGAGAGACTTGAAGGGCATCTTCTCCACATATTTTTTAGGAGGGAAAGACATCTTCTCCACATAATCTGGTTTGCTGACAGGAACAACAGAAGAAACTTTGGAGGATTCCTCCTCTCTATTAATAAGATCGAAACATCTATTAGTCCTATCATAGCTTGGCAAAACGTCATGTTTTATAAGATCTTGCAAGTAAGTATTTGCGAGGCAATCTTTAGCACAATAGAGACGACAACCACGAAGGGTACTATTAATATCTGCATCTCTCATATCAACTAAAGAAATCTTTCTAGATATCTCTTCACAATTCAAAAACAAAGTAAGCTCATCATACTGATTGAAAGTAATCTTATCATCACAATACAAATCTGCGGTACTCGTTCGATTAATTGGGCATTGAAAATTAAAGTGACCCTTTTCACCGCAAAATTCACAAAGAAAAGGATAAAGCTCACAAACCTTTTCACCAAGCACATCTAGATCCTTAAGCCACATACTGGTTTCTTCATTTGCGTGGGTGATGCAATAATCTTCCTTGTGGTAACCCTGTTCACAAGGTCTATGTATTCCAAAAAAATTAACATGCTTATAAGAAATAGTACTTTTAGAAGTTTGAGCATGTTTATTGCAATCATCAACAACAATATCACTTTCTATGCAAGTATCCTTAAAAGGTTCATGATACACGTCCCCATTTCCTTTAGGAACATTCATATGGGAAGCAAAGACTTTAAAGCAATCAACCATAATTTGAGGATCAAGACCATAATTGGCACTAAGATCTTGAAAATCAGTAGTTTCAGTGAAAGACTTAATGCAATCAAACTCGTAATTCATACCTGATCCTTTACCTTTGTCGCTATCCCAACCTTCAATATTGTTTTGAATTGTTTCAAGCAGATCCCACTTGGTGTCAGCATCCTTGCTTGTGAAAGACCCATCAAAGCATGCATCTAGATAGTCCTTGTAATATCCTAAAAGCCTTGCATAAAAATTATCAATAACAATATTACGGGGAAGATCATGAATAGGACATTTGAGCATTAGTGGCTTCAATCTTCCCCACGCTTGGGCAATGCTTTCTCCATCATGAGGCCAAAAATTGTATATCTGATTACGATCTTTATGAATCTCACTTGGAGGATAGAATTTAGAATAAAAGAGAGGTACAATTTCCTCCCAGCCAATAGATGGACCATCCTTAAGCAGCCGATACCATTCCTCAGCTCTGCCTTTCAGTGATAAAGAAAATAGATTCTTCTTAACTTGGTTCATTGAAATACCTGCACACTGGAACAACTCGCATAATTCATGTATAAAAAGCAAATGGTCACCAGGATGGACAGTTCCATCTCCTAAATAGCAGTTATCCCTAACACGTTCAACAATCTTCGTAGGTATTTTAAAAGGATGAGGAGCACAAGCATCATTAGAAACATCACATATGGGAGATAAAATATCATCAGAGCAAACTTTTTCCACTAAAGCTGGGGAACTAAAAATATCATACTTAACAAAACCAGCTTCCCCAAGCTTAGACTTTTCCATAGCATTAGCAATAACGGGATTCAAAGCATTCATACTAATAACATTGCTATGTGAAATAAGCTCCAAAGGTTTTTCAATTTTCTCTTCAAACACTTCATATCTAAACTCAGGAAAAAGACTAAAGAACTCTTTATTTTCCATTAAGCCTAACTAGTGAAAATAAAAACAAGAAACAAAAAGATGTAATTGCAGAATCTAAAGGAAATAACTCCGAGTACTCACACAGGAGGATGCGAGTACCTTTTACCTTACCTCCCCGGCAATGGCGCCAGAAAAGAGCTTGATGTCTACACACGCTTCTGTTCTTGTAGACAGTGTTGGGCCTTCAAGTACAGAGGTTTGTAGAGCAGCAGCAAGTTTCCCTTAAGTGGATCACCCAAGGTTTATCAAACTCAGGGAGGAAGAGGTCAAAGCTATCCCTCTCAAGCAACCCTGCAATTACGATACAGAAAGTCTCTTGTGTCCCCAACACACCCAATACACTTGTCAGATATATAGGTGCACTAGTTCGGCGAAGAGATAGTGAAATACAAGTAGTAGTGATGATTATAAGTAGTAAACGCAATATGGAATAAGTATCGCTGCAAGCAAACATGTAACAAAACAGTAAGTAAACGGTGTACAATGCTTGGAAACAAGGCCTAGGGATCATACTTTCACTAGTGGACACACTCCCAACAAATATAACATAATTGAACAAATAAATAACTTTTCTTCACTATGGTACTCTGAATTACTCTCCTATTGAATAACACTAATCATTGCGTAGGGCTACGAAGCACTCCTTAAAGCTCATCAAGTACTTGACAAACACCACTCATAGAGATATCCAAATCAAATCACAACTCAAGATAGATATTATTGCAACTTAGACCAAGTACTAACACGGTGCACACACTGTCAACATTACACCATGAAAGGAGGAATAGATGACTTCAATACTATCATAGTGATAATTATTCTCATAATCCATAAGAGATCACAATCGTAGCCTAGACCAAGTACCACCATGATGCACGCACTGTCACCGTTACACCATGGCAGGAGGAATAGATTACTTTAATAACACACTAGAGTACACATAATGAAGAAGAGTAACATCTACTTATTCAACATGATACAAAGCTCACGATCACATAAAGATCATATCATGGGAGAGAGAGGTGAACCACATAGCTACCGATAGAGCCCTCAGCCCCGGGGATGAACTACTCCCTCCTCATCATAGGAGACAGCAAGGTTGATGGAGATGGCGGTGAGGTCGATGGAGACGGCGGAGACGGCGATGGAGACCAATGGAGATGGCTCCGGGGGCACTTCCCCGTCCCGGCAGGGTGCCGGAACAGAGACTTTTGTCCCCCGAAATTTGGCTTCGATGGCGGCGGCGCTGCGGAACTGTTTTGGAAATTTCGCCGACTCCCCTAGGGTTTTCCGTCCCGAGGCTTTATATAGGCGAAGGGGCATCGTCAGGGGTGGCCCCAGGCCTCCGCACACCTAGGCGGCATGGCCAGGGCCTGGGCCGCGCCGGCCTAGTGTGAGGCTGGCCTGTGGCCCCTCTCCTTCGCCTCTTCGTATCTCTGGAAGCTTCCGGGCAGAATAAGACTTCAGGAACTTGTTTCGTCCAATTCCAAGAATATTTCCTGTGTATCACTTCTGAAACACAAAAACAGCAGAAAACAGGGAACAGGCACTGTGGCATCTTGTCAATAGGTTAGTTCCGGAAATCGCATAAAAACGCCACGATGTGTAACGAAACACAAGGCAAATGGTGCAAAAACAAGCATGGAGCATCAAAAATTATAGATACGTTTGAGACATATCAGTAATCTCACTGAGTGGGCCCAGAGTATCATATTCGTCATGCGGATGAACAAATCCAGCTCTTGGTTCATACACCTCAACATACTCCTTTGTAAAACCCAAGAGACACCTTTTCAGTCACCCTGCTATGGTGTGACAGTTGATGCAATCAAAGCTTTCTCTAGAAGTAGTGATTAAATATAACGTCACAGTCTAAGTATTAAGTTACAACGCTTTCTTCATATCACAACGTGAACATCATGACACAATCGTGTTGCAATACTAACTTTGGGTATATCCACCATGGCATTTAATAAATGGCATGATCTCATTGTCAATTGACGTAATGCACCATGATCAGGAAGCCTTGATCATCAGAATACTAACTTTGGGTATATCCACCATGGCATTTAATAAATGGCATGATCTCATTGTCAATTGACGTAATGCACCATGATCAGGAAGCCTTGATCATCAGTTGAACAATGAACTAGCAATTAGAGGATTACTAGGGACTCTTTATCATTTAATATCAAACCTATATCAATGTTTCCGATCGACATAGTTATAGCATAGTATTAAACTTCTTATGAACTATATGAAATATGCAAATGAGTCATTTATTATTTTCCTCTAGGGCATATTTCCTTCAAATGTCACCTACCTAGCGGCAGGGGCTGGAGCATCAGCGCCGGCGGATACGCGGTCCCATCGTTACCGATCGGCGACACCCTCGAGCTCTTCATCCACCAGCACCGGAATGAGCTGTCGGAGGAAGAAAGATGACATTCGCACTGAACTCGGAGCAGTGGCCCTTCTTGCTCGCCGAATAGTAGCGAGCAAAGATGAAGGTGTTCGATGGGCCTGTTCGGGCAGCCCTCTTCAACAGGGACGGCCGACATGCGTTGTGGGACAGATGCAACTACTCGAAGGTGGTGGCCAACCTCAACGTTGGGCTACCGCCGCTGCCAAAGAAGTTGTTCTCCTCCCCGCCTACTGCTACGCTGTGGCCTGGGTCTTCTTCTTCCTCCCGCTGTGCAACCTCCAGGAGCCAGGCCTCCTCCTCATCGGCGCCGCCGTGTCGCGCCATGCTAGACATCTCCTTCTGGATGCCGAAGTCGGGCATCGCCCAGCCGGAGCCTACTTTGTTGCCGCTCTACCGCGCGGCGAAGAAGTTCAGGGTGCAGGTCGGCGTGAAGCTCGAGCCCGGCGTAAAGATAGAGCCTGGTGTCAAGGTCGATCCATCATCCGGATCTGCACCATCGCCACCTCCGGAGTAGTGGAGGGTGCGGTATAGCGTGCCGCCGGTCTAGCGCCGCCCGGAGGATGAAGGGTGGGCTGGGCTAAGCATCGCTCTGGCTTAAGTCTGTGGCGGAGGCCCGCATCATCACAGTCGATGAAGACAATGAAGACAACAGCGGCGAGGACGGCGGCAACGTCCTAGACTAGAGCGCCTTTGACTACTACGGTGGGCGTACTTAGGGCGTCGAGTAGGTAGGGCTAGTTTCATTCAAATATTGTGTAAAGGAATCAAAATTTGAATGAAACTTTCAAATTCCTCCATTCAAACTTTTTTTGTTGCTCTCCGGCGCTGCATTGAATATACATTCAAAATCCAGTAGCAGGAAAATCGAAAAATGGCGCAACACTTTTGTGTCGTGGTGCCAAACGCCACCAAACATAGGAGACGGTGGCGTGGTGTCGCACACCACTAAACACTAGCAATTGGTAGCGCGGTGACACGTCCATGCCACCAGCGTTCGGTGTAATGGTGGCGAGCGACGCGAAATTGGTGGCGTGGCGAATCCGCACCACCAAAGGCGAAATTGCCGCGCTACCAATGGCCTATTATGTACTGGTTTTAATAAATAAAAGTGTGTTTAATCAACCATAGAAGCAAATTCGAGGGTACATGGAAGCCTGAATTTGCTGAAAATTCATTACGCTTATCATGTCGAAGCAAACTCCAGTCGAACTGAACCATGTTGCAATATCAATGAAAAGAAGTTTAATGCCTAAGGAAGCAATAAAAAGAGTTGATAACACTATCTTGCATGTGTATTTACATACACAAGCTTGCAATATGCGGTACCATATGTGAATTTACCTTAAAAAAACTTAACAAGCGGGTAAAGTTTTGATCCATTTAGTCTGAATCCATGAGTTGGGTGCCACGCTGGACATGATAGGCTATGTTTTATTGGTTAAACACCTCTGATACTTAGTAATATCACATGATTTTGTCATTGGTTGCTATGAAACCGTCAGAGATAGCAAAAAATAACCCTGTTTTTTTCAAAATTACCTCATCATTGTCTCTTTCCCAGGACAGCCCAGAGCGAGCAGTTTATCTGAGGAGCCGACATGCCACTACGTCCTCGAAGCGGAGCATGTTGACGCCGCCAACACGTAGCTCCGACCGTTCGACTAGGAGGAGGCCTCGGCCTACGGTACCTTCTTTTTTACCCCTATTTTCACCCTTCAGGTGTAGGTTGACGTAGTGTTTAGGGAAGATGATCGCTAACAAATTAGGTCTCGATTTCGGATGGAATTTGTTGGACCAGCCCCAAACGTCGAGTACATTCCGACATATACGATGACGAAGCTCCGGCAAGATATCGCACCGCACGTACACCAATTCAGCTATGACCAAAGCTAGCAGATACGCAGCTGGATAGTTTCGGCTAGCCTCCGATCCATAACTTGCAGCATACAACACAAGACGAAAAACGATTAGCCAAAGGCCCGTGTCGGACCTTGTTTATTACCTCAACTCACGGTGTGGTGTTATAAGGGTACCGGTACATGTATTTATATACGGCAACGCACATAACGCCAAACCGATTTGGGATAGGACACCGCGTCCAACACGATACGGTAAACCGTATCCAACACGACGCTACCCGGAGACAAATCCGATTTACACTAGGATACTAGGAACCTACGTAGACTACGCGTAGACTACACGGAGCACACGACACCGTACCGGCGTCGGACGTGATTATCGCTAACAATTACCCCCCCTAAGCACGACGTGCTCATCTTCACAGCTTGAACGCCGATCCTTCCTCGCATCTCCAAGAACTTCAGTCGACCCAAAGACTTGGTCAGAATATTAGCAAGCTGATCATCGGTGCAAACATAGTTGACTTTAATCTTGCTCTACTCTACACACTCCCATATGTAGTGATACTTCGTATCAATGTGCTTACTCCTGTCATGATGCACCAGATTCTTGCATAATGAGATAGCAGACTTGTTGTCAATATTGAGCACCACTCATTCCTCTTCCATGTTCATGAGGTCACCAAGTAGCCTCCTTAGCCACACGCCTTAACACGTCACAGTCGCAGCTGCAATATACTCTGCTTCACAGGAAGACTGTGCCACTACTTTCTGCTTTTGTGATAGCCAACTTACCGGGCTTTTTCCGAAGAAATATGCCACACCCGAGGTACTCTTACGGTCGTCAACATCTCCTGTCATGTCACTATCACTATAGCCAAGTATCTTCACCTTCCCCTTCTTCTTCAAATAGACAACACCAAAGTTAGTTATCCCTTTGATGTACCTGAGTATATGCTTTACCGCCGCCCAATGCTCCGTTGTAGGTGCTTCCATGTAGCGACTCACAATGCCAACGGAATAGGCCAAGTCCGGTCTTGTGTTCACGAGATACCTCAAACTTCTGACCACACTCCTATACTCCGTTGCATCAACCGCGGGTGCTTTGCTTCTCTTGCTAAGTTTAAGCCGAGGATCCATAGGAACTTGAGTTGGATTGCAATCTTCCATAGCACAACTCTGGAGTATCTTCTTTGCGTACGCCTCCTGGCATAATGTGATCTCATCCGGCTTTTGATGTACCTCGATTCCAAGGTAGTAGCTCAATAAGCCTAGATCACTCATCTTGAATAACTCCTTCATCTGTAGCTTGAACTTTGCAATCTCCTTCTCATCCGCTCCAGTTATCAACAAATCATCCACATAGATGCCAACTAGTAGATGATCCCTTCCGTGTCCTCACTTATACATAGCATGCTCCAGTGGGCTCTTCTCAAATCCGAGAAACTTCAACGTATGATCAAGCTTGATGTTCCACGCCCGAGGCGCCTGTCGGAGCCCGTACAATGCCTTGTGTAGCTTCAAAACCTTGTGTTCTTCTCCCTCCTTGATGTATCCCGGTGGTTGTTTGACATAGACCTCTTCTTCTAACTCCCCATTCAAAAACGTGGATTTCACATCCATATGATGCAATTTCCATGATTCTTGAGCCTCGAGAGCCATAAGTAATCTCACTGATTCCATCCTTGCAACTGGAGCAAACACTTCTTCGAAATCCACACCTTGCTCTTGCATGTATCCTTTGGCTACTAGCCTCGCTTTGTGTTTCACCAATTTTCCTTTGGCATCTTTCTTGATCTTGTACACCCACTTGAGCCCTGTGGCTTTATGCTTGTTGGGTAGATCGACGAGCTTCCATGTATTGTTGTCGCGGATCGACCCCAACTCATCATCCATAGCTCGACGCCAACACTCCTCTGTGTTAGCCTCCTCAAACTTCATCGATTCCTAGGTGAGTAGACACCCACCCCGACCTCGTCCTCTTGCACATGTCGTCTGAATAGGATTTATCGTGTGAAGCGTCTCCAGCGGATACAAATCCATTACGTCTCGTAATTTTTCCGGAGTTGGCGGCCGTCTCCTCTCTTCCTGTACCATCGGCGGAGATGCCGGGTCCAATGCAGCGCTTGCCGCGTGACCTACTACGGAAGACGAAGCGTTCCCAGGCTCCAAAGACTCACCGGTCGTCGAGGCTGCTTGGCTGCCCGCTGCTGCACCTCCAGGCGGAGCACCTTCCGGCCCGCTTGGCCTACTGGCCGCTCTCATGGCTGGGCTGCGCACCTGGCTCCCTGGGCTTTCTGGCGGGATATCTCCAGGCCGAGCTGAGCCTCGGTCGGGCCTCCCTTGAGCGCCGGTTGAGCTCCCGCCTGAAGCGCTGCTGCCCGTATCGGGACTCTCGTGCGAGGAGTTGCCCCAGCTAGCGCTTGAAGCGCTCGCGTGCTCAGCCTCTTGGCCGCTTCCGCCATGCGCGCGTGTCCCGCGCAGACTACCTGGCGCACGTGCCGCACGTGGGCTGGCCTCGATGCTCCCGTCTGGAGCGCTCGTTCCGGATCCCCGGGCTCCAGTCGAAGCACTTTCATCTGCCGGTGGACCATCTGATCGCGGCGTCACTGAACCGTCTGAAGCAGCTTCTCCAGCTTCAATGTCTTGATCATCTGCATATACAACGTGAAATATCTCGTCTGAGACTGAGTGTACTAGTTCCGCGGAGCTCCAATTCCATGATTTCTCCTCCTCGAAGAGTACGTCGCGTGTGACAACCAATTTTTTGTTCACTGGATTGTACGTGCGATACGCCTTTGTACCGGCTTCATAGCCGATCATGACCATTGGAGTACTTCGATCCGCCAACTTGCTAGTATGCCCGGTCACTGTCTTCACATGCGCCACGCACCCGAAAGTGCAAAGATGATCAACTAAGGGCTTGCGTCCGTACCATGCTTCGTACGGCGTCATACCGACTACACTCTTAGTCGGCGCCCTGTTCAGCAAGTAGACGGCCGTACTGACCGCCTCGCCCCAAAACCTGCCTGGCATGCCTTTGCTTTTCATCATGCTGCGTGCCATGGCCACCATGGTTTGGTTCCTACTTTCCACAACACCATTTTGCTGCGGTGAATATGGCGCGGTGAGGTACCGCTGGATCCCATGAGCTTCACAAAACGCCTTGAATTCATTGGAGTTGAACTCACCACCCCGATCGGTACGGAGGGCCTTTAACTTGGCCTCGGCCTCAACCTTGGCCGCCATCTTCACGATCCGGAACGCTTGCAAAGCTTGATCCTTCCTCTTCAGCAACACAACCCACATGTATCTACTGAAGTTGTCGACGATGAGCAAGAAATACTTGTTCCTGGTGGTCGTCGCCGGCGTGATTGGTCCGCACAAGTCTCCATGAACCAACTCAAGAACTTTGCTTGCTCGATATTGTCACTCCCTAGGAAATGGGGCTCGCCTTTGTTTCCCAATAAGACAATCGTCGCACAATTGCTCAACAAGATCGACGCACGGCAGGCCGCGAACCATCTGTTTTTGTCCAAGTTGTCGTAGAGCTTCGAAATTGAGATGCCCGTAGCGTGCGTGCCACTTCCACGCCGAGTCTTCCATGCTTGACATCAAGCATATTGGATCCACCCGATCCAAGTTGAGGATGTAGAGTGTTCTTCGCTCTCTCCACCTTCATGATGAGTTTTCTCTCACGGTCGTATCCCCATAGGAACTTGTCCTTGAGCACAATCTCGCATCCACGCTCCGCAAGCTGACCAAGACTGATAATGTTGCTCTTCAACCTGGGAATATAGTACACATCAGTGAGTACCTTGTGACCGCCGTCCTTCAACTCAAACAAGACAGTGCCTCGTCCTTCTATCCCAACGGTCCTTCCATCGCCGAAACGAACCGTCCCTCCAACTGAGAGGTTTAACTCAGAAAACTAAGCCTTGTCGCCGGTCATGTGGTTGCTAGCGCCTGTGTCGAGGTACCATACGTGCGTAGCCGTATTCCTCATCCTATCATGAAGAAGAACCTTCTCTTCCTCGAGCTTGACGATCTCCGTGGCCGACTCCTGTGGAGGTGACTCTCCATTATCCGATTGCTCGCATACTTCGAGCATCATCATCCTAGGTCCATCATCTCCTTCTATCGCCATGAGAGCCTTCTCCGCTGGAGCGTTGCGACACTCCGATTTGAAGTGACCGAGCTGATTGCACTTATGACAGCGAAGATTCTTTTTGTCGAATTTCTTCTTTGGCTTCTTCCCATTACCCGACTTCTTCGTCGAGTTGGAGTCTTCCTTTTTTCCACCGCTGCCGGATGCACCATCGCTCTTCTCTCTAGCGTCTATTGCCTGCCATTGGGCACGCGTGAGCATGATATGCTCCTCCACTTTCGCGTCGCCGTAGGTGATCTTCATCCGCTCATCATGCGCCTTGAACCGTCCGACCAAATCATCCAACGTGACAGTCTTGAGATCAACGCACTGCTCGATCGCTGACACAACAGAGATGTACCGCGCCGGTGCGGCACGAAGGAAACGCCTAACCACCGAGATCTCATCCAGCTTCTTGTCCAGTCCGTGAATCCCATTGACTATTGTGGCAACCCTCGAGGAGAAGGCGTCCAGTGTCTCATCTTCTCCCACCTCCAGGTTCTTGAACTTCTTCTGAAAAGTTTGTAGGGTCGCCTCGCGCACACGCGCGTGCCCAAGATTGAGGATCTTGAGCGTGTCCCACACCTCCTTCGCAGATTTCTTCGAGATCAGGTGCTGCATCACGTCCATCGGCATCACGGAGCAGATGGCCGTAAGTGCCTGTCGGTCCTTGCGGTACTTCGACGCGTCCTTCTTGTACTCGTCGCCGCCTGGATCGACAGCCTCCCAGAGCTCGTTGGACTCAAGCGACCACTCCATCGTGGTCGCCCACACCGTGAAGTTGTCGCGGTTGTACCACGGGTACGTCGTCGACACCGACGCGGCCACGGCCGCCCCGGAATACTCGCCCGTCTCCTTCGCCATGACCTCCCATTACTAGGAGATTCTCCACAAGACTCTGATACCAATTGTTGGACCAGCCCCAAACGTCGAGTACAGTCCGACGTATACGATGACGAAGCTCCAGCAAGATATCGCACCGCACGTACACCAATTCAGCTATGACCAAAGCTAGCAGATACGCAGCTGGATAGTTTCAGCTAGCCTCCGATCGATAACTTGCAGCCACTACAGGAATGAAGGAAGACGCCGAGGGCCGACACCTACGCCGACGGCCAAATGTCGGTGCCGTCGGCGTAGGCCGCCTCCAGAATAGCCCACGAAGGAGACCGTCGGCGTAGGGTGGCCGTCGGCGTAGGAGGCCATACGCCGACGGCAGCCGTCGGCGTACTCCAGACCGTCGGCGTAGGTGGAGACACGTGGCCAGGAAGATTCCCGCCGTCACGGCGTTACTTATACGCCGACGGCTGCCCTCGGTGTACTCCAGGCCGTCGGCGTATACCTTTCAGACGCCGAGGGTAGCCGTCGGCGTATAGCCTGCATACGGAACGGATCGGACGGCGACACTGCACATCTTCCTCCTACCACCAGCCTTCTACGTGCCGCGGCAGGACGCAGTAGCTGTGGCTAGGTGATCCATTGTGCTCAGGCAAACAGTGCCCAAAGCTCGTCGGGAACCGGCGAAACCCACGCAGGCGGCCTGCCCTGCCGGAGTGCGACAAAATACACTCGATTGCTCCGTGGAAAACAGCGGCTCGATCTGGTCGCGTACTTTCTGCCCCACGATCATTGACGCCGGCTGCATGCCGTAGGCTTTCGTCCTGCTTCGCCTAGCTTAGCTCTACTCTACTAGTTTATGTTGCTCTCTGTACTTCGATGGCGTGCATGCACAGTGAAGAGTGTGAGGAACTAGTACATGACGCCGTATATGCACTGTCACGAACAAGAACAGTGAGGTGTTTGGTCAGTGAGGGTAAGGCATGAGAGGGGCTGGTTGCTCACAGTAGTCAACTCACATTGTGCCTTTTTCACAATGTTCAGTTCGGTTACCACTTTTTAGAGAAAAAGCGGTGGAGCTGTGTCTGTCAGCTTTACCCTATCGATATCTTTTATCCTTCTTTCCGGGGCGATTTGCCGCTGACACGCACCGCGACCCCAGTGGATGCATAGACTGTTGTGCTCTAGGGGGAATCATGCAACTCTAGTCGACGTTAGCATTATGCATGCATGCAGGCGATGCAGCAGCTCACTTAGTCATCTGCCTTTCTATACGCAAACTAGGAACAGCTGACGACGATGAAGTAGCATTCACTACAGGAATGAGCAAACACTTGGTGAAATCCAACTCCCGCTGCGGGTCTACCGGAGCCTATTTCATGGTAAAGTGGGCCCAACCTTTGCTTTCCATGTATATATGTTCTAGACAAACCAAAATAAAGTAGAAGATCCATCGGCGAGGCCTCGTACGGAGAAAGCTATAGGGGTAGATCTCCGAACCCCCTCTGTCTAGGGTTTCGCCGGATAAAGACCACCGGAGCATCGTCTAACGTAGGAAACATGCATGCATGTGTCCCTAACATATGTGTATAGGTGTGACCCAAGGATGGTACATGCAATATAGGTAGTTCCCGGGCATGGCCTTCTTCAGAGACATGGGCTGTTAACACTTGGTGAAATCCAGGATCTGTACGTGGAAACTCCCGCTGCGGGTCTACCGGAGCCTATTTCATGGTAAAGTGGGCCCAACCTTTGCTTTCCATGTATATATGTTCTAGACAAACCAAAATAAAGCAGAAGATCCATCGACGAGGCCTCGTACGGAGAAAGCTATAGGGGTAGATCTCCGAACCCCCTCTGTCTAGGGTTTCGCCGGATAAAGACCACCGGAGCATCGTCTAACGTAGGAAACATGCATGCATGTGTCCCTAACATATGTGTATAGGTGTGACCCAAGGATGGTACATGCAATATAGGTAGTTCCCGGGCATGGCCTTCTTCAGAGACATGGGCTGTTAACACTTGGTGAAATCCAGGATCTGTACGTGGAAACTCCCGCTACGGGTCTACCGGAGCCTATTTCATGGTAAAGTGGGCCCAACCTTTGCTTTCCATGTATATATGTTCTAGACAAACCAAAATAAAGCAGAAGATCCATGGGCGAGGCCACATACGGAGAAAGCTATAAGGGTAGATCTCCGAACCCCCTCTGTCTAGGGTTTCGCCGGATAAAGACCACCGGAGCATCGTCTAACGTAGGAAACATGCATGCATGTGTCCCTAACATATGTGTATAGGTGTGACCCAAGGATGGTACATGCAATATAGGTAGTTCCCGGGCATGGCCTTCTTCAGAGACATGGGCTGTTAACACTTGGTGAAATCCAGGATCTGTACGTGGAAACTCCCGCTACGGGTCTATCGGAGCCTATTTCATGGTAAAGTGGGCCCAACCTTTGCTTTCCATGTATATATGTTCTAGACAAACCAAAATAAAGCAGAAGATCCATCGGCGAGGCCACATACGGAGAAAGCTATAGGGGTAGATCTCCGAACCCCCTCTGTCTAGGGTTTCGCCGGATAAAGACCACCGGAGCATCGTCTAACGTAGGAAACATGCATGCATGTGTCCCTAACATATGTGTATAGGTGTGACCCAAGGATGGTACATGCAATATAGGTAGTTCCCGGGCATGGCCTTCTTCAGAGACATGGGCTATTAACACTTGGTGAAATCCAGGATCTGTACGTGGAAACTCCCGCTGCGGGTCTACCGGAGCCTATTTCATGGTAAAGTGGGCAAAACCTTTGCTTTCCATGTATATATGTTCTAGACAAACCAAAATAAAGCAGAAGATCCATCGGCGAGGCCTCGTACAGAGAAAGCTATAGGGGTAGATCTCCGAACCCCCTCTGTCTAGGGTTTCGCCGGATAAAGACCACCGGAGCATCGTCTAACGTAGGAAACATGCATGCATGTGTCCCTAACATATGTGTATAGGTGTGACCCAAGGATGGTACATGCAATATAGGTAGTTCCCGGGCATGGCCTTCTTCAGAGACATAGGCTGTTAACACTTGGTGAAATCCAGGATCTGTACGTGGAAACTCCCGCTACGGGTCTATCGGAGCCTATTTCATGGTAAAGTGGGCCCAACCTTTGCTTTCCATGTATATATGTTCTAAACAAACCAAAATAAAGTAGAAGATCCATCGGCGAGGCCACATACGGAGAAAGCTATAGGGGTAGATCTCCGAACCCCCTCTGTCTAGGGTTTCGCCGGATAAAGACCACCGAAGCATCGTCTAACGTAGGAAACATGCATGCATGTGTCCCTAACATATGTGTATAGGTGTGACCCAAGGATGGTACATGCAATATAGGTAGTTCCCGGGCATGGCCTTCTTCAGAGACATGGGCTATTAACACTTGGTGAAATCCAGGATCTGTACGTGGAAACTCCCGCTGTGGGTCTACCGGAGCCTATTTCATGGTAAAGTGGGCCCAACCTTTGCTTTCCATGTATATATGTTCTAGACAAACCAAAATAAAGCAGAAGATCCATCGGCGAGGCCACATACGGAGAAAGCTATAGGGGTAGATCTCCGAACCCCCTCTGTCTAGGGTTTCGTCGGATAAAGACCACCGGAGCATCGTCTAACGTAGGAAACATGCATGCATGTGTCCCTAACATATGTGTATAGATGTGACCCAAGGTTGGTACATGCAATATAGGTAGTTCCCGAGCAATGTACGTGGAAACTCCCGCAAGGTTAGAGTAGTACTTCAGTACCCATGATTTCTCTTTTCCCGATATCAGCTTGTCGATAAGAGCGGTCTGCGTGAGTGACAGGATAACCAAACCTTCTCATGCATGTCTCTCCTGCAAGGGATGGGTCGTGTGACATGCTCCCCCATTCCCATCACCTGTACTATCACCTACCCAACACCGTACTGTTCGAGACTGCGCACAAGCCATGAACCACTGCAAGTCTGCAGCTTCGCTCTCGTACTTCTCACTGTCGCTTAGAGCAACATAAACTGAGAGATAAAGCTGCAGTGCATTAGCTTTCGCCAGAACCCTGGTGGCCCGGCAGGGCTTCGCGATTTCCCAACGCGTTTTGGCCACTGTTGGCTCGCCTCGACTGCGTGAGCGTAGCGCAGAGCTCTGGGAGGGGCAGCTCACCTGCCGAGGCACGGATGCAGTATCACCTCTGAGCCATTAATATAGTAAAACCCCTCATTAATATAGTTTTTTGTTGCAAAAAAAAATCAAAAAAAAATTCGAAAAAAAAAAACAAAAATAGCCTACGCCGACGGCCACGGCTATGCCGACGGCCAGGCCGTCGGCGTAGCTAGGGCTCCTATTAACCGGGCCGACCGGCCCCTCCCGCGCCCGACCCCTCTCTTTCCTCCTCTTCCAACACCCGACCCGACCCCGCCGCCGGCCTCCCCCATCCGCCCGCACGCACCGGCCGCCGCCGCCACCCCTCCCGGCACCGCCCGGCCTCTCCCCGCGCCCGCCCCGCCTCTCCCCGCGCCCGCCCCGCCTCTCCCCGCGCCCGCCCCGCCTCTCCCCGCGCCCGCCCCGCCTCTCCCGTCCTCTCCCCGCGCCCGCCCCGCCCCCGCCGAGCTAGCCGCCCCGGCCAGCCGCCCCGCCGAGCAGCGCCCCGCCCCGGCTAGCCGCCCCGCCGAGCAGCGCCCCGCCCCGGCCAGCCGCCCCCGCCCTGCAGCGCCCCGCCCCCGCTGCAGCCCCGCCGAGCCAGCCGCCCCGGCCAGCCGCCCCGCGCAGCCCCTGCCCCCGCCGCAGCACACTGCAGGTAATAAAGTTAGTTTAGTTTAGTTAGGTGTAGTTAGTTTAGTTTAATTAGTTAGTTTAGGTAGTGTAGTGTAGTTAGTTTAGTTAGGTTAGTTAGTGTAGTGTAGTATACTTAGTTAGTTAGGTTAGTTAGTGTAGTTAGTTAGGTTAGTGTAATTAGTTAGGTTAGTATAGTGTAGTTAGTGTAGTGTATGATTTAGTGTAGTGTGCTACAATAAAATTCTAGGTAGTGTAGTGTAGTTAGTGTAGGTTAGTGATAATAGTAGTGTAGTGTAGGATTTAGGTAGTGTATGATAATACTTGTATTAGTTTTATAAATTTAGAAATAGGATTTTAGTGTAGTATAAATTAGAAATAGGATTTAGTTATAAAAAAAGATGTTTATGGTGAAAGTAAGCGCATGCACTAGTCAAATAAGATAATGTGCTGCAATGAAATTCTAAGTAAAAGTGGTCAAATAAATTATTTTTTTGCACTTTAGTTCTTTATGGTGAAGTAATATTGTTATACCACTATTGTAAAAAAATTATGTTCACTTGCATGACTAATTGGTTTTGTCGCTATGCAGGCGATGCTTTGAGGTGGACACGGGGGACGGCGTCGCGGGGGTGTTTGACGGGGCGTCCCGGATCTTCTTCGACGATTCTCTCACGCGTCTAGGGTATAAATCTCCCTCCCATGTACCTAGGTTTTATTTTTGTGTCTAGATCACCGAGTATGTCGCGTTACCTAGGCGTCTCTTCCCGACCGTAAGAATTACGTGGATAAATATGCATTAGTGGTCTCGCATATTATGAACCGTAACTCTTACGGCATTTATCGGGACAGCCGGCGGATGCATAGTTGAGTACGTTTTCCTTGTTCTACTCCGTTCCGAGACAGGATTTCGGCAACACCTCCCCGTTGTTCTCCGGATGCACATACTTCTTAATTGTCAACATACTTTCTTATTTGCATTATGCCTTTATACTTAGTATTTATTTGCATTATGCCTTTATACTTAGTATTTATTTGTCAACATGCTTAATTGTTTTCTCTTTCTCAATGCAGGTGATTGAACAATATGAGCAGTGGCAAGGCAAACTCGGCGACCTTGCTTAAGGAGATGCACCAGCGCAAGAAGAATGTTAGACGGAGTGGGAGAGAGCCGACTCCCAATCCGCGTTACCCCGATCTTGCCGCTGCGGGAGGAGGACGAGGACGAGGGGGACGACGAGGACGAGGTGGCGGGGGAGGAGTGGACTTTGACCCACCACCCTCCGCTTCTGGCGACGTTGCTCCTGAGTTGTTCCTGGAGGGGCCGTCTAGAGGGGACGACTTGGACTCTAGACACGAGTCGGACTCTAGACACGAGTCGGAGTCTAGACACGAGGTGGAGGACAAGGACGAGGACGAGGGGGACGCGAGGCCGAAGAAGTTGAGGACTCGTGGGGAATCGGGCGTCCCCGATGAGAGGAAGGAGCCTAGGACCCAGGAGGCGAAGACCCTCATCATTCCTGATGGCGTTAGGTAAGTGTACTAATTTGGCAATTTTGAACATGTCATTTCATTTTGGTCATAAACAATTTGGCATGTGTACTAATGTTTGATTTATGTGCAGCAATTGGACATTTGCACCGGGGAGCAAGGGCCGCCTACCTAACAGCATGGTTGGAGCTCTGCTTAGGAAGTTCTGGCCGGGGAAATACACTTCCCTCGACATGGTCCCCGGTGGCGAGCCGAAGCTAGCCACTACTTGGGCAGACTACCAGGCTGCTCCGGGAGTAGGCTTCAGGACAGCTGCTGAGGCTGTGATCACCAAGTTTTGGGTAAGACATATTTCTCGAGTTTCATTCATAGTGATGAACCAATGTGCTAACTCATGACTCTCACAATTGTTTTATGCATGATTGAAGTGCTTTTATCGCGTGGATGAGGAGGATGCGCAGAGGGCGGACCGGACTTTGCTTGGAGCTTGTGAGAAGTTGACACCGCAGGTGTGGTACAACCATAAGGTAACGGCCGCTAGTCAGTTCTGGGCTGAAAGGGGAAAGAGGGTCAAGAAGGAGGACATTGTTGGTCGGAATCCTAATCCCGACTTCGAGATGTCGCTGGATGACTTCATGTCGGTGAGTGAAATGTTAATGAGATCCTATATTGCTGTTAACTTGCCATTGCATTATCTTGAGTTGAGTACTGCATTTTCAGGTTGTCCCTGAATGGGCTGAGGCGCATCGAGAGGCATGGGCGGAGCTGGTTAGTACGAGGTGGCTCAGGGCAGACGAGGAGTTTGCAGCCGTGTCGATGCGGAACTCGGATAACCGAGGCGACGGTGGAACACACTGTGCGGGAAACCACAGTTTTGATCGCTTCAGGGGGAAGATGGTATGTACATACATGGAATCATGCATAACATTTATTTTCTCGTCATGTTCCTACTTTTTACGCATAACATTTATTTTCTCGTCATGCAGGTGGCCGAGGCACCGCCAGGGGTGGAGATTTACGATGTCTTGGTATATGACATGATGCGGAGGAAGAAGCCCGCACCCTCGGCGCCTCCGGACGCCCCCCCCCCCCCAGTACTACGGCAAGGCCGGGGAGCAGATAGAGGACTACTGCCACATGGTGCAGTCTCGTCACCCGGAGGTGGATGACCCTAGACGCGCGGAGACCGACGAGGAGTCGTTGGTCCTGTCGGGGCACGGGTTGCAGCATGGCCGTCTCAAGGTGCTTAATTCAAAGGTCAAGCATTCCCTCACCACGAGCTTCACGCGCCTCAAGGCGGTCCTCACCCCTGACAGCGCCCCTATCCCGCCTCGTGACCAGCCTCGTCGACCCAGATATGATGTAAGTTTTCCTCATTTCCATCCTCTTTGCGACTTTCGGTCCTGCATGGATAAGTGCTGATGATATTCATTGTTTGTGAAATGGTAGGCTGCTTTTGAGGCGGCCTTCGATGCGGCTCATGAGCAATATCAGGAGGCCTTTCGGCTGCACCAGGAGGCGACTCAGGCCTACATGGCGTATCTACATGTAAGTCTGAACCTTTCTTTTTGAAAAAGATGAAAGTCCCACTTCCCCTAGCTTGAAAAAGATGACAAGTCCCACATCTAAACTATCTTGCAGGCGTCGATGATGGCTATGCGATCTGGAGCGAGTTTCGATGTAGGGGAGCAGCCTCCTCCCATACCGGGGCCGGCGCCATTGATGCCGTCGAGGGAGACTTTCGCCAGGACCTACTACGCATCGACGGCGGTAAGTTCTTTTTGCCAAACCAATGGTTGCCGCTTTCCTTTGCCTCGCAAGTTGCTAACATCTAGAGAACATGTAGGGAACGGCAGCTTCCGCTGCCTCGCGGGGTGGGCGTCAGATCACACCGGTCCATCCCGATGGTCCTTCTCCTGGCCGTTCTGGTGGTGCTACTCCTGGTACTTCTCCTGGCGGTTCTTCTGCAGCTTCTACTGGGCGTAATTTTGCAGAACATCGGCAACCTACTTTCACTAGGGGAGATCTCGGGTTCACCCCGACCCCGTCTCCAGAGTAGTAGGGATTTCCGCCTTGAGATACTATGTGTCGCTACTTGCATGTCGATACTTGCGTGTTGGTACTTGTGTGTTGCTACTTGTCTGTCGTGTCGCTACTTGATCATCTATGTATGCCATCTACTTGATCATCTACTTGTGTGTTGCTACTTCTCTGTCGTGTCGATACTTGTCTCGGCGTAGAGGGTATCATGTGCCGACGGCGGTGTATGGCACTTGCAACAGATTTCTGTGTATGGCATATATGTTTTTATATATATTTATGTGCATTTGATGATGTGGAACTAGCAAATCTGCAGGGGAAAAAAAAATCTGGCCCCCCATACGCCGAGGGCATAGCCGTCGGCGTAGAGGTGACCATAGTGGCCCGGGATAAGCCCTACGCCGAGGGCCAGGCCGTCGGCACAGGCCACCCTCTACGCCGAGGGCTATGCCGTCGGCGTATGCCCTCGCACGGATCGCCTCGCTGCCGGCCACGTGTCCCTATACGCCGACGGCTATGCCGTCGGCGTATGCCCTGCTGCCGTTTGGCCTGACCTGCGCCGTGATCCAGTACGCCGAGGGCCAGTACGCCGAGGGCCCCTCCTGCCGTCGGCAAAGCTCCAGTACGCCGAGGGCCGCCGCTACGCCGAGGGCCAGCACGCTTCCGCCGAGGGGGGTCTACGCCGAGGCCATACGCCGAGGGCAGCCCTCGGCGTATCATACGCCGACGGCAGTTGTCTATACGCCGATGGTTTAAAGCCGTCGGCATACTGGTGCATTCCTGTAGTGAGCATACAACACACCACGAAAAACGATTAGCCAAAGTCCTGTGTCGGATCTTGTTTATTACCTCAACTCACGGTGTGGTGTTACAAGGTATCGGTACATGTATTTATACACGGCAACGCACATAACGCCAAATCAACTTGGTGTAGGACACCGCGTCCAACACGTTACGGTAAACCGTATTCAACACGACGCTACCCGGAAACAAATCCGATTTACACTAGGACACTAGGAACCTACGTAAACTACGCATAGACTATACGGAGCACACGACACCATACCGGCGTCGGACGTGATTATCGCTAACAGAATTGGTCTTTTTGGTTCGTATTTACGTTGCAAGTAGTGATTTTTTCTTTGCAAAAGCATGTGTGCATGATCACCTGTTTGGGTACACCCACAATCTTAGTGTACTAGTGGATTGCATATATGTTTACTGAGTAGATGATCATGATGAACATTTCGTTCAAAAAAAAGTTTGCAGTTGTACCCAAACAAGAGATGACACACACACATGATTCTGCTAAAAAAAGACCAGCAAAATCACTGTTTGCAACGTAACTACAACCCAAAATGTTCAGTTCAATCGGAAATTGAGACCTAATTTGCTGGCGATTATCGGGCCCTAAAACCTACATGTACCCACAACCAAACGATGGAAAACAGAGGTAAATAAAGGGTACCGTGGTTAGGAGACTTCTCATGGTCAAACAGACGAAGTTGTATGTCGGAATGCATTGTGTGACGGCGGTAGCGACATGGAGACATGCATAGTCGTCTGTCGGCGCCTCAGACTAACCACTTGGTTCAGGCCTGTTCTTGGGAATTAAGGAGATGACGACAAGAGGCGTGGAAAGGATAATAGTTGCTTTTTCTGTTTTGCACGGTCTTAGGGCAACCAACGGCTTAATCATGTGATATCAGGGTGTTTTTGCAAGAAAACATAGTATGACATGTCCAGCGTGGTTGATGGATTCAGACTAAATTGACCAAACTTAACTCGCTTGTCAAGTTAGTGTACCGCAATACCGTGTGAATATTATTTTCTATTGAGGAAACAAAGCGCGTAATTCTGTTACTTCAAATCCGTAAATTGTTTCCTAAAACAACAGAAGAAAACTTCAAATAGGGTATTAAACACACTTAATTAGCTTTCCCACATATGTTTTCTTAATGATTCACGTAATTATTTACCCAAAGTAGTTGTGGAAACCTAACACATCTAGTGCAAATACCCACCAATTACCTAGGTGCGCTTTGTACCGGAAATTAACTTTGGCCCATTGGAGCACATGATCCTGCCACCGTAAAAAACATTTAAAAATGTTCAAAAATCCAAAAATTTTGGCACATACAGCTTGATATTCCATGTGGGCACGCAAGTTTTAAAGAAAATTGACATTTTGTAGAGAAAAATCTACTGAAAAGCTCTTTTTAGCACCGAACTGTTGAGTTTTTTATACACGACACAATTGTTTTTTGGTGAAACAATTTTTCTTGTGGGTTCTTAGAATGTGTGCCTGAGAGGGTGTCATGGCGTTCCAGAGCTTGGACACACGATCATGTGCAATATATCACATATCCATGCACTCTTATAAAACAGGCCTTCGCACACGGCTAAAATGACTCATTTCACATAATTTACCAAATAGTCATTACACATGCATGGGTGTGCCATGGGTCTTCACATCGTAGACCGTTTAATACATCCAATTTTTTTCCATATTTTGGAATGTGAAAATAAATAAAATAATTTACTTTTGATTTATTTTCTTGGATTGAAATTCACAAGGTATTGACACCTTTTGAGCTTCAATTAAAACTCTTTAAGAGATTCAAATAAAGTCAAGGTGTAAGAGTTGATATGATATACTCATAAAGGTTTTGGTATTCAAATATAATGATAGAAAAACTATTTTAAATTGGGTTTTTACCTTGTGAAAATATCTATTTGAGAAATCAAAAACCCAAATATGTTCTAAATTTATTTAAAATACTCATATAATATATATTGCATAATAGAATTTTCAAAAGATTTTATCTTAAATAAATTTCATGCTCTAATTTTAATATAGATTTTTTTACTATTTTGTGGGGTTTGATTCTACTTTAGAAGAGCAATTCTAAAACACAAAACCTATTTATGAAAATATGCATAAATAGCGGTATAGTCCAAATGCACAAAAATTATTTGGTAAATTTTTTAGGTAATAAGTATTTTAAATGTCCTAAGACACTATTTTGTATTTTCTAAAGTTTTGGAAAAACTATTTGAGGTTCTTACTGAAGTTAGAAAAGAAAACCAAAAAATAGACCGAACCGGCTGCTAAAGCAATCGGCCCAACCCCGACAGTTTAACTTTTAGGGCCTGTTTGGATTACTACCGTGGCCTGCCCAACCAATTTATTGGTCGTTGACCCCTGGTAAAAGCCCCGTTTGGATCGGTACCAAAGATTCCCAACCAAGCCAATTTTTTGGTCGTTCCGTTCAGTTTACACGCCCGCGCGTTGGCGAGGTGTTGGCGGCCAAATCCTTCGCCAACTTTTTGGCGAGCCAATTTTGGCAAGGCTGGTTGGGGGCTGGATCCAAACAGCCCATTACCTCTCACCGACAGTTGGGTTGTCTCCCACCCGCGAACCGCCCATGCCCACGTCGCCAATGATCTCCACCTCTACCACCCTAACATCTCAGCTTCGGTCATTTCTTTAAAGCCCTCAAACCTCTCTCCAATTTTGCTCCGTTGCATCCTAAAAGCGTCGCTAGTCTGCTCCAAATTTTCTCACCAGAGCCTGCCTCTGCTGCCGCCTAACCTTGATTCCAGTGAGGTAAGCCAGTACCCGAGCCCGAGACTGCACACATTCTTCTCCCACGTGTCCTTGCACACATCCTAACGCTATTCTCCGTTTGAATCTTGAGATGAAGCAACGATTGCATCCATGACCAAAGGTCACTGTCGCCTAGAGCTACTCCGGGTGCCTCTTCACGCTGTTCTAGGATGAAATTGACGATATCACCCCTTCTTTGAGGTACACTCAATCATACGCGCCACATTGACCACTCCATGAAGCCCCGGAACCACTGGTTCACCATCGCCGTCGACGCACGAGCCTAGCACCACCATGTCCATCAATTCCAGTGACCTAATCGGTCATTGCCGGTGTGACCCCAGGCTCTACTCCCAGCCGTTTGATTTCCATGAAATCCCGCTTCCTTACATGATGGGTTACTACCTTGTAGATGACATCTATTCTCCATGGGTCACGTTTGTGAACACAATCCGGCGTCCTCAAGGCCTCAAGAGATCTCGCTTCTCAAGAATGCAAGAGTCAACAAGGAAATATGTGGAGAGAACTTTCGGTCTGCTTTAGAAGCACTTTGTCATTGTTCCTGGCCCTGTTGAGGATTGGAAACCCGGCGTCCTATGGCATCTAATGACATGTTGCATTATCTTGCATAACATGATCACTGAAGATGAGCGTCAAATTGTAGAGAACTATCAGTACATCTCTAATAGGGATCCTGTTGATCCGGAACATGATGTAAACATAATACATAGATTCCTCGCAGTGCATTGAAGCATCAATGACAGAGAGATTCATACTTGTATGGAAGATGATCTTGTTGAGCATCTGTGGCTAATCCACATCAATTCATAGTTGTGCTTTTACATCATTTCAGCCCTTCATGCTCTTAACGTCATTTGAAGCATTCTTGTGTTTGGCGTAGAACAACTCGGTTTGTAAACTTAAACATTATTCGTTCACAATCATGCTATTTTACTTCATTGGTTTGCTTGCATGTATTTGGCGTTTAATATTTTGGTTCCTCTCCAAAAAAAATATAGGATTTAATTATAGGGATCGGCTAGGAACCACTTTTTTGGGTTTCATACCTGACATACCCAACTTGTTTAGGAAAGAGGCTTTGATGTTGATGATTTTGATATTGGCTAGGATCGGTATTCTTTAGAGGAGCAAATAAAGGGAGTTAAAGGATAAGGGACTGTATAGGGGGCTAAATTATAACGGATCACCTAGATTACCTAAGGTACAGAGCTACTTCGAGTATGGTACATGTGGTTCCTAAGATGTTTTTGCCTAGTTGGTCCTGGCTCCTAAGAAATAGCTTCCTGGAGAATTTATGACTATATAAGTTTTCCATTTGTAGTCTTGCTTTTTTGGGCTTGCTGGCCTAAAGAAAGAATTTTCCAGAAAAGCCCTAGATCTTTTGTACTATGACAATTTCTAGTACTAAGGATTATACATATAAAAATTATAGTAATAAAATTTGTAGTCCTGAGGCATGACTAGAAATTTATGTTTGTTGTTTATTATTCCACATATGCAATTAGGTTTTCTTTCGAATCTCACATTCAGATCTAATACAATTATATCTTATAAACTCAATCAAGAACATGAAAATATTATAATAAAAATATTTATAATTGCCTCTTGGACATATTTCCAACATTCTATCACTTGTAATGGAGTTAATAATCTAGTTTTAATTTAAACATCTTACACCTATGACATTTCATTGTTGTTCATACTTGGCTTGTGGTAAAGGCTTTCTCAAGGACCCGACAAGAATAGCTCCAAAGATGAAAAAGGGAGATCGTCCACAGATGGGCATGCCACAAGGTATGTGCAAGCCTCAGTTGTTCTATTCCTTACCAACTACATACCCATAATTTCCTTATAACTTATATTGCATTGCACGCCACAGCTGAGGGACAGATGTCGCCTATGCAGGGATCCACGTGGATAAGTGATGACAATGAGATCAACATGGACGATCTCGCTTCTTAGGGGACTTTTATGGCCTTGCTTACTACTCCTCCACCAGACCCCACACAGCAATCACAGATCGGCCACCAGGAGCACAACACTCAGTACTATCGATCGCAACCCAACAGGTATATGTGGACGCTGCCTCCGCCGCGAGGACCACCACGTGCTCCACAACGTCACTGATCTATGTGATCTTTGTATCTTAATAATTTATATTAATGATCGCATTAGACATGTATGATCTTTGTATGAGACACATATATATATGTAAGCATGTTTGCGAGACTCATTCTACTACTACCCGCATATATTTGATGCGCGAACAACTTACTCCAGCCAATGTGTTCTAGCCGATTAATGTTTGACGCAAGAACATATATTTTATGCGCGAACAAACTACCTCCTGCCAATGTCACCGCTAGTTCATTCCCTCTGATTATTTCTCGCCGCTTCTTTCCCTCCTTTTCCTTCCGCGTGTTCTTTCCCGCTCATTCTTTCCTGTCATTTCTTTCCCGCCAATTCTTTTTCGCCTATTCCTTTCTGCATGTTCTTTCCCGCCATTTCTATTCTTCATGTCCTATAATACTACCTAAACTTCAGGTCTAGCTCATTGTATCCTGCCGAAGATGGCTCCTCCTGATCGTAGTTTTACCACACTTATGTCCATCCAACTTTTGCAGGTTGCCACCAAATTTATAAGGAACAATGAGAAGGTTCCATTTCAGGAACTTGTCAACACTCCCAGCCTCCTCCTTGAGGTTGCTAGAGATTTCATTCGGAGAGGTACAGGGTACCAATCTCGCAGCTAGAAAGAGGTCTAGGCAGAATTTCTCAATATTAACATGTATCCAGTCCTTGGTCTTACAGAAAGGTAAACCAATTAAAGAGACTGAATCCTTCAGTTGCCTAATTTAGCAGTAAAGAGAACACTTTTGAGAAAGAAAGAATAAAAGATTTTATCTTGACATGTAGCTGTACACCTAGAACCTTATTTATGTTTGCTGTGTTTTGTTGGGAGCAGAACAGTAACTGCTGAATCAATTCATGCAGCAACTCCTAATATGGTTATTTTAAAACCTTATGAACATGTATGTAGCTTCCAAGTATTTTCAGTCAAGTTTGTTCTGGCTGGTGATATTTACCAATCCTCTAGATTTTCATATATTGCACTCTACCATTAATATTAAAATTTAATATGCTGATCTTGGCAACATTTCTTTTGCAATGGGTTAGTTGATGGTGTCACTTATTATTTTGACTATTGTTTAGAGTTAATCAACATACCATGTTCCTTGTATCCAGTTGGTTGTGTACTAACTGAATTTTGGTACTACGCATTTCAACAGGGAGGGATCAGGGCAGCAGCACACGGTGCTGAGGAGGAAGAGGGGTGCTGGATTGTGTGAGGGGGCTGGCCGAGTGTCTCGGTGGAGGGTGTCCTGGCTGTGGGATTGGTGGACGAGTATTTCTCACAGGCGATGTCCACAAATAAGGCTCAGTACACGAACGAGACGAGCCCTTTCAGGTGATTTCGATACTCCTAAAACTTGCTATCAAAAATGTTTGCCATATTCATAATGGATCATGACATCTATAGACATGCATAACCCAAAACGCTGAAAGTACTCACATGTTTAATCATGCGTAAATGGCAGTGCATGTTGTACCGTGTGGCACTGCTTCTATGTGCTAGTGAGACAGTTTTGGACCTGTTTGTTTGGTTGTCGTAGCTTTCGTAGTATATCTACTAGTTTCATTCAAACTTTTGTTAGCCCGGTTTTAGTTTTAGTTTTTTGCTTTGCTAGTTGTACTTTGCGTCGTTTCGAAGCCTTCTTATAATACATGTAACACATATTTGGAGGTGTGTTCAAGAAACTATTAGCATACTAAACATATCCAATGATCAAGTGTTGAATGCATAATTGGTTAATTTGTTATCATATGGCATACCAATTAATTTGGTTTCTGTTTAAGTTGTAGGGCAGAAGGTGATCTTGTAAACGGCGGTGCTGGAGCATGTGGAATGAAGCTACCTGAGAGGAGGTTGTTGGCTTGCACACTGCAGCAGTAGCATGCTCTGACTGGCCGATGTTGGCCATGCCTGACTGGTTTCGTCTTCAAGAAGGTAGTACTCATGCAATAATCCTGTGTTTGTTGTGATGAATGGGTTGTGGACTATTGATTCGTTGTACTGCTTGCCTGAGGGGATTTGATCAATAGCAGATATCTTTTGAGTGATATGTGCATGCATTCTGATTGTGGTTGATTTGGCTGAACAGAATTAGCTTACTTTGTGTTGCATTCTCATAGAGTTGCCTACTTGCTTAGCATAGAGGGATATTTTGGGTGTGCCCAAGTTTATTGCTTCCTACACTGATTCTGTACCTTGTGAGCAAATTATTGACACATCTTTTTTATGGAATTCAGGCGAGCATCATGTGAGTCGTAGATGCTCATAAAGGACCATCACACATATATTAGGGAGAGTAATAGTAGGATGTGTCACTGTAACCCTTTTTCCTCATCTATGTCATTATTTTTGGTCGGCTGCATGAGCTGCATTCTGCTGTTGATGGAATTTAATAGATACTCATCAAGGCTATCAAAGATGCACTTGTGATGCCAGTAGTAGGACGACGACATTCCGTTTTCACCACCTCAGTTGGTTAGTTGTTGGTCTGCATGCAAACTACACAACAGTGACTCATTTAGCAATTATATCATCGCTCCTCGCATATTATTGTGTCCTAATTCTTTGCGGGCTGTATGATTTGCATCTGGCTTTAAATATGGATGAATAGTAAATTCGGGAAAGTTAGAAACTAGCCGAGTGTTTTTTGTTTTGCATCTTGCTATCACATTATTTTCTTTGGCACCATATCTTGTTATTCTCATGAATCACTTCTTAGTTATTGCATATCGTCTCCTCCTTTAGATGAAACATGAGTAGTCTCCACTAGCATACAAGGTCTTAGAAAGCATTCCGCTCACTGTTCCAGTTCGCATATGCATAGTTTGTATGTGGAGGCTAACATGTACTGAAACAATGCCATCTCAGCATGCAGGGTGCGACACTGCTCCTCGAGGATGCACCTTAAACCTGCGGTGTTACCTCTGCCCTGTAGCCTCATCGGCGATCAGGTTAAGCTTATCTTGCTCCCAATGGAAAGTCAATTTTGTGGTAATGCCTCCGTCAAGCTTCGACATACTCAAGGTAATGGGCTGGGTCTCCCAATATGCCACGCTGCCTCCCTCTTGACGTGCCACTGATTGTACCGTGAGATTGATGAATCGTGATAGTGTGGATGTGAACAGAATTTGAGTTAGCACATTCTAGGTGTACATGTGTGTTGTCATGTTGAATCTGGTGTTGCTGTGGCGGATTGCTTTGTTGTTATCTGATGGTTAGTGTGATTCACTAGGACGCTGCTTATATTTTGTGATGCATGTCAGCGGTCTGTGGTATTTATTTGTTTTTTGGCATGTTTGCTGGACCTGTAGGTTTGTATTCAACTCAGATTTATGTTGATAACTGTATTCGTGCCAACCAGTTGTATTAGTAGTCTGAGATAGTATTGCTACTGGTCATGCATGTCTTGCTGGGAGTACATTTATGTATTTGGTTCCTATGCTCTAGTATAGGACATGTGAAGATTGATTCAATTTAAATGCTCTATTATAAGAACATGTCAAGATTGATTCAATTTAAATGCTCTATTATAAGAACATGTCAAGATTGATTGAAAACACTTGGTGTAAAACAATTTATTTCATAGGATTGTCTCGTAATGCTATTTAATCAAGTTCCATAATCTTTTGTGGCGTGGTGGTGTGGTTACAGCACAACATCATATTTCTGTTTTGTGTACATATTCGCTTGATGCCTTGATTATTCACTAAAATCGTACTATATGTTTGATTACATCTAACTGGTATTTAGATTTGGTAGTTTCTATTAGTACTATCTTTACAGTTTCTCACGCGACCAAACACCAATTGCCAATGGTATAACAGATTCTGAGTGCGGATTTGGTACCCAGGGGTTTTGTTGCCCTCCTCCGATACCACCGTAGATATGGCGTGTCAGATCCATCACCCGATGGCAATCAGCATAAAGCAGCAATCACCAATCAGCCTTGTGATCATAGTACCTTCACGCTAGCTGATCAGTGATCGCACTCGAATGTACGAATGCGGCAGTATATGCAAACCATTGTACCATATACAGGCAACGTGCAGGGAGGCCGTACAGGGCCAATCCAACTTGTTTCTGTCCGTACACTCTGGCGCAGACCCATGGTTCCGGGTTGCTTCATGTGCGCACGAGCATGTAAGAATTCGCGTGATGATACTTTTGCATTCTACGGAATAAAATGTGGAATGTATGTGATGGAAATAAAATGCGTTTGTACGTGACTGATATAAAATGTAGTATTTTTCTGTTAGCGACAGAAATAAAATAATGTTCATATACGACTAGAATAAAGTTTGGTGTTGTTACGTATGCAGTGAAAAGAAATGTGCTTCCGTTGGCAATGAAAATAAAATACGTTCCATACGTAAACGGAAATAAAAATATGGTCCATTCGCGACCGATGTTGTCCGCACATGATGGAAATGAAGTGTGATCTGTACGTTGATGGAAATAAAATTTGCCCATTCTTCTGGATAGTGTTATTTCACATTTGAATTTGAAACCTGATTTCTGCATAGGCAGGGCTGAAGCATGTTACTGCCCCGTTATCACCATTTCACGATTAAATGCTATAATCTAGGGCCATACAAAGAGAGTACTAATACCACATAACTTGCTCCAGCCTGCCCATAATTTTTTGGATTTAGTGTCATCACATGCAGAGCGCATGTAATGCAGGATCCCTCGTCTTCATGCGCCATTTACCAGGGTGTAATTTACTAGACATGGATATCCTCACCACATTTACCAGCTGGACCCCTCCTATTTCCTGCGCCACCCCTCACTCAAAATTTGAATATGTCTTCCCTCCAAACCTTGCTCTATAAGTATAAGCTTAATATCGCTAGAGCCGCGTGCGGTTAGCGCGTGACTTGCAACTTGGACCTTGGCGAGGCGTGGCGTGGTGAGCTGTTTTTCCGTCCTCGCTGTCAATCCGATCGCTGATTGGTTGTGAACTATTCTCCCAATCTGACAGGTAATCATCATCTAGCGAGATTTGTTTGTTCTTCCCCATTTTCTTTGGATGAGTTTACGTACTCTTTTTCTTTGCCATTTTTCTATTTGTAGATATGTTTATTTTTCTATGAAACATGATTCATCCCGCCTCATGGCAGGACCATGGCACACAGGCTGCAGATCAATAGATTATTATTTAAAAAGGGCAAGAAAACTGGAATCGAGAGGTTGGATGGGCATGCTTAATCTTGCCTGCAGTTGCCCTGTGATAACGTGCGCGCTTAATCACCAAGCATGCTACAATTGCCCTGTGATAACATGCGCGCTTAATCTTGTCTGCTTCCAGCTTCAAGATCTTGGATCTTGCTTCCATCAACTCTGATTCCATCCGTGCCATCTCTTCTAGGAAGCATGCTTCTTTTGCGTGATCCGACTTGATCCTCGCTCTATTTTCGAGGGCCAAGCGTCTGGTATCAAAAGCCACCATGGCTCTCGAGTATCTGTCAGATCCCAAATAAACGAGGTTAAAAACGCGTTTGCGGTACAAAATTTCATCTTTTTTTAGATGGAACACATGATTCCATTAGATACTTGGCTCAGCATAATCGCCGGCCACCATCACACGCTACAGCCTGACATGTCCAGCGTGGTTGACGGATTCAGACTAAATTCCATTAGATACTTAGATACTTGGCTCAGCCTTGTTCTTGCTACAAAATTTCTTCTTGTGTTTGGCGTAGAACAACTCGGTTTGTAAACTTAAACATTATTCGTTCACAATCATGCTATTTTACTTCATTGATTGGCTTGCATGTATTTGGCTTTTAATATTTTGAGTATTTTATACACGACACAATTGTTTTTTGGTGAAACAATTTTTCTTGTGGGTTCTTAGAATGTGTGCCTGAGAGGGTGTCATGGCGTTCCAGAGCTTGGACACACGATCATGTGCAATATAATGCACTCTTATAAAACAGGCCTTCGCACACGGCTAAAATGACTCATTTCACATAATTTACCAAATAGTCATTACATATGCATGGGTGTGCCATGGGTCTTCACATCGTACACCGTTTAATACATCCAATTTTTTCCATATTTTGGAATGTGAAAATAAATAAAATAATTTACTTTTGATTTATTGCCTTGGATTGAAATTCACAAGGTATTGACACCTTTTGAGCTTCAATTAAAACTATTTAAGAGACTCAAATAAAGTCAAGGTGTAAGAGTTGATATGATATACTCATAAAGGTTTTGGTATTCAAATATAATGATAGAAGAACTATTTTAAATTGGGGTTTTACCTTGTGAAAATATCTATTTGAGAAATCAAAAAACCAAATATGTTCTAAATTTATTTAAAATACTCATATAATATATATTGCATAATAGAATTTTCAAAAGATTTTATCTTAAATAAATTTCATGCTCTAATTTTAATATATATTTTTTACTATTTTATGGGGTTTAATTCTACTTTAGAAGAGCAATTCTAAAACACAATTCCTATTTATGAAAATGTGCATAAATAGCCGTATAGTCCAAATGCACAAAATTTATGTGGTAAATTTTTTAGGTAATAAGTGTTTTAAATGTCCTAAGACGTAGGTAAGAGATCGGGAAGGAGGTGAGTTTACAATTGAGCATGTTCGCAATCCGTTCCCTCTCCCCAGTGGGCTTACCCACCACCACCACCTTGCTCTTACTAAAGTTGATCTTTAGTCCCGACATGTCCTCGAAACAGAGGAGGATCAACTTAATGTTTGCGGCACCCTCGTCGGTGGGGTCCAAAAGAATCATGGTATCATCTGCCTATTGAAGATGGGTAACCCCGCCCAGAATCAGGCGAGGAACCACCCCCCTAAGGTGTCCTGCCGCACTCGCCCTCAAGATCATGGCTGCAAGCACATCTACCACAAAATCAAACTAAATCAGGGAGAGCGGATCCCCTTGCCGCACACCCCTAGCATTACGGAAAAAGAGGCCCATTTCCCTGTTAACGTTGATCGCCGTCTGCCCCCCCCCCCCCCCCCCGGAGACAAGCTGCAGGAGGCGATGGACCAGGGCCGCCGAGAAACCCTTCCTTCTGAGGACATCCCTGAGAAAGTCCTAGCTCACCCTATCATAAGCCTTCTCAAAATCCAGCTTAAGGAACAAGCCCCCAAGCTTTTTAACCTTAAGTTCATGAACACTTTCATGAAGCGCCAGCACACCCTCGTGTAGCGCCCTGCCTTTTATAAAGGCCATTTGGCTATGATCTATCATCCTACCCGCAAGCGAAGCCAACCTAATCGCATACGCCTTGGCAACAAATTTGAAAAGAACGTTGATAAGCGCAATAGGGCAGAACTGTTTGACCTCGTCGGCCCCTTGAACCCTAGGAATAAGCGATAGGATCCCGAAATTGAGTCGAGAAATGTCCACCCTCCCTAGGGCAAAGTCGTTAAGGATGCCCAGAATCGGACCTTTAAGAATTCCCCAGAACTTCTTAAAGAAGGCCACCGGAAGGCCGTCCGGGCCTGGCGCCGAGTCCACCTTCATACTATCTAGCATGACATCAAGCTCCTCAACCGTGAAGGTGAGCTCCAGCTCCTCATTCTCGTCCCTAGAGATACGCTTATCTTTCAGCCAAGATTTTCTGCCAGCAAGAAGGAGCTCTCCCGACCCTCCGAGCCCATGAGGTCACGATAGAACTCATAAGCGTGGTCTGAAATCTGTTGTTGCTCGTCCACCACCCCTTGTGGTGTCACCAGCCTCGGAATCCAGCATTTCCGATGGCGGCCATTAGCTATCGCATGGAAATACATCGTACATGAGTCCCTTTTGAGGAGCCACTAGGATCGGCTACGCTGACACCAGTAGTCCTCCTCCATCCTGTCAAACAGCAGGATCTGGTCTTCAAGGTGATAGCGGAGGGCCCATCCCTCCTCATCTAGGCCAGCCGCATCCGCGATATGGTCCAGCTCCTCTACCCTAGAGAGCAGGTTTTCGCGAAAGGCCCGCTTCTCCTTTCCCAGATTTGCTCCCCACCCCTTGAGAAACTACCTAGAGAGCTGAGCCACGCACTGCCAAGCCTCAATGCTACCCCTGTGAGGCCCCGTGGATGAAAGAAAAGCATGAAGCTTCCCCGACATAAGGTCCCCAAAACCATTGACCTGCAGCCACCAGGTTTGGAAGAAAAACCTAGCAGTCCGCAATCTATCACCCTCTCCAGAACTAAGGAGGAGGGGTGTGTGGTCTGACCCAATGCGGGTGATGGCCGCAAGAGAGCAAAGGGGAAAAATGGCCTCCCAGGCCGGAGAGACGAACACCCTTTCTAACACACACCGGATCGGGTTGAGTTGTCTATTAGTCCAGGTAAACCATGCTCCCGTGCGTGGGACCTCGATCAGAGACATGGACGCGATGGCATCATTAAACCGACGAACCATTGGCCAGTTGATGTTTGCATTGCTCTTGTCCTGACCGTCCCTAATAAGGTTGAAGTCGCCCCCTACTACAACCGGCAATGGACACGAGTTGATCTCCTGCTCCAGTTCCCCCAAGAAATCCGCAGAGCGGTGGTGGTCAGCAGGGCCATATACTAGCACGAACCTCCACTTCATGCGACAACTATGCTGGACGGCCGTGGCACTCAGGAAGAAAACCCCATTCTTCCACAGACCCACCTCAAAACTCTCTTTCCTAAAGCCGAGGAAAAGACCCCCGTAGTGGCCAGTCGCTGGAAGCCAGTTCCAAACGAATTGACCCCCACACTCTAGCCCTCGGAGCTCCGCCATGGAGAAGTCCTGCTTGATGGTCTCCTGCAAACCGATCAAGTCGAGCTTCACCTTCCTGATATAATCCCTTAGCTGGGACCATCAGCCCACCTGCCCGAAGCACCGGATATTATAGATCAAGGCCCTCATTTTACAGTCCTTTTCTTGATGGTCCGGCCCACGCGAACCGACATACGAGGTCGAGAGCCACCCTAGGCCATGGACATGCTCCTCGTGCGCATGGCCACCAATTCCGGTCGCGGGGACCCCTGCCCCGCACCCGAACTCTAAGGTAGCACCGCCCCCTGCGGGTCCCTAGCCACCCCATCCTGAGCGGGAGCCGACCCCGCCCCGCCAGGAGGATGGCCGACCGACCCACCTCCAACCGTTGGGGCCTCCCTAGCCACCGACTCAGCCCCTGGGTTGCCATCTCTGCCTCCCTGGCAACCTGCTCCTTGGCCTCCCATGCCACACGCATGGCCGCGTCCGCCAGACTCGCTTGAGCAAGTTCCTTGGAGTGAAGGAAATCAAGAATCTCTCCCGGAGACCCCTTGGCCGGGTTGAAAAGAACACAACTAGCTTCTAAAACAGCCGAAAGAGTAGAATTGGGACGGGAGGCGAGAGTAACGAAGAAATCTAGTTATTCGAAATTGAGAAAGTAGAAATCGGTAGAGCAAAAATTTATTAAAATTAGTTATGCAAACAGCATGATGACATAAGTAGACACATATAATTATTTGACCAATATTAGTCAAGTAAAGCCGTGGAATCTACCATGGTGAAAGCAGTGCAAGTTGCCTTCAAGTCAAGAAATCTACATCAGCTTGAAATCTGAAAAATATAGGCACTGGACACCAGGAGATCATATAGGTATTCTCTCTGTACACTTTGTGTGCATGTTATCCTTTACCCTTCTAAAGAAAAAAATGATTGTTTCCAGGAATGTCCACATATGTGGATGTACATTGCATAAACGAGAATCATAGGTTTCCAAGTCCTGTCTAACATAACGTACTCTGTCAAAGAAACTAGTTCCAAAAAAAAAGGGAAAACAATAATAAGATTAAGGGAACCGGCTAGCTGCATGGACTGAAATTAGTGTCGTGGACACCGGCTAGTGCCCTTGGCGCGTCTGTGGGGTCCCAGCTGTGTGCATCGTAGATTTGCACTGTCCATAAATCTGTGTTCACACGAGTTTCACAAAAGAGCAGCCTCTCACCATCACGTAACATCCTCAAAGGTACCAAACGATCATACCAATATAAATTAACAGGGATCTCGAACACCTTAACCCATGTGTTCTTGTTTGAATCAGTGAGGAGCCATACGTTGGTTCCATAGCTCTGAAATTCCGGTTGAACTATACACAAGGAACCATTAAGCTCGCTCAATGCAGGGTCACATTTAGGCGGGTCGCACCGGTGAAGGTCCACATTTGCTGGGCCTTTGATCCCCTTCTTCCACTCCTCATTCGCAAGGTCAAAGCATAGTATGCTGTCTCCGTCTAGCTGCGATTTTAGCATCAAATGCAGCACACCATTTACCACGACAGGGGTACTAGCATAGGAAATATTGCTGGTTGGAGGCAACTGCATTGGTCTCCACCTAACAGCATCTCCTACCGTGAGGATCTCACATGTGGTAGGATTAATGTAGACCAGCTTGTACACACCAGATGTGATGGTTTGGCCGAAGCCCAAAAGGCCACTTCTCCGGCAGGTTATGAGGAGCACCTCTCCGTCGGCAAGGTCGATCACTCTAACATCACATGAACGACCAATCACACATACGAGGTTATCACGGCTTGTGCAGATAAGCTTCCAAACAGAGCCCATGTTCTTGATCACTTTCACCACGCTGCCGTTCATGTCAATTAGCCGCAGAGACTGGTCCCGGCGGGAGCCGACGACGAGGAGCGGCTCGGCGCGAGACTTGTACACGGCGACTATGGCGTCGGATGCGAGGGCGTACCACTCCTTGGACACACATCGGAATCGCCACAGGGATTTCACCGGGATCTTGCGGAGGATAGCAAGGATGATGTCGTTTGGTAACGAGATCACAGGCGTCTTGGTTGAGGAAACCTGTGGCAGCAGCGTTTGTGCGCGCTGAAGAAGACAACGCAACGTCGAGGACGTGATCCCCATGATGCGATCCAATTGGCTTTGTTCCTGGAGAAGTTCCACGCCGTCGCGGCCTCGCAGCCTCAGACTGAATTTTGAGTTTGGCAAAGCCTTATGCCTATGTCGCGTATCATCCCTTTGAGGTTTACTGTCGGGGATATTGTCTGGCCATAGATTTATGTTGAGGCTTACGCAGCCATAAGCTAGCAGATGGAAGCCGAGCAGCCGAGTTCGTGATGGATTCGGATGGCATCGACCGTGTATGCAACCAACTCCAAGTCTGCATCGCATCGGAAAGCGGTTTCAATTTTCATGGTAGAAGACACTAGTAGAAAACAGGTATTCCGTCCAGAGCTGATGTAAGCTTTAGTCTTGATTGTATTTGGGTCCATGACTAATGCTCATATTAGTCCTGGTTCCAACGACTACAGGCCAGCAAGTATTAGTCCCTGTTCAAATAGAACTGTTAATCCCAATTGGTATCCATGACAGGGTGGGGCAGGGTGGGGCAGGGACCAGAGGCTTTAGTCCCGGTTGCTGACTTAAATTGGGACTAAATGTCCAGTTTTAGTTTCGATTGGAGACACCATCCGAGACTAAAGTATTTCCTATATAATCATCGTCTCCAAGCTCGAGTTCATCCGGCGATTTCTTAAGATTTGGCAGCGCCTGATATGTTGCAAATATATCTATAATTTTTTATGCTCCATGCTTGTTTTACACCAATTGCTTTATGTTTTGTTTACACTTTGTGGTATTTTTATGCATTTTCTGGAACTAACCTATTAACAAGATGCCATAGTGCTAGTTCCTGTTTTCTGCTTTTCTATTCCAGATTAGTACTGAAGGAAATATTCTCGGAATTGGACGAAACAAAAGCCAAAGTTCCTATTTTTCTGACACGTTCATGGAGTTCGAAGGGGAGATGAAGTAGGGCAACGAAGCGGCCACACCTGGTGGTGGTGCGGCCCCCTCTAGCCGCGCCGCCCCATGGTGTGGGCCCCTCGGGCGCCCACCGACCTCGCCCTTCCGCCTATATATTCACATCCTCGAGAAAACCTTAAAGACCCGAAACTCCATCCACGAAAAGTTATGTAGCCGTCGTCATCGTCGACCCTAGTTTAGGAGGATTCTGAAGCTCTTCCCGGCACCCTGCCGGAGAGGGGAATCATCACCGAAGGCCTTCTCATCACCATGCTTGCCTCCAGAGTGATGTGTGAGTAGTTCATCTTTGGACTACGGGTCCATAGCGGTAGCTAGATGGTTGTCTTCTCCTATTTTGTGCCACCATATTTAGATCTTGTGAGCTGCCTAACATGATCAAGATCATCTTATTGTAATGCTACATGTTGTGTTTGTTGGGATCCAATGAATATTAAGTACTATGTCAAGTTGATTATTGACCTATCATGTCTATGTTATTTGTGATCTTGCATGCTCTCCGTTTCTAGTAGATGCTCTGGCCAAGTAGATGCTTGTGACTCCAAGAGGAAGTATTTATGCTCGATAGTGGGTTCAAGCCTCTAGTAATCTGGAAGAGTGATAATAACTTCTAAGGTTGTAGATGTGCTGTTGCTACTAGGGAGAAAATAACGATCCTTTGTCCAAGGATAATTGTATTGTTTACATTACACACTTTGCTTAATGCAATAATCTGTTTCTTGCAACTTAATACCCAAAGGTTGTTCGGATGATACTCTAAAGGTGGATTATTAGTCATAGATTCAGTTGGATTACGGTCTATGTATCATATTGTAATGCCCAAATGAATCTCATAGTGATCTTCATGTCATGTACATGCATTGTTATGCATTCTCTATTTGTCAATTGCTCAGCTGTAATTTGTTCACCCAGCATGTCATTTATCTTTATGGAGAGACACCTCTAGTGAACTGTGGACCCTGGTCCATTCTTTTACATTGATAATATCATCTACTGCAAACACTGTTTTCTTTCTGCAAGTACTATTTTATTTTATTCACTGCAAACAAACATCTCTTTCCACACTATACGTCTAATCATTTATTTTCAGCAAAACCAGTGAGATTGACAATCTCACTGTAAGTTGGGGCAAAGTAGTTTGTTTGTGTTGTGTGCAGGTTCCACGTTGTTGCTGACACCGGTAGTGCGCCCTGCCAAAGTCAGCTAGCAGCAACCTTGAGAAGTGATTTCTTTCTCCTACTAGTCGATTAAACTTTGGTTTCATAGTGAGAGAAAACTTGTTGTTGTGCTCATCATACCTTCCTCTTGGGGTTTCCCAACGGGTCCTGTGAGACATCAGCGCCCCATCTATCTAAGAGTTCTAAAAAGTTAGCAACGTCATCATTTCATCTCTCATTGCTAGTTTAGCTAATTTCATGCTATAGAAATAGAGATATTTGTGGGTTTTAGTGTGGGAGTGTATTTGATATATGTGCAATTTGAGCTCAAATTAACTTCTCAGCTTGCATATGAATACATGTGGTTTACTTAGTAATTGATCAAAATGAGTATGGAGTAGAGGGATTTGTGGATTTTTAGTTTGGGAATAATTGTGTGGCAGTTTATTTGATTTATATGCAATTTGAGCTCAAATACAGTTATTGCATTACTATATTGTTAGAAATATTTGTTAGAAATATTTGTTAGAAATAGAGTTAGAAATATTTATTAGAAATTGAGTTATTTGTCAATTAGAATGATTTGTCAATTAGAATTATCTATCAATTGGAATTATTTTTAATTGGAACTATTTATCAATTGAATTTTTTGTCAATTAGAATTAATTGAATTAGTAATTGATCAAAATGAGCTCAAATAGTTGTTGCATTACTATATAGTTAGAAATAGAGTCAAAAATATTTGTTAGAAGTAGAGTTATTTGTCAAATAGAGCGTACAATATTCATGATGTTGTGTAATGGTTTTTGATATATATATGTATATAATGCAAATGAGCCAGCAATGGATGTACGAGTGACCGACGCTCTAATGAGTTCATTAATGGCATGCATTCTTTTATCGGTGTGGCTGAGACAAACAGGCAGAATAGTTTTATATCTTGTTCATGTGATGTTTGCCAGAATAAGAAGGATTCCTCTTCCTCAAATATCCATCACAGCCACCTGCCTCGGTCCGGTTTCATGTCCGGCTATAATTACTGGACCAAGCACGGAGAAAGATGGGGTTATAATGGAAGACAATGAAAAAGAAAAGGATGATGACAAAGATGAAGAAGAGGCACCAGATGAGCCCACTGGTAATCTTGGTCGGACCATTGTTGATGCACAGAGAGACTGTGAAAGTGAAAAGTAGAGGTTGAAGTTTGAGCGCATGTTAGAGGGATCACAACATTTTGTTGTACCCAAATTACGAAGATGGCCAGAAAAAGCTGGATAGCACCCTGGAATTGCTGCAATGGAAGGCAGAGATTTATCTATCTGACAAGGGATTTGAACAGAGTTGAAAATGATGAAGAAAATGCTTCCAAGGAATAACAAATTGTTCACAGTACGTATGAACCAAATAAGGTTATATGCCCTCTAGGATTAGAGGTGCAGAAGATACATGCATGCCCTAATTATTGCATCCTGTACTGCGATGAGGAGTACAAGAATTTGAATGCATGCTCGGTATGCAGTGCATTACGGTATAAGATCAGGCGATATAACCTTGGTGATGTTGAGGATGAGAGCCCCAGGAAGAGGGTTCCTGCCAAGGTGATGTGGTATGCTCCTAATACCATGGTTGAAATGTTTGTTCAGAAACAAAGATCATGCCAAGTTGTTGTGGTGGCACAAAGAAGACTATAAGAAAGACGCGATGTTGAGACACCCCGCTGATGGATCGCAGTGGAGAAAAATTGAAAGAGAGTTCCCAAACTTTGCGGACGACGCACGGAACATAAGGTTTGGTCTAAGTACGGATGGCATGAATCCTTTGGGGGATCATAGCTGCACTAATAGCACCTGGCATGTGACTCTATGTATCTCTAACCCTCCTCTTTGGTTGTGCGTGAAGCGGAAGTTTATTATGGTGCCAGTGCTTATCCAAGGCCCAAAACAACCCAGCAACAACATTGATGTGTACCTAAGACCATTAATTGAAGAACTTTTATAATTGTGGCAGAAAGAAGGTGTACGTGTGTGGGATGCGTACAAACAAGAGGAATTTGACCTACGAGCGTTGTTGTTCGTAACCATCAATAATTGGCCTGCTCTTAGTAACCTTTCAGGACAGATAAACAAGGGATACAATGCATGTACGCACTATTTAGGTGAGACTGAAAGTATATATTTGGATAAATATAGGAAGAATATGTATCTGGGCTTCCGACCAAGCATCCCTTTAGAAAGAAAGGCAAGTATTTCAAAGGGGAGGCAGATCACCGGAATAAGCCTGTCCACCGTATGGGTGAGGATATATATGGTATGGTCAACAATTTAAAAGTAATCTTTGGAAAGGATCCTGGCAGCCAATCTGCTCCGAATGACGCTAACGGACATGCACCTATGTGGAAGAAGAAATCTATATTTGGGAGCTACCCTATTTGAAATTCTTAGAAGTCTCCTGTGCAATCGACATGATGTACATGACAAAGAATATTTGCGTGAACCTGCTAGGCTTCTTGGGTGTGTATGGGAAGATAAAAGATACACTAGAAGCACGGCAGGACCAGCAACATATGAAAGAATGAGACGGCCTGCATCTAGAGCATTATCAAGGTCCTGCCAGCTATGCTCTTACCAAAGAATAGAAGGAAATATTTTTTGAATGATTGAGCAGTATCAAGGTCCCGTCTGCTTCTCGTCAAATATAAAGGGAATAATAAATATGGCAGAGAAAAAATCCAAAACCTAAAGTCTCATGACGGTCACGTACTTATGATGCAATTGCTTCCGGTTGCATTGAGGGGGCTTCTGTCAGAAAATGTTCTGAGTACCCATTGTGAATCTATGTGCATTCCTTAATGTAATTTCTCAGAAGGTAATCGATCCAGACTATCTAAAAAGGTTACAGAATGATGTTGTCCAATGTCTTGTCAGTTTCGAGTTGGGCCCAATATATGTTTTCATGCGCGAAGAAGCCTCGCCGCATCTCTACTACCGACATGCCAAGGGCAGTCAACCTGTTTGATGATATGCCCGAGCAGGCTTCGACGACCACCGAGGAGGTAATGGCTCATCCCACTTGTCAATTCTCATTGTCGATAGGCTAGAGCGCCAGGCCAAAGCTAGTCATGGCGGATGCACGTGTAGGATTTCATGGAGAATGATGGCGAGGCCATCATGCATGACATGATCAACACGGGACGAGGAAACGACAAGGGCGACTACATCCAGGCCGAGGCCGATCCCGAGCATGGGCAACATGTCTACGACATTGGCGCAAAGCCATTGTTTCCAACCATCGGCATGTCCGTGGAGGAGGGGATGACGATCGCGACATTGGCCGCAACACTTTCCTCATGCTTTCCCAAAGGCAAGAGGATCAGCCAAAGGATGGCGAGCTACACACTGGCAGAGGACAAGGTCCTTTGTGAAGCTTGGATTGAGATATCAACCGATCCCATTTGCGACGCCGAGCAAAGGGATTCAACTATTGGAGGAAGGTGGGCAAATTCTTCCATGAGCAAAAGAAGGTTTGCGAGAAACCATTTCAAAGCGATCGGAGTGACCTATCCCTTTCCAAGAGATGGGGCACCATCCATGCCGAGTGTAGCAAGTTCCAAGGGTCGTTCGAGAAGATCCAAAAAAAGGCACATTAGCGGCCTCTTTGTGGTTGACATGTTAAAATCTATTCCTTCCTTGTTGTTGTTTTTTTCTTATGCATGAAGCCATTGTCGATGCCGAGTGTAGGTTCTCAAAGCGCTGGAGCACTTCAAGGTGGCCTACAACAACAAGGCCTTCACATTGAGCCATTGTTGGACTGTCGTCAAGGACTCCAAAAATGGGAAGATAGTTTTGCCCTTTGGCAAGAGCTCAAATAAGAAGGGCAAAGGCAACGCGAATGCCTCAACGGGCAATGTCATCGACCTTGATGCCCAGGTGTGTTGCCTTGGCAACCTTGAAGGCGAGGGCCTGGCAGCTGCTGGTGGGAAGCGCCGGTCTCCAGGCCACAAGGCTACCAAGGCCGACATCGCCTAGCAGGTCGGCTCCTAGAAACCTTCAAGGAGCTCATGATCAAGAAGGAAGAGGCCACTAGCAAGAGGGGGGAGCGGTGGCGCAGAGACAAAGAGGCCACCACCAAGAGCTTCATTGATCTCCAAGAGCGGTATGTTTCCACTGATGAAGCTATCACCAAAGCTAGGCTGTTGGAGGCCGAGGCCGAGGCCAAGACCAAGCTCCTCGAGGCCGAAGCCATGCTCATTGCTAAGGACAACAAGATCATGATCACCGACTTGGAGACCATCTCCGACCCCGTCCGATAGGAATGGTTGGAGAATAGGCAGAAGATGATTCGGGCGTGCCAGGCTTAAAGGGCCAGGAATGGCAATGGCGATGGCAGTGGCATAGACAAATGCCTATGCCACAGTCTACTAGTCCGGGCAACTCCGGGGGAAACCCTAAATCTGGGTCTCTCGGATTGGATGATGGTGGCGTTCGGCGTCGCTCTCCCACTTGTGGGCGTCGTTTTGAGTTGATACTGGTTGGAAGGACTCTGAGGCGGTGCAGTGTTCTTCTACTACGTCGAAAACACTGGGTCTTGGCAGCATGGTGCAGCGTGGTCTCGGTGTCGGACGATTGTTGATGGATTCACGCAGGGCGGAGGCGATGTCTGGCGTCATGGTGGCGTCGACGGGAGGTCTGACAAGATTATTGCGGAGATCTATGCCTTGAAGAAGATGCATGGAAGACGGTGGCGGCGACTCCTGTAGCGTGTACATAGGTGCACACTGACTGTGGTGCCGGATTGAATAATGTGCGTAGGTGTGCGGTTAGGGCATAGGTTCTAACCATGGCCATCCCCTTCATTTCTTGTTGGTATTGCGATTTGTCGCAAAGTAGGTGGCTTCATGCTGATCGACATATAATCTTGTAAGGCTCTTGCGAATATTTTATTAAAAATAAAAGGGTTGTGTGCATCCTTTGGATGCAGAGGCCGGGATACCCTATTTCGAAAAATAGACGAATGCCTATGTGAAAAACTTGCCATTTTTTGGGCATGCATATTGTGGATAGCTGAAATGTGTTTATCCTGCGTTTAATTTTATAATTATGTTTGTAAAACGGTTATTATGTGTGTAATTTTATCTGTAAAGCTGCGTGTAATGTTATTCGCGATTTGCGAGCTATAAGTTTTTAAGGCACTTAAGCAAAGTGTCCTGAAAGCTATGAGCTTTTAGGACACTCTTAAAGTGCCCTCAAAGCTATGAGCTTCTAGAAAATGCCCTGAATGCTATATAGATTTTAGGCATTTTCAAAAAGTGCCCTAAATGCTATATAGCTTTTAGAGTATTTCTAAAAAAGGTGACATAAATGCTATATAGCTTTTAGGGTATTTCTAAAAAAGTGCCATAAATGCATAAGATCTTAAGGCACTTAAAAAAATACCTTAAAATAATATTAATTAAGAGCAATTTGCCAACAAAAAAATGCCCTAGATTAGAGCTTTTTAGGGCACTTCAGAAAGTGCCCCTACCAAAGTGTCCTTAAAGGGCCACCGTGGCCTAGTGTAACCAACTACAAACTTCTTTGCATTAGAAATAACCATTATCATAAGTACACATGCTTCAAAAGAATTAGGAACGTGCTTCCAAGAAATAGAAATGATGCTTCCATGGACAAAGAATTCTGCTTAGTTCCATAGAGACTAGATGAATAGTCAGTGGGTAAACATTTCCTAACCTAGTAGCCAAATTAGGGTCCCCTTGGGTATCATTTTCTAGGATCTACGTTATTCCCCTTCTGGTAAAAGCTCGGAAACAGAAGCGATAGCACCCTTCTTCACCCGGTCTCAGGATGAGATACTGCATGAACATGTGCTGTCATATTCGCCGTCAAACTATCAAGGTCACGACGTACACCGATCGATCGTCTTGGGGTTCGGAATGAAATAAGACGCCCTAGGCCCTGTGATCCGCGATTCGATTATGGGCGCGCACATGAAAGCGCAGCGGCACATGGGAAGGAAGACGCACATGAAACCGCACTGATTAACCACGGGCATCTCGTGTATTATCATACTGCTGCTACTGTATGCCGCTACCTACCAGGCACCAGCTCGATCCTCCCCTGAAGAATTCAGTCATCTTCTCTGGCGGCGCGAATCTGCATAACCCTCCAGATCTGGGTGCTAGCGTGATCATGCAGAGGCTGAAGCTTCGTGAAATGCATTCCGTGGGCTTATCATGGGAATCATCAACACGCGTAGAGAAAAGGATATTGCCATTTGGAATGTCAAGCAACTTCTGAACTTCGGATGCAAATTCAGAATCTTCAGAGACTTGGGATTATATGAAAGAAGATGTTTCTTTTGCGTTCTAAGAAAGAAGATGCTTATATTGCTCAAAAAAACAAAGAAGATGTTTCTTTTGCATTCTAAGGAAGAAGATGCTTATACTGCTCAGAAAAAGAAAGAAGAAGTTTGTCGTGCACACAGAATCTCCAGCCACCCTTTTCTCTGCACACTCGAATTCGATTCCCCCACAAATAGGAAAAAACATAGTAGTATAAAGAAGTATAGCACACAGCTCACTCGACGACATGATCACATCGATATAAAAAAGTGAGAGAATCACAGGAGATGGAATAAAAGAGAGAACAAATGGTGCCATGCCCTGTCCTCAACTCCTCGCTGAGACTCTGACGAACCCCCATCTCCTCCACGCTGATCTCTCCAAGGCCTAAACCCCTCTCTCCTTGGCAGTCATCAACAATGGCGGAGCCAAAGGCGGCCAAGAGCAAGTCGTCAAAGTCCAAGAAACACCAGAGCAACGACGAGGCCTCCACCAAGAAGGCGACCAAGGCCAAGGCCGACGCCACGGCCGCGCCCGCCGCGACGTCGCTGGACGCGCACTTCAAGCCCTGCGCCGACGTGACGGGCCTCCGCTTCGGCGCGCAGCTCGTCACGCGGGCGCTCACCGTGCGCCGCGCCGCGCCGCTCGAGCTGCCGCACCTGCTCCACGTCGTCGTCCCCGACGCCGCGGCCTCCGAGCAGAAGCATCAGAAGAAGGCAGCGCAGCCGCTGTCGTTCGCGCCGACGACGACGGCCTACATCCCGACCAACTTCGCCATCCTGGCGCACCACGCGTGGCACACCCTCACGCTCGGCCTCGGCACGCGGAACTCCAAGGCCGCCGTCTTCGTCTTCGAGTCCGCAGCCATGAAGGCCGCCGCAGACGTCGCGTGGCCGCAGGTCCTGCCCCTCGGGGACGTCGGCAAGCGACTCCTCCGCGCCGCCCCTGGGGCGCCGGAGATGGCGCGCTTCAAGTTCCGCAAGGGCTGCGTCACATTCTACGTCTACGCCGTCCGATCCGCCGGAGCCCGCGGGTTCGCGCGCGCCGAGGAGCTCAGGGCAGTCATCGAGGCCGTCGCCAAGCTCAAGGACTTCTTGGACCACACCGCCATGCTCGCGCTCCCTGGACAGAAGAGCATTGACGCCGCTCCGGTCGGTGCTGTGTACTGATGCAAACTTACAGTTTTCTTGTGAATAGAGAGATCTTCTTTCTTCTCCTTTTTTCTTCTTCTGGCGTGTGATTATTAGTTCCTTAATGTGACATCTAAAAGAATTGAAAGCGAGCACTTGTTTTGTGGACTAATCCTGAATTGCAGTTAGAAGTTGTCACTGCAGTTACCAGGCTGGGAAATGGGAAGCTGATCTTAGCCTTAGCTTCATTCATCCTTTTGAGATGCTACCTTCGATTTTCATTGTCTGAAAGTATACAGATGTTCGATGAGTTCTTGTACTTCAGTTCTTGAATGTGACCCCAAGTTCCTCTGCAAATTTGTGTATGAGAACATGATCAGTTGCCAAGCTGCTTCTGCATTATTATAAAGTGGATCTTCAACAGTGTAGGTAGATGCTTCATTCAGTTGGGGAGCATCTCATACTGAGCAGAGCTGAACTGAACTCCATAATTGCTTCAAGTGGAGCTGTACTTTACAGCCATGAGATTCTAGTTCCAGGTCACAGCCTGCAGAAAGAAAAAAGCTCTAGGATATTACTCTTCGTTGTGCAACCATATTTCTCCTGCCACAGATGATTGCTCTTATTTTACTTGTTAATACTGCTATGTAATGGCCATGAATGTTTTGAAAAGATCTCATCCTTTTCTTATCAATTTTGGCTCATTGTTCATTCGGTCATTATATTTACAACCAAAAGATCAAGTACCAAGCACACAAAAGTACTGGAAATGCAGGCTAAAAAAAGCAGGATGCATCAAGCAACTCTTATCAAGCAAGCAAGGACATTATGATGCTCACTAGAGGAAGCAAGCAAAACAACTTCCTTCACCACCCACATGCCAGACTTCCACCCTGTCTCGGTCTCGCTCTCCTTCAGCACACCATGCCAAGTTGCCAACAGCTCGCCCCACATGCATGTAGAACAATGCACACCAACCTGGAGCACACACTAGGTAGTGGGCAGAAGGTGACCAACCTGCTCACCCAAACTGCCAATGATCAAGCTCCAAAACCATGAGATGCCAAAGGGCAATGCCATCATGCCCACACCATGGGAAACCTCCAGGCATGGTGCTGTTGGCGGCATGATGTGTTCATGTGCACCGTCCTATATTCTTTGCTGAACCAACCAAGGCCAGAAAAGATATGGCTTTACAGATCTTGTCCTATGATGCTTCTGCACTACACAGAAATACCAGGAAGGTACTAAAGATCATCTACTAAAGAAGTTAGGATTCACATTACTTCATGAATTTAACACAAGACATGATAAGATTCAAGAACAGTGAAAGATTCAGAATTACCAACTCTTCTTGGTGTGATATCAAAGTATATATCAATCCATTAAGCAACAATGTGCAATGAAACATGAAGAAGCCTTCGATACAATAATTCAACGTAATTTTATTTAACTTGCTAACCAGCAGTGGGTTCATGAAGTACTGAAAACCTTTCAAGGATTACAAACCGATGATCCTGACCAAATGCGCAATGTTAGCAACTTGATACACATCATTCGGTTAGTCGGGTGTCGCAACGCCCTGGTTAAGCTCAGCGAATCGCATGCCAACCCTCATGGAGTGCTTCAGGAACTTCTCAGCGCAGCGACGGACGCATGACTCCTCTTGCTTGTCCAGGGTCTTGCGGCGGAACGTCTCAACGCAGTCCGTGAAGCACCTCTCCACCAGGTTATTGTACATCCGTAGACTGATAAACAGAAAAGCAAAGCATGTGAGCTCTATTCAGTTGCAGATGTCAGAGTGTGAAGGCAGTCAAAGAGCTGGTGAAGATTTTGAAAGAGTATCAAGTCATGGTGGGTGACGAAGATTTACTGGTGACACATATCTGTTCACTTCTGATTATACATATGTAGACTACGATGAACGGTTATTCTAGTGAGCAACACTATTTCACTCCATCGTACCATCATAATTTCACCACAAGTTCGAATTACATTACATGTAGCAACATAGCCAGTGACCTGGCTGGTCTACAACAAAAATAAGGAATGAAGCATTTATGAACTCCAGCATAATCACCATGAAATTATTGAATCAGTAGACTTAACCATCAATTTAGTTAGCTTCTGCAATAACGCAAAATAATACCCAACCAGATAACATATGTACTAGAATCTACACATATATAAAAGATGTGTGCTTCTGAAAGAATGTATGCATGGCTAAAATACAAACCTACAACAAGCAACAACCAATTCGACGAAGCACTGCAAACACATCCAGGATAAGCACAAAACTATCTGAGATAATCCGAACCTAACTAGAATATAGCAGGTAGCCAACTGCACATGTGTCTGAAACTAATCCCAAGAACATCCAACCAAAACAGGCGGCTCAAATTAAACCAAACTCGAGAAATTTGAGATGTATGGGCCTCTGCAAAGTGCAAACTAACGCAAATCCTGTGAATACTTGGAACTACGCGCACTATTTCTTTCTATCAAGCATGCACTCGACCGCCTAGATACACATGTTCATTGATCTGCTCTTCCTCTCAAGTAAGTCCTTAACAACTTCACAAGAAACCTAGATGGTCAACGGAAGCCCACCTAATCGCTACACTTCGAGTAGCGCGACACAAACTCCGAACGCAGGCTATCGAAATCAGATCGCGGACACGCCGGTTTTAGGTACGACATAGGGATCGAGAAGCGGTACTATCAGGGATGGGCGTGGGGTGGACCTGTCGCGGACTTGGAGCTGGTCGACCATGACGGCCATGCGCATCTTGTCCTCCTCGGGGAGGTTGTCGAGGTCGCCGAGCATATTCTTGTCCATGGTTGCCGCCGCCGCCGCACGACGAGGAAAGCTAGGGTTTGGGGGAGGACGGAGAGACGGGTTTGGGGGAGGAAAAGAGGAGACGGCGAGATCTAAAACCTCCAGGTAGTATTAATTTTTTCTTTTCTTTTACCAGGCTTCGTGCTGGGCACGTCTGTATTGGGCCCTTCAGGTTCCCAAATTAGCCCATTAGTATTACTGGGCTTCACGAACCCGCGTATTACTGGGCTTCGTGCTGGGCACGTCTGTATTGGGCCACAACCATCCGTGATTTCTTTTTTCCCACATTTGCTTTTTTCTCATTTTTATTTTGCCACTAATGTTCAAAAAAATGCCTTTACCAGCTGAAGTAAAAAATAAAAATAAAAATGGGAGAAAAAATCCACATTTTCATTTTCGACCCCTCAAAGGAAAAAATGATGTATTCATGGACTGAGCAAATATAGAGTGGCAAGAGAAAAATGGGAAAAACAATGAGTTCGACGGCTCTAGCTCGATGCTCTATGTGAGGTCAAAATCAAAATAATAACATCTTTGTGTTCTTCCTCCTCTTCCTTTTTCCTTTTTGACATCTTCCTTCTCTCCTCTTCTTCGTGGACTATTCAGAAGTTTCTTTTCCTTATTCTTACCCACCTTCCTTATTCTCGAGATGGTACATTCCCATGCCGACTCATGAAGACGCTAAGTTGCGGGTAGCGGCAGTCTAGAAATTTTGTTACGATGGGGCAACCTATATATTTGTGATGTATATGAGATGTTTTCATCTTCTTTGTTTGTGGTTATTTATGCTTAGATGAATTCATGGCCCCACCCTAACACCTGCTGGATCCACCCTGGTTTTGACAAGAGGATACTAGACATCCAAATCCAGCGAGGATGTGAGAGAATAATACATTTAAATGATTGTTTTTCCTGATGTTGCATGGGAAAATCAATGAAGATTGAATTTATAGTTACTAGGAGAATTTTTATGAAACATCCAATAAGTTGGGGATGCCCTGGACTCCATTTACTTTTTAAAGGAAAATAAACAGTCTAGGAGTTCCTAATAAACCATGGTAAACACAAAATCTTTCGTGTCTCATTGCATTGATAGAAATGATGATATGTACAGACCCAAGACTAGACCATTCCTATAGAGGAGGTAGATCGGGGGTATTCTACTTGGAGTACGTATAGACAGCATGAAAGTTTTAGCCCATTCGGGTGTCCGCAATAGGGCATATAACTTCACATGGAGTGTTGTCGCAGTTTATGGGGCTCCACATGATGAATTTAAGGCTGAATTTCTTCGGGAGATGGTCAACCTAGCAAAGGATAATCCATACCCAATTTTAATTGGGCGGATTTTAATTTTCTTAGGCTCCATCACAAGAAAAGTAAAGGCCGGTTTGATGATCATTTGTCTTTCCTATTCAATGCTGTCATTGACAGTTTGGATTTGCGAGAGGTTTCGATGCTCGGAAGACAATTCACCCAGGCTAATAGCCTTCCGGATTCCACTTATGAGAAGCTTGATAGGGTACTTGTGGACACTGATTGAGAATCTAAATTCCCTATGGTTTCCGTACGGGCTCTTGAGCGAATTGAGGGGTTGTCCGATCATGCTCCCATTCTTATGACCACTGGAACACCTAGGCCACCTTGCAACCATCGGTTCAAAATTGAGATTGACTGGTTACAACAGGATGGTTTTCATGATATGGTTAAGGCTGTATGGGAAAGACCTATTACTGCTACATCCCCAATACAAAGGTGGAATAAAAACTACGCACTTTACGTAGTCACCTGAGTGGTTGGGCAAGGCATGTGATGGGTGTTCTTAAGAAAGAAAAACTGAGGCTTTCCTCAATCATTTATGAGTTGGAAGCCTTTGCTGAGATCAGTCCTCTATCCACGCAAGAGATTTAGTTAAAAAAAATCAATCAAATGCAAAGATAGCAAGCCTACTCCGAGAGGAGGAGCTCAAATGGTACCAACGCTCTAAGAGCCAGTTCATTCTTGAAGGAGACTCGAATACTAGATACGTCCATAGTGTGGCTAATGGCCGACATAGGAAGAAATGTATTCATGCTCTTGTTCAAGATGAGGGTACGATTGAGGGGCAGGACAATCTCAAATCTTACATCACTAATTATTACCAAAACCTGCTCGGAGCGCCAGAGGAAGGTAACTTCTCTATGGATGAGTCCCAAACGGATGACATTCCCCAAGTTTCTGTTGAGGAAAATAACCTTTTGACGGCTATGTACTCGAAAGAGGAAGTGAGAAAGGATATTTTTCAAATGGAACACAACAAAGCTCCAGGTCTAGATGGTTTCCCAGCTGAGCTTTACCAGACCTTTTGGGATATTATCAAAGTGGATCTTCTAGATTTGTTCAGCTCTCTTCATGCTGGACAACTAGAATTGTTTCGTCTAAATTTTGGTGAGATAATTTTGCTACCTAAGGTTAATGAAGCAGAAAAGATCCAGCAGTATAGACCCATTTGCCTTCTTAACGTTAGTTTCAAACTCTTCATGAAAGTGGCCACCATTAGACTGAACACGGTTGCTGATCATGTAGTTCGACCGTCCCAAACTGCGTTCATGCAAGGAAGGAATATCCTAGATGAAGTTATAACCTTACATGAAACAGTTCACGAACTACACTCTAACAAGTTGAATGTGGTAATTTTGAAGTTAGATTTTGAAAAATCTTATGACAAAGTTAAGTGGTCTTTTCTCCAGCAAACACTCAGAATGAAAGGTTTTTCTGATGAGTGGCGTGCTTTGATCAATTCCTTCATGTCAGGAGGTAGTATTGCTATCAAAGTCAATGACGATGTTGGTAGATACTTCCAGACATTGAAAGGTCTGAGGCAGGGTGATCCCTTATCACCAATGCTATTTAATATAGTGGCCGGTATGCTTGCCATTATGATTGAACGCACTAAAAATGATGGGCTCATTGAAGGAGTTATCCCTCATCTTGTTGATGGGGGGTTATCTATCCTTCAATATGCAGATGATACAATTCTTTTTATGGAACACAATCTCGAGAAAGCACAAAATCTGAAATTGATACTTTCAGCTTTCGACCAACTATCAAGTCTAAAAATTAACTTCCATAAGAGTGAATTGTTTTGTTTTGGCGAGGCTCAAGACGAGGTCAATGTGTACGCCGATTTGTTCAGTTGTGAGCAAGGACAGTTTCCTATGAGGTATTTGGGGATTCCGATTCATTATTAGAGACTAACACTTGCCGGATGGAAAATTATCGAGGAGAGACTACAAAAATGTCTTAGTAGTTGGAAGGGTAAATTGTTGTCCCTGGGAGGAAAACTGGTACTCATTAATTCAGTACTATCTAATATGGTACTGCATATGATTTCATTATTTCTCTTGCCTAAAGGAGTCTTACACAAACTGGATTATTATCGGTCCAGATTCTTTTGGCAAGGGGATAGCGAGAAAAAGAAATACCGATTGAATAAATGGAGTGTTGTGTGCTCTCCTAAAGACCAGGACGGCCTTGGTATTCATGACCTTGAGGTCAAAAATATAGCCTTACTAGGAAAGTGGTTGTTTAAGCTACTCATTGAGGAGGGGACATGGCAAACTATTCTTAAGAGGAAATGCATTGGTCCAAAAGCGTTATCTCAGGTTCTTTGGAAACTGAGTAATTCACATGTTTGGGCTAGACTCATGGCAACAAAGAAATTTCTTTGGTCTGGGCTCTTTTTCCATTAAGGATGGTTCGGAGATAAGGTTCTTGGAAGACAAATGGCTTGGTGATGTCTACGCACGCGTCTGTTCTTGTAGACAGTGTTGGGCCTTCAAGTGCAGAGGTTTATAGAGCAGCAACAAGTTTCCCTTAAGTGGATCACCCAAGGTTTATCGAACTCAGGGAGGAGGAGGTCAAAGTTATTCCTCTCAAACAACCCTGCAATTATGATACAGAAAGTCTCTTGTGTCCCCAACACACCCAATACACTTGTCAGATGTATAGGTGCACTAGTTCGGCGAAGAGATAGTGAAATACAAGTAGTAGTGATGATTATAAGTAGTAAATGTAATCTGAAATAAGTATCACTGCAAGCAAACATGTAACAAAACTGAAAGGAAACGGTGTGCAATGCTTGAAAACAAGGCCTAGGGATCATACTTTCACTAGTGGACACACTCTCAACAAATATAACATAATTGAACCAATAGATACTATCATCAATATGCAACTCAAAACAATTCTCCAATGGAAAATGAACACTAATCATGCGTAGGGCTACGAAGCACTCCTCAAAGTCCGTATTTCCCCAAACTAGATTGTCCCACACTATCACCATGAACGCACTAGATGGTTCCAACAAACACCAACAATTCATAGAGACATTAACCAAAAAGATACACATGATGCGCACACTAGTCACCTTCACACCATGATATAAGGTCTCTCCGGAAATTATAAATATAAAGCACGGGAGTAGCATAATATCTGAATAATAACATCTACCAATTCAACTAGATACAAAGCTCACGATCACATAAAGATCACATCATGGGAGAGAGAGGTGAACCACATAGCTACTGGTAGAGCCCTCAGCCCCGGGGGAGAACTACTCCCTCCTCATCATAGGAGACAACAAGGTTGATGGAGATGGCGGTGAGGTCGATGGAGACGACAGAGACGGCGATGGAAACCAATGGAGATGGCTCTGGGGGCACTTCCCCATCCCAGCAGGGTGCCGAAATAGAGACTTCTGTCCCCCAAAATTTGTCTTCGATGGCGGCGGAGCTACGGAACTCTTCTGGAAATTTCACCGATTCCTTAGGGTTTTCTGTCGGGAGGCTTCTTATAGGCGAAGGGGCGTCGTCAGAGGTGGACCAGGGTGGTCACACAATGGGTGGGCGCGGCCAGGGGCTGGGTCGCGCCCCCTGTTGTGTGCGCAGCCCCTAGCCCCTCTCCGGCTCCCGTTTGGTCCTCGTCCTTCGTCCGGGAAAAATAGGAGTTCCAGAACTTGTTTTGTCCAATTCCGAGAATATTTCCTGTGTAGCTTTTCTAAAACACAAAAATAGCAGAAAGCAGGGAACTGGCACTGTGGCATCTTGTCAATAGGTTAGTTCTGGAAATCACATAAAAACGCCACAAAGTGTAACGAAACACAAGGCAAATGGTGTAAAAACAAGCATGGAGCATCAAAAATTATAGATACATTTGAGACGTATCAGCATCCCCAAGCTTAACTCCTGCTCGTCCTCGAGTAGGTAAGTGATAACAAAAGAAATAATTTTTGAGGTGACATGCACCATCACAATTTGATCAACGAGGTAAAGCATTGAGTGCTGAGATCAAAGAACTTAAAACATGGGCATGAAAGACATAATCATGATAATAGAAAACTTAGCAACCATGTTATAGCATAAAAAGAAACACAAAGGAAAGATCATGAAAATGAAACAATGAAAGTCACGTGTGTGTTTCAACCATATGGAAAATATAGCAAATGGTTTTCAGCTTGTCCCTCATGGAGTAGCAAAACGTAAATGCATAGGACACGTTCAAGTTTAAGAGGGTGACTAAATACAAGTAATTTAAGAACAAGCAAAACCATAATCATGAATCAATCAATAATAAACTTTGGGACTACGCACATTATACTCAGAATGACAACTATGCTCTCTTAGACGGTGCATAAAGGTAGAAGGTGGAGACTCAACATAAAAGTAAAAGGAAGGCCCTTCACAGAGGGAAGCAGTGATTAAACATGTGATAGAGCTTTTCATTTGTAAAACAGAGAGATAAAACTGGATTTTGAGAGGTGGTTGTCTTTGTCAACGACTGGCAATGGGGTTCTTACTATCTTCCATACAAAAATGAAGCAAGTTTTTGAGAGAGAGATTGGCACTTTTGTGCTCTTCTATAAAGCTTGGCACTTCTCCCCACCTTTTTCCTTTCTCAAACCATGGCTAACCGATTCCATCGGGTGCCCACCAACATTCACATACCATGGAGGAGTGCCTTTTTTCTCTCCTTTTTCTTTTTGGAACAAACAATATGGAAGATAGCAAATCTGACCACTACGTCCCCATGAGCTGAAAACAGTGTCACAAAACGAGAAGTATTTTGAAGGTTTTTTCAAAGGTAGCACATGAAAATTTACTTGGAATGGCTTACAAATACCATGCATAGGAATTTATAGTGGACACAATGGAACAACTTGGTTTTTGGGGGTTGGATGCATGAGTAGAGCTCATACTCAGTACAAAATGAGGGCTAGCAAAAGACTGGGAGCGACCAACTAAGAGAGCAATAACGGCCATAATCATGCATAGCGACAAAACATCATTGAAAGAAGCATAAAGTGGTATCACAAGTCAAAAACCAAATGATCATAGAGGCTATAGGCGACTTATTTTGTAGTCAACATGTGTAAGCATGTGCCAAGTCGACCCAAATAAAGCATCAAAGGAGAAAACCAAATTAATGGTTCCAAATAATAAAAACAATGCATGATTTTTTTCAAAGGCTCATTAAGCAATCTCAGTCATTTGAGACAAGTCATGCTACAGCAAAACCACTAAGCATACTATCAAAACGATATCAAGCATGGCATGCAAAAGTCTAAGCCGCAGTCTAAACAAGCTCCTTTTTGTACCACTTTTTTGCATGAAACTTTTTCTCTTTTCCAACACCGTTCAAACCTTTTTGAAACATCTCTTTTGATGAAAAACAACATGGACCAGTGGTCAAAATACACCTTGATGCAAAGATAAAAGAAGATCTGAACAAAAATTAAGGCGAAAAACCAAAGCTAAACAATGTAGCAGAAAAAGAGAACACTCGTTGAACAATAAGAGTGAAAACTAGAGTGTTCTTGGCAATAAAAAAATGAAGTATATCTCCCTCCAAACCATCATGATGTGATCCAGCCATTATTGCAGCAAGCAAAGCAAAAAGAAAAATTGAAAGAAAAACAACTGACGCTCCAAGAAAAACGCATAATGCATGAAGCAATAAAAATATAGTGTCTTGAAAGGTGACCTGATTTTTGCCGATGAAGAAGGGGTGCCTCGGGGGCATCCCCAAGCTTTGACGCTTGTACCTCTTGGATATTTCTTGGAGTGCGTGGGAATCCCCAAGCTTGAGCTTTTGTCCATTCTTCATCTCACCATTCTCCAATCCCTACACTTGAAAACTTCCTTCATACAAAACTCAACACAATTCTATTAGCAACATTAGTGTAAGCATAATAATGAATCAACCCTTTTTGGTTCAGATTTCAACTAAAAACCACCACATATAAAGCATATACTACTGTAGCAACTTTCCCAAAAGTTCCGTGATCAAAAGAACTCAAGAAGAAAGCGATCGAGAGGCAAACACAAATAGTGGCAGAAATCTATCAAAACAGAACAGCTGACAAAGGTTAATTTTTTTAAGGGTTTTCTGTTGCTCAAATCAAAAGTGCAAAACTAATGAAAGTTTGGATATAACCTGGGGTATAAGTACAAGAAATCGAAGGTCAAAAAGATATTCTGAGAATTTTCACGAATTTTTACGGTGCAGCACCAAAATCTGTTTTAGGACAGCAACATCCCCAAATCTTACCTCACTCAAATTAGAGGTTTCTCTTGGCACAACAACAAAATAAAAAGGATAAGGAGCGGTTATTATAGTAGTAATAACTTCCAGGACTCAAATAAAAGAAAAAGTACTGAAAATAAAACAATGGGTTATCTCCCAAGAGTGCTTTTCTTTAACGCCTTTGAGCTAGGCGCAGTAGTTTGCAAAGATGCTTATGTAGACGCCATAAAAGAGCTTAAGGCAAAGGCGCTATATACGAACTTAAAGCAAGAGAGAGCATCAAAAAGAAATATGAAACACATTTAAATCTAAACCACTTTCTATGAAAAATAATCTTGTAAAGAGACAAGTCATGAAAGCGCAAAGCAAAAAGCATAGGAAGGCAAAATAAGTACAACTTCAAGAATTGCAACATAAAGAGGGGAAACTCAATATTGTTGAGATCCATCAAACCATGTTTCCCTCTCTCATAATAACTTTCAGTAGCATCATGAATAGAACTAACAATATAACTATCACATAAAGCATCCCTATCATGAGCCACATGCATAAAATAATTAATACTCCCCACATGAACAATCGTAGTAGGAGCAGATTCAACAGAATAATCATTCTCATCACCATAATCATCAAAAACAGGAGGCATATTATAATCATAACTAATTTTCTCCTCAAAAGTAGGTGAACTAAAAATATTATACTCATCATTGTAACCATCATAAACTAGAGGTTTAGTATCATCACAAGCTAGAGAACAGCTATTTCACAAAGCATATTCATCAAACATATCATCATAAGAAGGAACATGGATAGTACTAATGGTAAAACAATTATTAACCTTAGAATTGGTACCAAAAAGATTTTCAATATCAAAAGTAGAGTGATTTTCCCAATCATGATCACTAACATAGGTAACAGGCATAGGAGCATCATCAAAATCAGAATTATCATAATCTATACTAGGAGCAACATGCTTAGGGGAAGATACCGTTTCCTCTCGCCTTTTACTCCCCTTCTTCTTTTTCTTCTTCTTCTTACTCTTCTTACTCTCTCCTTTAGGAGGGAGAGGCTTGAAAGGCATCTTCTCCACATAATCTGGTTTACTGACAGAAACAACAGAAGAAACTTTGGAGGATTCCTCCTCTCTATTAATAAGATAGAAACATCTATTAGTCCTGTCATAGCTTGGCAAAACATCATGTTTTATAAGATTTTGTATGTAAGAATTTGTGAGGCAATCTTTAACACAATAGAGATGACAACCACGAAGGGTGCTATTAATATCAAAAACACTCGTATCTACCAAAGAAGTCTTTCTAGATATCTCTTCACACCCCAAAAATAAAGTAAGCTCATCATGCTGATTGAGAGTAATCTTGTCATTGCAATACAAATTTACGGTATTCATTCGATTAAAAGAGTCACGATATTGGCTTGAGCATTGAAAATTGAACTGACTCGTGTCATCGCAAAGTTCACAAAGAAAAGGATAAAGCTCACAAACCTTTTCACCAAGCTCATCTAGAGCCTTGAGCCACATTCGGGTTTCTTCATTCCCATGGGTGATGCAATAATCTTCCTTGTTGTGACTCTGTTCACAAGGTTTATGTACTCCACAAAAATTAACATGCTTATAGGGAGTAGTACTTTCAGAAATTTGAGCATGTTTATTGCAATCATCAATAACAATATCACTTTCTATGCAAGTGTCTTTAAAAGGTTCATGATACACGTCCCCATTTCCTTTGGGAACATTAATATGGGAAGTGATACGTCTCAAACGTATCTATAATTTTTGATGCTCCATGCTTGTTTTTACGCCATTTGCCTACTGTTTCATTACACTTAGTGGCACTTTTATGCATACTAACCTATTAACAAGTTGCCACAGTGCCAGTTCTCGGTTTTCTGCTATTTTTGTGTTTCAGAAGTGCTACACAGGAAATATTCTCAGAATTGGACAAAATAAGTTCCAGAAGTCTTATTTTTCCCGGAAGCTTCCAGAGATCCGAAGGAGAGTAGGAGAGGGGCCACCAGGCCCCCTCACACGTGGCTCATGCGGCCAGGGGCCTGGCCGCGCCACCATGGCGTGAGGGCCCCTGGCCCCACTTCGGACGACGCCTCTTCGCCTATAAGAAGCCTCGGGATGGAAAACCCTAAAGGAATCGGCAATTTTCCAGAAAGAGTTCCGCAGTTCCGCCGCCGCCGCTGACAAATTTCGGGGGACAGAAGTCTCTGTTCCGCCACCCTGCCGAGACGGGGAAGTGCCACCGGAGCCATCTCCATCGGTCTCCATCACCGTCTCTGCCGTCTTCATTGACCTCACCGCCATCTCCATCAACCTTGCTGTCTCCTATGATGAGGAGGGAGTAGTTCATCCTCGGGGCTGAGGGCTCTACCGGTAGCTATGTGGTTCACCTCTCTCTCCCATGATGTGATCTTTATGTGATCGTGAGCTTTGTATCATGTTGAACAAGTAGATGTTATTATTCAGATATTATGTGTACTCTAGTGTGTTATTAAAGTAATCTATTCCTCCTGCCATGGTGTAACGGTGACAGTGCGTGCATCATGGTGGAACTTGGTCTAGGCTACGATTGTGATCTTTTATGGATTATGAGAATAATTATCGCTATGATAGTATTGAAGTGATCTATTCCTCCTTTCATGGTGTAATGTTGACAGTGTGTGCATCGTGTTAGTACTTGGTCTAAGTTGCAATAATATCTATCTTGAGTTGTGCTTTGATTTGGATATCTCTATGAGTGGTGTTTGTCAAGTACTTGATGAAATTTGAGGAGTGCTTCGTAGCCCTACGCAATGATTAGTGTTGTTCAATAGGAGAGTAATTCAGAGTACCATAGTGAAGAGAAGTTGTTTATTTGTTCAATCATGTTATATTTGTTGGGAGTGTGTCCACTAGTGAAAGTATGATCCCTAGGCCTTGTTTCCAAGCATTGCACACCGTTTACTTGCTGTTTTGTTACATGTTTGCTCGCAGCGATACTTATTTCATATCACAGTTACTACTCATAATCATCTATACCACTTGTATTTCACTATCTCTTCACCGAACTAGTGCACCTATATATCTGACAAGTGTATTGGGTGTGTTGGGGACACAAGAGACTTTCTGTATCGTAATTGCAGGGTTGCTTGAGAGGGATAGCTTTGACCTCTTCCTCCCTGAGTCCGATAAACCTTGGGTGATCCACTTAAGGGAAACTTGCTGCTGTTCTACAAACCTCTGCACTTGGAGGCCCAACACTGTCTACAAGAACAGACGCGTGCATAGACATCAAGCTCTTTTCTAGCACCGTTGCCGGGGAGGTAAGGTAAAAGGTACTCGCATGCTCCTGTGTGAGTGCTCGGAGTTATTTCCTTTAGATTCTGCAATTACATCTTTTTGTTTCTTGTTTTTATTTTCACTAGTCAGGCTTAATGGAAAACAAAGAGTTCTTTAGTCTTTTTCCTGAGTTTAGATTTGATGAGAAAATTGAAAAACCTTTGGAGCTTATTTCGCATAGCAATGTTATTAGTACGAATGCTTTGAATACCGTTAATGCTAATGCTATAGAAAAGTCTAAGCTTGGGGAAGCTGGTTTTGTTAAGCATGATATTTTTAGTTCCCCAGCTTTAGTGGAGAAAGTTTGTTCTGATAATATTTTATCTCCCATATGTGATGTTCCTTCTTATGATGATATGTTTGAAGAATATGCTTTGCGAAATAGCTGTTCTTTAGCTTGCGATGATACTAAACCTCTAGTTTATGATGGCTATGATGATGAGTATAATATTTTCAGTTCACCTACTATTGAGGATAAAATTAGTTATGATTACAATATACCTCCTATTTATGATGATTATGGTGATGAGAATAATTATTTTGTTGAATTTTCTCCTACTACTATTGTTCCTGTGGTGAGTATTAATTCTTTTATGCATGTGGCTCATGATAGGGATGCTTTATGTGATAGTTATATTGTTAATTCTATTCATGATGCTACTGAAAGTTATTATGAGAGAGGGAAACATGGTTTGATGGATCTCAACAATATTGAGTTTCCCCTCTTTATGTTGCAATTTTTGAAATTGTACTTGTTTTGCCTTCCTATGCTTTTTGCTTTGCGCTTTCATGACTTGTCTCTTTACAAGACTATTTTTCATAGGAAGTGGTTTAGATTTAAATGTGTTCCATACTTGCTTTTTGATGCTCTCTATTGCTTTAAGTTCCTATATGGCACCTTTGCCTCAAGCTCTCATATGGCGCCCACATTAGCATCTTTGCAAATTACTGCGCCTAGCTCAAAGGCGTTAAAGAAAAGCACTCTTGGGAGATAACCCATTGTTTACTTTCAGTACTTTTTCTTTTATTTGAGTCTTGGAAGTCATTACTACTGTAATGACCGCTCCTTATCTTATTTATTTCATTGTTGTGCCAAGAGAAACCTCTAATTTGAGTGAGGTAAGATTTGGGGATGTTGCTGTCCTGAAACAGTATTTGGTGCTGCACCGTAAAAATTCGTATAAATTTTCTTTTTATCTTTTGGACCTGCTATTTCTTGTGCATATGCCCCAGGTTATATCTAAACTTTTATTAGTTGAACACTTTTTGATTTGAGCAACAGAAAATCCCTCAAAAATTCGACCTTTGTCAGCTGTTCAGTTTTGACAGATTTCTGCCAATATTTGTGTTTGCCACTTTATTGCTTTCTTTTTAGTTCTTTTGATCATGGAACTTTTGGGGAGGTTTCTACAGTAGTATTTGCTATATATGTGGTGGTTTTGAGTTGAAACCTGAAGCAAAAAGGGTTGATTCAATGTTATGCTTACACTAATGTTGCTAATAGAATTGTGTTTAGTTTTGTATGAAGGAAGTTTTCAAGTGTAGGGATTGGAGAATGATGAGATGAGATGAAGAATGGACAAAAGCTCAAGCTTGGGGATGCCCATGCATCACCCCAAGAAATATCCAAGAAGTACAAGCGTCAAAGCTTGGGGATGCCCCCGAGGCACCCCTTCTTCATCGGCAAAAATCAGGTCACCTTTCAAGACACTATATTTTTATTGCTTCATGCACTATGCGTTTTTCTTGGAGCATCAGTTGTTTTTGTTTTTAGTTTTCTTTTAGTTTGTTTGCTGCAATAAATGGTTAGATCACATCATGTTTCTTTTGGAGGAGATGAACTCGCTTTTCATTTGCCAAGAACACTCTAGTTTTCACTCTTATCGTTCAATGAGTGTTCTCTTTTTCTGCTACTGCTTTTGGTTTTTGTTTTCACCTTGATTTGCGTTCAGATCTTCTTATATCTTTTCATCAAGGTGTATTTTTGCCTCTGATCTTTATTGGTTTTCATCAAAAGAGGTGTCTTAAAAAAATTCAAATGGTGTTGGAAAAGAGAAAAAGCTTTATGCAAAAAAGTGGTACAAAAAGGAGCTTGTGTACACTGCGGCCTAGGCTTTTGCATGTCATGCTTGAGGTCTTTTTGATAGTATGCTTAGTGGTTTTGCTGTACCATGACTTGTCTCAAATAACTGAGATTGCTTAATGAGCCTTTGAAAAAATCATGCGTTGTTTTAATTATTTGGAAGCATTATTTTGGTTTTCTCCTTTGATGCTTTATTTGGGTTGACTTGGCGCATGCTCACACATGTTAGACTCTTACAAAGTCGACAATAGCCTCTATGATCATTTAGTTTTTGACTTTTGATGCCATCTTATGCTTCTTTTAATGTCACTTTGTCTCTTTGCATGATTATGGCCGTTATTGCTCTCTTAGTTGGTCGCTCCCAGTCTTTTGCTAGCCCTCATTTTGTACTGAATATGAGCTCTACTCGTGCATCCAACTCCCAAAAACCAAGTTTGCCATTGTGTCCACTATAAATTCCTATGCATGGTATTTGTAAGCCATTCCAAGTAAATTTTCATGTGCTACCTTTCAAAAAACCTTCAAAACACTTCTCATTTTGTGACACTGTTTTCAGCTCATGGGGACGTAGTGGTCGGATTTGCTATCTTCCATATTGTCTTATTCCAAAAAGAAAAAGAAAAAGAGAAAAAAAGGCACTCCTCCATGGAATGTGAATGTTGGTGGGCACCCGATGGAATCGGTTAGCCATGGTTTGAGAAAGAAAAAAAGGTGGGGAGGAGTGCCAAGCTTTATAAAAGAACACAAAAGTGCCAATCTCTCTCAAAAACTTGCTTCATTTTTGTATGGAAGATAGTAAGAACCCCATTGCCAGTCGTTGACAAAGACAACCACCTCTCAAAACCAATTTTTATCTCTCTGTTTTACAAATGAAAAGCTCTAGCACATGTTTAATCACTGCTTCTCTCTGCGAAGGGCCTTTCTTCTACTTTTATGTTGAGTCACCACCTTCTATCTTTATGCACCATTAAGAGAGCATAGTTGTCATTCTTAGTGTAATATGCATTGTCCCAAAGTTCATTGATTGATTCATATTGTTGGTTTCACTTGTTCTTAAATTATTTGTATCTAGTCGCCCTCTTAAACTTGAAGGTGTCCTATGCATTTATGTTTTTCTCTCTTTTAAGGACAAGCTGAAAACCATTTGTATGTTTTTTCTTATGATTTGAACACACGTTTGACTTTCATTGCTTCATTTTCATGATCTTTTGTTTGTGTTCATTTTCATGTTATAACATGGTTGCTAAGTTTATATTGTCAATATTATATCTTTCATGCCCATGTTTTAAGTTCTTTTGATCCCAGCTCACAAATGCTTACATATGTGATCAAGATTGTTTAGGTGCATGTCACCTCAAAAATTATTCTTTTGTTATCACTTACCTACTCGAGGACGAGCAGGAGTTAAGCTTGGGGATGCTGATACGTCTCAAACGTATCTATAATTTTTTATGCTTCATGCTTGTTTTTACACCATTTGCCTACTGTTTCATTACACTTAGTGGCACTTTTATGCATTTTCCGGAACTAACCTATTAACAAGTTGCCACAGTGCCAGTTCCCTGTTTTCTGCTGTTTTTGTGTTTCAGAAGTGCTACACAGGAAATATTCTCAGAATTGGATGAAACAAGTTCCAGAAGTCTTATTTTTCCCGGAAGCTTCCAGAGATCCGAAGGAGAGTAGGAGAGGGGCCACCAGGCCCCCTCACACGTGGCTCGTGCGGCCAGGGGCCTGGCCGCACCACCATGGTGTGAGGGCCCCTGGTCCCACTCCTGACGACGCCCCTTCGCCTATAAGAAGCCTCGGGACCGAAAACCTTAAAGGAATCGGCAATTTTCCAGAAAGAGTTCCGCAGTTCCGCCGCCGCCGCCGACGAATTTTGGGGGACAAAAGTCTCTATTCCGGCATCCTGCCGGGATGGGGAAGTGCCCCCGGAGCCATCTCCATCGGTCTCCATCGCCGTCTCCGCCGTCTTCATCGACCTCACCGCCATCTCCATCAACCTTGCTGTCTCCTATGATGAGGAGGGAGTAGTTCATCCCCGGGGCTGAGGGCTCTACCGGTAGCTATGTGGTTCACCTCTCTCTCCCATGATGTGATCTTTATGTGATCGTGAGCTTTGTATCATGTTGAACAAGTAGATGTTATTATTCAGATATTATGTGTACTCTAGTGTGTTATTAAAGTAATCTATTCCTCCTGCCATGGTGTAACGGTGACAGTGCGTGCATCATGGTGGTACTTGGTCTAGGCTACGATTGTGATCTTTTATGGATTATGAGAATAATTATCGCTATGATAGTATTAAAGTGATATATTCCTCCTTTCATGGTGTAATGTTGACAGTGTGTGCATCGTGTTAGTACTTGGTCTAAGTTGCAATAATATCTATCTTGAGTTGTGCTTTGATTTGGATATCTCTATGAGTGGTGTTTGTCAAGTACTTGATGAACTTTGAGGAGTGCTTCGTAGCCCTATGCAATGATTAGTGTTGTTCAATAGGAGAGTAATTCAGAGTACCATAGTGAAGAGAAGTTGTTTATTTGTTCAATCATGTTATATTTGTTGGGAGTGTGTCCACTAGTGAAAGTATGATCCCTAGGCCTTGTTTCCAAGCATTGCACACCGTTTACTTGTTGTTTTGTTATATGTTTGCTCGCAGCGATACTTATTTCATATCGCAGTTACTATTCATAATCATCTATACCACTTGTATTTCACTATCTCTTCGCTGAACTAGTGCACCTATACATCTGACAAGTGTATTGGGTGTGTTGGGGACACAAGAGACTTTCTGTATCGTAATTGCAGGGTTGCTTGAGAGGGATAGCTTTGACCTCTTCCTCCCTGAGTTCGATAAACCTTGGGTGATCCACTTAAGGGAAACTTGCTGCTGTTCTACAAACCTCTGCACTTGGAGGCCCAACACTGTCTACAAGAACAGACGCGTGCGTAGACATCAGGAAGCAAAGGCTCTAAAATAATCAACCATAATTCGAGGATCAAGACCATATTTAGCACTAAGCTCTTGAAAATTAGCAGTTTCAGCGAAAGAGTTAATGCACTCATACTCATAATTTATACCTGATCCTTTACCTTTGTCGCTCTCCCAATCTTCAATATTGTTTTGAATTGTTTCAAGCAGATTCCACTTGACGTCAACATCCTTGCTTGTGAAAGAGCCATCAAAGCATGCATCTAGATAGTCCTTGTAATATCCTGAAAGCCTTGCATAAAAATTATTAATAACAATATTACGGGGAAGCTCATGAATAGGACATTTGAGCATTAGTGACTTCAATCTTCCCCATGCTTGGGCAATACTTTCTCCCTCATAAGGATGAAAATTATAAATATAATTCCTATCTTTATAAACCTCACTAGAAGGATAGAATTTAGAATAAAAGAGAGGTACAATTTCCTCCCAATCAATAGGTCGGCCATCCTTCAGTGTTTTATACCATTCCGCAGCTCTGCCATTTAGTGATAAAGAGAATAGCTTCTTCTTAACTCGGCTCATTAAAATACCTGCACACTTGAACAACTCGCATAATTCATGTATAAAAAGCAAATGATCACCAGGATGGACAGTTCCATCTCCTAAATAGCAGTTATTCATAGCACGATCAACAATTTTCATAGGTATTTTAAAAAGATGAGGAGCACAAGCATCATAAGAAACATCACATATGGGAGATAAAATATCATTAGAGCAAACTTTCTCCACTAAAGCTGGGGAACTAAAAATATCATGCTTAACAAAACCAGCTTCCCCAAGCTTAGACTTTTCTATAGCATTAGAAATAACGATGTTCAAAGCATTCATACTAACAACACTATTAGCATGCAAATTAAGCTCCAAAGGTTTTTCAATTTTCTCTTCAAATCTAAACTCAGGAAAAAGACTAAAGAACTCTTTACTTTCCATTAAGCCTAACTAGTGAAAATAGAAGCAAGAAACAAAAAGATATAATTGCAGAATCTAAAGGAAATAACTTTGAGCACTCACACAGGAGGATGCGCGTACCTTTTACCTTACCTCCCTGGCAACGGCGCCAGAAAAGAGCTTGATGTCTACGCACGTGTCTGTTCTTGTAGACAGTGTTGGGCCTCCAAGTACAGAGATTTGTAGAGCAGCAGCAAGTTTCCCTTAAGTGGATCACCCAAGGTTTATTGAACTCCGGGAGGAGGAGGTCAAAGCTATCCCTCTCAAACTACCCTGTAATTACGATACACAAAGTCTCTTGTGTCCCCAACACATCCAATACACTTGTCAGATGTATAGGTGTGATACGTCTCCAACGTATCTATAATTTTTGATGCTCCATGCTTGTTTTTACACCATTTACCTAATGTTTCGTTACACTTCGTGGCACTTTTATGCATTTTCTGGAACTAACCTATTAACAAGTCGCCACAGTGCCAGCTCCCTGTTTTCTGCTGTTTTTGTGTTTCAGAAAAGCTACACAAGAAATATTCTCAGAATTAGACGAAACAAGTTCCTGAAGTCTTATTTTTCCCAGAAGCTTCCAGAGATCCGAAGAGGAGACAGAGTGGGGCCACGAGGGCCCCACACACCAGGGCGGCGCGGCCCAGCCCCTGGCCGTGCCCCCTATGTGTGAGGGTGCCTCGGTCCACTTCTGACGATGCCCCTTCGCCAATAAAGACCCCCCGACGGGAAAAACCTAAGTACCCGATTAATTTTCCTGAAACACATCGTGATCCGCCGCCGTCGTCAACCCGAGATCGGGAGGGTCCAGAAGCTCTTCCCAGCACCCTGCCGGAGAGGGGAATCGCCACCAGAGGTCTTCTTCATCGCCATGCTTGCCTCCGGAGCAATGAGTGAGTAGTCTACCTTGGACTATGGGTCTATAGCAGTAGCTGGATGGTTGTCTCCTCCACCATGTGCTTCATGTTTAGATCTCATGAGCTGCCCTACATGATTGAGATCACCGTTATGTAATTCTACATGTTTGGTTTGTTGGGATCTGATGAATATTGGTGTTATGATTGAGTTGCTATACTGAAATATATCTTATGTTATCTCTATGTTGTTTATGATCTTGCATGATCTCCGTTGTTAGTAGCTATCTTGGCCGAGTAGTTACTAGTGACTCCAAGAGGGGGTATTTATGCTCGATAGTGGGTTCATGCCTCTATTTAATCTGGGGGAGTGACAGAAACCTCTAAGGTTATAGATGTGATGTTGCCACTAGGGAGAAAACAACATTCATATGCTCGAGGGCATATGCTTTGTTTACATTACACACTTTGCTTAATGCAATTATCTGTTGTTCGCAACTTACTACTCATGGGGTGTTCGGATGATATCCCCATGAGTGGATTATTAGTCATAGATGCAGTTGGATGGCGGTCTATGTATTTTGTTGTAATGCCCAGAGTAAATCGCATAGTGATCTTCTTGACATATCATGTTATCTTTTTTCTATCAATTGCCCGACTGTAATTTGTTTACCCAGCATGTGTTATTTATCTTATGGAGAGACACCACTAGTGAACTATGGACCCCGGTCCTATTTCCATTATATTGCTATCACCTGTTTACTTTACTCGCACTGTTTACTTTACTCGCATACTTCTATTGTTTTCCACTCGATACGCTCATACCCTTTGTTTCAAGCAAACCGGTAAGATTGACAACATCATCGTAAGTTGGGAACAAAGTACTTGGTTGTGTTATGTGCAGGTTCCACGTTGCTGCTCGCAAAGCAAAGCTTGGATGAGGCGCCATATAAATTATCCGGAGCTATCGTGAAGCTTGCAAGCATCACCTTCATTCGTATTGGCTTTTTCTTCTTCGAACGATAAACCTTGGTTTCTAACTGAGGGAAAAACTTGCTGCTGTGCTCATCATACCTTGTGCTTGGGGTTCCCAACTGCCTGGCCATAATCATTATTATCAACTACACGCCAGCCATCAAGTCTTTTCTGGCGCCGTTGCCGGGAAGGAAAAAGAAGACCTCTGCAAGGGGAGTTTTTCGCACGCACATCCTTTACTTTGTTTTAAGTTTTGCTTTACTTTATTTATTTTTACTTGCATCGTTTTATCAAAAACCCAAAAAAATTATAATCCTTTGTAGTTGTTTATTATGACTAATTCAGTTGCTACTATTATGTTGCCCAAGGATATGATTTTCACTTTTAAACAAAAGGATGAGGAAAGTTTTAAAGAAGCTTGGTCTAGAATTTATGATTGGCATGGAAAAACTGAACCTAAAATGACCTTGAGTTTGCTTCTTAGTAGCTTTTACTTTGGACTTTCTCTTCGTTATAGATATGCTTTGGATGCTACTGCAGAAGGAGATTTCCTTCATTGTGATGGAGATCAAGCCTTCAATATTATAAAAAAGTTGATTACAATTTATAGGATGCCAACCTATTTTGATTCCTCTCTTGTGTGCATTTTTAATAGACTTGATACTCTTGAGACTCGCACTGCTAGTTTGAATACTTGCTACAATACTTTGCGCCAGCATTTTGATTATGTGCCAACAAATTCTGAACCTTCGAGTTGGTATCCTACGATAAAAATCACTATTGATGGTAAAACTTTTCATGCTCGATGTGATATTATGTCTGAATTTTGTCTGATGCCAAAGGATGTTTATGAATCTTTGAGTCTTTGGAGGCTTTCTGAGGGGGGAGAAGAAATTTCTCTTACTAACAATGCCACTATATTTCCCATTGGAATAGCTGAAGGAGTTTTTACAAAAGTCCTAGGAAGAATGATATCTACTGATTATCTTGTTATTGAATGTGTAGGAAAAGGACAGATCACACTTGAAAGATCTCTACTGAAGCTCCTGGGCGCCGTTATTGATGTGGGAAAAGGCAATATAAGATTTATCTCTCCACCTTGCAGTAGCCACGTCTTTCCTAGAGTAAAGAACAAAGGTAAGAAAGGAAGACGTAAGGCACGCGCTGATCTTAGCACTTCATCTCTTGTTGTTACTTGATTCGCAATTTTCTGCGCCTAGCTCAAAGGCGCTAAAGAAAAGCACTCTTGGGAAATAACCCAATATTTTCTTTTCAGTACTTTTTCTTTTATTTGAGTCTTGGAAGTCATTAATACTGTAATGACCTCTCCTTATCATTTTTATTTTATTGTTGTGCCAAGAGAAGCCTCTAATTTGAGTGAGGTAAAGATTTGGGGATGTTGCTGTTCTGAAACTGTTTTCGATGATGCACCGTAAAAATTTGTGAAAATTCTCTGTATATCTTTTGGACCTGCGATTTCTTGTGCATATGCCCCAGGTTATATCCAAACTTTCATTAGTTGAACACTTTTTGATTTGAGCAACAGAAAACCTCTTAAAAATTCGGCCTTTATCAGCTGTTCTGTTTTGACAGATTTCTACCACTATTCGTTTTTGCCGCTTTATCGCTTTCTTTTCGAGTTCTTTTGATCACGGAACTTGTGGGGAAGTTGCTACAGTAGTATATACTTTATATTTGGTGGTTTTGGGTTGAAACCTGAAGCAAAAGGGGTTGATTATATGTTATGCCTACACTAATGTTGCTAATAGATTTGTGTTTAGTTTTGTATGAAGGAAGTTGTCAAGTGTAGGGATTGGAGAATGATGAGATGAGTTGAAGAATGGAAAAAAGCTCAAGCTTGGGGATGCCCATGCATAACCCCAAGAAATATCCAAGAAGTACAAGCGTCAAAGCTTGGGGATGCCCCCGAGGCACCCCTTCTTCATCGACAAAAATTAGGTCACCTTTCAAGACACTATATTTTTTATTGCTTCATGCACTATGTGTTTTTCTTAGAGCATCAGTTGTTTTAGTTTTCATTATTAGTTTAGTTTTTTTTGCTGCAATAAATGGTTGGACCCCAACAAATTTCTTTTGGAGAAGTTGCCTTGCTTTTCATTTGCCAAGAACGCTCTAGTTTTCATTCTTATCAAAAACTGAGTGTTCTTCTTTTTTCTGCTACTGCTTTTGGTTTTCATTTTCGCCTTGATTTGCATTCAGATCTTGTTATATCTTTTCATCAAGGTGTATTTTTGCCTCTGGACCATGTTGGTTTTCCTCAAAAGAGTTGGATTTAAAAAGTTCAAATGGTGTTGTAAAAGAGAAAAAGCTTTATGCAAAAAAGTGGTACAAGAAGGAGCTTGTGTAGACTGCGACTTAGGCTTTTTCATATGCTTGATGTATTTTTGATAGTATGCTTAGTGGTTTTGCTGTAGCATGACTTGTCTCAAATAACTGAGATTGCTTAATGAGCCTTTGAAAAAATCATGCGTTGTTTTATCGTTTGGAAGCATTATTTTGGTTTTCTCCTTGATGCTTTATTTGGGTTGACTTGGCGCATGCTCACACATGTTAGACTCTTACAAGTTGCCAATAGCCTTTATGATCATTTAGTTTTTGACTTTTGATGCCATCTTATGCTTCTTTTAATGTTGCTTTGTTGCTTTGCATGATTATGGCCATTATTGCTCTCTTAGTTGGTCGCTCCCAGTCTTTTGCTAGCCCTCGCCTTGTACTGAGTATGAGCTCTACTCAGGCATCCAACTCCTAAAAACCAAGTTTTGCCAAACTGTCCACCATATATACCTATTAGCAATTTGCTATTCCAAGTAAATTTGACTTGCTTTTATTTACTCTTCAAATTAAACTCTTACCAGTGTTATGCGAAAATTGGTCAGTAAAGCTCTCACGAACCGGAAGGCACACTTTACTTTTTCTTTTTCTTAAAAATTTGACATTGTGGTCTCTTATGTTGAGTTGTTATGCTTGCAAGTTGTAAGTTGGATACTAGCCCAACCATGCTGTCATGGGGCAAGCTTTCAACATTGCACTTCTTATTTGAGTTGATATCATGATTTTTTCTTTATGGATGCCCGCGGTGTGAAATGAATTGAGAATCTTGCGGGGATCATGGAGTTTGTATATGTGTTAGGGAAACGCCTGGGCTGCCAATCTAAGCCATGCATAATTCATGGTGGAAATTTGTAGCATACCCATGGTGGACATTTGACAACGCATCTCAAAATAAAAAGCTAAACAAATGGTAAATAAAAGAGATGTCGAGGTGTTCATTGTCTGCTTGTCCTGTCATTTTGATGTGGGCTTGTTCCATGTCATCAGGCACGGAGGTACCCCGTTGGCGGTTCTCGATGATACATATATACTTACAATGACAAGAGCCTTGCTTGGGACTCTAAGTAAAGTAGCATGAGGTTTGGGTACTTGTATTCATGGGACACGAGGTTTTCGACTTATGATTTGTCAAGCATATGCATCATAATTGTTCTCGCATTAACTTTAACCATTCAAGATGCTTATGATGGGGGCAATGAGAGCTCAAAGTCGGTAAGTACCATAATTTTTGAAGGTTATAAAACTTGCAATCACTGCTTGCCTCCGCGAAGGGCCTTTTTTTTACTTTTATGTTGAGTCACCACCTTCTATCTTTATGCACCATTAAGAGAGCATAGTTGTCATTCTTAGTATAATGTGCATTGTCCCAAAGTTTTCATTGATTGATTCATATTGTTGGTTTCACTTGTTCTTAAATTATTTGTATCTAGTCGCCCTCTTAAACTTGAAGGTGTCCTATGCATTTATGTTTTACTCTCCATGAAGGACAAGCTGAAAACCATTTGTATATTTTTCCTTATGATTTGAACACACGTTTGACTTTCATTATTTCATTTTCATGATCTTTTGCTTGTGTTCATTTTCATGTTATAACATGGTTGCTAAGTTTTTATTGTCAAGATTATATCTTTCATGCCCATGTTTAAGTTCTTATGATCCCAGCTCACAAATGCTTACATAGATGATCAAGATTGTGTAGGTGCATGTCACCTCAAAAATTATTTCTTTTGTTATCACTTACCTACTTGAGGACGAGCATGAGTTAAGCTTGGGGATGCTTGATACGTCTCCAACGTATCTATAATTTTTGATGCTCCATGCTTGTTTTTACACCATTTGCCTAATATTTCGTTACACTTTGTGGCACTTTTATGCATTTTCCGGAACTAACCTATTAACAAGTCGCCACAGTGTCAGTTCCCTGTTTTCTGCTATTTTTGTGTTTCAGAAAAGCTACACAGGAAATATTGTCGGAATTGGACGAAACAAGTTCCTGAAGTCTTATTTTTCCCGAAAGCTTCCAGAGATCCGAATAGGAGACAGAGTGGGGCCACGAGGGCCCCACACACCAGGGCAGCGCGGCCCAGCCCCTGGCCGCGCCCCCTATGTGTGAGGGCGCCTCGGTCCACTTCTGACGATGCCCCTTCGCCTATAAAGACCCCCCGACGGGAAAAACCTAAGGACCCGATCAATTTTCCTGAAACACATCGCGATCCGCCACCGTCGTCGACCCGAGATCGGGAGGGTCCAGAAGCTCTTCCCGGCACACTGCCGGAGAGGGGAATCACCACCGGAGGTCTTCTTCATCGCCATGCTTGCCTCCGGAGCGATGAGTGAGTAGTCTACCTTGGACTATGGGTCCATAGCAGTAGCTAGATGGTTGTCTCCTCCACCATGTGCTTCATGTTTAGATCTCATGAGCTGCCCTACATGATTGAGATCACCGTTATGTAATTGTACATGTTTGGTTTGTTGGAATCCGATGAATATTGGTGTTATGATTGAGTTGCTATACTGAAATATATCTTATGTTATCTCTATGTTGTTTATGATCTTGCATGCCCTCCGTTGTTAGTAGCTATCTTGGCCGAGTAGTTGCTAGTGACTCCAAGAGGGGGTATTTATGCTCGATAGTGGGTTCATGCCTCTATTTAATCTGGGGGAGTGACAGAAACCTCTAAGGTTGTAGATGTGCTGTTGCCACTAGGGAGAAAACAACATTCATATGCTCGAGGGCATATGCTTTGTTTACATTACACACTTTGCTTAATGCAATTATCTATTGTTCGCAACTTAATACTCATGGGGTGTTCGGATGATATCCACGTGAGTGGATTATTAGTCATAGATGCAGTTGGATGGCGGTCTATGTATTTTGTTGTAATGCCCAGAGTAAATCACATAGTGATTTTCTTGACATATCACGTTATCTTTATTCTATCAATTGCCCGACTGTAATTTGTTTACCCAGCATGTGTTATTTATCTTATGGAGAGACACCACTAGTGAACTATGGACGCCGGTCCTATTTCCATCATATTGCTATCACCTGTTTACTTTACTCGCACTATTTACTTTACTCGCATACTTCTATTGTTTTCCACTCGATACGCTCATACCCTTTGTTTCAAGCAAACCGGTGAGATTGACAACCTCATCGTAAGTTGGGAACAAAGTACTTGGTTGTGTTGTGTGCAGATTCCACGTTGCTGCTCGCAAAGCAAAGCTTGGACGAGGCGCCATATAAATTGTCCGGAGCTGTCGCAAAGCTTGCAAGCATCACCTTCAGTCGTATTGGCTTTTTCTTCTTCGAACGATAAACCTTGGTTTCTAACTGAGGGAAAAACTTGCTGCTGTGCTCATCATACCTTGCGCTTGGGGTTCCCAACTGCCTGGCCATAATCATTATTATCAACTACACGCCAGCCATCAAGGTGCACTAGTTCAGCGAAGATATAGTGAAATACAAGTAGTAGTGATGATTATAAGTAGTAAATGTAATCTGAAATAAGTATCGCTGCCAGCAAACATGTAACAAAACTAAAAGGAAACGGTGTGCAATGCTTGGAAACAAGGCCTATGGATCATACTTTCACTAGTGGACACACTCTCAACAAATATAACATAATTGAACCAATAGATACTATCATCAATATGCAACTCAAAACAATTCTCCAATGGAAAATGAACACTAATCATGTGTAGGGCTACGAAGCACTCCTCAAAGTCTGTATTTCCCCAAACTAGATTGTCCCACACTATCACCATGAACGCACTAGATGGTTCCAACAAATACCAACAATTTATAGAGACATTAACCAAAAAGATACACATGATGCGCACACTAGTCATCTTCACACCATGATACAAGGTATCTCCGGAGATTACAAATATAAAGCACGGAAGTAGCATAATATCTGAATAATAACATCTACCAATTCAACTATATACAAAGCTCACAATCATATAAAGATCACATCATGAGAGAGAGAGGTGAACCACATAGCTACCGGTAGAGCCCTCAGCCCCAGGGGAGAACTACTCCCTCCTCATCATAGGAGACAACAAGGTTGATGGAGATGGCGGTGAGGTCAATGGAGACGACGGAGACGGCGATGGAGACCGATGGAGATGGCTCCGGGGGCACTTCCCCGTCCCGGCAGGGTGCCGGAACAGAGACTTCTGTCCCCCGAAATTTGTCTTCGACGATGGCGGAGCTGCGAAACTCTTCTGGAAATTTCGCCGATTCCCTTAGGGTTTTTCGTCGGGAGACTTCTTATAGGCGAAGGGGCGTCGTCAGAGGTGGACCAGGGTGGTCACACAATGGGTGGGCGCGGCCAGGGGCTGGGTCGCGCCCCCCTGTTGTGTGGGCAGCCCCTGGCCCCTCTCCGGCTCCCGTTTGGTCCTCGTCCTTTGTCTGGGAAAAATAGGAGTTCCAGTACTTGTTTCGTCCAATTCCGAGAATATTTCCTGTGTAGCTTTTCTGAAACACAAAAATAGCAGAAAGCAGGGAACTGGCACTGTGGCATCTTGTCAATAGGTTAGTTCTGGAAATCGCATAAAAATGCCACGAAGTGTAACGAAACACAAGGCAAATTGTGTAAAAACAAGCATGGAGCATCAAAAATTATAGATGCGTTTGAGATGTATCACTTGGCAATGTCACTCTTCGTGAATAGTATCCAGCTTTGTATAGCACTATGCGCCACAAAGGCGATACTATCACCAAAGTAATAGAGACGTCTCCACCAACTGTGGTGTTTAGAAGGGATTTGTCTGAACAAAGGCTTGTAGCTTAGAATACCTTACTTCAGCGTTTGGCAAACATCCATCTACAAACTGGATATGATCAATTTCGCTGGAACCTGCATGAAAATGGCAAGTTTTCAGTAGCTTCTATGTACAATGCGCTTATTTTGCCCAATGTGCCAATTGACAAAATTAGTAATAATAAGCTCTGGAAGTTGAAGATTCTATTACGTATAAAGGTATTTGGATGGTACCTGCATAAAGGAGTTACTTTAACGAAAGATAATCTTGCAAAACAGAATTGACATGGAAGTAAGAAATGTGTTTTTTGTCATCAGGTTGAAACAATAAAACACTTATTCTTCCAATGTCATTTTGCCAGATCTACATGGTCACTCATCCAAGTAGCTTCAACCTTGTTTCCAACATGCAGTATTACCAACATATTTGGGAATTGGCTAAATGGAATCGACAATATGTTTAAAAACCATATTAGGGTGGGAGCGATTGCCTTTATTTGATTGCTATGGCTATATAGAAATGATAAAGTTTTTAACGATAAAACTCTTCCATCCTATAGGTTATCTACAGGGCTATGAGTACACTCTGTTTGTGGTCGTCTCTGCAGCATATGGAGGATCTTAACCTATATATGGATGTTTGTGCACGATTGGAAGCTACGACGAGGAATACTTTTTCCCAACATGGATGGCCACATAGCTTACGTATTGGTGCTTCTGTTTAGGCGAGATTACAATTTCTCAAGATGATATGTAATTTTACCTTTTATTTCCCTTGTGATGAGACTTGTTTTTGGGCTGTGTGCATCCTAGTTATGCAAAGGCTGGGTGTAAGCTTAATACTATTAAGTAATAAAACATTCTTTATCGAAAAAGATGAATTTATTGTTTACTTACTTATCAGATGAGAAAGAGGAACACAACAACGGAGAGCAAAGTATAACTCGTTCAGTACAAATTTTGATGCATGTCCATTGCTAGTTCAAACTTTCTTTTTTGTTGTGGAAGATGTCGACTCATTGTTAAAAGCAAAATGGGGTTGCCATGAATCTAGATTTGTTTTGTGTAATCTGAATATGACATTTCTTGCAAAAAGCATTGAATTTGATTGCTCCCACTAAAATCCAATCGTCTTCATGTTTGTTACCTAAACTAGAACGATCATTGTACAAACGGGATTGAAATAAATCACTAATACAAAATAAAGCAAGTTTCGTGTACGAGTTGACATGTAAAGCTCAATTTTGTCATGCAAATTGGACTCCATTTTAAGCTATTTTACCAAAATAAATAGTGATTCACCACCCATAAGCCACAGGTTTACACGAACTACATAATTAAAAAATAGATACTCCCTCTGCTAGGTATTCTAAACCTTTTAGATATTTTTGTATGAAATAGATACGGACGGAAATGAGTGAACCTACACACTGAAACACGTCTCGATATGTATAAAAGAAAAATCAAGGACTTATAATAGTGAATGGAGGGAGTAGCATAGTAGCATGTACAAATTTTTAAAAACCTGGCCCTTATGGCCATTGCACGGCTACCACTATCCTACTTAAGAGTTCTCAGCATGTACAAATTTTATTTGGAGAATCTCATCTATGAATTTATGTCAAGATTAAATATCACAGGATTTAAGTCAGTGGCGGCTTGGCAGCTGCCCTTGAGCCTTAATGCTCTATCAGAACTAGGCACTACATGTTCGAAACACTACGAAGTGCATTGAGAATAAGATATGTGTTCTCAGGGATTTTTTGCTCTAGAAGTCATGGTTATGTAAAAACTTTCTATTCAAAATTGTGGTTTTTGAAACCTAAACTCGACTCTTAATTCAAATTTGTTACGAGAAACATGTTACCTTCAGTCTTTGATCAGATCAACTCTGCTTCATTAACCCAAGTTTTTTGGTACTTCAATATTAACCTATGTTGTATATCCATTGGTATATGTAGAAATAGTTCTTTGCTCTTTAGAGGAGTACTATATTAGAATTAATAATCTTTTTTTTGAACACGTTAAAAAGGTGCTCCTGGCGGGGCACAGATAGAATTAATAATCAAGATTGTCGACTACAAACATCAACATGAGACAGTAAGATTTTTATTCAGCATGTTTTTTTAAGTAAAAATCAAAGCTTGCTTCTTATGCAAAGAATGTCTAGAATATATTTTTTCCCAAAGTTAGGATCCTACAGAACTCTGAACGCAGACAACAAAAGTAGAAGTTCAATCACCTGCCAAGTACAAACTGAATCACATACAAGTTTTTTTTTAAACTATGCAAACAAAGTCTGATTACTTTTTCAAAGCCAGGTTTGATCTTTCCAGAACTCACAAATGCAAACATCAAAAGCGGAAGTTGAATTATATGCCAAGTACAGAGTAAATCACATAGTACAAGATCTTGAAAACAATTAAAAAATAAAACAACGCCCACCGTGGGGCTCGAACCCACGACCACAAGGTTAAGAGCCTTGCGCTCTACCAACTGAGCTAGACGGGCAAGATATCCGTTTTCCATATATTATCTTATTATTATGAAATCTCACGTTCAGGCACCAAAACTTTGTGTAGACTCCATACTGATCCATCAGAGAAGGTCAAAGTTCAGATCATCTCCGATGGATCAGTATGGAGTCTACACAAAGTCAAAGTTCAGATCAGGAACTGAGTCGTTCAGAGGTGTCCGAGGGCGAATGGCGACCATGGCCGCGACGGGCGAGCGTGCCACGCCGCCGGCCTGATCTCCCTCCCCCAGCCTCCACTGCAACAGCCGGGCCCTGATCCGGACTCCTCGCCCCGTCCTCTCTCCGCCCATCCTGCAGTTCAGAGCTGCCGTCGCCTGCGTCGCGGCGGAGGTAGTCCTCCTCGCCTGGTGAGTAGGCCTCCATCGCTGCTCCTTCCGCCGCCGTCAAGCTCCTCTGGGACCCAAGAAGCTCGTCGTTCTGCCTGCCTCGACTCCCCCTGCCGGTCTGATCTTAGAAGCTCGTCGTTCTGCCTGCCTCGACTCCCGCTGCCGGTCTGATCTTTGGAAGACGGATGATGGCTCTCGCGTCCACGACCCAGGTCGCATGAGCGTGTGGCCGCCGCCGAATCTCCTTGCTCCGGCCATCCCCGCGTCCGCCGGGTCTGGGTCCGGCCGGGTGCGCAGCTGCTCTCTGCTTCAACCTCGCAGAGAAGGTGGCATCTCTCCGGCCGGCATGCTGCCACCGTCTCCGGCTGCCCCGTCCGGCGAGCTGCCTGCCAGCGGCACGCCTAAGGCCATGGCCACGGCCATCCCGCCTCTGAAGCCCGCCGTCGTGCTTGCTGCGGCCGCCCTCGCTCACCGCAGGTCTGACCCAGCCATGGGTGGGCAAAAGCGTCAGGCGCGTCACTTCCGCAAGCCTGGGATGGTGTATCCCGCTGCTTCTCGCCCTCCTGTTGATCTGAAGCGTGACAACGCCGTGGTGGTTGAGGGGCTCGGGTCCCTATCGCTGCAACCGGCTGCCTCGGATGGCCATCTCTCCGAGGTGCCCATTCCTGCTAGTGCAATGCTGCCAACTTCAAGCCAGCTTTGGGTTGCTTCTTTGAGTTCCGACGAGGATGATGAAGACGATGAACTGTTGGCTCCGCAGACGCCTTTGGCCACCATGGTTGAGGTTTCTGTCTCGGTGCACGACACCGTTGATGTTCGCCATGATGAGGAGACGCCACCAAAGCCTTGCAGCGGCCTCTTTGTTGATACTGCTGCTCCAGGAAATGAGGAAGGCTGGGTGCAGGTGGGTCGCGGCGGCCGCGCCTGGTGTGTGCCAACTTCTTTGATTCAGCCAACTTCTTTAATTCAGAAGGAAGGGGAGCGTAGTCTCGCCTTCAAGCGTTGGGCTCGAGGAAGGTGCTTTTGGTGCCTCGAGCGTGGCCACCAGGTCCGTGTGTGCCGTGGGCCTTACAGATGCATCCGTTGTCGTCGTCCTGGTCATCGGGAGCGTTTTTGCCGTGCCCGCTTTCCTGCAGCTCGTTCTCGCTCTTCGGACGCTCGTGCCCCTTCTTTGGATGCTTGTTATCCTTGTCAACGAAGTCGCTCTCTATCCGCTCAGCCTCATCGTCCCTCGTCATCTCGGAGTTGGGCTGACGTTGTGCGCCACTCGTCTTCGCCTGCAGCGGTGTCGCCAAGACCCTCTCCTAGGTGCTGCGAGGAGGTCAATGTCAGCGGCACTTTGGACTCTCTTTTTCGGTCTCAGGTTGCCTTGGTGCGTATAGAGCTCCTTCAGCTTGTCGATGCCCGCGTCGAGGAGGCATCTCGACCCCTTCGAGAAGAGGTGGCAGCTCTAAAGTTGTTGTGTTGGTGATTCTTTGGAGCCGACGGGTGGCCTGGGGCACGCCCCCGTGCAGGCTTTGTTTCCCCTTGACTCCACTGCGCAGAAGTCGTCTGTGGTTGAGGAAGAACATCTTTATGGCTGTGTCTCTCCTCGTGGTAGTCCTTGTCAGTCACCACAGCCAGATGTGTCGGCTGCCTATGAGAGCGAGGGCATGGATGCGATCTTGGATCCAGTGTTGCACATCACACCAGAGTTTCATGAGTTATGTGAGGAATCTTCTAAGGTGCTTCCGTTGGAGGTGGGGTCTTCTGAGGCCTTAGTGACCTTGCTACCACAGTCGCCCGCCTCTTTGGTTAGTGGAGCAGTGCTAGCGCATAGCTCCGATGCTCTTTTTGCTAAAGAGCTTTGCGGATTGCTCGCGAGTTTGGAGGCGGCTAGCCCTGGATATGGCAAGGACATTGCATGTGTCTTGGCGGGAAAGGCTTCCAAGGAAATAATCAGGAAGGTGGAGAAGTTTCTTAGGACCAAAAGAAAGAAGATGGTCTTCACCTGGAAAGTTCCGCAGTAGCTGCTTGTTTGATGGATGCCATTCGACTTGCCAGGTTTGTCCAGTTGAGTGGATCTTCTTTGCGTCGTGGTACTCCATGTGTTGTGAGCTCGCTGTTGTAGGTTGAGAGTGCATGTTGGTTTGGAGGTTGCAGGTTTTAGGTGTTGTTCTCGTGTAGTTTTGTTGTAACGGTTTTTGCCCGGTTTTCCATTAATTAACTGGGCAATTCTCTTCTTCTTAATTAATAGATTGAGGCAAATCTTTTGCCTCCGTTTCAAAAAAAAAAGTTCAGATCAGGAACACCCAGAAACAAATTAGAGTGGGAACACATCTTGCAATAATTGTACATTTTTTACAACTTTCTTTAGCAATTCAAACAATTTCTCTTGAATTTTTATTGGGGGCCTACCCTCTACTTGGGTCCATCCCTGGTTCACTTTTGTGCAGGAACGAACATTTCGTTTTCGAAAAAGAGCATTTCACATGCTCAAACTGGAGGATAAAATCTAGCATTATAGTACTCAGGAGAGTCAGTTGGCATTAGTTTCGTCGAACTAAGAACATGTTTACTCCACCTCCTTTTGAAAAAAATTAACTAATCTAAAGAAAAAGAAAAAAGTCAATTCAAGGGCAACTGTGGCACCTCGCTTGTCTTCTGCTACAAATTTAAAGTGGTTGTTGTCCTGTTTTGAACAAATGTCTGGTATGAGAATCAACTTTCATAAGTGTGATCTTATTGCCATTAATGTTGAAGAACAGGATGCTCAACTAGTCTCTCGGTCTCTTTGTTGTAAGCTAGGGAAGCTCCCCTTGAAATATCTTGGGGTCCCTCTGCACTATACAAAATTGAGAAAAGAAGATGTGCAACCTATTGTTGATAAGTTGTTGAAAAAAGCTGCTGGTTGGAGAGGCAGATTATTAAATCATGCTGCCAGACTAGAGCTGGTCAGAAGTGTGTTAGCTAGTATTCCTCTATATTTGTTGAGTGTTATTAAATTCCCCAAATGGGCTATTACCTTGATTAATTCCCAGATGGCTCATTGTTTGTGGGAAGACTATGAGGGGCATCATAGATATCACTTGGCTAATTGGGGTTTGGTTTCACAAAAGAAAGAATTTGGGGGGCTAGGGATACCTAGTCTGGCTGACATGAATATGTGTTTACTTGCTTCTTGGATTAAGAGATACCATTTGAATGATAATAAACTGTGGAAACAAATTATTGATCACAAATATAATGTTAATGAGCCGAATATCTTCTCCTGCTCTCCTGCTAGTGCTTCTCCTTTTTGGAAAGGAGTTCTTTGGGCTGCTAAAGCTGCAAAGGTTGGGTATCAGTGGAAAGTGGGAGATGGTAAAAGGATTAAATTCTGGGAGGACCAATGGGTTGGAACTTCTAGCTTAGCCATTCAATATTGGGAGGTGTACTGTCTTGCCAATGAACAGAACTGCTCCATTTCTGAACTTTGGAATGGTACCAACCTGAAAATTACATTTAGGAGATGTTTTGATCATAATTTGATGTTGCAATGGCTGGAAATCTTACAAATTGCCCAAACTCTACAGTTATCCTCTGAAAGTGATACTTTGGTTTGGAAATTTGAGCCTAATGGAGTGTTTAGTGTAAAATCTATGTATGCTATAATCAATTTTAGGGGGATTATCCCAATACATGTACACTCTATTTGGAAACTTAAACTTCCTCCAAAAATCCATTTCTTTCTGTGGTTACTGGTTCATAACAAAAATCTCACTAGAGATAATTTAGTTAAAAGGCAAACAGTTGATGATTTGACCTGTGTTTTTTGTAATGAACTTGAAACGTGTAATCATTTGTTTTTCAAATGTGTTGTGGCTAAAGCTGCTTGGTCTAAGCTTAAGCTCTGTACTGAGAATGTATCAGCAATAGTTGATATCAGCTCCCTTGCTAAGTTCTGGGATGTGAAGAGAGACTGTAGTGCTCTAAATATGTTTCATGCTGGTTTGCTTTGGGTGATTTGGCTAACCAGGAATGATATGTATTTCAAAAGAGATAATTGGTCTGGAATGCAGGTAATCTGGAGGAGATTGGCCTGCACCCTTGCTCTGTGGGGCATTTTACTCACAGGGGCAGAAAAAGAGAAGCTGGATCGTTGGGTGAAGCATCTGGATGGTGTGGTGCGTGCCCCTCCGCCGCTGTTGTGGTCGGATCCTCGCTAACTCCGGAGAAGAAGGCGAGAACAGAGCAGGAGATTACCCTCCACAACCAGATGGAAGGTGCTGAGCTGAAGATCACAGCGGGGGATTTAGCGAGGACTCTGGTGGCCAATGGCTTGATGCTGATTGGCGATGGGGAAAGCTTCAAGGTGATCAAGTCCTGATGCTATTTCATCTGTCAGTCCATGGGTTGTTTTGGAGCAGCGTGTAGGCTGTGCTCTGTGTCTGGAGATGTTTAAAATGGGTGGAAAACTGTAATAAGTAGTGCGTGGAACCTGTTACTGAGGCTGCACTTTTGCAAGCTCTCTGTAAACTCTATGTTGTGGTGGTTTCTTAAATGGAACCGGGGCAAGGCCCTTTTATTCTAAAAAAAAACTGTGGCACCTCGAAAAGATAACATATATGGCGCGCCCTAGGGATATCTCACCCAATTGATTCACTTGAGAATAAGCTCTCAAGTTAGACACATTGCAATCTTTTTGTTCTTTTTCGAGTTACAGTAAAAAAAAATGACACTACGACATATACAAATATTAAGTATAACTTAAAATGCATACAGAGCATAAACAAGGACAAAATGAAGATACGTATTTCAAACGATCTGTTTAGGTACTATCTACTTCCTGGAAAAAAAAATCTCTGCAACCCGGCCGCACAACCTCTCAGCTAGGGCCCCTTCTCAGATTGTGACACCTAATCCTCCACCACCAATCTCAAACCCTTCTACTTTCTATGTCTAGAAAAATCTATGCATTGCTACTCGTTCAGAGAAAAATAGCTCTCAGTTCTCATTCCTCTATGGATATTAACACTATCTGAAGGACAACATCATCCAGAAGGTCTTCGACCATCAGATCCTCCAGGTCTAGCGCGACACACTCCACGTCGTACAAAAAATTCATCCAGTTATCCTTCCGCATGATATCATACGCCACAATGTCATCCACTGTGTGGTTCGGCTTCCACTGCAGGCTTAGGTAGCAGCTAACGTTTGCCCACACCTCCTCAAGGACATGGGAACCCATGGGTATCGGCCTGGTGCGTGGATCGAAGCGCGAATGCCACAACCCATTGATCAGGGAAGAGTCGTAGATGTGCATCAGGACTTCGTTGATGATATCAAACAGGAGCATGCGCCTCGCGATGCTGTGAGGCTCTTCGTTGGCCATGTCAAGATCCTGGCATGAGCATTCTGCCTCCTCAAAGATGACTGGACTGACGGGCTGGTTGGTTGCATACCAATCAGCATCGCCGCAGCTAAACCCGGATTTCTTCAGTATGTCCTTCACATACTGGAAATCAGCCTCATTCTTGTCATTGACATAGATTCGCAAGGACTTTGTATCATTTTCCTGTAAGAAGCGCAGCTCTGAATCCAAACCATCAGTACTCAAGGGTTGCGCCGGCTTGACCAACCACTCTTCATCCTCGACAGCATTTGCACCTAGCAGATGTGGTGTCTCGATCACCCACTCTTCATCCTCATGATCTGTAACACTGATGCTTGAGGGCTGCAGTGGCCTAATAAGCCACTCGTTGTCCTTGGAATTGGCAGCACATTCTCCTGAAAGCTGTGATGGCTTGACCAACCACTCATCATCCTCAAGTTGCATGTGTTCAAATGTCGGCTCTGAATCTGGATGTGTCAAGAACAGAAGTGTCACAATCTTCCTAAGAGACGAACAATGTATAGTATGCAGGGGTAGTACTGATAGTATTATTATAAAAATCCGAGCAAGCTATGAGTTTTGGCATGACATGGAAAATAAATAAGGCCAGAATATATTATTGGCGTAACAGAAGTGATACTACAAAATAAGTTGTTAGGAAATGTTTGCCACTTGTTTGTTGCATGATATATAAAAGTTTTCAGTATACTTCACCTTCTACAGAATGCTCGGTAAAACTATAGTTGTGATCTTGAAAAAAGGATCGGTCAAAAGAAGGTAAACTGTTGATACGTCGATGGGAGAAAGACTGAGCAAACGAAGATGAACTGGGAGTTCGAAGAATGCTGCGTAAATCCTCTTCTAGGGAGCCAAGGAAAGCACTTTCTACAGAAATCACAAGAAAATGATAGTAAGTGTTTATTAATATGAAGTTCCCTTTAAAAATAATGTTTACTTTCATCCATACCTCCATCATTTTGCTCACTATAAATATCGTCATGGTAATAATTTCCTTCTGTGCAGATATTAGTAGAACCATTTTTGCTTGAAGAAAAGCGAGCAGGTTCTATATTGTAAGTCTTGGGCATAGTACAAGAATCTGGAACTTCAGTAAGAGCACTTCTATAAGGTGAATATGACTGCATTTCTGGAAGAGAAATTATTCTTTTCATGTGCATCGGTGACTTCTTGGTTGCACCATCTTCTGCTGCAGTACTAGTACTTGGTCTTTCTGGAAAAGTCTTTGATTCCCTTGATATTGACTCATAGAGTATTGAGTACTTGTCTACTGATTCTGCAATAGAGTATGATCTTCGTATTTGTTTCTCCTCCTGGACAATTTTTTTTGTGGAGGTGGTCTTGGTTAATTCTGTCATCTTTTGGCCATAGGGCATTTTATGAAAAACTCCATCCTTTGTAATCCTAGCAAGCTCTCTCCGGTTATCCTTTACAACATCTTTGATCTTCTTACTTATAGCTTTAAAACGATTGGATGTGGTTCCATTTTTCTTTAGGCTTCTTGATTCTACAAGAGAACCTGTTGATGCCTCAACGCCACTAGGCATTCTTGTACTGATGACTTTTGCGCCTTCTAGGTCACCTATAGGCCTTGATGGCGACCTTTGAATTTCCGCCCTTCTGCTTCTCTCGCTATCGCTCCGATCAAATATTGGGTTGCGCTTCCCTGATGATCCCCCTGGTCTTGGGAATGATTCTAATTTGCTCATCGGTACCCCACCGCTTGAGGAAGCTTCTTGCTCTTGTTGTTCAGGCGGTACTAACAACGAAGGATCGTGAAGAATCTTCAGAAACAGTTCCCTGTGTGCATTGAACAGTTCAAGGAAATCCAAGAACTCCTTTGATTGATGTGTTGAATCATCACGATTTTTCTGCTTAGAGGAAACCTCATTTTCACTAGTAACATTCTCGGGTACAGTCTGACATGGTGATTCTGCATCCAAGATATGCTTGCCATTAATACTACCACAAGCCTTGCATGAATCCTGAAAATTGCGACCTCGAGGGCTCTCGTGTGATGACTGTTGTGCACCATGACTAGAGCCCGTCTCACTGGAGCTCGATTCATTCATTCTCTGATACTCGGAAGCCAAATCATCAGGAACCACATAATCGAAGCATTTTGAATGATGGATTGAACTGGAGCGTGTCAAACGTGATGATGATGGCGAGCTGGAACGCGTCAAACGTGATGCTGATGGCGATTTGGCATGCGAGTTGGAATGTGAGTCATTCTTCTTTTGATCTTTCTTGTGTGTTTTCTTCTTGAACATGAGTGTCTTCCACATAAACATGCTGGGCTTTGTCGTTGAGGAAACAATGCTAGTCTCTTTCTGAGAATAAGCATCACAGTTAGCACGGAGTTTATAAATATAATAGGATCACATTAAGCGATCAATACGGGATGTAAAGATATGTTAGAAGCAGGCTGAACTTGAGGAAAATCTAAACATTATGGCCTGACCTCAAGGAACAGTGAGTTGGAAAACAAGAGGCATTTTAGTTTCCTAGAGACTAGAGAGTAGAGACAAAGAACACTGAAATTTGGACTTTTGAGTCATCTGTGTGGCTTTCTGTTGTGCTAATATATCATGATGTCATGGGATCACTGATTATCCATAGACATATGAAGCCTAAACCATTACTAGTACAGCACATTCAATGTGGAAATTGAGCACATACCAGAACAGTCTCTTCTTTATCTGGGCCGTTTTGGGGCTTCGGAACTTTTACTCCTGCATAAGATGGAAAAAGTATATTAAAACTTGATATAACCAGATAAAGAGGTGTATATTGTGGTCACCTTTGTGTGACCAACTTCAACGCAAAATGTTACCGATATCCTATTCAATACAATGAAAAAACGTGTGAAAAACATAAACTCTAACATAAGCGATCATGTAGCTAAATTAAAGCTTCTGAAAAGTGAAAACTTGTTGTGAACATGTAGAACCTTACTAAGTGCATTGTCATTTATTTCTCCATGCTTTCGATAGGCAATCATTTTTGGCATTTGCAATTTTTGGTTGAGGGCAAGGAAATTGAACAGGCCCTCAAGGCAGCCTGGACTCCGCCTCTCAAACCGCCTGTGCTCTGCCATTGTTCCGGCGAAAGCTGAAATTAATGCAGAGGGGATTTAGATCTTTAACACACGCAGGCTGCAACTAACCCCAAAACACCCATACTTTAATTTCTATCACACAAATTAAGATATTCGTATTGTACATGCCATCAATAACCATTTTAGTGAAAATCGGTATAAAACGCTATATTGAACACATCAAGACAATACGTGTTCATGTAGAATACTACCTCCGATCGGAAAAAAGTGTTGGATGATTTAGTAAGAGGGAGTAGCATAATGGGTCTCATTTTAAAAAAAAATGATAGTTTCGTTCTGAACATCGAAAGCTGTGACACTTTGACTTTGGAGGTTTACACTACATATCCAATCAGTAAAAAGGGAAACGGTAAATGTTTTTACAAAATAATCACCGCGTTCACAAAGGGAACCAATGAAAAGCAATGCAGATTTCTTAGGCCGGATCAACCAAATGCCAGTAATCCATCAAATTGCAAGATTTTAAAGGATCAACAAACACTAATATTATACGCAATTGGATCGATAGCAATGCCTAGCCATCGAGACTGAAATTCTGGCCAAGCAATCAATCGCATCAAATGGTAATAAAAAAGATCAACGTCATCCTAGGAGAGATCATCGTACCAGGGTAGAGAAGCGACGCGCTTTTCTCAGGATGTGCAGCGGGAGAAGGAAAATGGAGCTACCGCTCCTCCCCTCCATTGACGAACTGATGGTGATGGCTATTTTCTCTCTCTTGTTTCTCCTTTCTCCTACCGGACAAACAAACTAAGCTTTGTGCCTCTATTTTTAGCAAATTTCTCTCTCTCCTTTTAGGCTTTGTTTGGCTGAGGGCAGATGTTTCCAGAGAAGAGCAGCCTGGGTGGAATATCCTTGTCAGTAGGGGAACCCTGAGGACAATTCGTATCACCATTTGGGAGGGGTCGGGGGATAATAGCTTCTTCCTCTTCCCTGAACTGCTCACACACTTGCCGCCGGCTGCTGCTGCTGCTGCAATGACTATTTGCGGGAGAGATGGATGAGAGCATGGACTCCAAAGCTAACGCCAGCATATCTGCTTCTTGTGGCGTCAGAGGATAACAGATCAGATCTGGAACTTGATGGCGTATCAGATGAATGTGCGGCGCGTCTGCACCTTGCACCTGATTCTGCGACGCCGTTCCTGGAGATGGAGTGAGTTGGAGCCAAGTAGAAGGGGATCGAGATGAGAAGGTGCCATACTGCCATGGGCGGAGTAGGCAACGAGGAGAAACGGAGTCGCCGCGGGTTCACGAACTCCTCCCACGAGTCGAGAGTCGAGACTGGTGTTTTTTTTTTTTTTGGTCCCGGGGGATTTGCCAGGGGTGGGCCGAAATTTTACTACCCGGCGATCAACCAAATGAACATGCAAAGTTGTGCAAATCCCTATTTGATGCCTTTGGCATCGGCTAGCGCGCCGACGCTAATGTAGGGAGCGGATGGGCTAGGCCCGTTAGGAAGGTTGCTCGTCGGGGAAGAAGAAGGGAGGCGACGGTCAACCTCGCTGGAGATGGGAAAGACACGGCTGGCTGCGGTGTCCCCAGGCCAAGGCCTCACCAAAGATGGGGATGACGCAGCTGGTCGTGACACCGCATACGGAGGCGAGGCCGAAAAACTCAGGATGGGGGTGCGGGTGCACGATCTTAGGGTTCCAAGGTGTGAGAGCTCACCGCCGGCAGACTTATGGTTCCGCTGGCAGACTTATGGTTCCGCTAAGCTAGACCGCATCATGTAAAAAATAATATTAAACCATAGCACCCACAGGCATATTTTCTAGCAAATATATGAATTAGTTACATTTTGTTCTATCTAAAATTAATATTAGGTGTAATTTTCATGAAACTAAGTTTTAGAATATTTGGAAAACAGAATTAAAGCCAAACGGTCTTGCGTTTGATATGCATGTATATTTTAAATTGTAGCAACGACATGCATTTATGCTAGTCCTGATTAATCATACAAAAAAATCTTTGTACCGAACGGCATGAGGAATCTCTCCCTTCCAAATATAGTGCCAAACGAGCGGCCAGCGTGCTCCTCCGTGCCACTTCGGGCTACAAGCCCATAAAAGGAAGGCCCAGGCGAAGAGCCCAAATCGGACTGCACCGCTGCTTCCAACCATAACCGACTCGAATCAGTTCAGACTTCTACATAAATCCGACCCGCGCGCAGATCCGGGCACCAATCACGCGCGCTGCGATCGATCTGGACTCCTGAATCGCCAAAACTCGCGCGCGCGTACGCCTGGATGGATCCCCAGAACAAGATGACCGCGGGCGGCGGCGACGGCGCGACGGCGCCGGGGAAGGAAGCGGCCCCCGTCCCGGCTCTGGCAGCCGGCGCCGACGGCGGCGGGGTGCACGCGCCGCCCGTGGGGGACGGCGGCGGCGGCATCAACGCGGAGGAGGAGGAGGACGACGACGGGTACAGCACTCCGACGTCGCCGAGGCACCGGCTGCGGGCCCCTGACGTGTGCCCCGGGGCGCCGAGGCTGCGGGTGGAGTTGGAGCTGGAGGAGGCACCGAGCACGAGGATGATGGAGCTCCTGGCGCACGCGCCGTTTTCTATGTGGGCATGCGCCTTTCTTCTGTGCGTGTACCGCCATTTCAAGGAATAATAACTGGTGAAGTGTTGGTGTGTTGCGACTTGCTATGGAGCGACAATGTAACCCTACTCATCGCATTTCTGTGCGAGTGGAGTGCGTTGAATGTTGAGATGTTCTGATGTGTTCCATACTCTATGTTTGTACACAACAAAATATATAGTGTAATCTGTATTTTGCCTTTCTCTACTTTCGCCCCTTTGAGGGAGGGATGTTCCAATGAAGACAATAGAAATCTAGCCCTGCAGCAGTGAAGAAAAATCAATATACGATTTTAGGAAATGTATTTTTAAGCTCAAAATTTTTTGAAAAAATATTTGCACGTATGTAATGGTAACGCCTGTGGGTATGCAAAATTTGAAAATGAAATACGTTTATTTGTGACATGTACAAAAAATACAAAAATACATACTCCACGCAATAAGTTACAAAGTTCATAACTTAAAGAAATAACAACGATTGTGTAGATATTTAGATTTAGATTTAAGCTCTCTTATAGTCGATATAAGTTTAGATTAACTTAAACCCTCTCCACTCTACCACCTAAGATAAATGATGCATAAATCAACCATTTGGATATTGTGGCTCAGCTTTGTCACCCGTCGCCGGTACCGCGTCATACGGGAGACAAAGCCTCGAATGGTGTTAGGGTACGGAGGATTCGTCAGTAGTCGACGCTACCGCGTCGACTACTGACGAATCCTCCGTACCCTAACACCTAGGCTAACCCGTTATAAAACAACAAGTATTTTTTATAAAGAAACATAAATATAACTTAAATATAACATAGTGTAACTTAGTCTTGCTACGTACATATTCATGTATGTATCAGTACGTGTCACAGATCTCTAATAAATGAGCGAATGGATAAGATGTTAGGTTCCATAGACCCCTTCGGTCCAGACCAACATTTCCCGCCCCCTTGGCTTTGTTGTGGAATATGTCACTACTATACTATAATGTCATTCTATCAAGTAACTTGTTATACATAGAACAATAGAAAATGCATGAATGTGTTGTCCAAACTGTTGACCAAAAGATCGACATGAATACCACATCTCCATGTACCACCATCTGCTAGTACAAAGCATCAACAGTTAGAACTTTCAGCTATTTAAGCAGATTGCACATATATAGTTGTCTCAATTGGAAGTGTTTCTTTTGGTCCTATCATGAGGGAAGCAAATAAAGCGGCTCATGAATTAGCTAAATACGGTTTTTCTAATAGAGTCTCTTGTAATTAGATTGGTGATCCCCTAGTTTTATCCTTGATAGGGTTGTAAACGATGTAACTGTACTGTGATGCAGCAAGTTTCAGACGCACCCTTTTCCTTGGTATCTAAGGGGACTGGAAGGTTTTTAATAAAGCGGCTTGCTAGCTTAATATATTATCGTTTACTTAAAAAAACTAACTCGGTAGAAAACCTTGTTCCATTGTCTCGCTAAACAAATAATAACTAGTGAAGTGTTGGTGTCTAGTAAGTGATACACTAAACAACATATAAATAAACATGACATACATTTTGTACAGACACAAAGAAGAAATGCATAAGAAAAATCAGAAGATGAACCAATCAACAATAAGAGGACAACCAATGAGCAATTGCTATATGGGCAAGCCACTTGAACATCAATATTTTCTAGTATAAATCTGGTGGGTGCGTTGCCACAGAATAATATGAAGTATTAATTTCATTTGTAGTTCTTTTATCCTTTATTCATTTGGGCCCATGGTCATATTTTGCTTAGACTATTCATAATGGAAAGTATCATATACTATTATAATGCCTATGATACAAGTTTATGATATCACCTTCACAATGCATAGTATCATCTTATAGTATTATAGCCTCATTGTATTTAATATTTTGTAGAATCTCAATGCAAATATGTAGATATGATGTATTTGCTATTAATATTTCTAGTTTTAGTGCTATGATACTATATCTTATTATGATATTACTGTCACCTCTTTCTTCATTAATTGATGTGCCACATTAAAATTTGGTCAACATGGCATGCATGATACTGCTTATGATACTAGCATTGGGGCTAGTCTTAGTGTAAATACAATGACAGACTAAACCAATCAATCCATTTTCCACCTCCTCGCGCCCCTCGGCTGCTGCTTCTCGCTAGCTGCTACACAACCTGATATTTGTTTGGCCTAGAGTTGGGCAAGTCTCATATGCCAGCAACATTATTATCCTATATTTTTTTAGAATCAATACCATATATATTTATTGAAACAAATAGTACACGGTAGAGATACAGAAATCATCTTCAACAATTACAAAATAAAGTCTAAAAGAAATAAGCAAATCTTTGAGGTCTTCATACTCTTTCTTCTGTTATAACATAATCTTGTATTTTTCTAAAGGCAACCAAACAAAACTAAATCATAGACATATAAATACTAAGAAAGGTTCTCCCATAAATTTAACTTGAGCCATAATGCCAAGGCTACTTGCATGCGTGCAATGATTAAAGTAGTTAACAATTAAAACTAAATCACCATCAGAAAGAGTAACAACACCAATATACCAGAGAAAAGTAACCAAACGGACTGATCGACGTTGCTGGGTCGATGAGAGTACGAATCACCATTCTCGAGGACATAGCAGTTGGGATAAATATTGTGAGGACAATCCTCCTCGTGACAACCATGAGAACAGATGCAAAATCGATCTGGCGAAGCAAGATGTGAAGGCATGTACCTATAAAACTTTAATCTTCCGACACCATCATTGGCACCAGGAAGGAGATCTTGTCATCAAACGAATGGTCAAAGATCACTTATTGCAGACTATGGCATCTCCATTGACGTAGAGGTGAAAACAAAGAAGGCTACCAAAATCCTAACCTAATCTACTGGAAACACCACTATCATTGAAAACTTCACGCATAGATCGGGTTCCTCACTCCTCCCGATGCAGGTGAGGCCAACCGGAGGAGGGGTAACCAATCTATGGAGGAGGCTGAAGTGGAGGCGGCTAGGTTTTCTCTTGGGTGGCGACGGCTTTATATTCCTCTTCATGATCATATGGTTGATTGTGTGTGGAAGCTGCTCCTGCGCCCGGGATGCTAATTCAGTTTGAGCGTTTACAAGAGAGGCGGGGTGGCAACAAGGAGTAATGAACATTATAACTCTTACTTGTTAATTTGTTTGAGAGAAAATAATAATTATAAGACTCTACTATATATATGACGTACATCCTTGAGAGAGGCGTTTTGGAGGCCGGGCTACACGTAGCCCGGTATCGTGGCCATGCAGTGTAGCTTCTAGATCTGGGCTAGACTCTTTTTTCAGAAAGTTACAGGCCCAAATACTCAAAAAGAAGTTGTGCCAGCATACATTTGTAGCCCACCTGACTGGCCACATACATGTGCCAAACTAACTTATTTCTACGAGGCACAGGATAAACTCTCTCCCAACGGGTTAATTCTTTCGCCGCCGTCGTCTCTGTCCCCTCTTTCTCACTCCAGCAGCGGCGGCGCCCGGACATAGATCCGCCGCGCTAAGCCGTGTCCTCTCCAGATCAATGGGCAGGGACATCGGAGGCAACGGTCCTCTCCTGGTCAGCCGCCTGGATCCTAGCGCCGCCGCGCCGCCACAATAATTTCTGATCGGCGCGATGATCTTATGCCAGTTCAGTCTTCTTCCTTAGGCAAGGGGAAGACATGGATCTGGTAGACGACAGCACTATTCAAGATGGTGGTGTGAATCCCGATTTGGTACAAATTTGTTTCTTCGGATTTTTTTGAAGCACTTTTTGTTTGAGTTTGGCAGATCTTTGGAAAAAAAAACCAATCGATCTACTCGCAAAAGGACTTGTAGATTTTTTTTGTTTGTCCAATTTGCTTGTTGGTCGATTGCGTCGTTGGTTCCGATGCAAAATGTGTTTTTAGTAGTGCTTTGCCAATACTCTTGGATCAGCTTTATTTTCATTCTGTTTGAGACAAAGGAAATCACACGATTAGTTTTGATGAATCAGTGGTTACTATCTTCATGAACATGTTCATCCGATTTGAGTCCAATTATCATTTTCTTCCTTTGCTGGTTTCAGTATTAATGATAAATTTGTAAAAAAACGCAGCAGATTTGGCTGTTTGTTTTTTTATATGAAACTTGTGATAGTTTGAATATAAGCAGGTGAAGTTTGTAGTAATCTGGATATCCAGTGTGGTTGGGAAGTTTTTTTATTAACCATAAGATTACAGATTCTGAATTTTGAAGATGGATGAAGGAAGAATAGTTAGGTTCTTATGTGGATGCGCAGCTCAAAAGTTTATCAAGTCCCCTTCCGCACTGCTGCCAGCTCGCATCTGTGCCTGCCCTGCTGTGCGATGCACTGTTGTAAATAGGATAGAATACATGCCTGCTTGTGATATACAACACTGAATACGGCACCTTAAATATCGATGGAACGATCATGAGTCAGAGTGGGCGGTAACGATAGCGAGCAACGTGTAGCTCGGGCTACAAAAGAGGTTTTCGGTACATCCTTGAATTTTTTTATTCACATGCTTGTACCAAAAATAATTGTTATTTTTTAAGAAAAGTATGATCATCAATCAACACACGAGCAAGTCATAGAGACGGAATATAGACAACTTGGTGTTTATCTCTCTGCACATGCATGCGAGTTTTCCTTCAAATCTCGCATTCGAGAATCACTATAGTTGTATCAATATAGAAGTGATTTTCTCGGTTTCCCTTTTGTGTAGCTTGAAGCCTGAAGTTAGTGCATTTTGTTTATCAATTCCATGTTTATATAGCAACACGAGATAAAGATAGTGTATATTCGGAAATTCAATTCGGCTTCCATGTGTATATATGCTCCCTTTGATACTTGATTACTTGAAGGTTAGGTTATTCTATTATAGTTGATGTGACAATGAGCATCTACACCATACTTACAGTCCAGCAATAGAATTCATACCAAACAAGAGTATTGTAGTTGCAGAGTTTTTATTTTCATATCTTCTTAGTTCTTAAATACTAACTCCTTTTAAGATTTGGCACTTGGCTCTAGTAAAGGCAAACTCAAAGGCATTTTTCCTCTAATGGCATTGTGAAGTCTGAAGACCGGTATTTTTTGCTAATAGTAAAAAGATTTATCAATTGTCGTAATATTGAAGTTGGGTGTGCCTAATCTGATGACCTAGTTCCAAGTTTCTTGCCTTCCCCTGACAAAAGATTGAAGATTGCACAAAGGAGAGGAGGTTGTCTGGAAACTATTACATGGGTAGTTAAGAAACCGGAACAGCTGAGTAATAACAAAACAACGAATATAATGCTAAAGAAGGTCTGGGATTATTAGAACTATTCAAAAGAAATCGAGTTGGAGTGCCTGAAACTTGCAGATCATGTCATTCTATATATCTATTTTATTTTTATTTTTTGCGAATAACATTCCATATTTCTATAGTGAGAAAATAAGATCTTAGGACTCTGACCATCCATCCACTAAGTAAAAGCACCTGAAGTAAGATCGAACAACTCTGAACAAATCAGCACCGTGCTACAATTTCTGCACCTCAAAGCAAAATTTATTACAGTAAAAAACTAGTTAACCACAGATGAATTTCTTCGATGATTTCCCTATCTCCACTAAGCAAATTTACAAACGATAATCTCAATGTTGCAGTATTCTCGGCCGATCGCGCTCGGCGTCCTACTAATGCCGCTTGTTCTTGCTCCCGACGAGCAGGACGACGTAGAAGAGAGCCCGGAAGAAGAAGCCGAATGCCGCGGTGACCAGGAGGCACATCCACTTCCCTAGGTCGGTGACGGCCTGCTGCGCGAGCACGTCGGCGCCGGTGACGACGCACGTGTTGGCCGTCATGCTCGTGCCGAGGGCGGTGCCGATGGCGCCTAGCACCTTCATCTTCACAGCCTCCGTCATGCCGCCGATGGGCGTCCCGTCGAACATCTGGATCCCGCGCGCGAAACACCGCGTCGCGTCGCCGAACTCGTTCTGCAGCACGGCCTGGTAGGGGTACTTGACGAGCGACATGTAGTGGAACCATATCCAGTAGACAGGGATCCTGTCACTGTTGATGAAGAAGCCCGAGAAGAGCAGGAAGTAGGCGAGGATGGCAACCACCACCGTGTAGCCCAGCATCACGTGCGGCACCACCGCCGACAGAAACGTCACGAACCCGCTGCCCGCCCAGAGGGAGGCGAGGATGATGAGAACGAAGAACATGAACGAGGCGCCGCCGCCGGCGAGGCCCACGGCGAAGAAGGTTATGACGGCGAACGCCAGGGACAGGATGACCAGCGGCGGGAACGACACCAAGGCGTTGGATATCACGTAGGAGATGCGGCGGTATGCATTGTGCGCCGTCTCGCGGAGGTAGATGTGGCGCTCCTGGACGAACACCGGCAGCGCGTCGGCGCAGACGTAGAACATGGTGGACATCCCCATGGCGAAGAACCCGAGCCGCTCCTGGACGCCCTTGGGCGTGTCGTCGAGGCGCAGGAAGATGGTGGCCAGGATGAAGCCCGTCAGCATGATCGTACCCAGGCGCATCACGAAGAGCTCCGGCATGCGCCTCGTGTTGGTGAAGGACCGCTTTATCAGCACCCACACCTCCACCCTCAGCGGGTTCGCGAACGTCGGCACCGACGAGGAGGACGTCCCCGACGTCTCACTCCCGGCCACCAGCTTCCCTCGATGCACGCTCTCGGCGATGGCGAGCCCCAGCGGCATCATCGCGAGGCCGACATTCTCCATGATCCTGTGATCTGCCTGCCACCTGGCGTTGAATTCGGCGAGCGGCGCGGTGCCGTCGGGTGCCTGGCCCTCGAGCTCTTTGATGGTGTCGAGGGCGAACTCGGCCGGGTTCTCGTTATGCGGGATGGGCCTGCCGAACTCAGAGAAGAAGGGCACGAGGCCGGCTGGCGTGCCGGCGTAGACTGTGCGTCCGCGCGATAGCAGCAGAAGGCGGCCGAGGATGCCGAGGATGCGCGCGCTGGGCTGGTGGATGGTCATGACGACGACGCTGCCGCTCCGAGCGATCTCGCGGAGCACCTGCACCACCATGAACGCGCTCGCCGAGTCGAGCCCGGAGGTGGGCTCGTCGAGGAACAACAGGATCGGGTCGTGGATGATGTCCGTACCGATGGAGACCCGGCGCCGTTCGCCTCCAGAGACCCCGCGGTGGCCCTCGTCGCCGATGACGGTGTCGGCGGCGTTGGAGAGGCCGAGCTGGCCGATGAGCGCGTCGACGCGCTCCCGTTTCCTGGCAGGGGACAGCGCGCGGGGGAGGCGGAACTCGGCGGCGTACATCAGCGTCTCCCGCACGGTGAGCATCGGGTAGAGCAGGTCGTCCTGCATCACGTAGGCCGAGATGGAGCGGAGGCGGCTGCCGTGGAGGGTCTCTCCGTTGAGCGTGACGCTGCCGTGGAGGCTTTCACGCGCGATCCGGCCGGCCAGCGCGTCCGCGAGCGTCGACTTGCCGGATCCGCTGGCGCCCATCACCGCGAAAAGCTCGCCCTCCCGCGCCTCGCCGGAGACGCCGTTCAGCAGCAACCTCGTTTCCCTGGGGCCGGACCGCAGGAAGCTCGTCAGCCTGCTGCCGTTGTTGGTGTTGACGCTGTAGGACAGGTCCGCGAAGGAGAGGAGGTACGGCACCGGCGGGACGGGCGGCTGCCCGGCTGACGCGTCCTCGTCGGTTCCGACGTCGACGACGATGTGGCCGGAGGTGGCCATGAGATCGCGGCGACGGCGATCGATGCTAGCTACTGATCGCTCGACCGATCCGTGCTAGGGCGTGGCTTTGTCTCGTGTTTGGTTTGAAACTGATCAGGAATATTGGTGATCGCTGCCTACTTATAGTCCCAGAGACCCAGAGTTATTAATCAACTGGCTCCGAGTAGGAGAGCTAATCATCCTCGACTCCGATAAGAAGTCTACTGAGTCCGGCTCCGTAATGCACCAGACCAGCGGCGACGTGAATAACAAAAACTAAAATCCAGTAATTATCAGAGACGAAGTTAATGGTCTGAAAAAATATCATGTGGAAACTACATAATAGTGAGATCTTGGTGGAAACCTTGTTTACAAGTTCCAAAATGTTATTCATAATATAGGAGGATGGTGTCCTAAAAGAAATCGATAATGAGTGTTTAATATTTCCTACTATCCATCGCTTAATTTTGTTCATTAAGCCTCCTATAAGCTTTCTAGTTTGAATTTGATTTTTTTACAGGTTTACATAACTCCACTATCCAACATATTTTTTGGAATTTTTTAACTTCTAAACCTGATTTTACATGTTTTCACCGATATCCCGCCTTTAGTCGGGGTAAATGATTTCACGCCACCTCGCCTCCTACCGGGTCGAAGAGATATACATTTTTATTTTCATGTTTTTTGTTTTTATTTCCTTTTTATTTTTATCCTTTTATTTCCTATTTATTTGTTTTTCTTGCATCTTATTTTACTTTTTACTCACAGTCTAAGAATTAGTTGGCCCTCGAGTCGGACAATCATGTGATGATGATATTTTGCAATGTATTTATAAGTTATTTATGTTCTCCTAGAACATGAGTTGGCCTCGAATTGGACAATCATGTGATGATGATATTTTCCAAAGTATTTATAAGTTATTTATATTTCCTAGAACATCAATGATATGTATTAGCGAATACATGATTTTTTGTGAGACTGTGTATTGTATGATGATTGTTTTAATGGTCCCTAGTCGATAAGGTTTATATACATCGCAATGGATGACTATGTTTCAAAAGTCATGAACATGGTGATGTCAACCCGATAGTACGTATTAACTTTGATAAATGAGTTTATCAGGTTGGCTTGACCCACTTTTAGACAGAACGAGTTATTTTCATTTGCTAGTTTCAACTCTCAAGTCCAATGCGTATGTCATGTCCTTAGACCCGAGGTCCTCACGATTTGTGAACCGACTTACTTAGAATTGTCAATTGTTACACTATAACTGGGAAAATACAGAAGTAGATTTCGGGTTAGTCAGGAAACAAGTTGTGTAGTGTGGGTGACCAAGATGGGATATGGCCCTCCATTCAGAGCGGTATTATTTGAGCCCTCTCGATTGATCAGATTCATAGGCATGCCCTTGTGACTTGAGTTAAGAATTAACTTAGTTTAAAAGAATTTGTATCACGGGATCGAGAAGAGAGGTCAAGCTATCACAAGGATGACAAACAATCACCTTGAACTTGATACCGTATATCATGAGGGGAATAGACATATTACACATTGATAAGGTTCGTCGGGATTTACTTTACGTCACTCGGGAGTTAGCATGTTCTGTTAGGAGCCACTACCAGCTATCTACTTAATAAGAGTTAAGTGTTCATTAGTAAGTTAAGTCGTGTCCAAATGGTCATGAACCAACAGGTCACACACTTAAGATGACGAAACTAGCCAGATGTGATCGACTGAGACATGCTAGCCGGGTTAGACCCGAGTGTCATTGAAACAAAGAGTTCTTCGCGGATTGGATTCATGTAGTACTAGGATTAAGATCTGATGGGGCCACAAGTATTTGTACCTAGGCGAATACATATATAAGTAGAGCCAATATAAACCTAAAGGTTGCGTTATATATTCCAACTTTTGTAAATCCTAACAACCACCATTTGTAGTGGTGCAAACGGATCTAGCAATCCCATCGCCCCATTTTTCGTCTTGGACGTGTGGATATCATCTAAGTGTTGCATATGTCTACTCGACAAAGAGTTTGTGGGATCCATAAGTTGTTTGCGGAATCAGACGAGCTGGACTGTGTTTTCCCGACACTCTACATCAACTTTTGCACTTGTGTGTCTACTGTCTAGTGGTAAGCCGTTACATATAATCGCTAAACATAGATTACGACTAGGAAAGTTGGCGTGGCGACACGCCGCGCCCATAGTATTGACTTCTTGATATATATATGGATAATTTACGATCAATAAAAAAACATATGAGACGATAAAAAAACAAGACATTGACATTTTCTCGAATAAAAGAGGGAGATGGGGTGTAAAAGTGATTGTTAATAAAAATAGAAGGTAGTAATATATTTTTCCCGATCAAAGAGGCGACGAACTATGAAGTAAGTGACCGTGAGAGAATAAATAAAAGAAGGTATTGATATTTTTCCAAATAAAAGAGGCGACAAATAATGTAATTTTTTTATTGCAAAGTTAATGTGGAAGAAGACAGTAGTGGAGTACGCTTGTAGGGTGATCTTGAAGCAACCAGCGAAAAAAGTTATGTGGCAATTAATTTAAAAAGATATGGGATGCGATCAATAAAAAAAGAGTGTGGAGTATTTTTTCTTCTTAAAGTTACGGTAGGAGAAACCGTAGGTAGTGTAGAAGACGGTTGTCGTCGTTGAATAATTACTGATGGAGATTATGTTCTTAGGGAACTTACCATTGAGAAGTATACACTGTTGAAGAATTAGTGTTGGTAATTATGGTGAATTAATATTGATGTTAAAAGTTCATGTCAAAGATTATTATCGGTGACTTACCATTTATGTACCATAAAAAATAATTGAAATCTTTGTTGAAATATTACACAGCATTGCTATGTTGAGCAATTATCGTTGGGATACTGCTTGAAAAATATCTGTATCAGGAAATTACTGTGATGAAATCACCAAAAATAATTCTGCAATGCGCACTGTTCCTGTTGTACTAGGAAATACCGGAAAATGACGGTTATACCGGGTAACTTATTTAAGGAAAAGAATCAATGGAAAAAAATCAGAAAAATAATATTGTGAAATTACCATCAGAAAAAAGAAAAATGATGGTTGAGTAATTACATCGAAGAACTACTGTTTAAGCTAGATTTGTACCAAAAATCACTGCAAGTAAATCACTGATAAAAATGTTGTTCATGCTATATTAGAAAACTACTGTAAAAAAAATCAAAAGCAACAATTATAAGTTGTACGTAGTTGACTGTTATAGGTATTGTTTCGGTCGTTGGATAAGAATCTAACGGTCCAATTAATAGAAGGTACTGTTTATGCACCAGATGAACAGTGGCTGGTGATGTGGTGCATTGAGAGGCAGCTATTTCTTTGAACTTTAATATATGTATAGATGTATAGATATAGATATAGATGATGCGCATAGAGAAATTTTTATTTTATGCAAGCGTTATGTTTGGGTATCCTAACACATCGCTTGTTGTAGAGTTCTAGAAAATCTTCTTTTTCTGAAATAAATAAACGAAAACCCAGCCAAAATATAATAATATCGCATATAGATAGTCACATAAAGACACTTGCTCGTAAAAAAATAGTCATTCACTGTGTGCACTGTTCGAACTTCGCAATCCAGGTCCCTGTTCGACATTTGCCGGATTTGTAAAAAATGCTTAATCTCAATCAAATTGTACTGGGTTTGAAAATTCATTTTAAGAATCTCGGCAGTATTTTCAAAATTCATTTTAAGAACTTTGCAATATTACTACCGGTGCCCACCTGTGCTTTGGCCTAACCGAAAAAAAAAGACTTGGTCGTGTCCGTATCTGTACCCTACTCTTTTTTTTTGCAGGGAAAATAGTGAGCTTTATTCATCAGCTAAAAAAAGCCCGATCTATCAGCCTGAAGACTGATGACCAGAAAATCTGGGTACAATCGAGCCAGCTGCTCGTCACCAACAGAGTGCTCGCATGCTTTGCACAAAGGTGGGCCGAATTGTTTGCTGATCTCAAAACATGCTGAATAATAAAAGAAGTAAAACAAGTGACTAGCTCTCCTATTTCTAGAAGAATTGGCGCCACAGACGCACGCGAACCATGGCGAGAGTTCCAGAGATTAACAATCTCCAGGCAATCAGTCTCCATGACCACCTTAGGGTAGCCTCCGAGCTTTGCAAAAAGTACTCCATCACGAAGTGCCAGTGCTTCAGCGACCAGAGGATCAGATATCCCCTTGTATGGTTTACTCCAAGCTCCAAGATATGAAGAGTGTGACCTAGCCACACCGCCAGCACCTCCTCTACGAGCATCAAGGGACAGACCACCATCCGTATTAATTTTTACAATTCCCTCATTTGGTGGTCGCCACCCATGGCCTGGAAGAACATTAGCAATCATCTTAGGCACCACAAGTATTGCTAAAGCTTCCTTCGCCATCTTAACAGAATGAACCGGGTCATAAACCCCTCTGTCATGTGTCCAGGCATTCCGTGAACTCCAAATTGCCCACATCACGGTGATGATCTTGGGTCGATCCGAGTCTGTAAACATAGCATCACATAAAATATCTCGTGACCAAGTTGACGGATGAAGTCTCGGAAGGAAAAAATCCATCCAAGATTGTGCTTCCTCCCAGAATCTGCGTGCATGATCGCATGTGACTAGAGCATGCATGAGATCCTCGTCGGCTGCCAGGCAGATCTTACATCTGCTCATTTGAGTAATATGTTGATGCTTTAAGGTAGTTTCAGTAGGAAGAATACCTTGTAGCACTCTCCACCAGAATACACGAACCTTTGGCATCACATTCAATTTCCATAAAGCCGACCACAGCTATTTATCAGTAGTTGAGGATTCGGTAATCGCCCCTTCGTCTAGAGCTAGATGCTCGTTTTGACTCACTAGAGCACGATACGCCGTCTTCACAGTGTAGCAGCCTGCCTTATCAAATGACCAAGCCTAGAAGTCCTCCCCTCCTCCACGGCGAAGCGGGATATTCAGAATAGCATCCGCCTCGGGAGGGATAAAGTTTCTTCTGACCATTTCAATTTTCCAATGCCCAGTGTCCTGATCAATCAGTTCTGAAACAAAATTGATGTTATCACTGACATTATCTTCACCATATGTAAGCTGAACCGACGGTTGCATCGTTCTGGACCTAGGGATCCATTTATCATTCCATATAGAAACTGATGTACCATCTCCAATTCGCTTAATCAAACCCAATTGCAACACTTCCCTGCCCGCAACAATCGCTCTCCATGTAGCAGAAGCTTGGTTTGGTACTGATGCGTGCAGAAAGTCAGTATTTGGATAGTATCTGCCCTTAAGGACTCGGGCAACCAAGGAGTCTGGATTTGTCATAAGCCTCCAACCATGTTTTCCAAGCATAGCGAGATTAAAAAGTTCAAGATCCCGAAAACCCATACCTCCTTTGACCTTAGGCGATGTGAGCACCTCCCATGAGACCCAGTGAAGAGATCTCCGATCCAATGAGCTGCTCCACCAATATTTTGCAAGACAAGAAATCAAGCTTTTACACATCTTCTTTGTTAATTTAAAACAGCTCATGCTGAAAATGGGAATAGCTTGGATAACTGTCTTCAAAAAAACTTCTCGGCCCGCACAAGACAACATTCTCGCAAGGCCTTGTATTTTACTGCGAATGCGCTCTCGAATATGATCAAAAGATCCGCTAGTTATGCGTCCAACTGCAGTTGGTAAGCCAAGATAGCGTTCGCTAAAAGCTTCAACCATAATCCCGAGAGTAGATTTCATACACTGACGGATAGCTGGAGATGTATTGGGACTGAAGTAAACTGAGCTCTTCTCCCTGTTAACGCACTATCCCGAACACTCACCATAAATCCTTAAAATCTCGTTCAATCTCTCTCCACTTTGCACCTTTGCACTCATGAATATAAGACTGTCGTCTGCAAATAGAAGGTGATTAATCCATGGAGCCTGAAAACTCACCCTTATTCCTCTATCCACAAACCCGCCACCAAAGTGATTCAGCAAGGCAGTGAAACCTTCAGCACATAGCAGGAATAGATAAGGCGAAATCGGATCCCCTTGATGTAACCCTCGCGAAGGAGTGAAATACGGCAACAGTTCTCCATTAACATGAACAGTGAATCTAACAGATGAAACACACTTCATAATCAATCTCACAGTTCTGTCAGTGAAACCAAGCTTCAACATCATGGCTTCGAGATAATGCCATTCAACCCGGTCGTAAGCCTTCATCATGTCGAGCTTGACAGCACAAAAAGAATTTTTACCTTTCTTTTTTCTTCTCATTGCATGGACGCTTTCATACGCAATTAACACATTGTCTGTAATCAAGCGTCCAGGTACGAAGGCACTTTGTTCTTCACTAATAATATCACCCAAGAAGACACGCACTCTGTTGGCAATGCACTTTGCCCCAATTTTGTATAATACTGGACACAGAGATATAGGTCTATATTGTGAGATACGTTATGAATTATGTACCTTTGGTATCAGAGTAATAGACGTGTCATTCATACCAACAGGTAGAGAACAACCATTCAAAAAATCCAACACGGCTGTTGTCACATCTTCTTTAAGAAGGTCCCAATGCCTCTGAAAGAATCCAACCGTAAATCCATCCACTCCCGGCGCCTTTGATGGAGCCATCTGGAACAAAGCCGTTCTGACCTCCTCAGCAGTATAATTAGCATCCATTCCATCATTCATCTGCAGAGTGATCCTTGGTTGCACAAAGTCCAGTAGTTCAGACATGTCTCTAAACCCTTGAGAGTTATAAAGAACCTGATAAAACCCCTGAATTTCTGCATGGTTTTCTTCCATACTCTCACACGTTGTGCCATCAGCCTTTTCCAAGAACTAGCATAGTGGCCCTCAGAAATGAGACGAAATCATGTTTGAAGGATCAAAAATAATTTAAAATTAATTTATAATTTACATATTATGATCTGGAATATTACTAAAAGCATCCTAAGTGCTATGCTAATATGACAATTATGTTATCCAAGAAGACACACTATTATTGACCATGCGTGTCTACTTTTATATTGCATTACCATAGTATTCTAAATTTTTAAAAAATAACTATGAGTTGGACGATAGTTCATATGTGACCTTCTATGAGTATGCATTCCATCTAATTTGTCTATATGTTGTGGTTCAAACAATAATGACACATTTTATCTTTTGCCTCCTCACATGATACATGGATGAAATCAAGATGTGATGAATTTGTTGACTTCAACGAACCTTGAGGGAGCTTTTATTTTATCAAGAATCTATTGTTGGCCTTTGATTTCTATCCACCAAATATATGCTTTCAAATTGATGAAATGGCTCTCAAAATCCCATTAGTCTATGTTGTGGTACAAATTATAATCATGGTGAGACACAAAGTTTATCTCATGCATACTCTTCATGTGATACATGGATGAAACCAAGATGTGAGTAATTTGTTGACTTTAATGAATCTTAAAGGAGCTTTTGTTAATGAATTTTATCTCCTGCACACTCTTTAATGAATTTTATTTTTGTGTCATGTACTAAGAGTCCTATGCCTCCACGCCGGTTATCAATTTCGTTTTGGTTTTCCACACCTTATCTTTTATAGTAATTTATATTTGCAACATGCCTTTTTGTGGGGAGCAAGCATCGTAGCTGGTTGGGATTGTTTCAGTTTTATATTTTATATTTTTGTTGAGGAGGCAAGCACATGGCTGAAAACATGGATTTTTTTTTTGAGAAGCAAGCAACGCAACAGGTTGGGACTGTTTTAGTTTTATATTTTACTTTTAATCATATGATACAATCATGTAACGTGTCAAATCTAGTCAAACTGCTACATGAAAAAAAAGTAGAGTTTGTGACAAATACAACTAATCATGTATACGTGGTGCCTCTGTTTTTTTTCTTTAGAAAAGTATGAGACATTTCTTTCCTAGGCAACGTGATGTGTTAAATCTCTAGTGTTTTTTTTTACAAAAGCCTGGGACTCTTTTTATTTTTTCCTTTCCTAGCAACGTGCCGCGTCAAACGTGACATTATGTCCACAAACATAAACTCGTACATGTTACGTGAAATCTTTAAATCTTATCCATTGAAATTATAGATTAAACTGGTAAAATTATTTTAATGATATGGATCAGCATAGTGTCTCTATTTTAGACCCCCGTATTGTGCTTTTAGTAAAATAGATATATTTAATCATCGGGTACAATCATGTAACGTGTCAAATCTAGTCAAACTGCTACATGGAAAAGAAAATAGAGTTTGTAACAAATAAAACCAATCATGTATACTTGGTGCCTCTGTTTTTTTTTCTTTAGAAAAGTCTGAGACATTTCTTTCCTAGAAAATATGACGTGTTAAATCTCTAGTGTTTGTTTGTTTTTTTTTTGACAAAAGCTTGGGACTCTTTTTATTTTTCCTTTCCTAGGCAACATGTCATGTCAAACGTGACACTATGTCCACAAATATAAGCTCATACATGTTACGTAAAATCTTTAAATCTTATCCATTGAAATTATAGATCTAACTGTTAAAATTATTTTGATGATGTGGATCAACATAGTGTCTCTATTTTAGACCTCCGTAATGTGCTTTTAGTAGATAGTAGAAGTAGAAGTAGATTCAATCTTATTAATACGCTTTCCGCTGTGCCGCCTGCTGATGAAAATACGAGGTGTTCCTATCCCCTTCAGATAGCCAAGCAACACGGGAAGTGCAACCAAAATTGTCATCGGTCGAGCACGTGCGTAATATATACGGACTCCTACTAGGATCAGCATACGATTATACGTCCGTCGTCTACATATATAACTACGAGCGTAGCTTGTTGCCCGCGACCTGATCATCTCTTCTGTAGTTCTGTGTAATCTCGAGATCTCGACATGGACGCCTTCATCGCTTTTGCAAGCGTCAGTGGCCTCGGGGATGGCGATCACTACGGCAGCCATACGACGACGACGGCGGCGGCGGAGGTAGAGCATGCAGCGGACGATCATCAGCACCCGGCGGCGGCGGGGATGCTGCTCCGGCGGACGGCGCAGCAGGCGCCACGGTCGACGGCAGGGCGAGGGGCGGCAGGCCGGCGGTGGCGCTGCCGCGTGTGCCAGGTGGAGTGCCGCGGGCAGGACGGCCTCCGCGAGCACTGCATGTCCGACGCGCACTACAACGGGCTCCAGCTCTTCGCCCTCCGCCCGGACCTCTTCCCCGATGCCGTATACATAGGCGTGTAGGGTTCAAGAGCGGAAAATATCGCTTTGGAGCAGGGCTGTACAGGCAGCTTTGATGTTTTTGTAAATTAGAATTCTTGATTTCAAAGTTAAAGAAAACTATGATGCACTACGCTATGAGCGTGCAATCAGTGTGAAATACTTTATATTTTAGGCTTAGCATGACAAATTGACAAATTTTAGAAGTTTCGATTTTTGCACGGTTAACAACACCCAGATGTGCACTTTTGCCTTAAATACAGGTTATTTCATACTGAAAAATATTACGCAATAGTAGAATACAACATTGACTATAGAGGAATATGGATGTTGAGGTTCCCTCACTTCTTTATAGGGGCAGTGAACGAGTGTACGCTTTTAGAAACCTTCTCTTGCAAATTTTTAATGGGACCCTTGACGAAAGTTGTACGATTTGATCTGGCGGGTCCACCGAACATCTGCATGTTGGATGGGTACGGGTTGTTGACTTGGGTAGCCTTCCAGCACATGATTTTCTCCTTGTTTGCTCAAATTTCATAATTACATTGTCAATTTCTACAACAAAAAATAACCAAGGAGATTTACACATTTGCGCAATACTTAGTTATCAGTGGCAGACTATGATAAACTCATAAAATGTTGAGATGTATCTATTTTAAATGAAAATAAAATAAGTGTAAAATCAACTCATCAAAATCCCAACCTTAAACCTTAATCCCCCTTCAGCAATAAACAAAGTCCATAAGAAACTAGAAGTTTAAACAAAACCATATAAATATTAATTCACTCATGATTGGAAGTCCTAGATACCTCGCCACTCCTTTCATTTGGAAGCTTAACATAGATAGAGTAGTTGTGAGATAATTATACAAGTTTTGTTACACCAGGACAATTAAAGCAAGTCCTTCATTAGCAGGGGCAATTAGAGGTGTAACAATTATTCCAGTTCTTCTACCGAACACTTCCCTACATAGAAACACTTGGAAGATTCAAACATGAACAAATTAAGCATGTGAGATCATGTGAAAATAAGCATAGTATTAGATTATCTCATAAAACACCCCCATAATGAAGTCAAGACTCTCTAGTAAAACTCTCAGCTTTCTCATAAAGTTTTTTAGTTGTCATACTTGCTCTCATTGATCTCAATGAATTCAGGTACAAAGATTTGGATTTCACTTCGGTTCTATTTGTTGATTCAAACCTAAGAAAGATAGAGGTCATAATCTTTTTACTTCAACTGTAAAGTTTAATTGGAAACTATGAGTAGAACAAAGAGTGAGTTTATTGATAGACAGATTCTTTAACCATCGAGTGAATGGAAATATTTAATAAACTCATAGCAACGCAAGGGCATAACTTGCTATTAATATTAAAAGCAATAAGGTTTCCGACATCACCCACTTTTTGGACCGATTTGCCATCCCACCTAATTATATACTACAAACCTATGCCACCGTATGCTATCGCCTAGGACCTCTAGCCACACTTCTTCCGGAATCTCCCTCCCAAGAGCGCCATTATATGCTACCGCCCAGGCCCTCCAGCCGTACTTCTTATGATATCCCCCAAGAGCGCCCAGGCCCTCCAGCCGTACTTCTTCACTTCAGGTGTCCCCAAGAGCCGAGCGATCGGAACCTTGGTCTGTTCACGTCCATCATGCCTACAGCCGGACCTCTGTCTCATCCGACGTGCTCTAGGGCCAAGCCTTTTCATGCGATGACTAGGTGTTGGCCATGTAGTTCGGAAAAGAGAGCCTGTTCAATATCTCAAGATCCCATGATAATATGAAGATAATTAAACTACAACCTCGGGAACTAATCCGTTTTGGATGAAACACAAAAGGTGGTATGCAGCAACAACTGCTAAGCGGATGGTACCCATTTTCAGCACCTACAGACAAAGGGATCATTTAAGCCTAGATCTTGGAGTTGCTTGATGTTCCAAATAGCATGCTGACAAGCTAACAGTTGTTGTAAAATGAAATTGATCATCTCTTGAAGCTTTGTTCTCCAGCTCAAGCTTACGATGTTGTCCTGCCGAAAACTTGCCATTGTTAAACATGGCCATGATATGAAATATCATGGACTCCAACACACCTGCATTGAGCACAAAGAATTTGGCAAAGTTAACATGTGCCATGTTACCCAGATACGATTCCAATACCACCATCTTTAGATAGATGTTGTGAAGATTCTGGTGTTTACGATGCAATAGTTGGTTTCCTTCCCTTGACTGAAAAGAAAAGGACAAACATAAAATTAGCAACATTGGAATGGAAAGAATACCATAATCGCACCAAATGGAACTATCAATGATGAAATAACCACCTTCACGTGTAGCTTATCCAACACCAAAACAAGTTCAAAAGTCAAAAACATTATCCAAAATAAGATAATTCATCTTGACAGCTAAACTCGTGATAGTGTGTACCACCTTTCTTAGGCTATCAGCTGGCAATTCCCTAATTGATCACAGAATATAAACATTAGGCCATAGTCATAGACATGACACAAAGGTTGATTAGAACTCTCTTTGAGACGAGTATAAAGGCAATGATAACCCGAAGAAGTATGGAGCAGGACACTAGTCCTGTATAAAAGTTGTCTTACTCAGTTAGTATGCCAAAGCACTCCACATTAGTCATGGAAAAAACTAACACATCAAGGTCCAAAACTGCATAGAAGAGTATTAGCCTCTCGAGCCGAGGCGCGGTTTTTGATGATGAGTTCCTCAAGTGGGACTCAGTTGATGCATTAGGATCATTGATGCACACACACACACACATATGCTTGTAAGGGTGAGGGAGTTGATTCTAATGCGACAAAATCCAGGGTTAATGTGAACTAGCAGGAACTCTAGAACAGGGCATCCGTCAACCAAGATCTAGAGCGACAGGTCTAGGATGATGACATGCTCAAGCCCCAACATCTTGAGGTGGGGGAAATGAAGTCCTGGGAATACAGCTCCATCGAGGAGCATGCAACTTGCGATGGTGGCGACATGGAGGGTGTTCAAACAGCGGAAGATCGGTTGCAGAGTTGTCGTTTTGTGTACCTGGCAAAGTCGAGCTCCTGTATACTATCCAGAACCGCGAAGCTGAGCCAGGCATCGGCCATGATGGCCATGTTGATCGTCCTTACGTGGAAGCAATGGTTGGGGCCCATGTGGGCATTAAGGACATGCCAGATGTTTACAGGGCAGCCATTGCTGTCGTGGTTGAGAAGGGTAGAGCGCCAAAGGTTGCGCCACCGAGAAGCAAGGACCTGGTCCTGCTACCATCCTTGACGGGTAAGGAGAGAAAATCTCGCTAAGGAGTTCGTTAGGGAGGGTGCTGATTTGGTCTACTGGCGGCAGCTCGAGCTGCGCTAGCTTCCTCTGCCTCATCATAGGATCATCGGTGGTGGCCGACAATCGATCAGGCATGCAATCCCGCAACATTCTTGGAGTAGATCTGATCGACCCTAAAATAGAACATCACAATGTGTGATCAAGGGGTTGAATTTTTTTCAATCAGGCCTAGTTTGGTAGCAAAGTGTTTCCAAAATCAAATTATTCTAAAACCATAGTATTTATGTGCATGGGCAACCAATACTTCAGCTTTGGAAATACTTAATTTTAAGAAAAAAGAGGTCAGGGCTGAAGTCTCCATAAAGAAAAAAAGAATTTTTGGAGGATACTTCAGTTTTTAAACTAAAATATTTACTAGATCCAAACACCGTAAAGTATTTGATACTTCAGTATTTTTAGAAACCGAAGTATTCATAGAATACTTCAAATTTACTTTGATGCCAAACAGAGCCTCAATGTTGTTGCAACACCTCCATCCAGATGCCTAAAGAAAATACACATCCATCCAACATGGAAGACCATATTCATACCATTGTGAAATCTCAACAGTATTCACGATGTACATCCCCCTGGGCCTGTCGCGGAGACCTCCCTTAGTTGTAGTATCAACAGGGAAGAATCAAAATTGTGTTAGGGTTTAATTCAAAGATCATGGAAAAGAAGATGAAGATCGTATGATTGGAGAATAAGAGGTCAACTCTCGCATGAACCTTCCTTCTAAAAAATTGTGGCTGGCGGCGCAACTCCTTCCCTTTGTCTTTCCGCTAATCTCGTTTTTGAAATGTAGACATGAGGCAACATGTCTGCAGCTTATCTCTATCCATATAATCCCTCCATACCTATTTATTAGGCTTAACAGAGCTAGTGCGGTGACCTAGGTGATCACCCAAAGCAATATGAGGCAAATTTGTTTTGTCTCCATGATGTGAGAGACAATGAAAGAAACCAGGAGTACACACATGTCGAATTATGTCGATATCAAATTTTGTCCACATGAAAGAAGAAGAAATTCAGAGGGCATCGACATGATCGTGGTGGACATAGACCAAGAATTCTGCCAAAGATCAAATTCCATTCATAGGAAGATGAAGAAATTCAGAGGTGATTGACATGGTCGTGGTCATGATCATCACATACTTGATCATGGACCATGAATTCTGGTGAGACCAAGTTCTGACCAAGGAAAAGATGAAGAAATTCAAGAAGAACAAATTCACAAGAGATGGCCACAGTCATGGTCTTCATTGTCACAGAATTCATCATGGGCCATCTTCTATCCACTACCGCCACCAAGCCAAACCAACACTAGAGGCAGCAAATCACCGCCGAAGTGACTGAAGGAGCGGCGAGGCCATGTTGCAACGAGCAATGCGATCTTGGCATGGCAACGCCTCCAACTATAAAAATGAATTGACTCATCAATCCAAACCCTAAATCTCCTTCTCTATGGGTGTTGCGCTAAATCCTACAACATCCTTCGGCTCTAACATGCAAAATCCTAAACAATTGAAAATATATGTGAACATGATGGAAGAAGGAGGCAAGATGATGTATGGATTAGTCTTTCCTTGGAGGTTGTGGGTGTCATTAGGAATCTCACAGGTGGAGCTCTAGAGAAGTGCGACAATGCAGACACCAACGCCCAATGTCGGTGAGGTCCTTCTTCTCCACCATGCAGCCACGACAGGGAGAACATATCATGTACTCCAATGGACTAAGTACTCTAGCTGCACCAGACCTACACAAACCGTTGGATGCTAGATTGTAGGTACATGATGTTCTTTAAATCTGAGAGCCGACCCTCACATGGCACATTTGCATGAAGCTAGGGGTGAAAACGGAGCGGATACGGACGAATAGTAGTGAAACCGTATCCGTTACCATATTTTTTTCGGATTCGGAATCGGAGCGGATAGTGTGCGGATACGAATATGGAATCGGAGTCTATCGGAAACGAATACGGACCGAATATAGAGCGAATACGGTTCGGTTGCGGATAAACATTTTGTCGGATCTCTCGTTGATAATAAAGTAAAATTAGCTTGTAAATTTATCTACATACATAAATATAAATTCATATAAAACTAGCTTGTGCCTTGCATGGTGGTGTTTGTGTACCATAAGAAAAATGTATAACTCTCTTTTATCTTCTCTCCCTAGTCACGTACTCAGGAACTTATTGTCGGATATTTTGTCGAATATTGTCCGGATATAACCGTGAAATATGTTATATCTTCGGATACGGTCGGATATTAGTGAAACCATATACTTTTCCATATCCGTTAATCACTAGCCGTATCCGTGACCGTATCCGGCAACTATCCGACCGAATCCATTTTTGAGTTCCGTAAGCGTCCGGTCGGTCGGAAATAATCCGTTCCGTTCCGTAAGAAGGAGGCAAGATGATGTATGGATTAGTCTTTCCTTGGAGGTTGTGGGTGTCATTAGGAATCTCACAGGTGGAGCTCTAGAGAAGTGCGACAATGCAGACACCAACGCCCAATGTCGGTGAGGTCCTTCTTCTCCACCATGCAGCCACGACAGGGAGAACATATCATGTACTCCAATGGACTAAGTACTCTAGCTGCACCAGACCTACACAAACCGTTGGATGCTAGATTGTAGGTACATGATGTTCTTTAAATCTGAGAGCCGACCCTCACATGGCACATTTGCATGAAGCGCCCTCAAAATGTTAGATATTGCACTAAATTATACTCCCACCACCCAGTGCTAATAGATCTTGTTCCTCTTTTCAAGTCTCACAATTCACCACACCTGTTAGCTAATTTTGCGGTGATTGTGGTTTGTCGGTGGCCAGCCAAGATGTACCAGCAGAAGTTTCATCCCCTTGTTTTTGTATTTTGAAAGAAGGTTCCTCCCCCTGTATATGTAACCTTAGTTGCTATCGCCGATGCTAGATTCAGATGGATCATTGTCGAGACTCTCATCACCATCGCTGTAGAGCAAGCCTCATTCCCATGTGGCCATGATACGTCTCAAACGTATCTATAATTTTTGATGCTCCATGCTTCGTTTTACACCATTTGCCTACTGTTTCGTTACACTTAGTGGCATTTTTATACACTTTCCGGAACTAACCTATTAACGAAGTGCCACAGTGCCAGTTTCCTGTTTTCTGCTGTTTTTGTGTTTCAGAAGTGATACACAGGAAATATTCTCGGAATTGGACGAAACAAGTTCCTGAAGTCATATTTCACCGGGGAGCTCCCAAACATCCGAAGACCTGACGGAGGGGGGCCACGAGGCCCCCACACACAGGGGCGGCGCGGCCAAGCCCCTGGCCGCGCCACCCCCTTGTGAGGCCACGTGGTCCACCCTCTGACAGCCCCCTTTCGCCTACATATACCCCCTGACGAGAAAAACCTAAGGGCCCGATCAGTTTTCCAGAATACATCGCGATCCGCCGCCGCCGTCGACCCGAAGATCGGGAGGGTCCAGAAGCTCTTCCCGGCACCCTGCCGGAGAGGGGAATCGCCACCGGAGGTCTCCTTCATCGCCATGATTGCCTCCGGAGCGATGAGTGAGTAGTCTACCTTGGACTATGGGTCCATAGCAGTAGCTAGATGGTTGTCTTCTCCACCATGTGCTTCATGTTTAGATCTCATGAGCTGCCTTACATGATTGAGATCATTGTTATGTAATTCTATGATGTTGGTTTGTTGGGATCCGATGAATATTGGTGTTTATGATTAAGTTGCTGTACTGAATTATATCTTTTGTTATCTCTATGTTGTTTATGATCTTGCATGCTCTCCGTTGTTAGTAGCTATCTTGGCCGAGTAGTTGCTAGTGACTCCAAGAGGGGGTATTTATGCTCGATAGTGGGTTCATGCCTCTATTTCACCTGGGGGAGTGACAGAAACCTCTAAGGTGGTAGATGTGCTGTTGCTACTAGGGAGAAAACAACATTCATATGCTCGAGGGCATATGCTTTGTTTACATTACACACTTTGCTTAATGCAATTATCTGTTGTTCGCAACTTAATACTTCTAGGGTGTTCGGATGATATCCCCGGGGGTGGATTATTAGTCATAGATGCAGCTGGATGGCGGTCTATGTATTTTGTTGTAATGCCCAGAGTAAATCTCATAGTGATCTTCTTGACATATCACGTTAGCTCTATTCTATCAATTGCCCAACTGTAATTTGTTTACCCAGCATGTTATTTTATCTATGGAGAGACACCACTAGTGAACTGTGGACCCCGGTCCTATTTTAATCATATTGCAATCAACTGTTTACTATTCCCGCACTATTTACTTTACTCGCATACTATACTGTTTTCCACTCGATACACTCATAACCTTTGTTTCAAGCAAACCGGTGAGATTGACAACCTCATCGCAAGTTGGGAACAAAGTATTTGTTTGTGTGTGTGCAGGTTCCACGTTGCAGCTAGCAAGCAAAGCTTGGACGAGGCGCCACATATAAATTGTCCGCTGCTGTCGCAAGCTAGCAAGCATCACCTTCAGTCGTCACCGTCTCTCTTCTTCAAGATCGACATTAAACCTTGGTTTCTTAACTGAGGGAAAACTAGCCGCTACACTCATCATACCTTCCTCTTGGGGTTCCCAACGGGCTGGTCAATCACCACGCACAAGGACATCTGTTCCCACGTCAACTTGGCATCAGCTAATTTTCTGGCGCCATCAACCGTTCACAAGTGTAGGGATCAGCTAATTTTCTGGCGCCGTTGCCGGGGAAGAGAGAAGACTTCTGCGAGGGGAGTTCTTCGCACACACATTCTTTACTTTGTTATTTGTTTTGCTTTACTTTATTTTATTTTACCTGCATTGCTTTTATATCAAAAACCCAAAAAAATTAGAATCCTTGGTAGTTGTTATTTCTTTACTTTAGTTTATCATGTCTATTCCTAAGTTCGTTCTGGAGGACCTCTCAGTAGGTAGTGGTTCGATTATTGGCAAAAGTAACATTGAGGAGTTCTTTAATCACATTAGTATGCATGAGGAAGTTGAGGAAAAGTCTTTGATTGAGCTTGCTCCTAGTATTGAAGTTGCTTCTTTTCTATTAATTGATATGTTGGAAACTAGGTTTGCTAGTCTTAATCCTTTTATGCAATATATGTTCCTTAAGCTTCATGAAATTGAGGATCCCGAAAAGAAAGCTTTTATCTTGGAAACTTTGTGCATAGAATTTAAGGATGTCATTGTTGAAGCTAGGAAAGTTCTTAAACGTTTTAATAAACTCGGTTCACCTATAAAGGTTATTGATGCTAATGATGAGGGGACCGAGATACCTATACCCTGCAAGCTTTTGGGATTGAATGATGCTTTCGAAAATAATTTTGCCTGGATTTGTCCTGAAAATCTTTTTGATGAGAATAGTATACCAAAGCATGATCACAAAGGGTCTTCAAAAACTTATGTGGATGAAATACAATGCCTTATTGACAAGACCTCTACTGTTGATCTTAATGCTTCATCACTTGATATTACTTGATTCGCACTTTTCTGCGCCTAGCTCAAAGGCGTTAAAGAAAAGCACTCTTGGGAGATAACCCAATGTTTTCTTTACAGTACTTTTTCTTTTATTTGAGTCTTGGAAGTCATTACTACTGTAATGACCGCTCCTTATCTTGTTTATTTCGTTTTTGTGCCAAGAGAAGCCTCTAATTTGAGTGAGGTAAAGATTTGGGGAAACTGCTGTCCTGAAACTGTTTTCGGTGCTGCACCGTAAAAATTCGTGAAAATTCTCTGTTTATCTTTTGGACCTGCGATTTCTTGTGCATATGCCCCAGGTTATATCCAAACCTTTCTTAGTTGAACACTTTTTGATTTGAGCAACGGAAAATCCCTCAAAAATTCGTCCTTTGTCAGCTGTTCAGTTTTGACAGATTTCTGCCAATATTCGTTTTTGCCACTTTATCGCTTTCTTTTGAGTTCTTTTTGATCATGGAACTCTTGTGGAAGTTGCTACAGTAGTATATACTTTATATGTGGTGGTTTTGGGTTGAAACCTGAAGCTAAAAGAGGGTTGAATATATTTTATGCTTACACTAATGTTGCTAATAGAATTGTGTTTAGTTTTGTATGAAGGAAGTTTTCAAGTGTAGGGATTGGAGAATGATGAGATGAGTTGAAGAATGGACAAAAGCTCAAGCTTGGGGATGCCCAGCACCCCAAGAAATATCCAAGAAGTACAAGCGTCAAAGCTTGGGGATGCCCCGAGGCACCCCTTCTTCATCGGCAAAAATCAGGTCACCTTTCAAAACACTATATTTTTATTGCTTCATGCACTATGTGTTTTTCTTGGAGCGTCAGTTGTTTTAGTTTTCTTAGTTTGTTTAGTTTGTTTGTTTGCTGCAATAAATGGTTGGATCCCAACAAATTTCCTTTGGAGGAGATGTACTCGTTTTCATTTGCAAAGAACGCTCTAGTTTTCACTCTTATTTAAAATCAAGCGTTCTACCTTTTCTGCTACTGCTTTTGGTTTTCGTTTTCGCCTTGATTTGCATTCAGATCTTTTCATATCTTTTCATCAAGGTGTATTTTTGCCTCTGAACTTTATTGGTTTTCATCAAAAGAGGTGTCTTTAAAAATTTCAAATGGTGTTGGAAAAGAGAAAAAGCTTTGTGCAAAATAGTGGTACAAGAAGGAGCTTGTGTAGACTGCGGCTTAGGCTTTTTCATGTCATGCTAGATGTCTTTTTGATAGTATGCTTAGTGGTTTTGCTGCAGCATGACTTGTCTCAAATAACTGAGATTGCTTAATGAGCCTTTGAAAAAATCATGCGTTGTTTTTATTGTATGGAAGCATTATTTTGGTTTTCTCCTTGATTGTTTATTTGGGTTGACTTGGCGCATGCTCACACATGTTAGACTCTTACAAAGTCGCCAATAGCCTTCATGATCATTTAGTTTTTGACTTTTGATGCCATCGTATGCTTCTTTTAATGTCGCTTTGTCGCTTTGCATGATTATGGCCATTATTGCTCTCTTAGTTGGTCGCTCCCAGTCTTTTGCTAGCCCTCACCTTGTACTGAGTATGAGCTCTACTCGTGCATCCAACTCCTAAAAGCCAAGTTTTCCAAAGTGTCCACTATAAACTCCTATGCATGGTATTTGTAAGCCATTCCAAAGTAAAATTTTCATGTGCTACCTTTCAAAAACCTTCAAAATACTTCTCGTTTTGTGACACTGTTTTCAGCTCATGGGGACGTAGTGGTCGGATTTGCTATCTTCCATATTGCTTATTCCAAAAAAGAAAAAAAAAAGAGAAAAAAATAAAAGAAAAAAAAGGCACTCCTCCATGGTATGTGAATGTTGGTGGGCACCCGATGGAATCGGTTAGCCATGGTTTGTGAAAGGAAAAAGGTGGGGAGGAGTGCCAAGTTTTATAAAAAGAGCACCAAAGTGCCAATCTCTCTCTCAAAAACTTGCTTCATTTTTGTATGGAAGATAGTAAGAACCCCATTGCCAGTCGTTGACAAAGACAACCACCTCTCAAAATCAAGTTTTTATCTCTGTTTTACAAAATGAAAAGCTCTAGCACATGCTAAATCACTGCTTCCCTCTGCGAAGGGCCTTTCTTTTACTTTTATGTTGAGTCACCACCTTCTTTCTTTATGCACCATTAAGAGAGCATAGTTGTCATTCTTAGTGTGATATGCATTGTCCCAAGGTTCATTGATTGACTCATATTGTTGGTTTCACTTGTTCTTAAATTATTTGTATCTAGTCGCCCTCTTAAACTTTGAGGTGTCCTATGCATTTATGTTTTGCTCTCTTTGAAGGACAAGCTGAAAACCATTTGTATGTTTTTCCTTATAATTTGAACACACGTTTGACTTTCATTGTTTCATTATCATGATCTTTTGTTTGTGTTCATTTGCATGTTTACAACATGGTTGCTAAGTTCTTATTGTCATGATTATATCTTCATGCCCATGTTTTAAGTTCTATTGATCCCAGCTCACAAATGCTTACATATATGATCAAGATTGTGTAGGTGCATGTCACCTCAAAAATTATTCTTTTGTTATCACTTACCTACTCGAGGACGAGCAGGAGTTAAGCTTGGGGATGCTTGATACGTCTCAAACGTATCTATAATTTTTGATGCTCCATGCTTCGTTTTACACCATTTGCCTACTGTTTCGTTACACTTAGTGGCATTTTTATACACTTTCCGGAACTAACCTATTAACGAAGTGCCACAGTGCCAGTTTCCTGTTTTCTGCTGTTTTTGTGTTTCAGAAGTGATACACAGGAAATATTCTCGGAATTGGACGAAACAAGTTCCTGAAGTCATATTTCACCGGGGAGCTCCCAAACATCCGAAGACCTGACGGAGGGGGGCCACGAGGCCCCCACACACAGGGGCGGCGCGGCCAAGCCCCTGGCCGCGCCACCCCCTTGTGAGGCCACGTGGTCCACCCTCTGACAGCCCCCTTTCGCCTACATATACCCCCTGACGAGAAAAACCTAAGGGCCCGATCAGTTTTCTAGAATACATCGCGATCCGCCGCCGCCGTCGACCCGAAGATCGGGAGGGTCCAGAAGCTCTTCCCGGCACCCTGCCGGAGAGGGGAATCGCCACCGGAGGTCTCCTTCATCGCCATGATTGCCTCCGGAGCGATGAGTGAGTAGTCTACCTTGGACTATGGGTCCATAGCAGTAGTTAGATGGTTGTCTTCTCCACCATGTGCTTCATGTTTAGATCTCATGAGCTGCCTTACATGATTGAGATCACTGTTATGTAATTCTATGATGTTGGTTTGTTGGGATCCGATGAATATTGGTGTTTATGATTAAGTTGCTGTACTGAATTATATCTTTTGTTATCTCTATGTTGTTTATGATCTTGCATGCTCTCCGTTGTTAGTAGCTATCTTGGCCGAGTAGTTGCTAGTGACTCCAAGAGGGGGTATTTATGCTCGATAGTGGGTTCATGCCTCTATTTCACCTGGGGGAGTGACAGAAACCTCTAAGGTGGTAGATGTGCTGTTGCTACTAGGGAGAAAACAACATTCATATGCTCGAGGGCATATGCTTTGTTTACATTACACACTTTGCTTAATGCAATTATCTGTTGTTCGCAACTTAATACTTCTAGGGTGTTCGGATGATATCCCCGGGGGTGGATTATTAGTCATAGATGCAGCTAGATGGCGGTCTATGTATTTTGTTGTAATGCCCAGAGTAAATCTCATAGTGATCTTCTTGACATATCACGTTAGCTCTATTCTATCAATTGCCCAACTGTAATTTGTTTACCCAGCATGTTATTTTATCTATGGAGAGACACCACTAGTGAACTGTGGACCCCGGTCCTATTTTAATCATATTGCAATCAACTGTTTACTATTCCCGCACTGTTTACTTTACTCGCATACTATACTGTTTTCCACTCGATACACTCATAACCTTTGTTTCAAGCAAACCGGTGAGATTGACAACCTCATCGCAAGTTGGGAACAAAGTATTTGTTTGTGTGTGTGCAGGTTCCACGTTGCAGCTAGCAAGCAAAGCTTGGACGAGGCGCCACATATAAATTGTCCGCTGCTATCGCAAGCTAGCAAGCATCACCTTCAGTCGTCACCGTCTCTCTTCTTCAAGATCGACATTAAACCTTGGTTTCTTAACTGAGGGAAAACTAGCCGCTACACTCATCATACCTTCCTCTTGGGGTTCCCAACGGGCTGGTCAATCACCACGCACAAGGACATCTGTTCCCACGTCAACTTGGCATCAGCTAATTTTCTGGCGCCATCAACCGTTCACAAGTGTAGGGATCAGGCCACTGCGATGGAAACCCCCTGCCCATCCTCCTCTTGCACGAAAAGCGCAATTTGTAGATAATTTATTTAAGGTATTCGACAGCTCTTGCAAGAAAATGTTGAAGCCTAGCTTGTTTGGTACATACTTCCATTCCAAGTTGTCTTTAGAAAATATATCAATCAATTTTTTAGTGAATTGGTAAGGCCTCACCCGCTATACAACAAGTTATCCAAGGTGGGAGATTGGAGTCACTAGAGCGAGATTAGAGCTACGCTTATCAATTAGCTTTTTGTGTGGCCTTCCTTCAATGCCAAACTGGGAGACATATTGGAGCTATGGGGAGGAGGATGTATAAAGTCATTTAGTGCAAGACGAGGTGGTTTCTGCAAAGTTTGGAGGAGGGTGCGCTGATATTAAATCATGTACCTACTTTTTCAACTCGACGCCTATGATTTGGATGGTGCAGCTGGAGCACCCAGTCAAATGGAGTACTTGATACTTTCTCCCACGATAGGGTATCACAAGTCTGACACGGTAAACTCACTAGCAGAGAAGGTGTTTCTACTCAAGATGGATGGGACAAGGGGCAGGGCCTGGGCACGGGCAGCCGTGATGGCCATGGGCGATAGGGCCTAGTCAGGGGTGGCGGTGATTGCCATAGTGGAAGGTCGATGTTGGGGGATTCTGTTGTGTAGATGGATTGTGCTTCAATCTAAAAGCCATGGGATAGAGACAAAATATTATCCTCTTAGTTATTTTCATTTGAGGCCTTTTCTTTTTAAGGTATTTACTAGCCAATTTGGGTATGCAGTAAAGCCCTCAGCTTTCTCATAATGTTTTTTAGTCATAGTTGCAGTGAATTTATATAGAGAGACTTGGATATCACTTTGGTTCTCTATGTTGGTACACACCTAAGAAAGAAAGAGGTCGTCATATTTTTACTTCAGCTACAAAATTTTAAATTGCAAATTATGATTAGAATAAAGAGTGTGTTCATTGATAGACAGATTCTTTAACCACTGGGTGAACAGAAATATTTAGTAAACCCATAGCAATGCACATGCATAATTTCCTACTACTAATAAAAGCAGTAAGAATTCTGTCATCAACCACTTACGTCGGACCAATTTTTTCTCCCACCTAATTACATACGACACACTTATACCATCGTATGCTATCACGCAAGCCCTCTAGCCATACTTCCTCGGTATCCCCCAAGAGCGCTGAGGGCCTCTAGTCGTACTTCTTCACCTCAGGTATCCCCAAGAGTCGAGCGAATGAAAACTTGGTCAATTCCCGTCCGTCATGCCTACAGTTGAACCTCTATCTCGGCCAACACACTCTATGGCCGGGCCTTCGCATGTGATGACCAGGTGTTGGCCATGTAGTTTGAGAAACAAAGCGTGTTCCAATGTCTCAAGATCCAATGATAATATGAATATAAGCAAACTAAAACCTCGGGAACTAATCCAGTTTGGATGAAACACAAAAGGTGGTATGAAGCAACAACTGCTAAGCGGATGGTACCCAGTTTCAACATCTACAGATGAAGAGATCATTTAAGCCTAGATCTCGAAGTTGCTTGGTGTTCCAAGAAACATGTTGACTACAAGCAAATGTTGTAAAATTAAATCAAGCATCTCTTAAATCTTTGTTCTCCAGCACAAGCTTACGATGTTGTCCTGCCAAAAACTTGCCATTGTTAAATCTGGCCTTATGAAATGTCATGGGCTCCAACACTCTTACATTGAGCATAAAGAATTTTGCAAAATTAACATGTGCCATGTTGCCCAGATAAGGTTCCAATACCATCATCTTTAGATAGATGTTGTGAAGATCCGGGTGTTTACAACACCAACATTTGGTTTCCTACCAATCCCTCGACTGGAAAGAAAAGGACAAATATAAAATTACCCACATTGGAATAGTAAGAATACCATAATCGCACCTGATGGAGCTATCAATGATGAAATAACCATCTTAATGTGCAACTTCTCCAAGCATGAAAATAATTTTGGAAAGTCTACAACACTATCCAAAAAAAGATATCAATGATGAAATAACCATCTTAATGTGCAACTTCTCCAAGCATGAAAATAATTTTGGAAAGTCTACAACACTATCCAAAAAAGATAATTTATCTACTAAACTCTTGGCAGTGTGTACTACCTTTGTAAGGCTATGAGCGGGAAATTCCTTAATTTATCATGAAAGACAAACATTAGGTCATAGTCACACACATGGCACAAACGTTGCGAAATATTCTCGAGCAGGACACTAGTCGTGTATAAAAGTTATGTCACTCAGTTAGGATGCCAAAGGACTCCACTTTAGGCATGGCAAAAACTAACATATCAAGGTACAAAACTGCATACAAGAGGGTCAACCTCTTGAGCCGAGGCGCAATTTCCATGATGAGTTCCTCAAGTGGGGCCCACTTGACACATTAGGATCATTTATGCACATACATATTCTTGTAAAGGTGAGGGAGTTGATTCTAATGCGACAAAATCCAGGGTTTTTAATGTGAACCAGCAGGAACTCTGGTACGGGGCATCCGTCAACCAAGATCTGTAGCAACAGGTCTAGGATGATGACACGTTCAAGGCCCAACATCTTGACGTGGGGGAAATGAAATCCTCGGAACACAGCTGCATCAAGGAGAATGCATCTTGCAAGGGTGGTGACACGAAGGGTGTTCAAAAAGTGGAAGATCGATTGTGGAGTTGTTGTTGTGCTTAGCTGGCAAAGTCGAGCTCCTATAGACTATCTAGAACCGTGAAGCTAAGACAGGCATCGACTATGATGGTCGTGTTGATCATACTTACGCGGAAGCAATGGCTGGGGCATATGTGCGCAACAAGGACACACCATATGTTTACGAGGCGTACATTGCTATCGAGGTGTAGAAGGGTAGATCGCCAAAGGTAGCGCCACCGGGAAGCAAAGACCTGGTCCAACTACCGTCCTTGACGGGGAGGAGATAATATTGGCAAGGAGTTTGTTAGAGAGGGTGTTGGTGTGGTCTATTGGCAGCAGGTCGAGCTGTGCTGGCTTTCTCTGCCTCGTCATAAGGCCACCAGTGGTGGTCAGCAGCCGATCATGCATGCAACCCCGCAACATTCTTGGAGTAGATCTGATTGACCCTAAAATAGAACATCACAATTTGTGATCAAGGGGTCGATTTTTTCAATCAATGTTGTTGCAACACCTCCATCCAGGTGCCTAAAGAAAATATGCATCCATCCAACATGGAAGACCATTTACATACTGTTGTGGAATCTCAGCAGTATTCACAATGTACGTCCCCCTGGGCTTGCCGTGGAGACCTCCCTCAGCTGTAGTCCCAACAGGGAAGAATCAAAATTGTATTAGGGTTTAATTCAGAGATCATGGAAAAGGAGGTCAAGATCGTGTCATTGGAGAAGAAGATGTCACATCTCGCATGAAATTTCCTTTTGAAAAATTGTGGCTAGCGGCGCGGCTCCTTCCCTGCGTCGCTCCGTTGATCTCATTTTTGAAATGTAGACCCGAGGCAACATGTGTGCAGCTTATCTCTATCCATCTAATCCCGCCATACCTATTTATTAGGCATAATTGAGCTGGGGTGACCTAGGTAATCACCCGAAGCAATATGAGACAAATTTGTTTTGTCTCCATGATGTGAGAGACAATGAAAGAAACAAGAAGTATACACATGTCGAATTATGCTGATATAAAATTTCGTCCACATGAAAGAAGGAGAAATTCAGATGCGATTGACACAGTCATGGTGGACATAGACCAAGAATTCTCCCAAAATCAAATTCTATTCACATGAAGATGAAGAAATTCGAAGGTGATTGACATGGTCGTGGTCATGATCGTGGACCGTAAATTCTGGTGAGACCAAGTTCTGTCCACGGGAAAATGAATAAATTCAAGAAGAACAAATTCACAAGTGATGGCCATAGTCGTGATCTTAATCATCACAGACTTCATCATGGACCATCTTCTAGCCACTACGGCCACCAAGCCAAACCAACACAAGGCGGCAAATCGCTGCCGAAATGAATGGAGGAGCGCCAAGGCCATGTGGCAATTGAAAGAGCATTTCCCGCCTAATTGATTTTGGCGTTTGTTAACAATACATTATCTATTAATGTGGTGATTATTCTTTGCAGGATTTTATTATATTCTTGCACAAGATATTAGGTTTCCTATATTATAGTTGATAATAATAATTGCCCAAAGGAAATTCATGAGGAGATGGTTTTTATAAGCTCGGGAAGATGATATCATTGAAGGTTGGCTGAGTAGGCCAGCTTTAGCCGGACCCCAGGCCGGCTATAGCCGGACTGCACAGACTTTGGGATGAAAACCCCTCTGTCTCAACCCGTCTATTTGTCCGGCTATTTCTGGCTAGGGCTGGATTTTTCAGGCCAGCTATAGCCGGTGTGGAGTGATGTCTACGCACTTCTATTCTTGTAGACACTTGTTGGGCCTCCAAGTGCAGAGGTTTGTAGAACAGCAGCAAGTTTCCCTTAAGTGGATCACCCAAGGTTTATCGAACTCAGGGAGGTTAGAGGTCAAAGCTATCCCTCTCAAGCAACCCTGCAATTACGATATAGAAAGTCTCTTGTGTCCCCAACACACCCAATACACTTGTCAGATGTATAGGTGCACTAGTTCGGCGAAGAGATAGTAAAATACAAGCAGTAGTGATGATTATAAGTAGTAAATGTAGTATGGAATAAAAATCGCTGCGAGCAAACAAGTAACAAAACAGCAAGTAAACGATGTGCAAAGCTTGGAAACAAGGCCTAGGGATCATACTTTCACTAGTGGACACACTCCCAACAATATAACATGATTGAACAAATAAACAACTTCTCTCCACTATGGTACTCTGAATTACTCTCCTATTGAATAACACTAATCATTGCATAGTGGCTACAGAAGCACCCCTTAAAGTTCATCAAGTACTTGACAAACACCACTCATAGAGATATCCAAATCAGATCACAACTCAAGATAGAAATCATTGCAACTTAGACCAAGTACTAACACGGTGCACACACTGTCAACATTACACCATGAAAGGAGGAATAGATCACTCAATACTATCATAGTAATAATTACTCTCATAATCCACAAGAGATCATGATCATAGCCTAAACCAAGTACCACCATGATGCACGCACTGTCACCGTTACACCATGGCAGGAGGAATAGATTACTTTAATAACATTACTAGAGTACACTATAATAATTAAGCATAGGAGTAGCATAATATCTGAATAATAACATCTACTTGTTCAACATGATACAAAGCTCACGATCACATAAAGATCACATCATGGGAGAGAGAGGTGAACCACATAGCTACCGGTAGAGCCCTCAGCCCCGGGGATGAACTACTCCCTCCTCATCATAGGAGACAGCAAGGTTGATGGAGATGGCGGTGAGGTCGATGGAGACGGCGGAGACGGCGATGGAGACCGATGGAGATGGCTCCGGGGGCACTTCCCCGTCCCGGCAGGGTGCCGGAACAGAGACTTCTGTCCCCCGAAATTCGTTGGTGGCGGCGGCGGAACTGCGAAACTCTTTCTGGAAATTTTGCCGACTCCTCTAGGGTTTTCCGTCCCGAGGCTTCTTATAGGCGAAGGGGCGATGTCAGGGGGTGGACCAGGCGCCCTCACACGTGGCTGGCGCGGCCAGGGGCCTGGCCGCGCCACCTGTGTGTGTGGGGCCCCTGTGGCCCACCTCCTACTCCTCTTCGGATCTCTGGAAGCTTCCAGGTAAAATAAGACTTCAGGAACTTGTTTCGTCCAATTCCGAGAATATTTCCTGTGTATCACTTCTGAAACACAAAAACAGCAGAAAACAGGGAACTGGCACTGTGGCACTTGTTAATAGGTTAATTCCAAAAAATGCATAAAAGTGCCATGAAGTGTAACGAAACATCGGGTAAATGGTGTAAAAACTAGCATGGAGCATCAAAAATTATAGATACGTTGGAGACGTATCAGCATCCCCAAGCTTAACTCCTGCTCGTCCTCGAGTAGGTAAGTGATAACAAAAGAAATAATTTTTGAGGTGACATGCACCTACACAATCTTGATCATATATGTAAGCATTGTGAGCTGGGATCATAAGAACTTAAAACATGGGCATGAAAGATATAATCTTGACAATAGAACTTAGCAACCATGTTGTAAACATGCAAATGAACACAAACAACAGATCATGAAAATGAAACAATGAAAGTCAAACGTGTGTTCAAATCATATGGAAAAACATACAAATGGTTTTCAGCTTGTCCTTCATGGAGAGCAAAACATAAATGCATAGGACACCTTCAAGTTTAAGAGGGCGACTAGATACAAATAATTTAAGAACAAGTGAAACCATGATCATGAATCAATCAATGAAAACTTTGGGACAATGCATATTATACTCAGAATGACAACTATGCTCTCTTAATGGTGCATAAAGATAGAAGGTGGTGACTCAACAAACAAGTAAAAGAAAGGCCCTTCGCAGAGGGAAGCAGTGATTGCAAGTTTTATAACCTTCAAAAATTATGGTACTTACCGGCTTTGAGCTCTCATTGCCCCCATCATAAGCATCTTGAATGGTTAAAGTTAATGCGAGAACAATTATGATGCATATGCTTGACAAATCATAAGTTGAAGACCTCGTGCCCCATGAATACGAGTACCCAAACCTCATGCTACTTTACTTAGAGTCCCAAACAAGGCTCTTGTCATTGTAAGTATATGCATATCATTGAGAACCGCCAATGGGGTACCTCCGTGCCCGATGACATGGAACAAGCCCACACCAAAATGACAGGACAAGCAGACAATGAACACCTCGACATCTCTTTTATTTGCCATTTGTTTAGCTTTTTATTGTGAGATGCGTCATCGAATGTTCACCATGGGTATGCTACAAATTTCCACCATGAATTATGCATGACTTAGATTGGCGGCCCGGCGTTTCCCTAACACATATACAAACTCCATGATCCCTACAAGATTCCCAATTCATTTCACACTGCGGGCATCCATAGACAAAAGATCACGATATCAACTCAAATAAGAAGTGCAATGTTGAAAGCTTGCCCCATGACAGCATGGCTGGGCTAGAATCCAACTTACAACTTGCAAGCATAACAACTCAACATAAGAGACCACAATGTCAAATTTTTTAGAACAGGAAAAAGTAAAGTGTGCCTTCCGGTTCGTGAGAGCTTTACTGACCAAATTTCGCATAACACTGGTAAGAGTTTAATTTGAAGAGAAAATAAAAGCAAGTCAAATTTACTTGGAATAGCAAATTGCTAGTAGGTATGTATGGTGGACACTTTGGAAAACTTTGGCTTTTAGGAGTTGGATGCACGAGTAGAGCTCATACTCAGTACAAGGCGAGGGCTAGCAAAAGACTGGGAGCGACCAACTAAGAGAGCAATAATGGCCATAATCATGCAAAGCGACAAAGCGACATTAAAAGAAGCATACGATGGCATCAAAAGTCAAAAACTAAATGATCATGAAGGCTATTGGCGACTTTGTAAGAGTCTAACATGTGTGATCATGCGCCAAGTCAACCCAAATAAAGCATCAAGGAGAAAACCAAAATAATGCTTCCATACAATGAAAACAACGCATGATTTTTCAAAGGCTCATTAAGCAATCTCAGTTATTTGAGACAAGTCATGCTACAGCAAAACCACTAAGTATACTATCAAAAAGACATCAAGCATGACATGAAAAAGCCTAAGCCGCAGTCTACACAAGCTCCTTCTTGTACCACTATTTTGCATAAAGCTTTTTCTCTTTTCCAACACCATTAAAATCTTTTATAAACACCTCTTTTGATAAAAACCAATAAAGACCAGAGGCAAAAATACACCTTGATGAAAAGATATAACAAGATCTGAATGCAAATCAAGGTGAAAACGAAAACCAAAAGCAGTAGCAGAAAAAGAGAACACTCGTTGAAACGATAAGAGTGAAAACTAGAGTGTTCTTGGCAAATGAAAAGCGAGTTCATCTCCCTCCAAAACAACATGATGTGATCAAACCATTTATTGCAGCAAAAAAACTAAACTAATACTGAAAACTAAAACAACTGATGCTCCAAGAAAAACACATAGTGCATGAAGCAATAAAAATATAGTGTTTTGAAAGGTGACCTGATTTTTGCCGATGAAGAAGGGGTGCCTCGGGGGCATCACCAAGCTTTGACGCTTGTAATTCTTGGATATTTCTTGGGGTGATGCATGGGCATCCCCAAGCTTGAGCTTTTGTCTATTCTTCAACTCATCTCATCATTCTCCAATCCCTACACTTGAAAACTTCCTTCATACAAAACTAAACACAAATCTATTAGCAATATTAGTGCAAGCATAACATGTAATCAACCTCTTTTTGCTTCAGATTTTAACCTAAAACCACCACATATATAGCATATACTACTATAACAACTTCTCCAAAAGTTCCGTGATAAAAAGAACTCAAAAGAAAGCGATAAAGCGGCAAACACAAATATTGGCAGAAATCTGTCAAAACTGAACAGCTGACAAAGGTCGAATTTTTGAGGGGTTTTCTGTTGCTCAAATCAAAAAGTGTTCAACTAAGAAAAGTTTGGATATAACCTGGGGCATACGCACAAGAAATTTCAGGTCCAAAAGATATACAGAGAATTTATAAAAAAAATTATGGTGCAGCACCGAAAACAGTTTCAGGACAGCAACATCCCCAAATCTTTACCTCACTCGAATTAGAGGCTTCTCTTGGCCCAACAACGAAATAAAAAGGATAAGGAGCGGTCATTACAGTAGTAATGACTTCCAAGACTCAAATAAAAGAAAAAGTACTGAAATGTAAAACAATGGGTTATCTCCCAAGAGTGCTTTTCTTTAACGCCTTTGAGCTAGGCGCAGTAATTTGCAAAGATGCTCATGTGGGCGCCATATAAGAGCTTGAGGCAAAGGTGCCATATAGGAACTTAAAGCAATAGAGAGCATCAAAAAGCAAATATGGAACACATTTATATCTGAACCACTTCCTATGCATAGGAATCTTGTAAGAAAATAAATCAATGAGGCACATAGTAGCAAGCATGGATAGATAAAACAAGTGCCACTTCAAGATTTGCAACATAAAGAGGGGAAACTTAATATTATTGAGATCCATCAAACCATGTTTCCCTCTCTCATAATAACTTTCAGTAGCATCATGAATAGAACTAACAATATAACTATCACATAAAACATCCCTATCATGAGCCACATGCATAAAAGAATTAATACTCACCACAGGAACAATAGTAGTAGGAGCAGATTTAACAGAATAATTATTCTCATCACCATAATCATCATAAATAGGAGGCATATTGTAATCATAACTAATTTTATCCTCAATAGTAGGTGAACTGAAAATATTATACTCATCATCATGACCATCATAAACTAGAGGTTTAGTATCATCACAAGCTAGAGAACTACTATGTCGCAAAGCATATTCATCAAACATATTATCATAGCAAACTTTCTCCACTAAAGCTGGGGAACTAAAAATTTCATGCTTAACAAAACCAGCTTCCCCAAGCTTAGACTTTTCTATAGCATTAGCAATAACGGTGTTCAAAGTATTCATACTAACAACACTATTAGCATGCAAATTAAGCTTCAAAGGTTTTTCAATTTTCTCTTCAAACACTTCATATCTAAACTGAGGAAAAAGACAACAGAACTCTTTGTTTTCCATTAAGCCTAACTAGTGAAAATAAAAACAAGAAACAAAAAGATGTAATTGCAGAATCTAAAGGAAATAACTCCGAGCACTCACACAGGAGGATGCGAGTACCTTTTACCTTACCTCCCCGGCAACGGCGCCAGAAAAGAGCTTGATGTCTACGCACTTCTATTCTTGTAGACACTTGTTGGGCCTCCAAGTGCAGAGGTTTGTAGAACAGCAGCAAGTTTCCCTTAAGTGGATCACCCAAGGTTTATCGAACTCAGGGAGGTTAGAGGTCAAAGCTATCCCTCTCAAGCAACCCTGCAATTACGATACAGAAAGTCGCTTGTGTCCCCAACACACCCAATACACTTGTCAGATGTATAGGTGCACTAGTTCGGCGAAGAGATAGTAAAATATAAGCGGTAGTGATGATTATAAGTAGTAAATGTAGTATGGAATAAAAATCGCTGTGAGCAAACAAGTAACAAAACAGCAAGTAAACGGTGTGCAAAGCTTGGAAATAAGACCTAGGGATCATACTTTCACTAGTGGACACACTCCCAACAATATAACATGATTGAACAAATAAATAACTTCTCTCCACTATGGTACTCTGAATTACTCTCCTATTGAATAACACTAATCATTGCGTAGTGGCTACAGAAGCACCCCTTAAGTTCATCAAGTACTTGACAAACACCACTCATAGAGATATCCAAATAAGATCACAACTCAAGATAGAAATCATTGCAACTTAGACCAAGTACTAACACGGTGCACACACTGTCAACATTACACCATGAAAGGAGGAATAGATCACTCAATACTATCATAGTAATAATTACTCTCATAATCCACAAGAGATCATGATCATAGCCTAAACCAAGTACCACCACGATGCATGCACTGTCATCGTTACACCATGGCAGGAGGAATAGATTACTTTAATAACATCACTAGAGTACACTATAATAATTAAGCATAGGAGTAGCATAATATCTGAATAATAACATCTACTTGTTCAACATGATACAAAGCTCACGATCACATAAAGATCACATCATGGGAGAGAGAGGTGAACCACATAGCTACCGGTAGAGCCCTCAGCCCCGGGGATGAACTACTCCCTCCTCATCATAGGAGACAGCAAGGTTGATGGAGATGGCGGTGAGGTCGATGGAGACGGCGGAGACGGCGATGGAGACCGATGGAGATGGCTCTGGGGGCACTTCCCCGTCCCGGCAGGGTGCCGGAACAGAGACTTCTGTCCCCCGAAATTTGTCGGTGGCGACGGCAGAACTGCGGAACTCTTTCTGGAAATTTTGCCGACTCCTCTAGGGTTTTCCGTCCCGAGGCTTCTTATAGGCAAAGGGGCGATGTCAGGGGGTGGACCAGGCGCCCTCACACGTGGCTGGCACGACCAGGGGCCTGGCCGTGCCACCTGTGTGTGTGGGCCCCCTGTGGCCCACCTCCTACTCCTCTTCGGATCTCTGGAAGCTTCCGGGTAAAATAAGACTTTAGGAACTTGTTTCGTCCAATTCTGAGAATATTTCCTGTGTATCACTTCTGAAACACAAAAACAGCAGAAAACAGGGAACTGGCACTGTGGCACTTGTTAATAGGTTAGTTCTGGAAAATGCATAAAAGTGCCACAAAGTGTAACGAAACATCGGGTAAATGGTGTAAAAACTAGCATGGAGCATCAAAAATTATAGATACGTTGGAGATGTATCATGGAGGCCGGCTTTAGCCGGTGTGGCCGGCTATAGCCGGACTTAACTCCGGCTTTAGCCGGACTTTCCTGGCAGCTAACGGTCAGATTTTTTAGGGGGGGTATAAATACCCCCCCCCCCCTCCTTCTTCCCCAATGAGCTGCTCATCCCAAGCTTGAAGAACACCATTTTGGAGCCAAAAAATTCACAAGATCTCCCTCCTCAACCCACCAAAGCTCTTGATCTTTGGAGAATCAAAGGAGGAGGCCTTGATCTACATCCTCACCGAAGCGATTTACTTTCCCCTCTCATTTGCTTGAGGGCCCTTGTGTCTTGGGTTCCCTTGTGTCCCAAGACCTTGATTTGTGTATTTGATATCTTGCTACTTGTTGTTTGACAGCATTGTGTTATCCTTGGGAGCCTCCAATTCGGTTGTGGATGCGTGCCCCAAGATTGTAAAGGCCGGTTCCGCCTTGAGGAATCCCTTAGTGGAAAGTGAGCTAGGCCTTTGTGGCGGAAGCTTGCACCGGAGATTAGGGTGAGCCTTTGTGGTGTTTGTTAGGCCTTTGTGGCAACCACACCTCTCCAACATAGACGTACTTCCCCTAAAAAGGAAGGAACTATAGGAATTACATCCGTGTCTCCATGTGATCCACTCTCGGTTACCTCTATCCTTTATTGCCTTTATATATTGTATCTTGCTTACCTTGCTAGTTGTCATATAGGTAAATTCACCCTAGTTGCATATCTAGAGAATTTACCTTTTGTGTCAAGCCTAAATTGAAAAAGAATTAAAATTTGAGTAGCACCTATTCACCCCCCCCTCTAGGTGCCCTGACGATCCGTTCAATTGGTATCATAGCCTCGGCTCTTTATTCGGGCTTAACTGCCTAAGAGTATGGGAACGCAACAGAGTGAGGGCTCGGGTCAAGTTTCCATGGATGATTTCAAAACCTTGGAATCATCCATGTCAACTCAAATAAGCGAGTTGCATGAAATGATAGCGCAACTCATGCAAGCTAAAACTCCTATAGCAACTCCTCCTCCGGAAAAAACCCGCTACTCCACAAGTGGAGAATGTGGGGTTGGAAGAAGAGGATGCCGACAAAGCTACCGATGCTAAGTCTTGCACTAAGGGCGATAGGAAAGGTGAATTCCCTCATTGGTATTCACCCGACCCGCCGATCCCTCATCCTCATATTAACAATAGAGGTGATCCACCTAAGCTAGATGCATTAAACTTTGGTCAATGGCAATATCAAATGATCTCTCATATGCGCAGTTCTTGCATCGAGCTTTGGAGGATTGTTGAACAAGGATTCAAGGCCGTGGACCCCAACAACTTGACAAGAAGAGAGGTGGTCGATAGCCAACTCAATGCAACCGCTCTTCACATGATTAAAATTGATGTTGGGTCTAAGGACTTGCCTCACATCCAACATTTCTCCACCGCCAAAGAATCTTGGCAAGGCCTCTCCGATGTATTTGTTGGCAATGAGAGCATGAAGAAAACAAGATATGTGGCTTTGTCAAATCAAGCTGAGGGATTCTTCATGATGGATGGTGAGAACCATCAAGAGATGTATAGAAGACTCAAGTCCATTGCTACCACCTTCAAGAACCTAGGTGCTCACCATATTGATGATGAGTGGATCAAGATGAAGTATATTCTTGCTCTCACCCCATATGAGCCCGCGGATGTCAAGAGTGTTCAAGGGAAGCACAACTTTCACGAGATGACCTCCAATCAAGTGATGCAAGATATTCAAGCCTACAAGCTTGCCGCACAAAATGCGGAAGATGCTCATGCTCGTGCTATGGGAATGCAAAGAAGCTCCAACCTTGCATTAAAGGCAAGTGTGGTTGAGAAAGAAGTCCCTCTTCAAGCAAGTATTAAGGCAAGACTAGAGATGTGCCCCAAAGATATGAGGCATGAGTACCATGAGCACATGGCTTTCTATGGAAAAACCTTTTGGGTTGATCCCCACAAGGCTAAAGAAGACAACCAAAGAAGAAGCAAGTCAAGTGGCTTTCAAAGGAGTGACAACAATGGTCAACGGGTGAGGACATGCTACAATTGCAATGATAGATTCCACTTTGTTGCCGGGTGTCCTTACAAGAAGAGAGAAGATCATGGTGGGAAGCTCATTCTCAATAGCAAGACCAAGTCACCATCAAAGAAGCCATTTGTGAAGAAGGGTGGACCCAAGAAGAAGCAACCAAAGTTTGTATTCTTGACTCAAGAAGAGTACTCCGAGAATGAGAGTGATGAAGAAGAAACCTCGACTAGTGGGATGGCCGCAATTGCAACCACCTCCACTTCTTCCGCTTCACTCTTTGAATCCCCCAATGAGGACTCTCTCATCAAGAACGTCAAGTGCCTTATGGCCAAGTCTTCCGAGGTATCACCCACACCCTCTTCCTTTTCCTCTAAGACTAATGATGCTCCTTTGAATGATCTAGCTAGTCTTAGAGTAAAGGAAGAAATCATTGCTTTTGATGATTATGTGTCTAGTGTAGATGGTGTACACAAGTTACACTTTGAAAGCCTATTGAGTCAATATGGTAAAACTCTTGAAAAACTAGATGAACAAATGAGGATTGAAAGAGAGTATGCTCAAGACATTGCCACACTAAAAGACTCTCTTGAAGGAGAGGAAGAGGAATGAGCAACTCTTGAAGAGAAGCTCGATTCCATTGAGGAATCTAATAATGAAGTTATCTCTAACTCATTAAAGAGCATGACCTTGCTCGTGCCAAAGTAAAAGTGCTTAAAAAGGAAAAGATTGAATTTGGTGTTGGTCATGATAAACTTGTTAAGGATTTAGAAGATCTTGACAAGGCTCACAAGGCCTTGAAAAGTGAACACTCTATTCTTGCCAAGTCACATGAACAACTTCAAATTCAATTGACTAAGAATGATGTGCCTAGTTCTTCTACTTCTACATGTGATCATGCAAATATTATTGAAGAAAATGCTAGGTTGAAAGATGAGCTTGCCAAGTCCACCATTCCCATAGGTGAGAAAAACTTGAATGACCTTTTGAGTAAGCAAAAGGCATTTAATGATAAAACAGGGATTGGCTTTGTCTTAAAGAAGAAGAAGAAGAACAACAAGAAAAAGAAGGCCAAGCCCACACAAGCAAAGAAGGATCCTATTGTGGGTGGCAAAGCCACTCATGATGATCGTGCGGGAATTGCTAACCCTTACTATATTTTATTTCGTGATTATTATGGTGATGTCTATGCAAAATATGTTGGTCCAAATGATGGTTATGTTGCTTGGTATATTTGGGTTCCAAAGACCCTTGTTTCTAACAAAAGAGAACCCATTGAGAAATGGGGACCTAAAACCAAGCAATGATCTCTTGTAGGACTATGCTTCCGGTGGATCAAAATGGGTGCTTGATAGTGGATGAACAAGTCATATGATCGGAAGCAAGAAGATCATGACGGAGATGAGGCCTAACCTCAACAATATAACCGTCACTTATGGAGACATGTCACAATCCGAGGTATTGGGTCTTGGCAAGGTGGTGGTCGCACCGGATATTTCCCTTGTGGACGTCATGCTTGTTGAGACCCTTGGTTACAATTTACTTTCAGTTTGTGCACTTGGTAAGATGGGCTTTGCCGTCTTCACTGATAATGAAATTGTGGTACTCTTATGGAGCAAGTCTCTAAAGGTCGCTTTCGTTGGGCACATTGAAAACAACCTGTATGTGATAGACTTCTCGGGGAAAACCACTACAGGTGCAATGTGTTTATTTGGAAAGGCCGATGTGGGTTGGCTTTGGCATCGCCGACTAGCCCATGTTAATATGAGAACTTTGCAAAGCCTTCATAAGGGTGGCCACATCCTCGTACTAAAAGAGAATGTTTCTTTTGCCAAAGATCGTGTTTGCAGGGCTTGCGTTCAAGGAAAAATGCATGACTCTCCCCATTCAAGCAAGACTATCATTTCTTCCAAGAGGATTTTGGAGCTCCTTCATGTGGATCTCTTTGGTCCTCCGTCTCATGCAAGTCTTGGTGGGAAGAAATATTGTTTGGTGATTGTTGATGACTATTCAAGATATACTTGGGTCTGCTACCGGTGATGGCGCCAGAAAATACTTGATGGCGTATGGTTGATGTGGAAGCAGACGTCCTTGTGCGTGGTGCTTGACCAGCCCGTTGGGAACCCCAAGAGGAAGGTATGATGAGTGTAGCGGCTAGTTTCCCTCAGTTAAGAAACCAAGGTTTAATATCGATCAGGAGAAGAGAGACGATGACGACTGAAGGTGTTTGTGGAACCTGCACACACACAAACAAATACTTTGTTCCCAACTTGCGATGAGGTTGTCAATCTCACCGGTTTGCTTGAAACAAAGGTTATGAGTGTATCGAGTGGAAAACAGTAGAGTATGCGAGTAAAGTAAATAGTGCGGGAAAAGTAAACAGTTGATTGCAATATGATTAAAATAGGACCGGGGTCCACAGTTCACTAGTGGTGTCTCTCCATAGATAAAATAACATGCTGGGTAAACAAATTATAGTTGGGCAATTGATAGAATAGAGCTAATGTGTTATGTCAAGAAGATCACTATGAGATTTACTCTGGGCATTACAACAAAATACATAGACCGCCATCCAGCTGCATCTATGACTAATAATCCACCCCCGGGGATATCATCCGAACACCCTAGAAGTATTAAGTTGCGAACAACAGATAATTGCATTAAGCAAAGTGTGTAATGTAAACAAAGCATATGCCCTTGAGCATATGAATGTTGTTTTCTCCCTAGTAGCAACAGCACATCTACCACCTTAGAGGTTTATGTCACTCCCCCAGGTGAAATAGAGGCATGAACCCACTATCGAGCATAAATACCCCCTCTTGGAGTCACTAGCAACTACTCGGCCAAGATAGCTACTAACAACGGAGAGCATGCAAGATCATAAACAACATAGAGATAACAAAAGATATAATTCAGTACAGCAAATTAATCATAAACACCAATATTCATCGGATCCCAACAAACCAACATCATAGAATTACATAACGGTGATCTCAATCATGTAGGGCAGCTCATGAGATCTAAACATGAAGCACATGGTGGAGAAGACAACCATCTAGCTACTGCTATGGACCCATAGTCCAAGGTAGACTACTCACTCATCGCTCCGGAGGCAATCATGGCGATGAAGGAGACCTCCGGTGGCGATTCCCCTCTCCGGCAGGGTGCCGGGAAGAGCTTCTGGACCCTCCCGATCTTCGGGTCGACGGCGGCGGCGGATCGCGATGTATTCTGGAAAACTGATCGGGGCCTTAGGTTTTTCTCGTCAGGGGGTATATGTAGGCGAAGGGGGGCTGTCAGAGGTGGAGCCACGCGGCCTCACACAGGGGTGGCGCGGCCAGGGGCCAGGCCGCGCCGCCCCTATGTGTGGGGGCCACGTGGCCCCCCTCCGTCAGGTCTTCGGATGTTTGGGAGCTCCCCGGTGAAATATGACTTCAGGAACTTGTTTCGTCCAATTCCGAGAATATTTCCTGTGTATCACTTCTGAAACACAAAAACAGCAGAAAACAGGAAACTGGCACTGTGGCACTTCGTTAATAGGTTAGTTCCGGAAAGTGTATAAAAATGCCACTAAGTGTAACGAAACAATAGGCAAATGGTGTAAAACGAAGCATGGAGCATCAAAAATTATAGATACGTTTGAGACGTATCAAGCATCCCCAAGCTTAACTCCTGCTCGTCCTCGAGTAGGTAAGTGATAACAAAAGAATAATTTTTGAGGTGACATGCACCTACACAATCTTGATCATATATGTAAGCATTGGTGAGCTGGGATCAAAAGAACTTAAAACATGGCATGAAAGATATAATCATGACAATAAGAACTTAGCAACCATGTTGTAAACATGCAAATGAACACAAACAAAAGATCATGGTAATGAAACAATGAAAGTCAAACGTGTGTTCAAATCATAAGGAAAAACATACAAGTGGTTTTCAGCTTGTCCTTCAAAGAGAGCAAAACATAAATGCATAGGACATCTCAAAGTTTAAGAGGGCGACTAGATACAAATAATTTAAGAACAAGTGAAACCAACAATATGAGTCAATCAATGAACTTTGGGACAATGCATATCACACTAAGAATGACAACTATGCTCTCTTAATGGTGCATAAAGAAAGAAGGTGGTGACTCAACATAAAAGTAAAAGAAAGGCCCTTCGCAGAGGGAAGCAGTGATTTAGCATGTGCTAGAGCTTTTCATTTTGTAAAACAGAGATAAAAACTTGATTTTGAGAGGTGGTTGTCTTTGTCAACGACTGGCAATGGGGTTCTTACTATCTTCCATACAAAAATGAAGCAAGTTTTTGAGAGAGAGATTGGCACTTTGGTGCTCTTTTTATAAAACTTGGCACTCCACCCCACCTTTTTCCTTTCACATACCATGGCTAACCGATTCCATCGGGTGCCCACCAACATTCACATACCATGGAGGAGTGCCTTTTTTTCTTTTATTTTTTTCTTTTTTTTTCTTTTTTGGAATAAGCAATATGGAAGATAGCAAATCCGACCACTACGTCCCCATGAGCTGAAAACAGTGTCACAAAATGAGAAGTATTTTGAAGGTTTTTGAAAGGTAGCACATGAAAATTTTACTTTGGAATGGCTTACAAATACCATGCATAGGAGTTTATAGTGGACACTTTGGAAAACTTTGGCTTTTAGGAGTTGGATGCACGAGTAGAGCTCATACTCAGTACAAGGTGAGGGCTAGCAAAAGACTGGGAGCGACCAACTAAGAGAGCAATAATGGCCATAATCATGCAAAGCGACAAAGCGACATTAAAAGAAGCATACGATGGCATCAAAAGTCAAAAACTAAATGATCATGAAGGCTATTGGCGACTTTGTAAGAGTCTAACATGTGTGAGCATGCGCCAAGTCAACCCAAATAAAGCATCAAGGAGAAAACCAAAATAATGCTTCCATACAATAAAAACAACGCATGATTTTTTCAAAGGCTCATTAAGCAATCTCAGTTATTTGAGACAAGTCATGCTACAGCAAATCCACTAAGCATACTATCAAAAAGACATCAAGCATGACATGAAAAAGCCTAAGCCGCAGTCTACACAAGCTCCTTCTTGTACCACTATTTTGCACAAAGCTTTTTCTCTTTTCCAACACCATTTGAAATTTTTATAAATACCTCTTTTGATGAAAACCAATAAAGTTCAGAGGCAAAAATACACCTTGATGAAAATATATGAAAAGATCTGAACGCAAATCAAGGCGAAAACGAAAACCAAAAGCAGTAGCAGAAAAAGATGAACGCTCGATTTTAAATAAGAGTGAAAACTAGAGCGTTCTTTGCAAATGAAAACGAGTACATCTCCTCCAAAGGGAATTTGTTGGGGTCCATCCATTTATTGCAGCAAACAAACAAACTAAGCAAACTAAGAAAACTAAAACAACTGACGCTCCAAAAAAAACACATAGTGCATGAAGCAATAAAAATATAGTGTTTTGAAAGGTGACCTGATTTTTGCCGATGAAGAAGGGGTGCCTCGGGGGCATCCCCAAGCTTTGACGCTTGTACTTCTTGGATATTTCTTGGGGTGCTGGGCATCCCCAAGCTTGAGCTTTTGTCCATTCTTCAACTCATCTCATCATTCTCCAATCCCTACACTTGAAAACTTCCTTCATACAAAACTAAACACAATTCTATTAGCAACATTAGTGTAAGCATAAAATATATTCAACCTCTTTTAGCTTCAGGTTTCAACCCAAAACCACCACATATAAAGTATATACTACTGTAGCAACTTCCACAAGAGTTCCATGATCAAAAAGAACTCAAAAGAAAGCGATAAAGTGGCAAAAAGAATATTGGCAGAAATCTGTCAAAACTGAACAGCTGACAAAGGACGAATTTTTGAGGGATTTTCCGTTGCTCAAATCAAAAAGTGTTCAACTAAGAAAAGTTTGGATATAACCTGGGGCATATGCACAAGAAATCGCAGGTCCAAAAGATAAACAATGAATTTTCACGAATTTTTACGGTGCAGCACCGAAAACAGTTTCAGGACAGCAGTTTCCCCAAATCTTTACCTCACTCAAATTAGAGGCTTCTCTTGGCACAAAAACGAAATAAACAAGATAAGGAGCGGTCATTACAGTAGTAATGACTTCCAAGACTCAAATAAAAGAAAAAGTACTGTAAAGAAAACATTGGGTTATCTCCCAAGAGTGCTTTTCTTTAACGCCTTTGAGCTAGGCGCAGAAAAGTGCGAATCAAGTAATATCAAGTGATGAAGTGCTAGTTACCTCAGTAGGCTCTTTGAAGGTTCCCGAAGATGATTCAACCTGCAAGTCACCCTTAGTGGAACTAAGAGTCTTACCAATTTTAAGAACATGTTAAGATTTAAGCGCAGAAACCTTGGGAACATACATAAATTTTTGCTCTTTTCCAACAAACACTTTCTCCTTCTTAAATTTAAGAGAAGAGAAGATTAAGCTAAGAGTTTCCATGGACTCCTCTAGTTTCCCGATCCTTAAGTTTTGATTGTCATGAGTAGTGCTAGCCTCTAACATGGTAATTCTCTTACCAATATTTTCTATAAGTTCACTAACGCGGCTAGCATTTTCTAGGATACTTGGCAAACTTTTCTCTAAAGAGCTGAGCTTTTCTACCACCTCCTCTAAGGTGGTCTCAGTTTTGGCAACATGAATAGGTGGTACTCCCACTAAACTTTCAATTATAGTGCATGCTTCTCCCGCGGGAGTACCCAGAAAATTACCTCCTGTAAGAGTATTAAGAACATACCTATTCCAGCTAGATATACCAACATAAAAATTTCTAAGGAGGATCGTGGTGGAGTGCTTTTTGGTACACCTATGATGAGCATTACTAATACGGTACCAGGCATCTTTTAAACTTTCTCCCCCTTGTTGCTTGAAACTATGAACTTCTACTTCAGGATTACTCATTATAACAAAACTAAAAGCAGATAAGTAAAAACAGCTACCAAGGATTCTAATTTTTTTGGGTTTTTGATATAAAAGCAATGCAGGTAAAATAAAGTAAAGCAAACAAATAACAAAGCAAAGAATGTGTGTGCGAAGAACTCCTCTCGCAGAAGTCTTCTCTCTTCCCCGGCAACGGCGCCAGAAAATAGCTGCTACCGGTGATGGCGCCAGAAAATACTTGATGGCGTATGGTTGATGTGGAAGCAGACGTCCTTGTGCGTGGTGCTTGACCAGCCCGTTGGGAACCCCAAAAGGAAGGTATGATGAGTGTAGCGGCTAGTTTCCCTCAGTTAAGAAACCAAGGTTTAATATCGATCAGGAGAAGAGAGACGATGACGACTGAAGGTGTTTGTGGAACCTGCACACACACAAACAAATACTTTGTTCCCAACTTCCGATGAGGTTGTCAATCTTACCGGTTTGCTTGAAACAAAGGTTATGAGTGTATCGAGTGGAAAACAGTAGAGTATGCGAGTAAAGTAAACAGTGCAGGAAAAGTAAACAGTTGATTGCAATATGATTAAAATAGGACCGGGGTCCACAGTTCACTAGTGGTGTCTCTCCATAGATAAAATAACATGCTTGGTAAACAAATTACAGTTGGGCAATTGATAGAATAGAGCTAACGTGTTATGTCAAGAAGATCACTATGAGATTTACTCTGGGCATTACAACAAAATACATAGACCGCCATCCAGCTGCATCTATGACTAATAATCCACCCCCGGGGATATCATCCGAACACCCTAGAAGTATTAAGTTGCGAACAACAGATAATTGCATTAAGCAAAGTGTGTAATGTAAACAAAGCATATGCCCTTGAGCATATGAATGTTGTTTTCTCTCTAGTAGCAACAGCACATCTACCACCTTAGAGGTTTCTGTCACTCCCCCAGGTGAAATAGAGGCATGAACCCACTATCGAGCATAAATACCCCCTCTTGGAGTCACTAGCAACTACTCGGCCAAGATAGCTACTAACAACGGAGAGCATGCAAGATCATAAACAACATAGAGATAACAAAAGATATAATTCAGTACAGCAACTTAATCATAAACACCAATATTCATCGGATCCCAACAAACCAACATCATAGAATTACATAACGGTGATCTCAATCATGTAGGGCAGCTCATGAGATCTAAACATGAAGCACATGGTGGAGAAGACAACCATCTAGCTACTGCTATGGACCCATAGTCCAAGGTAGACTACTCACTCATCGCTCCGGAGGCAATCATGGCGATGAAGGAGACCTCCGGTGGTGATTCCCCTCTCCGGCAGGGTGCCGGGAAGAGCTTCTGGACCCTCCCGATCTTCGGGTCGACGGCGGCAGCGGATCGCGATGTATTCTGGAAAACTGATCGGGGCCTTAGGTTTTTCTCGTCAGGGGGTATATGTAGGCGAAGGGGGGCTGTCAGAGGTGGAGCCATGCGGCCTCACATGGGGGTGGCGCGGCCAGGGGCTAGGCCGCGCCGCCCCTGTGTGTGGGGGCCACGTGGCCCCCCTCCGTCAGGTCTTCGGATGTTTGGGAGCTCCCCGGTGAAATATGACTTCAGGAACTTGTTTCGTCCAATTCCGAGAATATTTCCTGTGTATCACTTCTGAAACACAAAAACAGCAGAAAACAGGAAACTGGCACTGTGGCACTTCGTTAATAGGTTAGTTCCGGAAAGTGTATAAAAATGCCACTAAGTGTAACGAAACAATAGGCAAATGGTGTAAAACGAAGCATGGAGCATCAAAAATTATAGATACGTTTGAGACGTATCAGGGTCTATTTCTTTAAGCACAAGAGTGAGACTCAACAAACCGTCATCGACTTTTCCAAAGAAGTTGAACGTCAACATGGGCAAAATATATTGGCAATAAGAAGTGACAATGGCTCCGAATTCAAGAACTACACCTTAAATGGGTTTCTCATTGATGAGGGGATTCGACATCAATATTCTGCTGCATACACCCCTCAACAAAATGGTGTAGCCGAGAGGAAGAACCGGACTCTTATGGATATGGCTATGTCCATGTTGGCGGAGTTTAAGTCTCCATACAACTTTTGGGCCAAAGCTATCTCTACGGCTTGTCACTCTTCGAACTGGCTCTTCCTCCGCAAAGGCTTAAACATGACTCCATATAAAATACTCACTGGAAGCAAGCCCAACATCATGTACTTCCGGGTTTTCGGTTGTAAGTGTTTCTTTCAAAGAAAATGAGTCCGTTTAGGTAAATTTGATCTGAAAGCATTAGAAGGTATTTTTGTTGGTTATGGTGCTGAATCCCACACTTATAGAGTCTTCAACAAGTCTACCAGACATGTTGAATAATCTTGTAGTGTGGTATTCGAAGAAAATGATAGCTCCCAAGGGGGGGCGAGATGTTGTTGCTTGTGATGTAGATGATGAAATACCTCAAGAAGCCATAAGAAGAATGGGCGTGGGATTTTTCCGCCCCATTGAGGGACACCTTGTGGTGGACCGAGAAGGACTATGCTCTACTCAAGTGGAGCCCTCATCTACACAAGCTCAACAAGCCTCTCCCGAAGAAGCAACTAAGACACCAACCGAAGAACAAGTCAAGGACCTTCATGCAGAAGAAGGGGCACCACCATCCTCTCCGGTTATTTCAACCACCCCTAACTCTTCACAAGACCAAGATCAACCTACTCATGAAGAATGTGATGATGTGCATAATGATGATCAAGGTCAAGTTGATGGTCAAGACGGGGACCAAAATGATCAAGTGATTCCTCAAAGTTCAAATGAGGAGATCGAAGCCCATCGCAAGAGAAGAGTTGAAAGGAACTTGGAGCTTAGTGGTCATACCCTTGAGAGGGTTATTGGAGATTTAAGAGGCAAAGTGTCAACCCGGAGTCAATTGGCAAAATTTAGCAATCATCATGCCTATATCTCCATGGTTGAACCCAAGAAAGTATTTGAAGCACTTGAAGATCCGGATTGGTTGGATGCTATACATGAAGAACTCAATAACTTCAAGCGCAATAATGTGTGGGTGTTAGTGGAGAAGCCAAGAGAGTGCCGGAATGTGATTGGCACAAAGTGGATATTCAAGAACAAGCAAGATGAGCATGGAATTGTTGTGAGGAACAAGGCAAGATTGGTTGCTCAAGGTTTCTCTCAAGTTGAAGGCATTGACTATGGAGAGACTTATGCTCCCATGGATCGCCTTGAGTCCATCCGTATCCTTCTTGCATATGCCACTCATCATAATTTTAAGTTGCAACAAATGGATGTTAAAAGTGCTTTTCTTAATGGTCCATTGAAAGAGGAAGTGTATGTGAAGCAACCCCCGGGGTTTGAGGACCTCAACTTCCCCAACCATGTCTACAAACTCCATAAGGCACTCTATAGCCTTAAACAAGCCCCACATGTGTGGTATGAGCACCTTAGGGAGTTGTTGTTAGATCGTGGGTTTGAAGTTGGGCAAATCGATCCCACTCTTTTTACTAAGAGGGTCAACGGGGAGCTTTTCGTATGCCAACTATATGTTGATGATATTATCTTTGGCTCTACTAACAAAGCTTTTAATGATGAATTTTCAAAGCTTATGACCGATAGGTTTGAGATGTCTATGATGGGCGAAATAAAGTTCTTTCTTAGTTTTGAAATCAAGTAATTGAAAGAAGGGACTTTTATTAATCAAGCCAAATATGTCCAAGACATGCTCAAGAGGTTCAAGATGAAGGAACTAAATGGGGCCGCCACTCCAATGCCCACTAAATGTCATCTTGAACTAGATCCCAATGGTAAAGGCGTGGATCAAAAGGTATACCGTTCTATGATCGGTTATTTGCTTTACCTTTGCGCATCTAGACCCGATATTGTGTTGAGTGTAGGTGTGTGTGCAAGGTATCAAGCCGCTCCTAAAGAAAGCCACCTTATGGCGGTTAAGAGGATCTTTCGATATTTGGTTCATACCCCAACTTATGGGCTTTGGTATCCTAAAGGCTCGGATTTCTCTCTTTGTGGTTTCACAGATTCGGATTGGGCCGGTGATAAGGATGATAGGAAATCAACCTCTGGGGCTTGCCAATTTCTTGGTAGGTCTTTGGTGTGTTGGTCTTCTAGGAAGCAAAATTGTATATCTCTCTCCACCACCGAAGCCGAATACATTGCCGCCGCAAGTGGATGCACTCAATTGTTGTGGATGAGGAAAACTTTAAAGGAATATGGTGTCAATTGTGACAAAGTGCCTCTTTTATGTGACAATGAGAGTGCTATCAAGATAGCCTATAATCTGGTGCAACATTCAAGAACCAAGCATATTGAGATCCGGAATCATTTTATTAGGGATCATGTTGCCCATGGTGATATTGAGCTTGCATATGTGTGCACCAAGGATCAACTTGCCGATATATTCACAAAGCCCCTTGATGAAGCAAGATTTGGATATTTGAGGAATGAGCTAAATAGCATTGATTCAAGGAGCGTGGCTTGAGCATCTTGCAAATACACCTATTTTTCAATACTTGTTTGGTTTAGGTGTGGGCATGGAAATAGGGAGAGTGCGGTCCTAATTAATTGGGCTATCCCTCCCCCCATAATGCCGATAGTAACAAAATTGTTCTCTTACTATCATTTTTGTGATATATGAGCTTCAATGACGAGTATTGGTTATGGACCCAAGATACATCTTCGCGATCCAATGCCATAACACTCATACATGGTGGCCTCAGCCACCGACCTCTTCTTTTCGAAGAGTTGATTCCTTGCAAATTCTTTTTTGGGGTTTTATTGAGCTTTCTCGTCATTGTCTCTATCCTTGAAATGGGAAGGCACTTGCATTGGACTTTCCGATGATTCCTTGTTTTTTTGCAATGTTGTAACATCCCAATTTTTGGGAAAGAAATTAAATTTTTTGCACATGAAATCATACATCATTTCATGCATTCATTCTTTTCTTTTGCATTGCTTTGTTCTTTTGAATCAAACCTCCTCTGTATGTTTTATAACAGAAAGGAAGTTTCACAATTTGCAAAAATAGGCTTGAATCAAATCAGAAGTTTGTAAAAGTTTCAAACCAAAATTCAAAAGAAAACAGAAAAGAAAAGAGAAAGAAAAATAGGAAAAGATTAAAAGGCCCCGGGGGCAGAATCCGGCCTAGACCCAAAAATGGCCCGCGGCCCATCTCCTTCTGCGCCCGAATCGGTAACTCCTCCCTCTCTCTCCTGCCACTGATGAAGGACCCCACCTGTCATCCCATTCAAAGAAACCGGGATGAACATGGCGAGTGCCCGAGAAGATCTCCGCGTCAACCCTCCAGATCGTTTCGATCATTGCCCCTCATCCATGCCAAGCCCGCCTACTTAAACCCCTCCTCGTCCGCACTTGCCCACCCAAAACCCTACCCAAAAACTGCCGCCAGGCTGCTCACAATCATCATCGCAACCTCGCAGAGTCCGCCGACCACCGATGCTGTTTGTCTTAAGCATCGTCCCCCTCCCCTCGGTCTCTCCCCTACGCCATTCTTCTTAGAATGTTCTGGTGCACCCCTCTGACATGGTTTCGTCTTTGCTTTCTCTCCAGAGTGTTGCGCTCAAACTTTACTGGATCTCGCCGATCGCGGCTAGATCTCCGGCGAGGAATTACCGAGGAACCAGACCGCCCCCGCTTCCTCTACTTCGCCATCAGGTCCGCCTCATTCTGCCGAACCTCCTGGTAAGGGTTCTGACTCCCAGATCCTTCTATGTTCACCGCTCCCCTCCGTGCTCAGAACGTCACCGACGGGTCGACTAACTCCGGCCGTGCTTTTACACTGCTACAGGAAGCTCTCAAGGTCTGCGATCACACCATCTTCCTCGTCGTAATCTCCTGAGCACCGTCGAGCACTTCATCGCCACCGAGAACCACCGTAGCCATCTTGCTGTGAAGCTCCAGTGCGCCAGGACCTCGCCGTCGACCTCCTTCCAGTGAGCACCCTCCCCGTCTCTCCCTGACCGTCGGATCTAGATCGAGTGGATCTTAACAGATCACTTACTAAACCGGCACAGCCAAATCTGGGGCGTTAGATCTTACTTAAATCCAGCGGCTCAAAACAGCGATCTGCCCGAACCGGTATCAGCGAATCAGGGGGCACCAAGTGTCGTTTTCTGATTAAACTCGAATTTGTTTTCATTTGAAAATATCAGAAAATGTTTTAAACTTCAAAATTGCATATCTTTAGTTCTGTACGTCCAATTTCAGCAAACTTTGTGTCTGTGGTTTCATAAAATTGTGTAGAATCTATTTCTAGCATCAAAAACTCTTATAGTATCTGTTTTATGTACTGATTTGCTGCAAGCTCTATTTAAGTGTTTTGCTATTTAAAAATAGTTGTAGAATTTATTTTATAGTATTTTCCTTTTGGTTTAGGTCCCTATGATACCTCTTAGTACTGTAGCACATCCAGAATATTTTCAGTACCCTTCTATTTTATCCTTGTAAATTTAGCTTGTTATTGGTTCTATTTGTGTGTTGAAGATAAATGGGGCTTTATAAATTAACTCTAAAACCTTGATCATGTCATCATGCATATATTTAACAACCAGAGAACATGCTAAGTGTCTTTGTGGTGTTTAAAATACATTTGCATGCATACTTTTCTTTTCATGATTGTTTTGTGATTGGTATGTGCTTATAATGCTATATTTCATGTGTAGATTGTGCTGAGTGCAATGAGTGCCTTTGTGACGAGTGCACCAACTCTTCTCCTCACCAAGGCAAGTGTCACCATGTTCCCTTGTCCTACTGAAAGTTTTGGTCTTATAGCTTTTCTAGTAGAAGATGCATGAATAGGTGTTTTTATGTTTTCTTATCTTTAGCTTGCTAGATTTTTATGCTAAGTTTTTGTCTAGCTTGCCTAGCTTTGCATCTCCTAGTAGAATTGCTGCTGCTATAGGACTTTGCTTTTACACTTGTTGTGGGAAGGGTTGCTGCGTGTGGTGGTGTGTAGTTGACGTGGGAGCAGACTGTCCTCGTGCGTGGTGGATAACCAGCCCGTTGGGAACCCCAAGAGGAAGGTATGATGAATATAGCGGCACGTTTTCCCTCAGTTAAGAAACCAAGGTTTAATGTCGATCAGGAGAGGAGAGACAATAACGACTGAAGGTGACGCGGAACCTGCACACACAAACACAAATACTTTGTTCCCAACTTGCGATGAGGTTGTCAATCTCACCGGTTTGCTTGAAACAAAGGTTATGAGCGTATCGAGTGGAAAACAATATAGTATGCGAGTAAAGTAAACAGTACGAGTAAAGTAAACAGGTGATAGCAATATGATGGAAATAGGACCGGGATCCACAGTTCACTAGTGGTGTCTCTCCATAGATAAAATAACACATGCTGGGTAAACAAATTACAGTTGGGCAATTGATAGAATAAAGATAACGTGATATGTCAAGAAGATCACTATGAGATTTACTCTGGGCATTACAACAAAATACATAGACCGCCATCCAACTGCATCTATGACTAATAATCCACTCCCGGGGATATCAATCCGAACACCCTAGAAGTATTAAGTTGCGAACAACAGATAATTGTATTAAGCAAAGTGTGTAATGTAAACAAAGCATATGCCCTTGAGCATATGAATGTTGTTTTCTCCCTAGTAGCAACAGCACATCTACCACCTTAGAGGTTTCTGTCACTCCCCCAGGTGAAATAGAGGCATGAACCCACTATCGAGCATAAATACCCCCTCTTGGAGTCACTAGCAACTACTCGGCCAAGATAGCTACTAACAACGGAGAGCATGCAAGATCATAAACAACATACAAATAACAAAAGATATAATTCAGTACAGCAACTTAATCATAAACACCAATATTCATCGGATCCCAACAAACCAAACATGTAGAATTACATAACGATGATCTCAATCATGTAGGGCAGCTCATGAGATCTAAACATGAAGCACATGGTGGAGGAGACAACCATCTAGCTACTGCTATGGACCCATAGTCCAAGGTAGACTACTCACTCATCGCTCCGGAGGCAAGCATGGCGATGCAGAAGACCTCCGGTGGCGATTCCCCTCTCCGGCAGGGTGCCGGGAAGAGCTTCTGGACCCTCCCGATCTTTGGGTCAACGGCGGCGGCGGATCGTGATGTGTTCTGGAAAACTGATCGGGTCCTTAGGTTTTTCCATCGGGGGGTCTTTATAGGCGAAGGGGCGATGTCAGAGAAGGGGCCAGGCGGCCTCACGCGGTGGTGGCGCGGGCCAGGGGCTGGCCGCGCCACCTGTGCGTGTGGGCCCCTGGTCCCCCGCCTCCTACTCTCCTTCGGATCTCTGGAAGCTTTTGGGTAAAATAAGACTTCAGGAACTTGTTTCGTCCAATTCCGAGAATATTTCCTGTGTATCACTTTGAAACACAAAAACAGCAGAAAACAGGAAACTGGCACTGTGGCACTTCGTTAATAGGTTAGTTCCGGAAAATGCATAAAAGTGCCACTAAGTGTAACGAAACAATAGGCAAATGGTGTAAAAACAAGCATGGAGCATCAAAAATTATAGATACGTTTGAGACGTATCAAGCATCCCCAAGCTTAACTCCTGCTCGTCCTCGAGTAGGTAAGTGATAACAAAGAATAATTTTTGAGGTGACATGCACCTACACAATCTTGATCATATATGTAAGCATTTGTGAGCTGGGATCATAAGAACTTAAAACATGGGCATGAAGATATAATCATGACAATAAGAACTTAGCAACCATGTTGTAAACATGTAAATGAACACAAACAAAAGATCATGAAAATGAAACAATAAAAGTCAAACGTGTGTTCAAATCATAAAGAAAAACATACAAATGGTTTTCAGCTTGTCCTTCTAAGAGAGCAAAACATAAATGCATAGGACACCTTCAAGTTTAAGAGGGCGACTAGATACAAATAATTTAAGAACAAGTGAAACCAACAATATGAATCAATCAATCAACTTTGGGACAATGCATATCACACTAAGAATGACAACTATGCTCTCTTAATGGTGCATAAAGAAAGAAGGTGGTGACTCAACATAAAAGTAAAAGAAAGGCCCTTCACAGAGGGAAGCAGTGATTGCAAGTTTTATAACCTTCAAAAATTATGGTACTTACCGGCTTTGAGCTCTCATTGCCCCCATCATAAGAATCTTGAATGGTTAAAGTTAATGCGAGAACAATTATGATGCATATGCTTGACAAATCATAAGTTGAAAACCTCGTGCCCCGTGAATACGAGTACCCAAACCTCATGCTACTTTACTTAGAGTCCCAAGCAAGGCTCTTGTCATTGTAAGTATATGCATATCATTGAGAACCGCCAAAGGGGTACCTCCGTGCCCGGTGACATGGAACAAGCCCACACCAAAATGACAGGACAAGCAGACAATGAACACCTCGACATCTCTTTTATTTGCCTTTTGTTTAGCTTTTTATTGTGAGATGCATCTTCGAATGTTCACCACGGGTATGCTACAAATTTCCACCATGAATTATGCATGGCTTAGATTGGCAGCCCGGCGTTTCCCTAACACATATACAAACTCCATGATCCCTACAAGATTCCCAATTCATTTCACACCGCGGGCATCCATAAATAAAAGATCACGATATCAACTCAAATAAGAAGTGCAATGTTGGAAGCTTGCCCCATGACAGCATGGATGGGCTAGAATCCAACTTACAAACAACTCAACATAAGAGACCACAATGTCAAATTTTTAAGAACAGGAAAAAGTAAAGTGTGCCTTCTGGTTCGTGAGAGCTTTACTAACCGAATTTCGCATAACACTGGTAAGAGTTTAATTTGAAGAGAAAATAAAAGCAAGTCAAATTTACTTGGAATAGCAAATTGCTAGTAGGTATGTATGGTGGACACAATGGAAAACTTTGGCTTTTAGGAGTTGGATGCACGAGTAGAGCTCATACTCAGTACAAGGCGAGGGCTAGCAAAAGACTGGGAGCGACCAACTAAGAGAGCAATAATGGCCATAATCATGCAAAGCGACAAAGCGACATTAAAAGAAGCATACGATGGCATCAAAAGTCAAAAACTAAATGATCATGAAGGCTATTGGCGACTTTGTAAGAGTCTAACATGTGTGAGCATGCGCCAAGTCAATCCAAATAAAGCATCAAGGAGAAAACCAAAATAATGCTTCCATACAATAAAAACAACGCATGATTTTTTCAATGGCTCATTAAGCAATCTCAGTTATTTGAGACAAGTCATGCTACAGCAAAACCACTAAGCATACTATAAAAAGGACATCAAGCATGACATGAAAAAGCCTAAGCCGCAGTCTACACAAGCTCCTTCTTGTACCACTATTTTGCACAAAGCTTTTTCTCTTTTCCAACACCATTTGAAATTTTTACAAACACCTCTTTTGATGAAAACCAATAATGATCAGAGGCAAAAATACACCTTGATGAAAAGATATGACAAGGTCTGAATGCATATCAAGGTGAAAATGAAAACCAAAAGTAGTATCAGAAAAAGAAGAACATATGATAACCGATAAGAGTGAAAACTGAGTGTTCTTGGCAAATGAAAACGAGCAACTTCTCCAAAAGAAATTTGTTGGGGTCCAACCATTTATTGCAGCAAACAAACAAACTAAACCAACTAAGAAAACTAAAACAACTGACTCTCCAAGAAAAACACATAGTGCATGAAGCAATAAAAATATAGTGTTTTGAAAGGTGACCTGATTTTTGCCGATGAAGAAGGGGTGCCTCGGGGGCATCCCCAAGCTTTGACGCTTGTACTTCTTGGATATTTCTTGGGGTGATGCATGGGCATCCCCAAGCTTGAGCTTTTGTCCATTCTTCAACTCATCTCATCATTCTCCAATCCCTACACATGAAAACTTCCTTCATACAAAACTAAACACAATTCTATTAGCAACATTAGTGCAAGCATAACATATAATCAATCCTCTATTTGCTTCAGGTTTCAACCCAAAACCACCACATATATAGCATATACTACTGTAGCAACCTCCCCAAAAGTTCCGTGATCAAAAGAACTCAAAAGAAAGCGATAAAGTGGCAAACACAAATATTGGCAGAAATCTGTCAAAACTGAACAGCTGACAAAGGTCGAATTTTTGAGGGATTTTCTGTTGCTCAAATCAAAAAGTGTTCAACTAACAAAAGTTTGGATATAACCTGGGGCATATGCACAAGAAATCGAGGTCCAAAAGATATACAGAGAATTTTCACAAATTTTTACGGTGCAGCACTGAAAACAGTTTCAGGACAGCAACATCCCCAAATCTTTACCTCACTCAAATTAGAGGCTTCCCTTGGCACAAAAATGAAATAAACAAGATAAGGAGCGGTCATTACAGTAGTAATGACTTCCAAGACTCAAAAAGAAAAAGTACTGAAAATAAAACAATGGGTTATCTCCCAAGAGTGCTTTTCTTTAACGCCTTTGAGCTAGGCGCAGAAAATTGCGAATCAAGTAATATCAAGTGATGAAGCATCAAGCTCATAATTTGCTCTAAGAATAGAGTCAAAAAGTAATTTCTTTCTTTTCCTAGGGAAGTGTTCCATACCTTTCTTTAGTGGGAATTGATACTTGATAGTGCCTTCCCTCATATCAATGATAGCACCTACAGTTCGAAGAAAGGGTCTTCCCAAAATAATAGGACATGAAGCATGGCATTCAACGTCCATAACAAGAAAATCAACGGGAACAAGGTTATTGTTAACCACAATAAGAACATCGTTAATTCTTCCCAAAGGTTTCTTCTTAGCAACATCAGCAATAGGAACATCAAAATAACATTTTTCAAGTGGTGGTAAATCAAGCATGTCATAAATCTTTCTAGGCATGATAGAAATACTAGCACCTAGATCACATAAAGCATGGCAATCATAACCATTAACATGCATATCAATGATGGGTTCCCAACTGACGAGGGTTAACTTGACAAATGTCCTAGATGAAGGACTTAGGATCGGGGAGATAGGGCGTCGGATGAACTCGAAGGTAAAGTTAGTCAAAATAGGTGTATGTTGAAAGTAAACTTGGGTGTTCAACCTGGCTTTCTTTCAATCTGGCCTACACCGCCCCCTCCTGGCCCCTATATATAGATGGCCAGGTCTCGAGGATCGGGTAGGGTCCGATACAGATTACAATATCGATATACGGTAAAGACGGTAAAGACTCGTATTCGACTATCATTACAATTGGGCCTAGCTATACGGGCCTCAGGGGTACTCAACTAACGGGCTCTATTAGCTATACCCTTGTCAGTAGCCCCTGAGATTCTACCAGAATTGTAAATTCGGGTTGAATCTCTAATCTTCAAATCTTCGACTTGATCAATTCTTCAATTTTATCTTCAAATCTTCGACTTGGTCTTTCGACTTATGATAATTTATTCGCAAGGGGTCTTGATGAACAAGCCTGACAACTCTGACGGATCAAGAGGTCAGTTAACTGCCGGAACAGATACTTGTCACCTACTTCAAATTCAATCCCCTTGGGCTTGAATTTGGTATACCGGTCAAACCCACTCTTTTGCCGCATTTAGGACTTACAAAGAATGAATCCCAGTGGTTCTCAAGGTACCCAGTGCGTCCACCAGGATTTTCTTTGCGTCGTAGACACGGATACATACCAGCAGAGCGCATCCATGTGCGTATACCAGGCCACACAGGACGGATCCCGGGGTCTTACCTATGTGACAAGTCACGGCATTCGAGTTGTGTTACGATAACGCAACTCGAGAATCTCATGTCATAGTCAAATCTTGACTGAAAATATTCAGGTTTCTTCAACCATAAAACTCGACTGATGAAATCAAAGAATTTCAGATTTTAAAGCAATCTTCTCCGCTCCCGATGGGAGTAATCTCTCTGCACTTTTTGTCGACTATATAGTCGATATTTGTACAATTACCCTTCTTCTTCCTCTATCGGGTGCGCGCGCTCAGCGCTCCCGATGGGAGTAGCCCCCGAGGCTATGTTTGGATACTTGTAGCCAAGCATAGGCTCAAAGTTCATGTCTTCTGTCTTCTGTTAACCGTCTACTGTTTGCAAGCCCCCGAGTCCAAGTCGAGGTTTTCATATCATGCGACCACAATCTCCTTTTCTCTTCTTCTTTGATATTATCATCTGCTATGCGCAGAATTTAACTCCTGCTGTAAAATATGTTTACGGGCTTTTGCTGTAGCACGGGGGCCCAATAATACATGCTTATAAATAAAGCAACTGCTGGTTAAGGTAAAAAACCCTAATCAGATTCCTCCTCCGCCGCATCATCTTCTCTTCCCATCTAGGGTTTTTTGAGGTTTTTTCCCTTGTTCTCATGGCTGATGGTGAAGGTTCTCGTCTGACCCTTGGCTCCCCGGCGGTGCCACAAGGTCGGGGTCACCCTCATGGAAGTAAGAACAAGAACACCACGCCGTCCGCCGCAGAAACTTCTTTGTACGCTTTGGCTAAGCGTCGTCCCGGCTACCCACCTGGTAGCAAGAACAAGCCCAAGGTGACTGGCGCTGCTCCAGGTCCAATCGCTCCTCCTCCTCCTGCTTCTACTACTCCTGCTGCGCCTCCCATAATCTTTTCCTTCCTTTGCATTGCCATGGTGCAGTGCCATGAGATTCAGCGCCTGCCGCTGAATTTTACCAAATTCATGGATGGCCGCGAACTGCGAGAGGCGGTTCTCCGTGAACAGTCCGGCAGTGGCATCCCATATGAGGTGGAGGTATGGTATGATGGTGACGGCGAGCAGTACTTTAAAGGCGGGTGGTCGCAGTTTGCAGAGGACCACGACATCCATCCAGGCTTCTTTATGGCCTTCGACTTCCACATCGGCACATCGAAGTTTGACGTGAAGATCTACGACGGCACCCTTTGCCAGAAGAAGTATGAAGCTGAAGTCCATTTCCATTAGGACTTGTTTTTTATGTAATTTCGTTTGATAATGTCCTTGCTACCATGTTCCTTGTAATGAATCATCGTATTCTATATTCACGTTTTTTGCTAATACCAAGAAAACAAGTTTATTGTTCTGAGGTATGCTTCCCATCCATCGGGTTCTTTGCGAACCAAGAATATCGGGTTCCTTTGTGAACCATAGTATTTGAATATTTATCAGGTTGACTGCACAACCTTGTAATGAAAAGAGTCTTCCCAATTGTGATAAAAAATTCCTTTCGTGCGACCTGAGGGTTGAAGCCCCCAAGGCGAAGAAATAATAACTGTACAATTTTGTCGAGTTCAACCCAAAGAACCTGACCTGTGGCCTCATGTTCTAGGTTCGGAAGGTTAACTCGAATTTATTAATACCACCATATGCATTCTACGTGTAAAAACGCCGTAGCTGCTCTGCATTCCATGGGTTGCTCTCATCCTTCCCAGTCTTTTTGTCTTGTAATCGATATGCTCCTCCAGGTATTACTTCAGTGATGATGTAAGGTCCCACCCAAGGGGACTCCAACTTGCCATGGCTGTCTTGCCTGAGTCGCAAAACTAGGTCTCCCACCACGAAGGATCGTGGACAAACTCGACTACTATGGTAGTTTCGTAGACTTTGTTGATACTGTGTAGCCCTTTCTAATGCTTTATCTCTTGCTTCATCTAATGCATCGACATCATCCTGCAATGCTTCTGTTGATGTTGTCTCGTCATATGCTATCACTCTTGGAGCATCGTGTGTAACCTCGACTGGAAGCACGGCTTCTGCGCCATGGACCAGGAAGAAAGGAGTTTCTTGAGTTGCTGCGTTAGGCGTAGTTCTTAGACTCCAAAGAACGGAGGGCAATTCTTCTACCCAAGCGCTCTTGGCTTTCTTGAGAGGTGCTAGAAGCCTCTTTTTTATCCCGCTACATATCAGGCCATTAGCTTTTTCGACTTGCCCGTTTGTCTTCGGGTGCGCCACCGATGCGAATTTTAGCTTGATCCCTAATCCTTCACAGTAACTCTTGAATTCTTTTGAAGTGAAATTCATCCCATTGTCTGTGATGATGCTGTATGGTACACCAAAACAAAAAACTATTGACTTGATGAAGTTGATTGCTGCTGTAGAATCTTGAGTTGTCACCGGGGCCGCTTCCACCCATTTGGTGAATTTATCGACGGCCACTAGCATGTAGACATGCCCTCCTGGCCAGGATTTGTGCAATTTTCCCACCATATCGAGGCCCCATTGTGCAAAACGCCAAGATAATGGTATTGTTTGTAACTCTGCTACTGGTGCATGCGGTCTAGATGCAAACCTTTGACATGCTTCACACTTTCAAACTATATCTTTTGCGTCCTCGATGGCTATTAGCCAATAGAATCCCGCTCGGAAAGCTTTTGCTGCTATTGCTCTGCTGCTAGCATGATGGCCGCATACTCCACCGTGTATGTCTTGTAGTATTGTTTGTCCTTCTTGAGGCGTTACACAACGCTGCAAAACGCCAGTAATACTTTTCTTGTATAATTTCCCTTGCAACACGACAAACGCTTTCGATCTTCGAGTTATCCTCTTGGCCTCCACTGCATCTTCTGGTAATTTTTTATTTATCATGTATGCAAGATACGGCTGCATCCATGTTTCTTCTATCATCAGGACCTCCTGTGGTTCTGATGTAGCCCCCAAGCCTGCTGTAGTAGTCGAACTTTTTCCACTTTTTATTGACCTTTCCACTATTTCCTCCCAAAATACTCCGGATGGCACAGGTAAACACTGTGATCCGATGTTTGCTAAATTATCGGCTTCTTCATTGTTGTTCCTGCTTATGTGCGAGACTTTGCATCCATCAAACGTCCCTTCGAGATAATGGTACAAATTTTTGTAGGCCATCATGTTGTCATTGATTGTGTCACATCTATTCATAATTTGCTGGACAACTAGGTTGGAATCTCCAAATATCTTTAGGCGAGTTGCTCCACATGCTTTAGCCATCTTCATTCCGTGCAACAAAGCCTCGTACTCTGCCTCATTGTTAGAAGCTTGTGGAAAGCTCATCCTTAAGACGTACTTCAACTTGTCGCCATGAGGTGATATCAACACCACTCCTGCGCCTGCGCCTTGGACTCTTTTAGAACCGTCGAAGTACATTGTCCAAACACTGGATAAATCTGGTGGTCCTGTGCTTTGCAGCTCCAGCCACTCCGGTGTAAAATCTGGCAGAACTTGCGACTTAATCGCCTTCCTCTTTTCGTACGTGATGTCCATGGGAGATAACTCGATTCCCCCACAAAGAGACACGTCCTGTTGCTGAGGGATTATTTAGTATGTTCGACAATGGCGCCTCGTTGACCACTATAATTGGGTGCACCGCAAAGTACTGTCGTAGTTTTTGTGCGGTGGTGAAGACACTGTATGCCAACTTCTGATAGTGCGGGTACCTTTGTTTTGTTGGAGACAACACTTCACTGATGAAATATACTAGCCTCTGGACGCCGTGGGCTTTTCCTTCTTCGCTTCTTTCGACTACTAATACCGTACTCACCACCTGATGGGTTGCGGCGATGTACAATAGCAGTGGTTCTTTCTCTTTTGGTGCGACCAGCACTGGTGGCGTGGAAAGCACTTTTTTCAACTGTGCAAACGCTGCGTCTGCTTCTTCTGTCCACTCAAATTTATCGCCAGTCTTCTTCATAAGTGCATAAAAGGAAGCGCCTTCTCCCCTAGTCTAGCAACGAAGCGACTTAATGCCGCGACGCGTCCTGCAAGTTTCTGTACGTCGTGTAGTTTCGTGGGTTTCCCCATTGTCAGAATTGCTTGAATCTTCTCTGGGTTCACCTCTATTCCTCGTGCCGATACCAGGAACCCTAGAAGTTCTCCCGCAGAGACGCCGAAAGAACATTTTGTCGGGTTAAGCTTAAGCTTGTACCTGCTTAGATTGTCGAAGGTTTCTGCCAGGTCGCTGATTAGAGATTTCTCCTCTCTTATGGTGATGACTACATCATCAATGTAGACTTGTATGTTGCGCCCTATTTGGCTCCCGAGGCAACTTTGCATCATCCTTTGATAAGTTGCTCCTGCATTTTTTAGGCCAAACGGCATCACTTGGTAGCAAAACACCCCATACGGTGTGATAAAGGCTGTTTTTTCTTCGTCTTCTTTCTTCAATTTGATATGATTGTAGCCAGAGTATGCGTCCAAAAAGGAAAGCCTTGCACATCCCGCTGTTGAATCGATTATTTGATCGATGCGGGGTAGAGGGAAGGGATCCTTTGGACAATGCTTATTGAGAGATGTGTAATCGACACATACTCTTTGTACGTCTGTGTGCTTCTTGGGTACTATGACTGGGTTCGACACCCAACTCAAAGTTTTGATTTCTCTGATGAATCCGGCATTTTCTAGCCTGTGCAACTCTGATGCTATCGCCTTCCTCTTAGGTTCATCGAATCGCTGTAGTGGCTGCTTGACTGGCTTTGCTTTGGGATCTACGTTTAATGCGTGCTCGACGAGTTCCCTGGGGACCCCTGGCATGTCTGATGGACACCAGGCGAAGATTTCCCAGCGCTCACAGAGGAACTCGACGAGCGCGCTTTCCTATGTGGGATCCAAGTTCACTGCAATTGATGTCATCTTGTTTGCATCTGTAGGATGGACCTGGATTTTCTTCGAGTCCTGAGATGTGTCGAAAGCCTGGTCTGGCAGGGATCGCCCAATGTCGGGTAGTATATTGTGATCTGTTTCTCCCTTTAATCTCTCATACTCTGCTGTCATGCCGAAGGTTTGCGCCATCCTGTTAAATTTCCTGTCGCATGTATTGGCTACTTCAAAGCTCCCTTGTACTGTGATTGTTCCATTGGGTCCTGGAATTTTTAACGTAAGATACGCGTAGTGTGGTACTGCCATGAACTTTGCAAATGCTGGGCGCCCCAGGATTGCGTGATATTGCGACGGCCAATCCATTACTTCAAATTCCAGCTTCTCTTTTTGGTAGTTTCCGCTGCTGCCAAAGCAGACGTCGAGTTCTATTCTCCCCAAAGGGTAGTTTGCGGCTCCTGGTACTATTCTGTGGAAAGAGCAATCTGTTGGCTTTAGACTCGTCAATGATGTGTACATTGCCTTTAAGGTTCTGGCATATATTAAGTTTATGCCACTCCCTGCATCCATGAACACTCTTCCGATGTCGTACCCTCCTATTTGTGCTTTTAAGACCATAGGCGAGTGACCTAGCCTGGGGAATTTCCTCAGGTGGTCTGCTCTGCTGAACTTGACTGGTTGTTCTGACCACCGCAGGTATTCTATGGTAGCTGGTGGTGATGATATTGCTAGGTTGACTTGCCTGGATATGCTCTTTCGTTCCTTCTTCGACTTGGGTACCGGTTGAATCATGGCTGATATGTACACTTTCGACTCTAAGTGCCTTGCTAGCTTTTGCATTTGATATCCTTGACTTCTGTGTCTTTCTCCTTGCCTCCCTTCTTGTTTTGAGCTCATGGCGCTTTGCAACCTTAGGAATGTTCTACAATCCTTCATCTGGTGATTTGAAACTCTTTTCCCGTCAAGGTACGCGTAGTGGATTCGACAATGTCCGTATAGCATATCCTCGGCCGAAGGACCGGAGTATCTCGGTTTTTCTACTCCTTTTGCCTGAAACCTCCTGCTTTCATGTCCTTCCTCTTCTTCCAGTACGTAGCCCGCAGCCACCTGATTTTGCCTTCCTTGATTATCCCTGCTGCGGTATCGTCTCCTCTGTCTACTTGTTCTGTCGACTTCTGGTGAACGTCCCCTTTTGTTGTTATACGCGTCCTCTCCATCAGCGAATTTGTTGGCTTGTTCCATTAGCTCGGCTATTGTCATGGGTCTTGTTCTTCCTATTTCCTCCACGAGATCTGAGCGACGAAGTCCGGCCGAAAAGGCATCTATTGCTCTTTCATCAGAGACGTCCTCTGCTAAGTTTTTGATTATACTCCAGCATTGTATGTAAGATCGTAGTGTTTCGCCTTTCCTCTGCACACATGTTTTTACTTCCTCCAGTGACGTTGGGCGTTTGTAGGTGGAACGAAAATTTCTTGAAAATTGAATTTCGAGTTCCCCCCAACTTCCGATAGATTCGTCGGGTAAGGTATTCAGCCAGGACCGTGCGGCGCCGGTGAGGTGTAGCTGTAAACTTTGCATTGTAGTCGCCTTTGTTCCCCCTAATATCTGTACTGCCTGCAGATAATCTGATAACCATAGGGTAGGTTCTTGCGACCCATCATATTTGGATTGGTCGTGTGGTAATCTGAATCCTTTGGGTACCCGTGTTTTGCGAACCCTGCAGGTAAAGCATAATGCACCCATATCTTTGTCGTCGTTCTCGTAGTTCTCTTCCCTCCAAGCGTAACGCGATTTATTTACTTGAGCTTGTGCTATTATACTTCTTGCGTCCTTCTTCCTTTTCTATCGCTTTTTCTCTTCTGACGACTCGCTATACTCGTTATCTCTGAAGTTGTACCTGAGCTTCTCCTCTCCATTCCCCTTGCAGTTTGTCGACTTCGTCTTTGGGCCTTGTCCCCTAATTTTTTCTTCTACTATTCCGAGGCTTTGTATCGCGGCCCGGTGCATGTCTTCTCGCGGGTCTCCAGGTTCTGGTCTTGTAGCCAATAAATATGCTTGTGCTGCTACTAGTGCTGCTTCTGGTGTTTTTTGTATGAAGTCAACCTCCTCCTCTTCTAGCTGCGGGGTGGGGTTCCTTGAGTACTCCTCTTCTCTGCAGTATGCTGTCACCCCCCTGTTGTGTTTTGGGTCTCCACGCCTTTCTTTACTGTATTCTGAATCCTCACTGTAATCTTCCCAATATTCTTCTCTTGTCATACTATTATCTTGCAAATCCATATCTCTTTCCTCCCTTAGTTTCTTCCTGTGCTGGTATAATGCGTACTGATATCCCATTAGTACTTCTCTTCTCGATCCTTCGGGTACTTCTGTACCGTGATTGATAGCTGACTTGATCATCCTCCATTCGCCAGCCGAAACATGGACTTCCTCCTTGTCCTTTTTGCTGTGATCTTTTACTTTGTCGACTTGCCTGTCGACATTCTTATTTCCTCTGCTATTATTTTCTTCTTCTGCTTCAGTGATAATGATGCATAACTGATGTACCTTGGAGACGCCGCTGCTTCCCACGGCGAAGTCCTCTTTGTTGTGCGTCTGGCATGCTATTTCTTCTGAGTCGAGATTTTTCTGAATTTAATCGCCTTCTTCGATTGGTTTTATGTCGAAACTGACCGGCGAGTTTGCCTCACTGGAAGAGCCTTCTGATGATTCCAATATTTCTTCTGTTTCAGGCTTGATTGCCGATGGATCTGGTTTCTTTGAATCCGAGAGGCGGGATGAACCCGATGGTTCGACGATGATGCTCAAACTTCCAATGGTTAACTCCATCTCTTGACTTCCGTCGAGTTCTGAACTGCTGTTGGCTAAAAGCAAAAAAGCCATCGAATTCATGGTTCCGACACCCAGCTCCCCACGGTCGGCGCCAATTGACGAGGGTTAACTCAACAAATGTCCTAGATGAAGGACTTAGGATCGGGGAGATAGGGCATCGGATGAACTCGAAGGTAAAGTTAGTCGAAATAGGTGTATGTTGAAAGTAAACTTGGGTGTTCAACCTGGCTTGCTTTCAATCTGGCCTACACCGCCCCCTCCTGGCCCCTATATATAGATGGCCAGGTCTCGAGGATCGGGTAGGGTCTGATACAGATTACAATATCGATATATGGTAAAGACTCATATTCGACTATTGATACGTCTCAAACATATCTATAATTTTTGATGCTCCATGCTTCGTTTTACACCATTTGCCTATTGTTTCGTTACACTTAGTGGCATTTTTTTACATTTTTCGGAACTAACCTATTAACGAAGTGCCACAGTGCCAGTTTCCTGTTTTCTGCAGTTTTTGTGTTTCAGAAGTGATACACAGGAAATATTCTCGGAATTGGACGAAACAAGTTCCTGAAGTCATATTTTACCCGAAAGCTTCCAGACATCTGAAGAAGTGTCGGAGGGGGGCCACCAGGGCCCCACACAAGGGGGCGGCGCGGCCCAGCCCCTGGCCGCGCCACCCCTGTGTGAGGGCACCTGGTCCCTCTCCTGACATCGCCCCTTCGCCTATATTTACCCCCCGACGAGAAAAACCTAAGGCCCCGATCAGTTTTCCAGAATACATCGCGATCCGCCGCCGCCGTCGACCCGAAGATCGGGAGGGTCCAGAAGCTCTTCCCGGCACCCTGCCAGAGAGGGGAATCGCCACCGGAGGTCTCCTTCATCGCCATGATTGCCTCCGGAGCGATGAGTGAGTAGTCTACCTTGGACTATGGGTCCATAGCAGTAGCTAGATGGTTGTCTTCTCCACCATGTGCTTCATGTTTAGATCTCATGAGCTGCCCTACATGATTGAGATCACTGTTATGTAATTCTATGATGTTGGTTTGTTGGGATCCGATGAATATTGGTGTTTATGATTAAGTTGCTGTACTGAATTATATCTTTTGTTATCTCTATGTTGTTTATGATCTTGCATGCTCTCCGTTGTTAGTAGCTATCTTGGCCGAGTAGTTGCTAGTGACTCCAAGAGGGGGTATTTATGCTCGATAGTGGGTTCATGCCTCTATTTCACCTGGGGGAGTGACAGAAACCTCTAAGGTGGTAGATGTGCTGTTGCTACTAGGGAGAAAACAACATTCATATGCTCAAGGGCATATGCTTTGTTTACATTACACACTTTGCTTAATGCAATTATCTGTTGTTCGCAACTTAATACTTCTAGGGTGTTCGGATGATATCCCCGGGGGTGGATTATTAGTCATAGATGCAGTTGGATGGCGGTCTATGTATTTTGTTGTAATGCCCAGAGTAAATCTCATAGTGATCTTCTTGACATATCATGTTAGCTCTATTCTATCAATTGCCCAACTGTAATTTGTTTACCCAGCATGTTATTTTATCTATGGAGAGACACCACTAGTGAACTGTGGACCCCGGTCCTATTTTAATCATATTGCAATCAACTGTTTACTTTTCCCGCATTGTTTACTTTACTCGCATACTATATTGTTTTCCACTCGATACGCTCATAACCTTTGTTTCAAGCAAACCGGTGAGATTGACAACCTCATCGCAAGTTGGGAACAAAGTATTTGTTTGTGTGTGTGCAGGTTCCATGTTGCAGCTAGCAAGCAAAGCTTGGACGAGGCGCCACATATAAATTGTCCGCTGCTATCGCAAGCTAGCAAGCATCACCTTCAGTCGTCATCGTCTCTCTTCTCCTGATCGACATTAAACCTTGGTTTCTTAACTGAGGGAAAATTTGCCGCTACACTCATCATACCTTCCTCTTGGGGTTCCCAACGGGCTGGTCAAGCACCACGCACAAGGACGTCTGCTTCCACATCAACTAGGCATCAGCTCTTTTCTGGCGCCATCATCACCAAGTAGCAACTATCATTACAATTGGGCCTAGCTATACGGGCCTCAGGGGTACTCAACTAACGGGCTCTATTAGCTATACCCTTGTCACCAACCATCTTCTAACTTCTTGGGAACAGAAGCTTTTTGCTTCAACTTTTCATCCCTAATCTTTATGAGAGCATTGGTAATATGCTTAGTAAAAGCAATATTTAAAGAACTAGCATTAGGAGTCAAAGCAAGCTTTTGCAAGAACAAAATTACTTCAGATATATTGCAGCCATCAACATCAAAATCATTAAAAGCAATAGAGCTATCATCTCTCACACTCCAAAAAAATTTAGCACTCTTTTGAGAAAAAGTTTTGGCAGTTTTAGGCTTTTTAACACAAGGAGTGGGAGTTTTCTCTACTCCAATCAAAGTAAGAGGATTGTTACCAGTAGGAGCAACATCATTAGAGGTAGTAATGGTACATACCTTCATCTCTCTAGCCATCTCATCTTCTCTTTCCCACCTGGCATGCAATTCCGCTAACAATCTAATATTTTCATCAATTCCAACTTGGATAGCATTAGCGGTAGCAAAAACATTGCTCTCTTTCACATCATTAGGAAACACTTTTAATTTTAGAAGTTCAACATCATGAGCAAGGCTATCAACTTTAGAAGCAAGAATATCAATTTTGCCTAACTTTTCCTCAACAGACTTGTTAAAAGCAGTTTGCTTACCGATGAAGTCCTTGAGCATTACCTCAAGCTCGGAGGGCGCGGCCCTAGTGTTGTTGTAGGAATTACCATAAGAGTTACCATAACCATTACCATTGGTAGAAGGATACGGCCTATAATTGTTACTAGCAAAATTGTTCCTATAAGCATTGTTGTTAAAATTATTGTTTCTAATGAAATTCACATCAACATGCTCTTCTTGAGCAACCAGAGAGGCCAAAGGAACATTATTAGGATCAACATGAGTCCTATCATTAGCAAGCATAGCCATAATGGTATCAATCTTATCACTTAAGGAAGAGGTTTCCTCAACAGAATTTACCTTCTTACCTTGTGGAGCTCTTTTGGTGTGCCATTCAGAATAATTTACCATCATGTTGTCGAGTAGCTTTGATGCGGCGCCCAAGGTAAGGGACATAAAAGTGCCTCCAGCAGCTGAATCAAGTAGGTTCCTTGAAGAAAAATTTAGTCTTGCATAAAAGTTTGGATAATCATCCAAGTAGTCAGTCCATGAGTGGGGCAATTCTTTATCATAGATTTCATTCTTTCCCAAGCTTGAGCAACATGTTCATTATCAAACTGAGTAAACTTCATAATATTGCTACGCAAAGCTATAATCTTAGCAGGAGGATAGTATCTACCAATAAAAGCATCCTTACACTTAGCCCATGAATCAATACTATTCTTAGTCAAAGACAGCAACCAATCTTTAGCTTTTCCTCTCAAAGAAAAAGGAAAAGCCTTGAGCTTAATAATATCACTATCAACATCCTTATATTTCTGCATCTCACATAGCTCAACAAAATTGTTGAGATGAGCTGCAGCATCTTGATTGCTAGCACCAGAAAATTGCTCTTCCATAACAATTTTTAACAAAGCAGGCTTAATCTCATAAAAGTTTGCAGTAGGAGCAGGTGGTGCAATAGGAGTGCAGATAAAATCACTATTGTTCGTGCTAGTAAAGTCACACAACTTGGTGTTTTCAGGATTGGCCATTTCAGCAAAACGAAAGTAAACAAGTAAAAACAACTACCAAGGATTCTAATTTTTTTGGGTTTTTGATAAAAAGCAATGCAGGTAAAATAAATAAAGTAAAGCAAAACAATAAAACAAAGTAATGGATGTGTGTGCGAAAAACTCCCCTCGCAAAAGTTTCTCTCATCCCCGGCAACAGTGCCAGAAAACTAGCTGCTGCGTGTGGTGGTGTGTAGTTGACATGGGAGCAGACTGTCCTTGTGCGTGGTGGATAACCAGCCCGTTGGGAACCCCAAGAGGAAGGTATGATGAATATAGCGGCGAGTTTTCCCTCAGTTAAGAAACCAAGGTTTAATGTCGGTCAGGAGAGGAGAGACAATAACGACTGAAGGTGACGCGGAACCTGCACACACACAAACAAATACTTTGTTCCCAACTTGCGATGAGGTTGTCAATCTCACCGGTTTGCTTGAAACAAAGGTTATGAGCGTATCGAGTGGAAAACAATATAGTATGCGAGTAAAGTAAACAGTATGAGTAAAGTAAACAGGTGATAGCAATATGATGGAAATAGGACCGGGATCCACAGTTCACTAGTGGTGTCTCTCCATAGATAAAATAACACATGCTGGGTAAACAAATTACAGTTGGGCAATTGATAGAATAAAGATAACGTGATATGTCAAGAAGATCACTATGAGATTTACTCTGGGCATTACAACAAAATACATAGACCGCCATCCAACTGCATCTATGACTAATAATCCACTCCCGGGGATATCAATCTGAACACCCTAGAAGTATTAAGTTGCGAACAACAGATAATTGCATTAAGCAAAGTGTGTAATGTAAACAAAGCATATGCCCTTGAGCATATGAATGTTGTTTTCTCCCTAGTAGCAACAGCACATCTACCACCTTAGAGGTTTCTGTCACTCCCCCAGGTGAAATAGAGGCATGAACCCACTATCGAGCATAAATACCCCCTCTTGGAGTCACTAGCAACTACTCGGCCAAGATAGCTACTAACAACGGAGAGCATGCAAGATCATAAACAACATATAAATAACAAAAGATATAATTCAGTACAGCAACTTAATCATAAACACCAATATTCATCGGATCCCAACAAACCAAACATGTAGAATTACATAACGGTGATCTCAATCATGTAGGGCAGCTCATGAGATCTAAACATGAAGCACATGGTGGAGGAGACAACCATCTAGCTACTGCTATGGACCCATAGTCCAAGGTAGAATACTCACTCATCGCTCCGGAGGCAAGCATGGTGATGAAGAAGACCTCCGGTGGCGATTCCCCTCTCCGACAGGGTGCCGGGAAGAGCTTCTGGACCCTCCCGATCTTCGGGTCGACGGTGGCGGCGGATCGCGATGTGTTCTGGAAAACTGATCGGGTCCTTAGGTTTTTTCCGTCGGGGGGTCTTTATAGGTGAAGGGGCGATGTCAGAGGAGGGGCCAGGCGGCCTCACGCGGTGGTGGCGCGGGCCAGGGGTTGGCCGCGCCACCTGTGCGTGTGGGCCCCTGGTCCCTCACCTCCTACTCTCCTTCGGATCTCTGGAAGCTTCCGGGTAAAATAAGACTTCAGGAACTTGTTTTGTCCAATTCCGAGAATATTTCCTGTGTATCACTCTGAAACACAAAAACAACAGAAAACAGGAAACTGGCACTGTGGCACTTCATTAATAGGTTAGTTCCGGAAAATGCATAAAAGTGCCACTAAGTGTAACGAAACAATAGGCAAATGGTGTAAAAACAAGCATGGAGCATCAAAAATTATAGATACGTTTGAGACGTATCAAAGGTTAACACATGTTTTGGCTAAGTGTTGAAAACCTTGTTTTGCAAAAACTAAGAAAACAACTAAGTTAATGAACCACCTGGGTGGATGTGGCTTTGTTTGGGTTATGTTGAGTGGTTTCCTGGGTCATGTCGTCGAACCTCTGAACCACCAGGTGTATCTCACTTGTGGATGGCCAACCAAGAGCAAAGAGATTGGAGACATTCAAGTCATGGAGCTTCCAGTGCAACCACAAGACATATGGGCTCTGTCTTGGTCAACTAAGCTGCAAGAACTCAAGCCAGGCGGACAGAGGGTGGTAGATGATGGTAGGATGGAACGCATCCGTTTGGTCTGAGGGAATGCTTCTGAAAGGTCTCGTCTTAGTTTTCACTTGGCCATTTGAGGAAAAATGAGTCTCATGGAAAAATGGGTTAACTAAGTCTTGTGGGAAAAGTGCACCACCTCTGCAGAGTATTTAGAAGTAAGTACTTAGCCATGTCCCTGGCTATGGACAATTCTGAGTGACATGATGTTGAAGCTGCTCAAGAATCTCCTCATCCCAATTTCTCTAAGTTAAAAACTTGATGGGTAAACTTGGGTAGAAAAGGGTCCTTCTGGACAAATTTTTGCAAAGGAAAATTTGAGTTTTACAAAGATAGGGAAAAGCTTGATTTTGCTAAGTTGAACTCCACCTGGCCAAATAGCATATAAGTGTAGGTGCCATTGAGTCCACCAAAGTGACATCTTGCCAATACATTCAATGTATTGACCCTCTATGGCTGCAACGTATCATGTTGCAGGTGGCTACTATGAAGATTGAAGATTTCTGTTCTTCGGTCACGAGTCTTCGTCCAACACGTCTGCCTGCGGAGCTATGAAGAAAAGAAGACTTTTAGTTCATTTACTTAGCCATTTTATAGAGTTGTAATAGGTTTGTGGCATTGAGCCTTTCGAGTTGTAAAAGACTATGTTATTTGTGGATCAAGCATTGTAATAAAGACCTTTGTATTCTTGGTATTTCATCTTGTAACTGTGTGTGCTAGCAGTCGATCCGGGACTAGCACAAATAAAGCAAAGGTATGCTACAAATGTCAAGTGCCGAGAACCACTCCTTGCGTGTTTTCCATCCTAAGCCCTCTTATCTAAAGCCCAGCATCTTTGTCTCCCTCACTTGCATGCCCTGAATTTCATATTCCTTTTTTCCTACCTTTGGCGATCTAGGCCGGCTATTGTTGGACTTAGTCCGAAAATAGCCGGTGGGGCGGCTATAGCTGGCCTTTGCACCGGCTAAAGCTGGCCCCTGCGGTGGCCCGGCTATTCCTTCTTAGGGCTGTGGGGTGAGGGGTTACCTCATTTCCCCCCCTCCCCCCCACGCCCTATTCTTCCCAGTCGCCGCCTCGTCCTAGGACCGCCGCCGCCGTTCTTTGTTGCTCCGGCTGCCGGAGCCCCCTCTCCGGTCGGCCCTCCTCCTTCGGCGCCTCTCCCATGGATCAGGATACCCCTCCCCTCCTCTCTCCTCTCTCTCTCTCCCTAGGTGTTCTCTAGGGTTAGGGATAGAAGTTTTTGGTACTTTTGATACATTGGGAGGTCTTGGATCATTGGTCTTGTTGTGCATAGTGTAGATCAAAAGATTTGAAGTAGTTTGATGGCCTACTCGTGCTATTTTGTGTTGTGTTCATCTGGTCCGGCTATAGCTGGTGTCAGGCCGTAAATAGCTGGTGTAGATCACCAATTTGCTTCACTTTTTCGTTCTGGGCTATTGCTTTTGTTCTTCTGGCATGCATGCTTATCCCATATGCTATCTATCTATGTGCTGTTCACAGGTGGCTCTCGTCCTAAGCGATCTCACTATGTTGATCCATCCATGGGTCATCGTCAAGAACAACAAGATGCTAGAGTTTCCGCTGCTGTCAAGAAGAAGAGGTTGGAGGAAAGGAAGAAGAAAGCCTTGTTTGCTAACATTGCTGACCTCAAGAAGTTGACAAAGCAAGAGTACCATGAGTTCCATGAGCAGAAGTTCTATCTCATGCCTAGAGATATCACCAGCGGTTCCTTCTACCGGTCAGAGCATCAGAGGATCTTTGAGCAGGTCTATGCATGCATGAGCACAAAGGTTTGCCCCATGAAGTTCATTAACATTGTGTCACTGTCCAAGGATGAGTACTTTGCCGATGCGCTTTGGGTCACAGAGAAGTTGGGTTTGCACAAGTTGATGGTCTTCAAGCAAGACTACAATCCTCGTTTGATCTAGCAGTTCTATGCCACTTTGGAGTTTGACACTCGGGATGAGGAGGGTTTCACATGGATGTCTGGTGAGGTGAGGAAGAGCTCGACCATCGATCACTTCGGGCAGCTCTTGGGCTATAGGTTCGATGGTATTTGTCGAACTCGAGGTGCTCGCTTGCATCTTGACACCATAGAGTACAACAAGAGGAAGATCCAGTGCCTCTATGGTCCCGGGGGCAAAGCGGGAGAGACTGCAAATCTCCTTCCCCTCTATGACATTCTGCTTTGGATGTTTCGTGCCAACATTGCTCCAAGTGGGGGCAACAATGACTCAATTAGAGGTGGACTTGTGCATCTTCTTCACCATGCATGTCTTGTTTTTGAGGCCGGTAGGGAGTGTGAAGGGATGGAGCTTGATGTGATGTACTTTATCTTCTCGGAGATGAAGATTGCTATGCTTGACAAGAAGATTCCTCCTTATGCTCCTTTCATCATGAGGCTTATCATTGACAAGGGCATTGAAGGGGACTTTGAGATTGAGGAAGATTTTCTTGATGAATATTTGGAAGTACACAAGCTCAACAAGCTCTACAAGAAGACCGCTCACTTGTTGCCTAGCTCCTCAAGTGATTTTCCTTCTTCAAGTGATGTGATGGGTGGCAACCTCTATGCTAGTGGTTGTAGGGGGAAGAACACGGATCCACCAAGTGGTGGAATGGGGCAAGAAATGAAGAAGCTCAAGTGGTGGCAAAGGACTTTGTTTTGCATGAACAATGATGTGCGCCAAACTCAATACAAGGACTATGTGGACCGCAAGCACATTCACAAGAGGCAACAAGATTTGGATGCTCGTTTGAGGGTTGTGGAGAAGGGCAAAGGGGCTAGCACTCAAGAAGAGTCCCAAGAACAAGATAAGTCCAAGGACACCTTCTCCTTTGGCAAGTGGAATGAGGGCTCATCTTTTGATTGGAAGGAGTTAGCCGAAGTCACCTCCAAGGGCAAGGAAGCCATTGAAGAAGAAGATGAGGACGAAGATGGAAATGAAGATGAAGATGAAGAAGATGATGACCATGGAGATGACGATGAGGATGATGAGGACTTTGATGACTTTGAGGAGTGATCTTGTGGTGTTGTCTCCCTTTTGGCGTCTTGATGCCAAAGGGGGAGAAGTCCTATTTGCATGTGTTTCCATTTGGATTTGAGTTGGTTTCCATTTGGATTTGTCGGGTCACAAGCTCTTATCGTTTGCTTGCTTGTGTCCCATTGTTGAACTCAAGTTTGGTTTATCTACTACTATGTGTTGAACTATGTGCTATTATGTGTGTAGTAGACTTATTTATGATTATCCTTGTGATCCTACTTGCTATATTCTTGTCATATTATATATGTGCAATTTAATTATCATATATCTTGTGCACATATGGATCACATTATAAAATATAGGGGGAGTTCTTCATGTTGATGTGTCTTTGTATTCAAATACAAAATTCAAAATAAGGCACATAGCAAGGGGGAGCTCCATCTATATTTTATACTGTTTGAATCATGCAAAATTATGTATTGTCATCAAACACCAAAAAGGGGGAGATTGAAAGAGCATTTCCCGCCTAATTGATTTTGGCGTTGGTTAATAATACATTATCTATAAATGTGGTGATTATTCTTTGCAGGATTTTATTATATTCTTGCACAAGATATTGGGTTTCCTATATTATAGTTGATAATAATCATTGCCCAAACGAAATTCATGAGGAGATGGTTTTTATAAGCTCGGGAAGATGATATCATTGAAGGTTGGCTGAGTAGGCCGGCTTTAGCCGGACCCCAGGCCGGCTATAGCCGGACTGCACAGACTTTGGGGCGAAAACCCCTCTGTCTCAACCCGGCTATTTGTCCGACTATTTCTGGCCAGGGCCGGATTTTTCAGGCCGACTATAGCCGGTGTGGAGGCCGGCTTTAGCCGATGTGGCCGGCTATAGCCAGACTTAACTCCGGCTTTAGCCAGACTTTCCTGGCAGCCAACGGTCAGATTTTTCGGGGGGGGGGGGGTATAAATACCCCCCTCCTTCTTCCCCAATGAGCTGCTCATCCCAAGCTTGAAGAATACCATTTTGGAGCCACAAAATTCACAAGATCTCTGATTGCCAAGTTGAGAGTCAGTCCTTGTGCGTGGTGAATGACCAGCCCATTGGGAACCCCAAGAGGAAGGTGTGATGAGTACAACAGATGGTTTTCCCTCAGTTAAGAAACCAAGGTTTATCGTTCTTGGAGAGGAGAGACAAACGACTGAAGGTGATGCAGACTGGCTTAATAGCACTCCAACAAGGGCACCGTTTAACGATACTTGTTGACTCGTCTTCGGCCAGTAGCAACGCGGAACCTGCACACAACACAACCAAGTACTTTGTTCCCAACTTGCGATGAGGTTGTCAATCTCACCGGTTTGCTTGAAACAAAGGTTATGAGTGTATCGAGTGGAAAACAATAGAGTATGCGAGTAAAGTAAACAGGTGATAGCAATATGATAGAAATAGGACCGGGGTCCATAGTTCACTAGTGGTGTCTCTCCATAAGATAAATAACACATGCTGGGTGATGTCTACGCACTTCTATTCTTGTAGACACTTGTTGGGCCTCCAAGTGCAGAGGTTTGTAGAACAGCAGCAAGTTTCCCTTAAGTGGATCACCCAAGGTTTATCAAACTTAGGGAGGTTAGAGGTCAAAGCTATCCCTCTCAAGCAACCCTGCAATTACGATACAGAAAGTCTCTTGTGTCCCCAACACACCCAATACACTTGTCAGATGTATAGGTGCACTAGTTCGGCGAAGAGATAGTGAAATACAAGTGGTATGGATGATTATAAGTAGTAAATACAATCTGGAATAAAAATCGCTGCGAGCAAACATGTAACAAAACAGCAAGTAAACGGTGTGCAATGCTTGGAAACAAGGCCTAGGGATCATACTTTCACTAGTGGACACACTCCCAACAATATAACATGATTGAACAAATAAACAACTTCTCTCCACTATGGTACTCTGAATTACTCTCCTATTGAATAACACTAATCATTGTGTAGTGGCTACAGAAGCACCCCTTAAAGTCCATCAAGTACTTGACAAACACCACTCATAGAGACATCCAAATCAGATCACAATTCAAGATAGAAATCATTGCGACTTAGACCAAGTACTAACACGGTGCACACACTGTCAACTTTACACCATGAAAGGAGGAATAGATCACTCAATACTATCATAGTAATAATTACTCTCATAATCCACAAGAGATCACAATCATAGCCTAAACCAAGTACCACCACGATGCACGCACTGTCACCGTTACACCATGGCAGGAGGAATAGATTACTTTAATAACATCACTAGAGTACACTATAATAATTAAGCATAGGAGTAGCATAATATCTGAATAATAACATCTACTTGTTCAACATGATACACAGCTCACGATCACATAAAGATCACATCATGGGAGAGAGAGGTGAACCACATAGCTACCGGTAGAGCCCTCAGCCCCGGGGGTGAACTACTCCCTCCTCATCATAGGAGACAGCAAGGTTGATGGAGATGGCGGTGAGGTCGATGGAGACGGCGGAGACGGCGATGGAGACCAATGGAGATGGCTCCGAGGGCACTTCCCCGTCCCGGTAGGGTGCCGGAATAGAGACTTCTGTCCCCCGAAATTCGTTGACAGCGGCGGCGGAACTGCGGAACTCTTTCTGGAAAATTGCTGGCTCCTTTAGGGTTTTCCGTCCCGAGGCTTCTTATAGGCGAAGGGGCGATGTCAGGAGTGGGACCAGGCGCCCTCACGCATGGCTGGCGCGGCCAGGGGCTTGGCCGCGCCACCCCTGCATGTGGGGCCCCTGTGGCCCACCTCTTACTCCTCTTCGGATCTCTGGAAGCTTCCGGGTAAAATAAGACTTTAGGATGTTGTTTCGTCCAATTCCGAGAATATTTCCTGTGTATCACTTCTGAAACACAAAAATAGCAGAAAACAGGGAACTGGCACTGTGGCATCTTGTTAATAGGTTAGTTTCGGAAAATGCATAAAAGTGCCACGAAGTGTAACGAAACACAAGGCAAATGGTGTAAAAACAAGCACGGAGCATCAAAAATTATGGATACGTCGAAGACGTATCAGCATCCCCGAGCTTAACTCCTGCTCGTCCTCGAGTAGGTAAGTGATAACAAAAGAAATAATTTTTGAGGTGACATGCACCTACACAATCTTGATCATCTATGAAAGCATTGTGAGCTGGGATCATAAGAACTTAAAACATGGGCATGAAAGATATAATGTTGACAATAAGAACTTAGCAACCATGTTATAACATGAAAATGAACACAAACAAAAGATCATGAAAATGAAACAATGAAAGTCAAATGTGTGTTCAAATCATAAGGAAAAAACATACAAATGGTTTTCAGCTTGTCCTTCAAAGAGAGCAAAACATAAATGCATAGGACACCTTCAAGTTTAAGAGGGCGACTAGATACAAATAATTTAGGAACAAGTGAAAGCATAGTCATGAATCAATCAATGATAAACTTTGGGACAATGCACATTATACTCAGAATGACAACTATGCTCTCTTAGACGGTACATAAAGGTAGAAGGTGGTGACTCAACATAAAAGTAAAAGAAAGGCCCTTCGCGGAGGGAAGCAGTGATTAAACATGTGCTAGAGCTTTTCATTTGTAAAACAAAGAGATAAAAATTAGTTTTGAGAGGTGGTTGTCTTTGTCAACGACTAGCAATGGGGTTCTTACTATCTTCCATATAAAAATGAAGCAAGTTTTTGAGAGAGAGATTGGCACTTTTGTGCTCTTTTATAAAGCTTGGCACTCCTCCCCACCTTTTTTTCCTTTCACAAACCATGGCTAACCGATTCCATCGGGTGCCCACCAACATTCACATTCCATGGAGGAGTGCCTTTTTTCTTCTTTTTTTTCTTTTTTTTTCTTTTTGGAATAAGCAATATGGAAGATAGCAAATCCGACCACTACGTCCCCATGAGCTGAAAACAGTGTCACAAAACGAGAAGTGTTTTGAAGGTTTTTTGAAAGGTAGCACATGAAAATTTACTTAGAATGGCTTACAAATACCATGCATAGGAATTTATAGTGGACATAATGGCAAACTTGGTTTTTAGGAGTTGGATGCACGAGTAGAGCTCATACTCAGTACAAGGCGAGGGCTAGCAAAAGACTGGGAGCGACCAACTAAGAGAGCAATAACGGCCATAATCATGCAAAGCGACAAAGCAACATTAAAAGAAGCATAAGATGACATCAAAAGTCAAAAACTAAATGATCATAGAGGCTATAGGCGACTTATTTTGTAGTCAACATGGTGTAAGCATGTGCCAAGTCAACCCAAATAAAGCATCAAAGGAGAAAACCAAATAAATGCTTCCATATAATAAAAACAACGCATTATTTTTTTCAAAGGCTCATTAAGCAATCTCAGTTATTTGAGACAAGTCATGCTACAGCAAAACCACTAAGCATACTATCAAAAAGACATCAAGCATGACATGAAAAAGCCTAAGCCGCAGTCTACACAAGCTCCTTCTTGTACCACTATTTTGCACAAAGCTTTTTCTCTTTTCCAACACCATTTGAAATTTTTAAAGACACCTCTTTTGATGAAAACCAATAAAGATCAGAGGCAAAAATACACCTTGATGAAAAGATATGACAAGGTCTGAACGCATATCAAGGCGAAAACGAAAACCAAAAGCAATAGCAGAAAAAGAAGAACACTCGGTGAAATTGTAAGAATGAAAAATGGAGTGTTCTTGGCAAATGAAAAACAGAATAAGTCTCTCTCCAAAACAACATGATGTGATCTAACCATTTATTGAAGCAAACTAAACTAAACTAACTAAGAAAACTAAAACAACTGATGCTCCAAGAAAAACACATAGTGCATGAAGCAATAAAAATATAGTGTTTTGAAAGGTGACCTGATTTTTGCCGATGAAGAAGGGGTGCCTCGGGGGCATCCCCAAGCTTTGACGCTTGTACTTCTTGGATATTTCTTGGGGTGATGCATGGGCATCCCCAAGCTTGAGCTTTTGTCCATTCTTCAACTCATCTCATCATTCTCCAATCCCTACACTTGAAAACTTCCTTCATACAAAACTAAACACAATTCTATTAGCAACATTAGTGCAAGCATAACATATAATCAACCCTCTTTTTGCTTCAGGTTTCAACTCAAAACCAACACATATATAGTAAATACTACTGTAGCAACCTCCCCAAAAGTTCCGTGATCAAAAGAACTCAAAAGAAAGCGATAAAGTGGCAAACACAAATATTGGCAGAAATCTGTCAAAACTGAACAGCTGACAAAGGTCGAATTTTGAGGGATTTTCTGTTGCTCAAATAAAAAAGTGTTTAACTAACAAAAGTTTGTATATAACCTGGGGCATATGCACAAGAAATCGCAGGTCCAAAAGATAAACAGATAATTTTCACGAATTTTTACGGTGCAGCACCGAAAACAGTTTCAGGACAGCAACATCCCCAAATCTTTACCTCACTCGAATTAAAGGCTTCTCTTGGCACAAAAACGAAATAAACAAGATAAGGAGCGGTTATTACAGTAGTAATAACTTCCAAGACTCAAATAAAAGAAAAAGTACTGAAAATAAAACAATGGGTTATCTCCCAAGAGTGCTTTTCTTTAACGCCTTTGAGCTAGGCGCAGTAATTTGCAAAGATGCTCATGTGGGTGCCATATAAGAGCTTGAGGCAAAGGCGCCATATAGGAACTTAAAGCAATAGAGAGCATCAAAAAGCAAGTATGGAAGACATTTATATCTGAACCACTTCCTATGCATAGGAATGTTGTAAGAAAATAAATCAACGATGCACATAGTAGCAAGCATGGATAGATAAAACAAGTGCCACTTCAAGATTTGCAACATAAAGAGGGGAAAATTAATATTGTTGAGATCCATCAAACCATGTTTCACTCTCTCATAATAACTTTTAGTAGCATCATGAATAGAACTAACAATATAACTATCACATAAAGCATCCCTATCATGAGCCACTTGCATAAAAGAATTAATACTCACCATACGAACAATAGTAGTAGGAGCAAATTCAATAGAATAATTATTTTCATCACCATAATCATCATAAATAGGAGGCATATTGTAATCATAACTAATTTTCTCCTCAAAAGTAGGTGAACTGAAAATATTATACTCATCATCATAGCCATCATAAACTAGAGGTTTATTATCATCACAAGCTAAAGAACAGCTATTTTGCAAAGCATATTCTTCAAACATATCATCATAAGAAGGAACATCACATATGGGAGATAAAATATCATCAGAGCAAATTTTCTCCACTAAAGCTGGGGAACTAAAAATATCATGCTTAACAAAACTAGCTTCCCCAAGCTTAGACTCTTCTATAGCATTAGCAATAACGGTGTTCAAAGCATTCATACTAACAACACTATTAGCATGCAAATTAAGCTCCAAAGGTTTTTCAATTTTCTCTTCAAACACTTCATATCTAAACTCAGGAAAAAGACAACAGAACTCTTTGTTTTCCATTAAGCCTAACTAGTGAAAATAAAAACAAGAAACAAAAAGATGTAATTGCAGAATCTAAAGGAAATAACTCCGAGCACTCACACAGGAGGATGCGAGTACCTTTTACCTTACCTCCCTGGCAACGGTGCCAGAAAAGAGCTTGATGTCTACGCACTTCTATTCTTGTAGACACTTGTTGGGCCTCCAAGTGCAGAGGTTTGTAGAACAGCAGCAAGTTTCCCTTAAGTGGATCACCCAAGGTTTATCGAACTCAGGGAGGTTAGAGGTAAAAGCATCCCTCTCAAGCAACTCTGCAATTACGATACAGAAAGTCTCTTGTGCCCCAACACACCCAATACACTTGTCAGATGTATAGGTGCACTAGTTCGGCGAAGAGATAGTGAAATACAAGTGGTATGGATGATTATAAGTAGTAAATACAATCTGGAATAAAAATCGCTGCGAGCAAACATGTAACAAAACAGCAAGTAAACGGTGTGCAATGCTTGGAAACAAGGCCTAGGGATCATACTTTCACTAGTGGACACACTCCCAACAATATAACATGATTGAACAAACAAACAACTTCTCTCCACTATGGTACTCTGAATTACTCTCCTATTGAATAACACTAATCATTGTGTAGTGTCTACAGAAGCACCCCTTAAAGTCCATCAAGTACTTGACAAACACCACTCATAGAGACATCCAAATCAGATCACAATTCAAGATAGAAATCATTGCGACTTAGACCAAGTACTAACACGGTGCACACACTGTCAACTTTACACCATGAAAGGAGGAATAGATCACTCAATACTATCATAGTAATAATTACTCTCATAATCCACAAGAGATCACAATCATAGCCTAAACCAAGTACCACCACGATGCACGCACTGTCACCGTTACACCATGGCAGGAGGAATAGATTACTTTAATAACATCACTAGAGTACACTATAATAATTAAGCATAGGAGTAGCATAATATCTGAATAATAACATCTACTTGTTCAACATGATACAAAGCTCACGATCACATAAAGATCACATCATGGGAGAGAGAGGTGAACCACATAGCTACCGGTAGAGCCCTCAGCCCCGGGGGTGAACTACTCCCTCCTCATCATAGGAGACAGCAAGGTTGATGGAGATGGCGGTGAGGTCGATGGAGATGGCGGAGACGGCGATGGAGACCGATGGAGATGGCTCCGGAGGCACTTCCCCGTCCCGGCAGTGTGCCGGAACAGAGACTTCTGTCCCCCAAAATTCGTCGACGGCGGCGGCGGAACTGCGGAACTCTTTCTGGAAAATTGCCGACTCCTTTAGGGTTTTCCGTCCCGAGGCTTCTTATAGGCGAAGGGGCGATGTCAGGAGTGGGACCAGGCGCCCTCACGCATGGCTGGCGTGGCCAGGGGCCTGGCCGCTCCACCCCTGCATGTGGGGCCCCTGTGGCCCACCTCCTACTCCTCTTCGGATCTCTGGAAGCTTCTGGGTAAAATAAGACTTCAGGATGTTGTTTTGTCCAATTCCGAGAATATTTCCTATGTATCACTTCTGAAACACAAAAACAGCAGAAAACAGGGAACTAGCACTGTAGCATCTTGTTAATAGGTTAGTTCCGGAAAATGCATAAAAGTGCCACGAAGTGTAATGAAACACAAGGCAAATGGTGTAAAAACAAGCACGGAGCATCAAAAATTATGGATACGTCGGAGACGTATCACTGGGTAAACAAATTACAGTTGTGCAATTGATAGAATAAAGATAAACGTGATATGTCAAGAAGATCACTATGAGATTTACTCTGGGCATTACAACAAAATACATAGACGGCCATCCAACTGCATCTATGACTAATAATCCACTTGTGGTGAATCAATCTGAGAACTCCACAAGTATTAAGTTGCGAACAACAGATAATTGCATTAAGCAAAGTGTGTAATGTAAACAAAGCATATGCCCTTGAGCATATGAATGTTGTTTTCTCCCTAGTAGCAACAACACATCTACAACCTTAGAGGTTTCTGTCACTCCCCCAGGTTAAATAGAGACATGAACCCACTATCGAGCATAAATACCCCCTCTTGGAGTCACTAACAACTACTCGGCCAAGATAGCTACTAACAATGGAGAGCATGCAAGATCATAAACAACATAGAGATAACAAAAGATAATATTCAGTACACCAACTCAATCATAACACCAATATTCATCGGATCCCAACAAACCAAACATGTAGAATTACATAACAGTGATCTCAATCATGTAGGGCAGCTCATGAGATCTAAACATGAAGCACATGGTGGAGAAGACAACCATCTAGCTACTGCTATGGACCCATAGTCCAAGGTAGACTACTCACTCATCGCTCCGTAGGCAAGCATGGTGATTAAGAAGACCTCCGGTGGCGATTCCCCTCTCTGACAGGGTGCCGGGAAGAGCTTCTGGACCCTCCCAATCTTCGGGTCGACGGCGGTGGCGGATCGCGATGTGTTCTAGAAAATTGATCGGGTACTTAGGTTTTTCCCGTCGGGGGGTCTTTATAGGCGAAGGGGCGATGTCAGAGGTGGGGCCAGGTGCCCTCACACCATGGCGGTGCGGCCAGGGGCTGGGCCGCACCAGAAACATGTGAGGGGGGGCTGGTGGCCCCCCTCCTACTCTCCTTCGGAAGACTGGAAGCTCCCGGACAAAATAAGACTTCAGGAACTTGTTTTGTCCAATTCCGAGAATATTTCCTGTGTATCACTTCTGAAACACAAAAATAGCAGAAAATAGGGAACTGACACTGTGGCAACTTGTTAATAGGTTAGTTCTAGAAAATGCATAAAAGTGCCACTAAGTGTAACAAAACAGTAGGCAAATGGTGTAAAAACAAGCATGGAGCATCAAAAATTATAGATGCGTTGGAGACGTATCAAGCATCCCCAAGCTTAACTCCTGCTCGTCCTCGAGTAGGTAAGTGATAACAAAAGAATAATTTTTTAGGTGACATGCACCTACACAATCTTGATCATGTATGTAAGCATTTGAGAGCTGGGATCATAAGAACTTAAAACATGGGCATGAAGATATAATCTTGACAATAAGAACTTAGCAACCATGTTGTAAACATGCAAATGAACACAAACAAAAGATCATGAAAATGAAACAATGAAAGTCAAACGTGTGTTCAAATCATAAGGAAAAACATACAAATGGTTTTCAGCTTGTCCTTCAAAGAGAGCAAAACATAAATGCATAGGACACCTTCCAGTTTTTAAGAGGGCGACTAGATACAAATAATTTGAGAACAAGTGAAACCAACAATATGAATCAATCAATGAACTTTGGGACAATGCATATTATACTAAGAATGACAACTATGCTCTCTTAATGGTGCATAAAGATAGAAGGTGGTGACTCAACATAAAAGTAGAAGAAAGGCCCTTCGCGGAGGGAAGCAGTGATTGCGAGTTTTATAACCTTCAAAAATTATGGTACTTACCGGCTTTGAGCTCTCATTGCCCCCATCATAAGCATCTTGAATGGTTAAAGTTAATGTGAGAACAATTATGATGCATATGCTTGACAAATTATAAGTTGAAAACCTTGTGTCCCGTGAATATGAGTACCCAAACCTCATGCTACTTTACTTAGAGTCCCAAGCAAGGCTCTTGTCATTGTAAATATATGCATATCATTGAGAACCGCCAATGGGGTACCTCCGTACCCGATGACATGGAACAAGCCCACACCAAAATGACAGGACAAGCAGTAAATGAACACCTCGACATCTCTTTTATTTGCCATTTGTTTAGCTTTTTATTGTGAGATGCGTCGTTGAATGTTCACCATGGGTATGCTGCAAATTTCCACCATGAATTATGCATGGCCTAGATTAGCGGCCCGGCGTTTCCCTAACACATATACAAACTCTATGATCCCCACAAGATTCCCAATTCATTTCACGCCGCGGGCATCCATAAACAAAAGATCACGATATCAACTCAAATAAGAAGTGCAATGTTGAAAGCTTGCCCATGACTGCATGGCTGGGCTAGTCTCCAACTTACAACTTGCAAGCATAACAACTCAACATAAGAGACCACAATGTCAAATTTTTAAGAACAGGAAAAAGTAAAGTGTGCCTTCCGGTTCGTGAGAGCTTTACTGACCGAATTTCGCATAACACTGGTAAGAGTTTAATTTGGAGAGAAAATAAAAGCAAGTTAGATTTACTTGGAATAGAAAATTGCTACTAGGTATGTATGGTGGACACTTTGGCAAACTTTGGCTTTTAGGAGTTGGATGCATGAGTAGAGCTCATACTCAGTACAAGGCGAGGGCTAGCAAAAGACTGGGAGCGACCAACTAAGAGAGCAGTAATGGCCATAATCATGCAAAGAGACAAAGCGACATTAAAAGAAGCATAATATGGCATAAAAAATCAAAAACTAAATGATCATAGAGGCTATTGGCGACTTTGTAAGAGTCTAACATGTGTGAGCATGCGCCAAGTCAACCCAAATAAAGCATCAAGGAGAAAACCAAAATAATGCTTCCATACAATAAAAACAACGCATGATTTTTTTCAAAGGCTCATTAAGCAATCTCACTTATTTGAGACAAGTCATGCTACAGCAAAACCACTAAGCATACTATCAAAAAGACATCAAGCGTGACATGAAAAAGCCTAAGCCGCAGTCTACACAAGCTCCTTCTTGTACCACTATTTTGCACAAAGCTTTTTCTCTTTTCCAACACCATTTGAAATTTTTAAAGACACCTCTTTTGATGAAAACCAATAAAGATCAGAGGCAAAAATACACCTTGATGAAAATATATGACAAGGTCTGAATGCAAATCAAGGCAAAAATGAAAACCAAAAGCAGTAGCGGAAAAAGAAGAACACCCGGTCAACTCCGTTTTTCATTCTTATAATTTCAACAAGTGTTCTTGGCAAATGAAAAGCAAGGCAACTTCTCCAAAGGAAATTTGTTGGGGTCCAACCTTTTATTGCAGCAAACAAAACTAACTAACTAAGGAAAAACTAAAACAACTGACACTCCAAGAAAAACACATAGTGCATGAAGCAATAAAAATATAGTGTTTTGAAAGGTGACCTTATTTTTGCCGATGAAGAAGGGGTGCCTCGGGGGCATCCCCAAGCTTTGACGCTTGTACTTCTTGGATATTTCTTGGGGTGATACATGGGCATCCCCAAGCTTGAGTTTTTGTCCATTCTTCAACTCATCTCATCATTCTCCAATCCCTACACTTGAAAACTTCCTTCATACAAAACTAAACACAATTCTATTAGCAACATTAGTGCAAGCATAACATATAATCAACCTATTTTTGCTTCAGGTTTCAACTCAAAACCACCACATATATAGCAAATACTACTGTAGCAACTTCCTCAAAAGTTCCATGATCAAAAGAACTCAAAAGAAAGCGATAAAGCGCAAACACAAATATTGGCAGAAATCTGTCAAAACAGAACAGCTAACAAAGGTTGAATTTTTGAGGGGTTTTCTTTTGCTCAAATCAAAAAGTGTTCAACTAACGAAAGTTTGGATATAACCTGGGGCATATGCACAAGAAATCGCAGGTCCAAAAGATATACAGAGAATTTATACGAATTTTTACGGTGCAGCACCGAAAACAGTTTCAGGACAGCAACATCCCCAAATCTTTACCTCACTCGAATTAGAGGCTTCTCTTGGCACAAAAACGAAATAAACAAGATAAGGAGCGGTCATTACAGTAGTAATGACTTCCAAGACTCAAATAAAACAAAAAGTACTAAAAATAAAACATTGGGTTATCTCCCAAGAGTGCTTTTCTTTAACGCCTTTGAGCTAGGCGCAGAAAATTTGAGAAGATGCTCATATAAGAAATATGAATTGAAGTAAAAGAGAGCATCAAGGAGCAAATATAAAACACATTTAAGTCTAACCCACTTCCTATGCATAGGAATCTTGTAAGAAAATAAATCAAAGAAGCGCATAGCCACAAGTATGGGTAGATAAAACAAGAGCAATTTCAGAACTTTCAATAAAAAGAGAGGTGTTTTAGTAACATGAGAATCCCAACAACCATATTTTCCTCTCTCATAATAATTTTCAGTAGCATCATGAACAAAATCAATAATATAAATATCACACTCACCCTCCTTTGTTAAGCATGGAGGGCGATCAAATAATGTAACGACCCAGGATTTTATCAAATTTTGGGGGAAAATTTTCGTTTTTATTTTGCTTGTGTTGATTGAAAATTCACAAGGATTTAAAACTTTTGAGTTGTTTAAAGTCTTTATTATGAAAATTATCCAAACTTTCCATTACTTCATGAAGAACTTCTTTGAGAAAGCAATTGTCAAAATATTATCTTTCTTCTATTCAGACTTATGCAAGCTTGCTTGCAAAGGAATGAAATTTCAAAAGGTTTATAAAGATTGTTTTGCAAACCTATGATTGAGTGAGAATCTCAATTATTGATTTATAAGATACTATTCTCCTATTTCAAAAGAATTATTTTCTTAAACCCTATTTCTATTATTTTATGCAAGCGAGTCCTCCTTGCTATGCCCATAAAGTTTTATTTGAAAACATATTTTATTTTGGAAACTTGTCTTATTATTGATACAGAACATTGCTTGGAAGATTTGAAGAATATAGGATTTTGTTTGAATTGTTTTGAATGAAAATTGTAAAGGAGTTGAATAAAACCAGAAATTAGAAAAAGAAAAAGAATAGAAATAAAGAAAAGAGAAGAAGGGCCGAGGGGAGCCATTCTGGCCCAGCCGCCAATCAAGCCCACGGCCCACTTACTCATTCCCGAAACGGTACCCTGCTCCTCTCCTTTCCTCGCTGACGAGTGGAGCCCACCCGTCAGCCCGGCTCGTCTTCAACCTCCAGCCGAAACTGACGCCGGAGGCCGAGCCCCTCTCGCTGTTACTCCCCCCTCTTAACTCCTCTTTACTCCCCTGCCTTAATCAACGAATAACCGTAGATATAAAACCCCCTCCCTCTCCTCTCCTTCCTCCCTCTGTTTCCAGACCGATTGCGCCGCCAGGCTGTCGGAATCTTTCGCCGGAGATCCGCAGTACTGCCGTCGCGCGAGCTCGATTCCGACGACCTTGAGGTATTGCGCCGCCCCTCTCTGGTACCAATCGATTCTCCTCCTCCTTGCGCATCTCCCTGACCCCTCCTTTGAATTTCTTCCGCAGTGATTCGACGACGCCAACGCCACCTGAAGCTCACCTCCGCTCGACCCATTTCCAGTCACCTCCCCTCTCTTCTTCTGGAAGCAATCGGGCACCAAGACACCATCTCCGGGTTCGCAGTCCTCTTCTGCACCTCGTTGTCCACTTGCTTGCCTCGGAGCACCACCAGAATGTCATCGGCGGACGTTTCCAGTACACAGCACGCCGGAGAACCACGCCGGAAACCTAGCCGGTGAGCACCCCCCCTCCTCTGCTTGATCTTGACCGTCGGATCCCGATCCATCGCCTCAGATCAAATCACTTATTTGAACCGGTATGGACAGATCTGGTCCATCCACATCTCATAAGATCCAACGGCCGTAAAGTCCAATCCGCCCGAAGCAGTACGGGCAAATCACAACGCGCCACGCGTCACGCCTAGGATCAGCCCCGGTCAGATTCAGTCAAACTCAAATTCAAACTCGATTTCAAATTTCTGTTTCTGAACTGATCTTGTAAAATCTCTAGAAATTAATCTACTTAGCCAAAAATTACAAATAATATACCGTTGGAATCCTTAGGAAGTGTAGAATCCAGTAGTACCATAAAATCTTATATTTTATGGGTTCATTTTGAAACTATTTTCAAATTGGAATCAAACCTTCTGTTAACTTAATCAATCCATATCTTTTGTTCTGATAATCCAAAAATTACAATTTTGTAGTCTCTGGATTCCTCAGAACATGTAGAACATCATAGGATCAATAAAATCCAAATTTGATGCGTGCACACACTTTGTGCATTCAGATCTACCCAAATCACTATTTTGATCATATCTTGAGTTCTAAAATATATTTTAGAGTGATTCCAATTGCAGTAGCTTTGTTTTACTACAAGCTATCCAGTAGTATCACACCCATATTTGTCTTGAACCATATCACAATTATTCAAATTCTAATATGAGAATTTGAGTATTCCTATATAGATTAATTCTATTTCTATTTCAATCAATGATCCCTTCTACTTTAGAAAACCCTATGATCATACCTAGCTATCAAATATCATCTTGAGATCACTTTGATCCAATGTCATATCTATCTAAACAACATCTTTATCAAGATCATATTCACTTAGACCTATCTTGTATAGTACCCACTTATTCAAATTACAAATGTGTCTTTGAGTAAAGTGTGATACTTTCAATCTTAGTTTCTACCTTTGCTACTATGGTATAGATCAAATCAACATCATAGTACTTAACCCAATCCTATTTACTCATTAGGAACCTTAAGCCATGTTTTCAAACATCATCTATTCGTATCCATTTCCTGTAGCCATTTACTCATGTCTACTCAATCTTAGCCTTGCATTGAACTATTCAATTTGCAATTGAGTTAATTGAGTACTTCAATGTTATAAGAATCCTAGCCTAAGCTTAAGTGTAATATATACTATTTAAGAATAATTGTTGTCACAATTATTCAATAGTATTGCTATTGCACTATTTTGTCTCTTATGTGATTTACCCACATGAGATATTCTAAGATTCAATATGCTTTGATAAAGCATAAAGATCCCACTCATTATATATTGTCTAATTCATATTTATATTCAAATTGCAATTGTGCTACTTGAGTAGAATATGGATTCATCTCAAACCTAGATTTTGTTAATGTGGAGTTGTTATAACCCGTACCATAGCATGTGTTATACACCATGGTGATCAATGAACCATTTGAGCCATGTCCTCAATTATCAATCATTCATACCCAATCCAATACCTACTTAGTTTTGTTCGCATGTACTGAACTATTCAACTTGCAAATGTGCTAATTGAGTAGTTCAAGCATTCTCAAAACCTAGCCTAGTTCCTAAGTACAGTAGATGCTATTCAAGAGAAATTGTTGTCACATTTACTCAGTAGTGTTGTAGTTGCACAAATTGACTCTGGTGTACTTTACTACACCTAAGCTATTCCTAAAAACTCTTTTATGCTTTAATAAAGCATAAAAACTTCATCAATTATATTATGCCTAACCCAATTCTCTCTCAAATCATATTAATCTTTCCCCAACTAAGCTCTCAAACCCATATCTCACAATTCATATTCCCTTTGCCATATCTTTCTATCATAACATATCAATGAATCTAAAATGTTAAACAAACACTTTTCAATTGTTTGTTTGTTTGATTTTGTTTGTATGGTATATTTATGGTATGCTATTTCTGTGCTATAGTTGGTGCGAAGAGCTACGTGCTTAGTTGAGAGAAGTGAAACATCGTGATCTTCAAAAAGGCAAGTGACACACATGTTCCTTACCCATTTTACTTATGCATTAGTTTGTTCACCTCTCGTAGTATGCATGATAGGTGTTCTACTCAACTGTTTTATCAACTGCTTAGATCCTAGTAGTGTGTAGCTATCCCTCAAACCCCACCTGTTAGGATGCTAAATACTTTGTCAATATTGATGCCATGCTAAGATCACTTGAAAAGTGTTTTGTGAAAAGATGAGAACTTCAACTAAAATGAAACACCTGGGTGGAATGGTTTGATAAGATGAGGCGAGGTAGGTGGGTTCTAGGACGCAAGCCTCATAAGAGGATGTGGGAACAGAATGCCGCTCGGGATAGCCACCCAGGAACAAAGAGATGGCTATGTCTTCCATGCTTATTGTACTTCCAGTGCAGCCTTATGACATTATGGGCTCTGTCTTGACTGATTTGAATGTGGGAGTACAACTTGTTGGCAAGAAGTGGTGGTAGTCAAATTATAGGTTGGGAGCGGTGCTTGCCAAGTTAGTTGTCCTCTCCTTCTAAAAGGTCTCGTTTCATTTTATGTATGGGCATAAAATGAATCGTAAGGTGAAAGTGCACAACCCTTGCAAGGTGTTTTATATCTAATCGATTAGCCGTGTCCTCGGTTATGGACAGTTGAGTCTCTAGACATGGAATGTACGGAAGAATCTCATCACCATTTCTGAATTATTAAAATTTGTCTAGAAACCCCTAGGTAGGAACTAAGGACCATACACTCCGAGGGGTGGTGGTGCCTGAGGTTCCAAACTTTGTTGAGTTTCACCCAGAACTACATACCGGCCAGTATGTAGTGTATGGGGGTTGTCTTGACCCTTGAAAAATAAAATTTGTTGAAAGAAAGTATTAAAAGGGATTATAGGATAAAATTGGCTTTATGCAAATCAGCCTATGAGATCCACCAGCCAAATGTCATGTAGGATAGTCCCACAAAATGCCACCAAATATGTGTCATTTGCCAGTACATCATTGTACTGACCCCTCTGGGGCTGCATATTCAAACGTGCAGGTTTTATTTCAAGTAAGGAACCAGGAGTAGGATCTCGAGCTTACATTCCAACACGTCTGCCTGTGGCACTTGATGAAGATGGAAGCTCACTGCAATCTATGCTTTATGCTGTGTACTCATAAGGTAGAAGACCTATGTAACTGGATTTACGTTGTAATATTGATGCTATTGCAATGAATTCTCATTTTGTACTGTGGTGCTATCTACTGATCCAGGGAATAGCACAGATACACAGGAGTTCTGCCTTTAGCAAAAGGCGGGGCGTTACAAATGGTATCAGAGCATAGTGTTGCCTATAGGATCGAGACCCTAGGTTTGGAATTAGACTAGGAAGCCCTAGGATTCTTTCCTCTCTCCTTAAAAAGAAAATCAATTCAGTTTTCTAAATGAGATCAATCTATATACTCTCAGTTTGAAATTTTCTTGTAAGAACTAATCCCATTCATTTGTTTTACACTACTCTTCTTTCTAATTTAGATGACCAACCCCACTGGTCCTTTCTTGATGGATTCGATGTCAACTACTAAAAGCCCAGTGATGACCATGACCCTAAAGAGTGAGACTGAGTTTCCCAAAGCCTTGAAGAACCTCATGTTAAGCATGGGAATGCAAGGAGAAGCTGTTTACAAAGGATTTCCCGTGATTGAGGAAGGTGAAGAATATTGGTGGGTGCAACTGCACCTATACAAGAACAAGAAAGATGACCACAAGAAGATGGGACTTTGGATGTTCACCAACTCCGAGATGTATCCATCATTTCTAGATTCAGCAAGATGTGCTGCTTGGTCAGCTATAAAGGAACTTGGAGAAAGACTCAAGTGGATACTTCACAATATGCAGCAGGACCTCAAAGAAGAAAAGGAAGACACTACTACATTGAAGGAAACCATGAACCAACTTCAAGGTGACATGGAAAAGATGGTATCTGAACTTGGTGATCAAGGAGACCTCATCAAAACCAAGGATGAGCAAATTACCAATCTACTAAAGCAGCTGGACCAGAACAATGGATCTGCTTAGAAGAGTACCAAGAAGCCTTAGTTGGACCTCCATTTAGGAAATTTTAATAAGCAACGACGTGCAATAAACGTTACGGTCATACCGACTTGTGGATGATCGTACCTTCCCGTTTGTTTGAAAACTGGTTCGATTGTTATGATGAATGTTTGTTAGACATTGCTTGTAGGATAAATTGTTTTGATCTGTTTTGTTTTGGGTAAGATTTTCTTCTTTAGATCCCTTCTATCTAAATTCGCATCTATGCTAAGACCTAAACTTGTCCTAAAACCCAAACCAAAGTATTCTCAATGACAGAATGACTACAATGACCCTCAGTCGAAGATAAGGATACTGAGTACAACAGCAAGAGGTAATGTTTCAAATACAAGAGACTGGAATATTACGCAAGAGAGTGCACAAAGGATGATACCCAAGACTCTAGTAAGCTAGGATGGCTGAAGGATACCACGCAAACAATAAGAAGACACCCCAAGGTGTAGCTAATATGGAAGTGCTAATATTCAACCACCTCATGCAAAAAGGGTGGAAAGAGCAAACAGAGTAATGGAAAAGAGCAAACAGAGCAATGGAAAGGATTTTAATTCCTCTTAAATGGCAAACCAAAGGATCTACAACTTAAGGATTATTGCCATGAACCTTGTTGAAAACCTCTAGCTAGGAACGATAGATTTGGTTTTCAAAATTTAAAATAGAATTTGGGAACTTGGTTCCAATTTCGACAAAACTTTTGTTTAAAAGCTAGTGAGGTTGACCAAGAGTTAGAATGCGAGATGCACCAAACCAAATACAAGGTAATGATTGAGTGCCACATGGATTCGCGCCCGTGACGACTACTCATATTGTTCGCTCTTGTAAGAGGAATGGTGAATCTAGAGAGACATACCTACATGAGAGACGACATCATTAAACCATAACCTTAGGAGGATAATATGCTACATCCCTTATAGTGAGCCAGTGGCCAAAGCGTAGGAATACTGTGAGGATGTTTTGGTTTTGAATGACTACACGAATCAGAAACGTTTTGCTCAGTGGGCGTTGAAGACGGAGACTGTTCAGCTTCGGCTACTGCCTGTTTGACTACCTCCCTGAGCCTATAAAAGAGAAGTCACTCCTCTCCAGAGAGACACAACAAAGACAGCCACCAGCTATGAGATTTCCTCCTAGTTCCAGAGCCCTCCGCCACCGAAGTCTACCCCATCCCGACCTACGATGTTATGAGACAACTCTCCAAATCCCTGAAAATATTTTCCTGCCCATGAGAGCTTTGTTAGACCCCTTTTCCCAGCAAAGGAGTTCATCTTCGAGATATGATCAAGTTGTTCAGCGCCTTTCAACAACTATGAAGACGGTTGCTAAAGGAATTCTTAAGGACCATCTGGTACCTGTGGCAAGTAGCACGACTTGCCCCGGTAACTTGAATGGATTCAACAATGCTGGTTATAAGGCGACCTTCCATCCCTTAAAGGTGCAAGTACCTCTTACAGAGTCCACCTTGTTTACCCCTATGAAATGCATGAGAAGACTGCAGAGAGATGCCATCCTAATTCATTGGGATGTGTGGTCTCATCATGTTCGTGAGGCAAGCATGCAGTGCTTGGCACTGAGTCATCTTTTGAGATTCTGCAATGAAAATCAGCTAAAAGGCAACAAGGAGTATGGTGATGGCCTGTATGCTGTCATGACCTTGGTGAGGACCGACCAAGAAAAGGCTAGATACACATTCTTGGACGATGTGGACTACCTTGTTGAAGACAACGCGATGGATGATATCTGCCTATCAACAGGATTGGATGGAACATCTGGAATGCCACTTCTGAACATAGCGGCGAACATCGACACTTCTGAGAAGAGCGATTTCAAAAAATAGCGCAATGGTGAAGTCAAGCTGGGAACAAAATGCAAGTGCCTAAGGAAACACCAAGATACCACCAAGCAAAGTCTTCTTTAAGGGTGGTAGCACCCAAATCCCATTAGGATCCCTAAACCTTGTAACCTCCCTTCAATCTCGAGGACGAGATTTCTTTAAGGGTGGTAGTCTGTAACGACCCAGGATTTTATCAAATTTTGGGGGAAAATTTTCGTTTTTATTTTGCTTGTGTTGATTGAAAATTCACAAGGATTTAAAACTTTTGAGTTGTTTAAAGTCTTTATTATGAAAATTATCCAAACTTTCCATTACTTCATGAAGAACTTCTTTGAGAAAGCAATTGTCAAAATATTATCTTTCTTCTATTCAGACTTATGCAAGCTTGCTTGCAAAGGAATGAAATTTCAAAAGGTTTATAAAGATTGTTTTGCAAACCTATGATTGAGTGAGAATCTCAATTATTGATTTATAAGATACTATTCTCCTATTTCAAAAGAATTATTTTCTTAAACCCTATTTCTATTATTTTATGCAAGCGAGTCCTCCTTGCTATGCCCATAAAGTTTTATTTGAAAACATATTTTATTTTGGAAACTTGTCTTATTATTGATACAGAACATTGCTTGGAAGATTTGAAGAATATAGGATTTTGTTTGAATTGTTTTGAATGAAAATTGTAAAGGAGTTGAATAAAACCAGAAATTAGAAAAAGAAAAAGAATAGAAATAAAGAAAAGAGAAGAAGGGCCGAGGGGAGCCATTCTGGCCCAGCCGCCAATCAAGCCCACGGCCCACTTACTCATTCCCGAAATGGTACCCTGCTCCTCTCCTTTCCTCGCTGACGAGTGGAGCCCACCCGTCAGCCCGGCTCGTCTTCAACCTCCAGCCGAAACTGACGCCGGAGGCCGAGCCCCTCCCGCTGTTACTCCCCCCTCTTAACTCCTCTTTACTCCCCTGCCTTAATCAACGAATAACCGTAGATATAAAACCCCCTCCCTCTCCTCTCCTTCCTCCCTCTGTTTCTAGACCGATTGCGCCGCCAGGCTGTCGGAATCTTTTGCCGGAGATCCGCAGTACTGCCGTCGCGCGAGCTCGATTCCGACGACCTTGAGGTATTGCGCCGCCCCTCTCTGGTACCAATCGATTCTCCTCCTCCTTGCGCATCTCCCTGACCCCTCCTTTGAATTTCTTCCGCAGTGATTCGACGACGCCAACGCCACCCGAAGCTCACCTCCGCTCGACCCGTTTCCAGTCACCTCCCCTCTCTTCTTCTGGAAGCAATCGGGCACCAAGACACCATCTCCGGGTTCGCAGTCCTCTTCTGCACCTCGTTGTCCACTTCCTTGCCTCGGAGCACCACCAGAATGTCGCCGGCGGACGTTTCTAGTACACAGCACGCCGGAGAACCACACCGGAAACCTAGCCGGTGAGCACCCCCCTCCTCTGCTTGATCTTGACCGTCGGATCCCGATCCATCGCCTCAGATCAAATCACTTATTCGAACCGGTATGGACAGATCTGGTCCATCCACATCTCATAAGATCCAACGGCCGTAAAGTCCAATCCGGCCGAAGCAGTACGGGCAAATCACAACGCGCCACGCATCACGCCCAGGATCAGCCCCGGTCAGATTCAGTCAAACTCAAATTCAAACTCGATTTCAAATTTCTGTTTCTGAACTGATCTTGTAAAATCTCTAGAAATTAATCTACTTAGCCAAAAATTACAAATAATATACCGTTGGAATCCTTAGGAAGTGTAGAATCCAGTAGTACCATAAAATCTTATATTTTATGGGTTCATTTTGAAACTATTTTCAAATTGGAATCAAACCTTCTGTTAACTTAATCAATCCATATCTTTTGTTCTGATAATCCAAAAATTACAATTTTGTAGTCTCTGGATTCCTCAGAACATGTAGAACATCATAGGATCAATAAAATCCAAATTTGATGCGTGCACACACTTTGTGCATTCAGATCTACCCAAATCACTATTTTGATCATATCTTGAGTTCTAAAATATATTTTAGAGTGATTCCAATTGCAGTAGCTTTGTTTTACTACAAGCTATCCAGTAGTATCACACCCATATTTGTCTTGAACCATATCACAATTATTCAAATTCTAATATGAGAATTTGAGTATTCCTATATAGATTAATTCTATTTCTATTTCAATCAATGATCCCTTCTACTTTAGAAAACCCTATGATCATACCTAGCTATCAAATATCATCTTGAGATCACTTTGATCCAATGTCATATCTATCTAAACAACATCTTTATCAAGATCATATTCACTTAGACCTATCTTGTATAGTACCCACTTATTCAAATTACAAATGTGTCTTTGAGTAAAGTGTGATACTTTCAATCTTAGTTTCTACCTTTGCTACTATGGTATAGATCAAATCAACATCATAGTACTTAACCCAATCCTATTTACTCATTAGGAACCTTAAGCCATGTTTTCAAACATCATCTATTCGTATCCATTTCCTGTAGCCATTTACTCATGTCTACTCAATCTTAGCCTTGCATTGAACTATTCAATTTGCAATTGAGTTAATTGAGTACTTCAATGTTATAAGAATCCTAGCCTAAGCTTAAGTGTAATATATACTATTTAAGAATAATTGTTGTCACAATTATTCAATAGTATTGCTATTGCACTATTTTGTCTCTTATGTGATTTACCCACATGAGATATTCTAAGATTCAATATGCTTTGATAAAGCATAAAGATCCCACTCATTATATATTGTCTAATTCATATTTATATTCAAATTGCAATTGTGCTACTTGAGTAGAATATGGATTCATCTCAAACCTAGATTTTGTTAATGTGGAGTTGTTATAACCCGTACCATAGCATGTGTTATACACCATGGTGATCAATGAACCATTTGAGCCATGTCCTCAATTATCAATCATTCATACCCAATCTAATACCTACTTAGTTTTGTTCGCATGTACTGAACTATTCAACTTGCAAATGTGCTAATTGAGTAGTTCAAGCATTCTCAAAACTTAGCCTAGTTCCTAAGTACAGTAGATGCTATTCAAGAGAAATTGTTGTCACATTTACTCAGTAGTGTTGTAGTTGCACAAATTGACTCTGGTGTACTTTACTACACCTAAGCTATTCCTAAAAACTCTTTTATGCTTTAATAAAGCATAAAAACTTCATCAATTATATTATGCCTAACCCAATTCTCTCTCAAATCATATTAATCTTTCCCCAACTAAGCTCTCAAACCCATATCTCACAATTCATATTCCCTTTGCCATATCTTTCTATCATAACATATCAATGAATCTAAATTGTTAAACAAACACTTTTCAATTGTTTGTTTGTTTGATTTTGTTTGTATGGTATATTTATGGTATGCTATTTCTGTGCTATAGTTGGTGCGAAGAGCTACGTGCTTAGTTGAGAGAAGTGAAACATCGTGATCTTCAAAAAGGCAAGTGACACACATGTTCCTTACCCATTTTACTTATGCATTAGTTTGTTCACCTCTCGTAGTATGCATGATAGGTGTTCTACTCAACTGTTTTATCAACTGCTTAGATCCTAGTAGTGTGTAGCTATCCCTCAAACCCCACCTGTTAGGATGCTAAATACTTTGTCAATATTGATGTCATGCTAAGATCACTTGAAAAGTGTTTTGTGAAAAGATAAGAACTTCAACTAAAATGAAACACCTGGGTGGAATGGTTTGATAAGATGAGGCGAGGTAGGTGGGTTCTGGGACGCAAGCCTCATAAGAGGATGTGGGAATAGAATGCCGCTCGGGATAGCCACCCAGGAACAAAGAGATGGCTATGTCTTCCATGCTTATTGTACTTCCAGTGCAGCCTTATGACATTATGGGCTCTGTCTTGACTGATTTGAATGTGGGAGTACAACTTGTCGGCAAGAAGTGGTGGTAGTCAAATTATAGGTTGGGAGCGGTGCTTGCCAAGTTAGTTGTCCTCTCCTTCTAAAAGGTCTCGTTTCATTTTATGTATGGGCATAAAATGAATCGTAAGGTGAAAGTGCACAACCCTTGCAAGGTGTTTTAAATCTAATCGATTAGCCGTGTCCTCGGTTATGGACAGTTGAGTCTCTAGACATGGAATGTACGGAAGAATCTCATCACCATTTCTGAATTATTAAAATTTGTCTAGAAACCCCTAGGTAGGAACTAAGGACCATACACTCCGAGGGGTGGTGGTGCCTGAGGTTCCAAACTTTGTTGAGTTTCGCCCATAACTACATACCGGCCAGTATGTAGTGTATGGGGGTTGTCTTGACCCTTGAAAAATAAAATTTGTTGAAAGAAAGTATTAAAAGGGATTATAGGATAAAATTGGCTTTATGCAAATCAGCCTATGAGATCCACCAGCCAAATGTCATGTAGGATAGTCCCACAAAATGCCACCAAATATGTGTCATTTGCCAGTACATCATTGTACTGACCCCTCTGGGGCTGCATATTCAAACGTGCAGGTTTTATTTCAAGTAAGGAACCAGGAGTAGGATCTCGAGCTTACATTCCAACACGTCTGCCTGTGGCACTTGATGAAGATGGAAGCTCACTGCAATCTATGCTTTATGCTGTGTACTCATAAGGTAGAAGACCTATGTAACTGGATTTACGTTGTAATATTGATGCTATTGCAATGAATTCTCATTTTGTACTGTGGTGCTATCTACTGATCCAGGGAATAGCACAGATACACAGGAGTTCTGCCTTTAGCAAAAGGCGGGGCGTTACAAATAAGGTATTAGTTAAAGAGTTACTCTTATTGGGAGGTAGACATGGGTAGCTCCATTCTTCCTCCTCTTGATCATCACTCTCCTCCTCTTTTTCATCCAATGAGCTTCCAGTTTCAGCAATTTCTTCTTCCATAGGCTCCTTCAAGGCATTAGTCTCTTCTGTTGGAGAGCATCTATTAAGATATTTAAGAATATAGCCATTCTCTTCCTTGTAATTATCAAAGCAAAATATGAGTATATCATAAACCTCATATTTATAAGGTGCATCATCAGTATTTTCAAGCAAATAAGCAAGTTCGAATGCACCCTTCCAAGCAATAAATTCTTCAATTTGTTCCACATCATAAAAGTCATAATTTCCATTAATATAAGAAGATATGGTAACATCATCATTATACTCACATTGAAAAGGGAGGTGTTTATACCTCCTACAGCAACAAGATCTATCAAGGCAATAAGTAACATTATAAGTAGAGCACACGTTTCTAGCAATGATATACAATCTATTGATTTGTTCCCATAAGTGTTTCCCTTTTTGTGACAAGCGGTGTTCCTCATAATAATTTTGCTGCTCTTCCGTGAACCCACCTTGCCAAAAAGATTTAGTTTCAAAGAAACCAACCATTGATAGAAAGCATGATAAAGCAAGACAAGTAAAAACAACTATCAAGGATTCTAATTTTTTTGGGTTTTTGATATAAAATGATGCAGGTAAAATAAATAAAGTAAAGCAAAACAATAACAAAGTAAAGGATGTGCGTGCGAAAACTCCCCTCGCAGAAGTCTTCTACTTCCTCCCCGGCAACGGCGCCAGAAAAACAGCTGATTGCCAAGTTGACAGTCGATCCTTGTGCGTGGTGAATGACCAGCCCATTGGGAACCCCAAGAGGAAGGTGTGATGAGTATAGCAGCTGGTTTTCCCTCAGTTAAGAAACCAAGGTTTATCGTTCTTGGAGAGGAGAGACAAACGACTGAAGGTGATGCAGATTGGCTTAATAGCACTCCAACAAGGGCGCCATTTAACGATACTTGTTGACTCGTCTTCGGCCAGTAGCAACGCGGAACCTGCACATAACACAACCAAGTACTTTGTTCCCAACTTGCGATGAGGTTGTCAATCTCACCGGTTTGCTTGAAACAAAGGTTATGAGTGTATCGAGTGGAAAACAATAGAGTATGTGAGTAAAGTAAATAGTGCAAGTAAAGTAAACAGGTGATAGCAATATGATGGAAATAGGACCGGGGTGCACAGTTCACTAGTGGTGTCTCTCCATAAGATAAATAACACATGCTGGGTAAACAAATTACAGTTGGGCAATTGATAGAATAAAGATAAACGTGATATGTCAAGAAGATCACTATGAGATTTACTCTGGGCATTACAACAAAATACATAGACCGCCATCCAACTGCATCTATGACTAATAATCCACTTGTGGCGAATCAATCCGAGAACTCCACAAGTATTAAGTTGCAAACAACAGATAATTGCATTAAGCAAAGTGTGTAATGTAAACAAAGCATATGCCCTTGAGCATATGAATGTTGTTTTCTCCCTAGTAGCAACAGCACATCTACAACCTTAGAGGTTTCTGTCACTCCCCCTGGTTAAATAGAGGCATGAACCCACTATCGAGCATAAATACCCCCTCTTGGAGTCACTAACAACTACTCGGCCAAGATAGCTACTAACAACGGAGAGCATGCAAGATCATAAACAACATAGAGATAACAAAAGATAATATTCAGTACAGCAACTCAATCATAACACCAATATTCATCGAATCCCAACAAACCAAACATGTAGAATTACATAACGGTGATCTCAATCATGTAGGGCAGCTCATGAGATCTAAACATGAAGCACATGGTGGAGAAGACAACCATCTAGCTACTGCTATGGACCCATAGTCCAAGGTAGACTACTCACTCATCGCTCTGGAGGCAAGCATGGCGATTAAGAAGACCTCCGGTGGCGATTCCCCTCTCCGGCAGGGTGCCGAGAAGAGCTTCTAGACCCTCCTGATCTTCGGGTCGACGGTGGCGGCGGATTGCGATGTGTTCTAGAAAATTGATCGGGTACTTAGGTTTTTCCCATCGGGGGTCTTTATAGGCGAAGGGGCGATGTCAGAGGTGGGGCCAGGTGCCCTCACACCATGGCGGCGCGGCCAGGGGCTCGGCCGTGCCAGCCACGTGTGAGGGGGCCTGGTGGCCCCACTCCTACTCTCCTTCGGATGACTGGAAGCTCCCGGACAAAATAAGACTTCAGGAACTTGTTTTGTCCAATTCCGAGAATATTTCCTGTGTATCACTTCTGAAACACAAAAATAGCAGAAAACAGGGAACTGGCACTGTGGCGACTTGTTAATAGGTTAGTTCTAGAAAATGCATAAAAGTGCCACTAAGTGTAACGAAACAGTTGGCAAATGGTGTAAAAACAAGCATGGAGTATCAAAAATTATAGATACGTTGGAGACGTATCAATCTCCCCCCTCAACCCACCAAAGCTCTTGATCTTTGGAGAATCGAAGGAGGAGGCCTTGATCTACATCCTCACCGAAGCGATTTACTTTCCCCTCTCATTTGCTTGAGGGCCCTTGTGTCTTGGGTTCCCTTGTGTCCCAAGATCTTGATTTGTGTATTTGATATCTTTCTACTTGTTATTTGACAGCACTGTGTTGTCCTTGGGAGCCTCCAATTCGGTTGTGGATGCGTGCCCCAAGATTGTAAAGGCCGGTTCCGCCTTGAGGAATCCCTTAGTGGAAAGTGAGCTAGGCCTTTGTGGCAGAAGCTTGCACCGGAGATTAGGTGAGCCTTTGTGGCGTTGGTTAGGCCTTTGTGGCAACCACACCTCTCCAACGTAGACATACTTCCCCTAAAAAGGAAGGAACTACGGGAATTACATCCGTGTCTCCGTGTGCTCCACTCTCGGTAACCTCTATCCTTTATTGCCTTTATATATTGTATCTTGCTTAGCTTGCTAGTTGTCATATAGGTAAATTCACCCTAGTTGCATATCTAGAGAATTTACCTTTTGTGTCAAGCCTAAATTAAAAAAGAATTAAAATTTGAGTAGCACCTATTCACCCCCCCCCCCCTCTAGGTGCCCTTACGATCCGTTCAGCAATGAGCAACACAATCTTGGAATGGGAATGACTCCAACTAAAAAAACGAATTGACACATCAAGCCAGCCCCTAGCTCTCATTCTCCATGGGCGTTGCGCTAAATCCTACAAATGGCCTTCGGCTCTAATGCACCAAGTCCTAGACAATTGAAAATATATGTAAGCAGGATGGAAGAAAGAGACAAGATGATGTATGGATCAGTCTTTCCTTGTAGGTTATGGGTGTCATTAGGAATCTCACAGGTGGAGCTCTCGAGCAATACGATAATGCAGACACCGACCTCCAATGTCAGTGAGGTCCTTCTTCTCCACCATGCAGTCATGACAGGTGATACGTCTCAAATGTATCTATAATTTTTGATGCTCCATGCTTGTTTTACACCATTTGCTTCATGTTTTGTTTACACTTTGTGGCATTTTTATGCGATTTCCAGAACTAACCTACTAACGAGATGCCATAGTGCCAGTTCCCTGTTTTCTGCTATTTTGTGTTTCAGAAAAGCTACACAGGAAATATTCTCGGAATTGGACAAACCAAAGATAGAAACTTCTATTTTTCCCGGACTAAGGACGTGGACCAAAAGAGAGTCGGAGGGGGGCCAGAGGGCAGCCTCACCATGAGGGGGTGCGCCTCCCCTCCTGGCCACGCCCAGGGGTGGTGAGACCCCCCTGGTGGCCCTCTGACGATGCCCCTCCGCCTATAAAAAGCCTCCCGATGAAAAACCCTAGAAAAAAATTGGCGTTTTTCCCAGAACAGTTCCGCAGCGCCGTCGCCGTCGAAGACAAATTTTGGGGGACAGAAGTCTCTGTTCCGGCACCCTGCCGGGACGGGGAAGTGCCCCCAGAGCCGTCTCCATTAGTCTCCATCGCCTCCTCCACCGTCTCCATCGACTTCACCGCCATCTCCACCAACCTTGCTGTCTCCTATGATGAGGAGGGAGTAGTTCTCGCCGGGGCTGAGGGCTATAACGGTAGCTATGTGGTTTACCTCTCTCTCCCATGATGTGATCTTTATGTGATCGTGAGCTTTGTATCTAGTTGAATTGGTAGATGCTATTATTCAGATATTATGCTACTCCCGTGCTTTATTATTGTAATCTCCGGAGATACCTCGTATCATGGTGTGACGGTGATAGTGTGCGCATCATGTGTGTCTTTTTGGTTAATGTCTCTATGAATTGTTGGTGTTTGTTGGAACCATCTAGTGCGTTCATGGTGATAGTGTGGGACAATCTAGTTTGGGGAAATATGGACTTTGAGGAGTGCTTCGTAGCCCTACGCATGATTAGTGTTCGTTTTCCATTGGAGAATTATTTAGAGTGGCATATTGATGTTACTATCTATTGGTTCAATTATGTTATATTTGTTGAGAGTGTGTCCACTAGTGAAAGTATGATCCCTAGGCCTTGTTTCCAAGCATTGCACACCGTTTACATTCAGTTTTGTTACATGTTTGCTCACTGTGATATTTATTTCAGATTACATTTACTACTTATAATCATCACTACTACTTGTATTTAACTATCTCTTCGCCGAACTAGTGCACCTATACATCTGACAAGTGTATTGGGTGTGTTGGGAACACAAGAGACTTTCTGTATCGTAATTGCAGGGTTGTTTGAGAGGGATAGCTTTGACCTCCTCCTCCCTGAGTTTGATAAACCTTGGGTGATCCACTTAAGGGAAACTTGCTGCTGCTCTACAAACCTCTGCACTTGGAGGCCCAACACTATCTACAAGAATAGATGCGTGCGTAGACATCAAGCTCTTTTCTGGCGCCGTTGCCGGGGAGGTAAGGTAAAAGGTACTCACATCTTTTGGTTACTAAGTCGTTTAGTTGCTGGTGAGTGCTCGAAGTTATTTCCTTTAGATTCTGTAATTATATCTTTTTGTTTCTTGTTTTTATTTTCACTAGTTAGGCTTAATGGAAAATAAAGAGTTTTATAGTGTCTTTCCTGATTTTAGATTTGAAGTGTTTGAAAAACCTTTGGAGCTTATTTCGCATAGCAATGTTATTCGTATGAATTCTTTGAACACCGTTATTGCTAATGCTATAGAAAGGTCTAAGCTTGGGGAAGCTGGTTTTGCTAAGCATGATATTTTTACTTCCCCAGCTTTAGTGGAGAAAGTTTGCTCTGATGATATTTTATCTCCCATATGTGATGTTTCTAATGATGTTTGTGATCCTCATTCTTTTAAAATACCTATGAAAATTATTGAACGCGTTATAAATAACCGCTATTTAGGAGATGGAACTGTCCATCTGGGCGATCATTTACTCTTTATAAATGAATTATGCGAGTTGTTCAAGTGTGCAGGTATTTCATCAAGCCAGGTTAAGAGGAAGCTATTCTCTTTTTTACTGAAGGGCAGAGCTGCGGAGTGGTATAGGCTGCTAAAGGATGGTCCATCTATTGGCTGGGAGGAAATTGTACCTCTCTTTTATTCTAAATTCTATCATCCAAGTGAGATTCATAAAGATCGTAATCAGATATAAAATTTTTGGCCTCATGATGGAGAAAGCATTGCCCAAGCGTGGGGAATATTGAAGTCACTAATGCTCAAATGTCCTATTCATGAGCTTTCCCGTAATATTGTTATTAATAATTGTTATGCAAGGCTTTTAGGATATCACAAGGACTATCTAGATGCATGCTTTGATGGGTCTTTCACAAGCAAGGATGTTGACGTCAAGTGGGATCTGCTTGAAACAATTCAAAACAATATTGAAGTTTGGGATAGCAACAAAGGTAAAGGACCAGGTATAAATTATGAGTATGATTGCATTAACTCTTTCGCTAAAACTACTGATTTTCAAGAGCTTAGTGCTAAATATGGTCTTGATCCTCAAATAATGGTTTATTGCTTTAAAGCCTTTGCTTCTCATATTAATGTTCCCAAAGGAAATGGGGATGTGTACCATGAACCTTTTAAAGACACTTGCATAGATAGTGATATTGTTATTGATGATTGCAATAAACATGCTCAAACTTCTGAAAGTACTACTTCTTATAAGCATGTTAATTTTTGTGGAGTACTTAGACCTTGTGAACAAAGTTACGACAAAGAAGATTATTGTATCCAACACAGGAGTGAAGAAACCTGAATGTGGGATAAGGCTCTAGATGAGCTTGGTAAAAAGGTTTGTGAGCTTTATCCTTTTATTTGTGAACTTTGCTATGACAAGGGTCATTTTAATTTTCAATGCTCAGGCCATAATAGTGACATGTCTAATCGAATGAGTACCGCAAGTTTGTATTGTGATGACAAGATCACTCTCAATCAGCATGATGAGCTTACTTTGTTTTTGGGGTGTGAAGAGTTATCTAGAAAAACTTCTTTGGTAGATATGAGCATTTTTAAAAATATTAGCATCCTGCAGGATTGTCGTCTTTATTGTGTTAAAGATTGTCGTGCAAATACTTACTTAGAAAATGTTATAAAACTTGATGTTTTTCCAAGCTATGACAGGACTAATATATGTTTCCATCTTATTAATAGAGAGGAGGAATCCTCCAAAGTTTCTTCTGTCATTTCTGTCAGTAAACCAGATTATGTGGAGAAGATGCCTTTCAAGCCTCTCCCTCCTAAAGAAGAGAGTAAGAAGAGTAAGAAGAAGAAGAAGAAGAAGAAGAGGAGTAAAAGGAGAGAGGAATTGGTATCTTCCCCTAAGCATGTTGCTACTATTATAGATTATGATGATTCTAAACTTGATGATGTTCTTATGCCTGTTACCTATGTTAGTGATCATGATTGGGAAAAGCACTCTACTTTTGATATTGAAAATCTTTTTGGTACTAATTCTAAAAATGTTGATGTTAATAATTGTTGTACCATTAGTGATATCCATGTTCCTTCCTATGATGATATGTTTGATGAATACGCTTTGGAAGATAGCTACTCTATTGCTTATGATGATTACAATGATGAGTATAATATTTTCAGTTCACCTACTATTGAGGAGGAAACAAGGTATGATTACAATATGCCTCCTATTTTTGATGATTATGGTGCTGAGAATAATTTTGTTGAATTTTCTCTTACTACGATTGTTCATGTGGGGAGTATTAATCCTTTTTTGCATGTGGCTCATGATAGAGATGTTTTATGTGATAGTTATATTGTTAATTCTATTCATGATGCTACTGAAAGTTACTATGAGAGAGGAAAACATGGTTTGATGGATCTCAACAATATTAAGTTTCCCCTCTTTATGTTGCAAATCTTGAAGTTGTATTTATTTTGCCTTCCCATACTTGTTACTATGTGCCTCGTTGATTTATTTTCCTACAAGATTCCTATGCATAGGAAGTGGTTTAGATTTAAATGTGTTTCACATTTGCTTTTTGATGCTCTCTCTTGCTTCAAGTTCTTATATGGCGCCTTTGCCTTAAGCTCTTTTATGGCGCCTATATGAGCATCTTTTCAAATCACTGCGCCTAGCTCAAAGGCGTTAAAGAAAAGCACTCTTGGGAGATAACCCAATGTTTTCTTTTCAGTAATTTTTATTTTATTTGAGTCTTGGAAGTTATTACTAATGTAATGACCACTCCTTATCTTTTGTATTTCGTTGTTGTGCCAAGAAGAACCTCTAATTTGAGGGAGGTAAGATTTGGGGAACTTGTTGTCCTAAAACAGATTTCTGCGTTGCACCGTAAAAATTCGTGAAAATTCTCAGAACATCTTTTTGATCTGAAATTTCTTGAGCATATGCCCCAGGTTATATCCGAACTTCTATTAGTTTTGCACTTTTCGATTTGAGCAACAGAAGGTCCTCGAAAAAATCGACCTTTGACAGTTGTTTTGTTTTGACAGATCTCTGCCACTATTTGTGTTTGCCTCTCGATCGCTTTCTTTTTGAGTTCTTTTGGTCATGGAACTTTTTGAGGAAGTTGCTACAGTAGTATATGCTTTATATGTGCGAAAACCTCTAATGGAGCTTGGGCTCCATGTAGCCCGTTTTCTAAAAAAAATAAAAAATGACATTTCAAAGTTTCAAAAAATTTGAGACAAAAAATCTTGATGTACACAATTATGGGATCTACTACTGTGCAAAAAATCAATCCGTAATTCATTCTATTTTAGGCTCAGCAAAAATGACAAATCTATAGATCTAGATCTAGTGAATAGTGCACAGTTCAAAAGTTTGAAATTTTGGCAGATTTGTTATTTTTCCTGAGCCTAAAATACAATGATTTTCGGATTGATTTTTTGCACATTGGTAGATCTCATCATTATCTATATCAAGATTTTTTGTCCCAAATTTTTTAAATTTAAAAAAGCCATTTTCGATTTTTTTAAAAAATCGGGCTACATGGAGCTCGAGCTCCATTAGTCCACTCTCTTTATATGTGGTGGTTTTGAGTTTGAAACTGAACCAAAAAGGGTTGATTTACTATTATGCTTATGCTAACGTTGCTAATAGAATTGTGTGAAGTTTTGTATGAAGGAAGTTTTTAAGTGTAGGGATTGGAGAATGATGAGATGAGATGAAGTATGGACAAAAGCTCAAGCTTGGGGATGCCCATGTCACCCCAAGAAATATCCAAGGAGTACAAGCGTTAAAGCTTGGGGATGCCCCCAAGGCACCCCTTCTTCATCGGTAAAAATCAGGTCACCTTTCAAGACACTATATTTTTATTGCTTCATATTCTATGCATTTTTCTTGGAGCGTCAGTTGTTTTTGCTTTCAGTTTTCTTTCATTTTGGTTGCTGCAATAAATGGTTGGATCACATCATGTTTATTTTGGAGAGAGACTTACTCTGCTTTTCATTGCCAAGAACACTCTAGTTTTCACTCTTATCGTTCAACGAGTGTTCTCTTTTTCTCAAACTATGTTTAGCTTTCATTTTTTGCCTTGATTTTTGTTCAGATCTTGTTTTATCTTTGCATCAAGGTGTATTTAGACCACTGGTCTATGTTGGTTTTCATCAAAAGAGTTGTCTAAAAAAGGTTTGAATGGTGTTGGAAAAGAGAAAAAGTTTCATGCAAAAAAGTGGTACAAAAAGGAGTTTGTTTAGACTGCGGCTTAGACTTTTTCATGCCATGCTTGATGTCATTTTGATAGTATGCTTAGTGGTTTTTGCTGTAGCATGACTTGTCTCAAATGAATGAGATTGCTTAATGAGCCTTTGAAAAAAAAATATGCATGGTTTTTATTTTATGGAAGCATTAATTTGGTTTTCTCCTTGATGCTTTATTTGGGTTGACTTGGCGCATGCTTACAACATATTTGACTCATACAAAGTCGCCATAGGCCTTTATGATCATTTAGTTTTTGACTTTTGATGCCATTTTATGCTTCTCTTAATTATTGTTTTGTCGCTATGCATGATTATGGCCGTTATTGCGCTCTTAGTTGGTCACTCCCAGTCTTTTGCTAGCCCTCATTTTGTACTGAGTATGAGCTCTACTCGTGCATCCAACTCCCAAAAACCAAGTTATTCTAATGTGTCCACCATACATACCTATAAGCAATTTGCTATTCCAAAGTATATTTGACTTGCTTTTATCTATCCTTCGAATTAAACTCTTTTGCTGTTATGCGAAAATTAGTCACTAAAGCTCTCACAAACCTGATGGCACACTTTACTTTTCTAGCTTTTAAAATTTTGACATTGTGGCTCTTTTATGTTGACGTTATGCTTGCAAGTTATAAGTTGGAAATTAGCCAAACCATGCCGTCATGGGGTAAGCTTTCAACATTGCACTTCTCTTATTTGAGTTGATATCGTGATCTTTTGTTTATGGATACTCGCGATGTGAAATAAGTTGGGAAACCTGTGGGATCATGGAGTTTGTATACGTGTTAGAGAAATGCCTGGGCCGCTAATCTAAGCCATGCATCATTCATGGTGGAAATTTACAGCATGCCCATAGTGGACATTCGACGACGCATCTCAAAATAAAAAGCTATACCAATGGTAAATAAAAGAGATGCTGAGGTGTTCATTGTCTGTTTGTCCTGTCATTTTGACATGGGCTTGTTGCATGTCATCGAGCAAGGAGGTACCCCGTTGGCGGTTCTTGATGATTGATACGTCTCAAACGTATCTATAATTTTTGATGCTCCATGCTTTGTTTTACACCATTTGCCTATTGTTTCGTTACACTTAGTGGCATTTTTATACGCTTTCCGGAACTAACCTATTAACGAAGTGCCACAGTGCCAGTTCCCTGTTTTCTGCTGTTTTTGTGTTTCAGAAGTGATACACAGGAAATATTCTCGGAATTGGACGAAACAAGTTCCAGAAGTCATATTTCATCGGGGAGCTTCCAAACATCCGAAGGAGAGTAGGAGACGGAGGACCAGGGGGCCACACACAGGGGTGGCGCGGCCTACCCCTGGCCCGCGCCACCTATGTGTGAGGCCACCTGGGGCCTCCTCTGACATCGCCCCTTCGCCTATATATACCCCCTGACGAGAAAAACCTAAGGGCCCGATCAGTTTTCCAGAATACATCGCGATCCGCCGCCGCCGTCGACCCGAAGATCGGGAGGGTCCAGAAGCTCTTCCCGGCACCCTGCCGGAGAGGGGAATCGCCACCGGAGGTCTCCTTCATCGCCATGATTGCCTCCGGAGCGATGAGTGAGTAGTCTACCTTGGACTATGGGTCCATAGCAGTAGCTAGATGGTTGTCTTCTCCACCATGTGCTTCATGTTTAGATCTCATGAGCTGCCCTACATGATTGAGATCACCGTTATGTAATTCTATGATGTTGGTTTGTTGGGATCCGATGAATATTGGTGTTTATGATTAAGTTGCTGTACTGAATTTTATCTTATGTTATCTCTATGATGTTTATGATCTTGCATGCTCTCCGTTGTTAGTAGCTATCTTGGCCGAGTAGTTGCTAGTGACTCCAAGAGGGGGTATTTATGCTCGATAGTGGGTTCATGCCTCTATTTCACCTGGGGGAGTGACAGAAACCTCTAAGGTGGTAGATGTGCTGTTGCTACTAGGGAGAAAACAACATTCATATGCTCGAGGGCATATGCTTTGTTTACATTACACACTTTGCTTAATGCAATTATCTGTTGTTCGCAACTTAATACTTCTAGGGTGTTCGGATGATATCCTCGGGGGTGGATTATTAGTCATAGATGCAGTTGGATGGCGGTCTATGTATTTTGTTGTAATGCCCAGAGTGAATCTCATAGTGATCTTCTTGACATATCACGTTATCTTTATTCTATCAATTGCCCAACTGTAATTTGTTTACCCAGCATGTTATTTATCTATGGAGAGACACCACTAGTGAACTGTGGACCCCGGTCCTATTTTACATCATATTGCAATCACCTGTTTACTATTCCCGTACTGTTTACTTTACTAGCATACTCTACTGTTTTCCACTCGATACGCTCATAACCTTTGTTTCAAGCAAACCGGTGAGATTGACAACCTCATCGCAAGTTGGGAACAAAGTATTTGTTTGTGTGTGTGCAGGTTCCACGTTGCTACTGGCTGAAGACGAGTCAACAAGTATCGTTAACGGCGCCCTTGTTGGAGTGTTACTAAGCCAGTGCGCATCACCTTCAGTCGTCACCGTCTCCCTTCTCCTGAACGATAAACCTTGGTTTCTTAACTGAGGGAAACTAGCCGCTACACTCATCATACCTTCCTCTTGGGGTTCCCAACGGGCTGGTCAAGCACCACGCACAAGGACGTCTGCTTCCACATCATCACCAAGTAGCAGCCTATTTTCTGGCGCCGTTGCCGGGGAAGGAAGAGAAGACTTCTGCGAGGGGAGTTCTTCGCACACACATTCTTTGCTTTGTTATTTGTTTTGCTTTACTTTATTTTATTTTACCTGCATTGCTTTTATATCAAAAACCCAAAAAAATTAGAATCCTTAGTAGTTGTTTTTACTTATCCGCTTTTAGTTTTGTTACAATGAGTAATCCTGAAGTAGAAGTCCGTAGTTTCAAGCAGCAAGGGGGAGAGAGCTTAAAAGATGCTTGGTACCGTATTAACAATGCTCATCATAGGTGTACCAAAAAGCACTCCACCATGATCCTCCTTAGAAATTTTTATGTTGGTATATCTAGCTGGAATAGGTATGTTCTTGATACTCTTACAGGAGGTAATTTTCTGGGTACTCCCGCGGGAGAAGCATGCACTATAATTGAAAGTTTAGTGGGAGTACCACCTATTCATGTTGCTAAGACTGAGACCACTTTGGAAGAGGTGGTAGAAAAGCTCAGCTCCTTAGAGAAAAGTTTGCCAAGTATCCTAGAAAATGCTAGCCGCGATAGTGAATTAATAGAAAGCATTGGTAAGAGAATTACCATTTTAGAGGCTAGCACTACTCATGACAATCAAAACTTGAGGATTGGTAAACTAGAAGAGTCTATGGAAACTCTTAGTTTAATCTTCTCTTCTCTTAAATTTAAGAAGGAGAAAGTGTTTGTTGGAAAAGAGCAAAAATTTATGTATGTTCCCAAGGTTTCTGCGCTTAAATCTCAACATGTTCTTAAAATTGGTAAGACTCTTAGTTCCACTAAGGGTGACTTGCAGGTTGAATCATCTTCGGGAACCTTCAAAGAGCCTACTGAGGTAACTAGCACTTCATCTATTGATATTACTTGATTCGCACTTTTCTGCGCCTAGCTCAAAGGCGTTAAAGAAAAGCACTCTTGGGAGATAACCCAATGTTTTCTTACAGTACTTTTTCTTTTATTTGAGTCTTGGAAGTCATTACTACTGTAATGACCGCCCCTTATCTTGTTTATTTCGTTTTTGTGCCAAGAGAAGCCTCTAATTTGAGTGAGGTAAAGATTTGGGGTTATTGCTGTCCTCAAACTGTTTCGGTGCTGCACCGTAAAAATTCGTATAAAATCACTGTATATCTTTTGGACCTTAAATTTCTTGTGCTTATGCTCCAGGTTATATCCAAACTTTTCTTAGTTGAACACTTTTTGATTTGAGCAACGGAAAATCCCTCAAAAATTCGTCCTTTGTCAGCTGTTCAGTTTTGACAGATTTCTGCCAATATTCGTTTTTGCCACGTTATCGCTTTCTTTTGAGTTCTTTTTGATCATGGAACTCTTGTGGAAGTTGCTACAGTAGTATATACTTTATATGTGGTGGTTTTGGGTTGAAACCTGAAGCTTAAAGAGGGTTGAATATATTTTATGCTTACACTAATGTTGCTAATAGAATTGTGTTTAGTTTTGTATGAAGGAAGTTTTCAAGTGTAGGGATTGGAGAATGATGAGATGAGTTGAAGAATGGACAAAAGCTCAAGCTTGGGGATGCCCAGCACCCCAAGAAATATCCAAGAAGTACAAGCGTCAAAGCTTGGGGATGCCCCCGAGGCACCCCTTCTTCATCGGCAAAAATCAGGTCACCTTTCAAAACACTATATTTTTATTGCTTCATGCACTATGTGTTTTTCTTGGAGCGTCAGTTGTTTTAGTTTTCTTAGTTGGTTTGTTTAGTTTGTTTGCTGCAACAAATGGTTGGACCCCAACAAATTTTCTTTGGAGGAGATGTACTCGTTTTCATTTGCAAAGAACGCTCTAGTTTTCACTCTTATTTAAAATCGAGTGTTCTACTTTTTCTGCTACTGCTTTTGGTTTTCGTTTTCGCCTTGATTTGCGTTCAGATCTTTTCATATCTTTTCATCAAGGTGTATTTTTGCCTCTGATCTTTATTGGTTTTCATCAAAAGAGGTGTTTATAAAAATTTCAAATGGTGTTGGAAAAGAGAAAAAGCTTTGTGCAAAATAGTGGTACAAGAAGGAGCTTGTGTAGACTGCGGCTTAGGCTTTTTCATGTCATGCTAGATGTCTTTTTGATAGTATGCTTAGTGGTTTTGCTGTAGCATGACTTGTCTCAAATAACTGAGATTGCTTAATGAGCCTTTGAAAAAATCATGCGTTGTTTTTATTATATGGAAGCATTATTTTGGTTTTCTCCTTGATGCTTTATTTGGGTTGACTTGGCGCATGCTCACACATGTTAGACTCTTACAAAGTCGCCATTAGCCTTCATGATCATTTAGTTTTTGACTTTTGATGCCATCGTATGCTTCTTTTAATGTCGCTTTGTCGCTTTGCATGATTATGGCCATTATTGCTCTCTTAGTCGGTCGCTCCCAGTCTTTTGCTAGCCCTCACCTTGTACTGAGTATGAGCTCTACTTGTGCATCCAACTCCTAAAAGCCAAAGTTTCCAAAGTGTCCACTATAAATTCCTATGCATGGTATTTTTAAGCCATTCCAAAGTAAAATTTTCGTGTGCTACCTTTCAAAAACCTTCAAAATACTTCTCGTTTTGTGACACTGTTTTCAGCTCATGGGGACGTAGTGGTCGGATTTGCTATCTTCCATATTGCTTATTCCAAAAAAGAAAAAAAAAAGAAAAAAATAAAAGAAAAAAAGGCACTCCTCCATGGTATGTGAATGTTGGTGGGCACCCGATGGAATCGGTTAGCCATGGTTTGTGAAAGGAAAAGGTGGGGAGGAGTGCCAAGTTTTATAAAAAGAGCACCAAAGTGCCAATCTCTCTCTCAAAAGCTTGCTTCATTTTTGTATGGAAGATAGTAAGAACCCCATTGCCAGTCGTTGACAAAGACAACCACCTCTCAAAACCAATTTTTATCTCTGTTTTACAAAATGAAAAGCTCTAGCACATGCTAAATCACTGCTACCCTCTGCGAAGGGCCTATCTTTTACTTTTATGTTGAGTCACCACCTTCTTTCTTTATGCACCATTAAGAGAGCATAGTTGTCATTCTTAGTGTGATATGCATTGTCCCAAAGTTCATTGATTGACTCATATTGTTGCTTTCACTTGTTCTTAAATTATTTGTATCTAGTCGCCCTCTTAAACTTGAAGGTGTCCTATGCATTTATGTTTTGCTCTCCATGAAGGACAAGCTGAAAACCACTTGTATGTTTTTCCTTATGATTTGAACACACGTTTGACTTTCATTGTTTCATTATCATGATCTTTTGTTTGTGTTCATTTGCATGTTTACAACATGGTTGCTAAGTTCTTATTATCATGATTACATCTTCATGCCCATGTTTTAAGTTCTATTGATCCCAGCTCATCAATGCTTACATATATGATCAAGATTGTGTAGGTGCATGTCACCTCAAAAATTATTCTTTTGTTATCACTTACCTACTCGAGGACGAGCAGGAGTTAAGCTTGGGGATGCTTGTTACGTCTCAAACGTATCTATAATTTTTGATGCTCCATGCTTTGTTTTACACCATTTGCCTATTGTTTCGTTACACTTAGTGGCATTTTTATACGCTTTCCGGAACTAACCTATTAACGAAGTGCCACAGTGCCAGTTCCCTGTTTTCTGCTGTTTTTGTGTTTCAGAAGTGATACACAAGAAATATTCTCGGAATTGGACGAAACAAGTTCCAGAAGTCATATTTCATCGGGGAGCTTCCAAACATCCGAAGGAGAGTAGGAGACGGAGGACCAGGGGGCCACACACAGGGGTGGCGCGGCCTACCCCTGGCCCGCGCCACCTATGTGCGAGGCCACCTGGGGCCTCCTCTGACATCGCCCCTTCGCCTATATATACCCCCTGACGAGAAAAACCTAAGGGCCCGATCAGTTTTCCAGAATACATCGCGATCCGCCGCCGCCGTCGACCCGAAGATCGGGAGGGTCCAGAAGCTCTTCCCGGCACCCTGCCAGAGAGGGGAATCGCCACCGGAGGTCTCCTTCATCGCCATGATTGCCTCCGGAGCGATGAGTGAGTAGTCTACCTTGGACTATGGGTCCATAGCAGTAGCTAGATGGTTGTCTTCTCCACCATGTGCTTCATGTTTAGATCTCATGAGCTGCCCTACATGATTGAGATCACCGTTATGTAATTCTATGATGTTGGTTTGTTGGGATCCGATGAATATTGGTGTTTATGATTAAGTTGCTGTACTGAATTTTATCTTATGTTATCTCTATGATGTTTATGATCTTGCATGCTCTCCGTTGTTAGTAGCTATCTTGGCCGAGTAGTTGCTAGTGACTCCAAGAGGGGGTATTTATGCTCGATAGTGGGTTCATGCCTCTATTTCACCTGGGGGAGTGACAGAAACCTCTAAGGTGGTAGATGTGCTGTTGCTACTAGGGAGAAAACAACATTCATATGCTCGAGGGCATATGCTTTGTTTACATTACACACTTTGCTTAATGCAATTATCTGTTGTTCGCAACTTAATACTTCTAGGGTGTTCGGATGATATCCCCGGGGGTGGATTATTAGTCATAGATGCAGTTGGATGGCGGTCTATGTATTTTGTTGTAATGCCCAGAGTGAATCTCATAGTGATCTTCTTGACATATCACGTTATCTTTATTCTATCAATTGCCCAACTGTAATTTGTTTACCCAGCATGTTATTTATCTATGGAGAGACACCACTAGTGAACTGTGGACCCCGGTCCTATTTTACATCATATTGCAATCACCTGTTTACTATTCCCGTACTGTTTACTTTACTAGCATACTCTACTGTTTTCCACTCGATACGCTCATAACCTTTGTTTCAAGCAAACCGGTGAGATTGACAACCTCATCGCAAGTTGGGAACAAAGTATTTGTTTGTGTGTGTGCAGGTTCCACGTTGCTACTGGCTGAAGACGAGTCAACAAGTATCGTTAACGGCGCCCTTGTTGGAGTGTTACTAAGCCAGTGCGCATCACCTTCAGTCGTCACCGTCTCCCTTCTCCTGAACGATAAACCTTGGTTTCTTAACTGAGGGAAACTAGCCGCTACACTCATCATACCTTCCTCTTGGGGTTCCCAACGGGCTGGTCAAGCACCACACACAAGGACGTCTGCTTCCACATCATCACCAAGTAGCAATGATACATGTATACTTACAATGACAAGAGCTTGCTTGGGACCCTAAGTCGAGTAGCATGAGGTTTGGGTATTCGTACTTCATGGGACACGAGGTTTTCAACTTATGATTTGTCAAGCATATGCAGCATAAGTGTACTCGCATTAACTTTAACCATTCAAGATGCTTATGATGGGGGCAATGAGGGCTCAAAGCCGGTAAGTACCATAATTTTTGAAGGTTTATAAAACTTGCAATCACCGCTTCCCTCCGCGAAGGGCCTTTCTTTTACTTTTATGTTGAGTCACCACCTTCTACCTTTATGCACCATTAAGAGAGCATAGTTGTCATTCTAAGTATAATGTGCATTGTCCCAAAGTTTTCATTGATTGATTCATGATGTTGGTTTCACTTGTTCTTAAATTATTTGTGTCTAGTCGCCCTCTTAAACTTGAAGGTGTCCTATGCATTTATGTTTTGCTACTCCATGAGGGACAAGCTGAAAACCATTTGTATGTTTTTCCTTATGATTTGAACACACATTTGACTTTAATTGTTTCATTTTCATGATCTTTCGTTTATGTTCATTTTCATGTTATAACATGGTTGCTAAGTTCTTATTGTCAAGATTATGTCTTTTATGCCCATGTTTTAAGTTCTTTTGATCTCAGCACTCAATGCTTACATAGATGATCAAGATTGTGATGGTGCATGTCACCTCAAAAATTATTCTTTTATTATCACTTACCTACTCGAGGACGAGCAGGAGTTAAGCTTGGGGATGCTTGATACGTCTCAAACGTATCTATAATTTTTAATGCTCCATGCTTGTTTTACACCATTTGCTTCATGTTTTGTTTACACTTTGTGACATTTTTATGCGATTTCTGGAACTAACCTACTAACGAGATGCCACAGTGCTAGTTCCCTGTTTTCTACTGTTTTGTGTTTCAGAAAAGCTACACAGGAAATATTCTCGGAATTAGACAAACCAAAGACCAAAACTTCTATTTTTCCTGGATGAAGGACGTGGACCGAAAGAGAGTCGGAGGGGGGCCAGAGGGCAGCCTCACCATGAGGGGGTGTGCCTCCCCTCCTGGCCGTGCCCAGGGGTGGTGAGACCCCCCTGGTGGCCCTCCGACGATGCCCCTCCGCCTATAAAAAGCCTCCCGACGGAAAACCCTAGAAAAAAATCGGCATTTTTCCCAGAACAGTTCCGCAGCGCCGCCGCCGTCGAAGACAAATTTCGGGGGACAGAAGTCTCTGTTCCAGCACCCTGCCGGGATGGGGAAGTGCCCCCGGAGCCATCTCCATCAGTCTCCATCGCCTCATGCGCCATCTTCATCAACTTCACCGCCATCTCCACCAACCTTGTTGTCTCCTATGATAAGGATGGAGTAGTTCTCCCTCGGGACTGAGGGCTATAATGGTAGCTATGTGGTTTACCTCTCTCTCCCATGATGTGATCTTTATGTGATCGTGAGCTTTGTATCTAGTTGAATTGGTAGATGCTATGATTCAGATATTATGCTACTCCCGTGCTTTATTATTGTAATCTCTGGAGATACCTTGTATCATGGTGTGACGGTGATTGTGTGCGCATCATGTATGTCTTTTTGGTTAATGTCTCTATTAATTGTTGGTGTTTGTTGGAACCATCTAGTGCGTACATGGTGATAGTGTGGGACAATCTAGTTTGGGGAAATACGGACTTTGAGGAGTGCTTCGTAGCCCTACGCATGATTAGTGTTTGTTTTCCATTGGAGAATTATTTAGAGTGGCATATTGATGTTAGTATCTATTGGTTCAATTATGTTATATTTGTTGAGAGTGTGTCCACTAGTGAAAGTATGATCCCTAGGCCTTGTTTCCAAGTATTGCACACCGTTTACATTCAGTTTTGTTACATGTTTGCTCGTGGTGATATTTATTTCATATTAAATTTACTACTTATAATCATCACTACTACTTGTATTTTACTATCTCTTCGCCGAACTAGTGCACCTATACATCTGATAAGTGTATTGGGTGTGTTCGAGACACAAGAGACTTTTTGTATCGTAATTACAGGGTTGTTTGAGAGGGATAACTTTGACCACCTCCTCCCTGAGTTCGATAAATCTTGGGTGATCCACTTAAGGGAAACTTGTTGCTGCTCTACAAACCTCTGCACTTGGAGGCCCAACACTGTCTACAAGAACAGACGTGTGCATAGACATCAACAGGGTAGCGCAAGCCCAAACGATAAACTCACTAGCATAGAAGGTGTTTCTGCCTAAGATGTATAGGACCTGGGGCAGGGCCTAGGCACGGGCAGCTGTGATGGCCATAGGGAGTAGGGCCTGGTTAGGGGAGGTTGTGATGGCCCCAGCGGCAGGGCGGTGTTGGGGGATTCTGTTGTGAATGTGGATTTCTCTTCGATTTGAAAGCCAAGGAGAGAGACAAAATATTTTCCTCTTGGTTATTTTCATTTTAGGCCTTTTCTTTTATGGTATTTACTAGCTAATTTCTATGGTATGCAGCAATAGCTACTAAGCGGATGGTACCCAGTTTCAACATCTACAGGATGAAGGGATCATTTAATCCTAGATCTCAGAGTTGCTTGGTGTTCCAAGAAACATGTTGACAACTAGCAACTGTTGTAAAATCAAATTGAGCATCTCTTAAATATTTGTTCTCTAGCTAAAGCTTACGATGTTGTCCTGCCAAAAATTTGCCATTGTTAAACCTGACCTCAATATGAAATGTCATGGACTCCAATACTCCTACATTGGGCACAAAGAATTTGGCAAAATTAACATGTGCCATATTGCTCATATATGTTCTAATACCACCTTCTTTAGATAGATGTTGTGAAGATTCCGGTGTTCACAATGCCAACAGTTGGTATCCTACCATTCCCTCGACTGAAAGGAAAAGGACAAATATAAAATTAGCCACATTGGAATAGTAAGAATACCATAATCACACCTGATGGAACTATCAATGATGAAATAACCACCTTCACGTGCAACTTCTCCAAGCACGAAAATAATTTCACTAAGTCTACAACATTATCCAAAATAAGAAAACTCATCTACTAAACTCTTGACAATGTGTACTACCTTTGTAAGGCTATCAACGGGAAATACCTTAATTTATCATGAAGACAAACATTAGGTCATAGTCATATACATGACACAAAGGTTATGAATAAGTCTGGAGCAGGACACTAGTCATGTATAAAAGTTGTGCCACTCGGTTAGGATGCTAAGGACTTCCACTTTAGGGATGGTGAAAACTGACACATCAAGGTCCAAAGTTGCATACATGAGGATGAACCTCTCAAGTCGAGGCACAGTTTTGATGATGAATTTCTTAGAGTGGGGCTCAACTGACATGTCGGGAACATTGATGCGCACACATATTCTTGTAAGGGTGAGGGAGTTGATTCTAATGTGGCAAAATCCAATATTAATGTGAACCAGCAGGAACTCCAGAACAGGGCATTCGTAAACCACAATCTGCAACGACAAGTCTAGGATGATGAAAGGGCCATCATCTTAAGGCGGGGGAAATGAAGTCCTCGAAAGACGACACTGTCAAGGAGCTTGCATCTTGCAAGGGTGGTGACTGATACGTCTCAAACGTATTGATACGTCTCAAACGTATCTATAATTTTTGATGCTCCATGCTTCGTTTTACACCATTTGCCTATTGTTTCGTTACACTTAGTGGCATTTTTATACATTTTCCGGAACTAACCTATTAACGAAGTGCCACAGTGCCAGTTTCCTGTTTTCTGCTGTTTTTGTGTTTCAGAAGTGATACACAGGAAATATTCTCGGAATTGGACGAAACAAGTTCCTGAAGTCATATTTCACCGGGGAGCTCCCAAACATCCGAAGACCTGACGGAGGGGGGCCACGAGGCCCCCACACACAGGGGCGGCGCGGCCTGGCCCCTGGCCGCGCCACCCCCTTGTGAGGCCACGTGGTCCACCCTCTGACAGCCCCCTTTCGCCTACATATACCCCCTGACGAGAAAAACCTAAGTCCCCGATCAGTTTTCCAGAATACATCGCGATCCATCGCCGCCGTCGACCCGAAGATCGGGAGGGTCCAGAAGCTCTTCCCGGCACCCTGCCGGAGAGGGGAATCGCCACCGGAGGTCTCCTTCATCGCCATGATTGCCTCCGGAGCGATGAGTGAGTAGTCTACCTTGGACTATGGGTCCATAGCAGTAGCTAGATGGTTGTCTTCTCCACCATGTGCTTCATGTTTAGATCTCATGAGCTGCCCTACATGATTGAGATCACCGTTATGTAATACTATGATGTTGGTTTGTTGGGATCCGATGAATATTGGTGTTTATGATTAAGTTGCTGTACTGAATTTTATCTTTTATTATCTCTATGTTGTTTATGATCTTGCATGCTCTCCGTTGTTAGTAGCTATCTTGGCCGAGTAGTTGCTAGTGACTCCAAGAGGGGGTATTTATGCTCGATAGTGGGTTCATGCCTCTATTTCACCTGGGGGAGTGACAGAAACCTCTAAGGTGGTAGATGTGCTGTTGCTACTAGGGAGAAAACAACATTCATATGCTCAAGGGCATATGCTTTGTTTACATTACACACTTTGCTTAATGCAATTATCTGTTGTTCGCAACTTAATACTTCTAGGGTGTTCGGATGATATCCCCGGGGGTGGATTATTAGTCATAGATGCAGCTGGATGGCGGTCTATGTATTTTGTTGTAATGCCCAGAGTAAATCTCATAGTGATCTTCTTGACATATCACGTTAGCTCTATTCTATCAATTGCCCAACTGTAATTTGTTTACCCAGCATGTTATTTTATCTATGGAGAGACACCACTAGTGAACTGTGGACCCCGGTCCTATTTTAATCATATTGCAATCAACTGTTTACTATTCCCGCACTGTTTACTTTACTAGCATATTACTACTGTTTTCCACTCGATACACTCATAACCTTTGTTTCAAGCAAACCGGTGAGATTGACAACCTCATCGCAAGTTGGGAACAAAGTATTTGTTTGTGTGTGTGCAGGTTCCACAAACACCTTCAGTCGTCATCGTCTCTCTTCTCCTGATCGATATTAAACCTTGGTTTCTTAACTGAGGGAAAACTAGCCGCTACACTCATCATACCTTCCTCTTGGGGTTCCCAACGGGCTGGTCAAGTACCACGCACAAGGACGTCTGCTTCCACATTAACTCGCCATCACCACCAAGTAGCAGCCACTTAACTGGGCGCCTGTGTAGGGATCAGCTAATTTTCTGGCGCCGTTGCCGGGGAAGAGAGAAGACTTCTGCGAGGGGAGTTCTTCGCACACACATTCTTTACTTTGTTATTTGTTTGCTTTACTTTATTTTATTTTACCTGCATTGTTTTTATATCAAAAACCCAAAAAAAATTAGAATCCTTGGTAGTTATTATTTCTTTACTTTAGTTTATCATGTCTATCCCTAAGTTCGTTCTGGAGGACCTCTCAGTAGGTAGTGGTTCTATTATTGGCAAAAGTAACATTGAGGAGTTCTTTAATCATATTAGTATGCATGAGGAAGTTGAGGAAAAGTCTTTGATTGAGCTTGCTCCTAGTATTGAAGTTGCTTCTTTTCTATTAATTGATATGTTGGAAACTAGGTTTGCTAGTCTTAATCCTTTTATGCAATACATGTTCCTTAAGCTTCATGAAATTGAGGATCCCGAAAAGAAAGCTTTTATCTTGGAAACTTTGTGCATAGAATTTAAGGATGTTGTTGTTGACGCTAGGAAAGTTCTTAAACGTTTTGATAAACTCGGTTCACCTATAAAGGTTATTGATACTAATGATGAGGGGACTGAAATACCTATACCCTGCAAGCTTTTGGGATTGAATGATGCTTTCGAAAATAATTTTGCCTGGATTTGTCCTGAAAATCTTTTTGATGAGAATAGTGTACCAAAGCATGATCACAAAGGGTCTTCAAAAACTTATGTGGAGGAAATACAATGCCTTATTGACAAGACCTCTGCTGTTGATCTTAATGCTTCATCTCTTGATATTACTTGATTCGCACTTTTCTGCGCCTAGCTCAAAGGCGTTAAAGAAAAGCACTCTTGGGAGATAACCCAATGTTTTCTTTACAGTACTTTTTCTTTTATTTGAGTCTTGGAAGTCACTACTACTGTAATGACCGCTCCTTATCTTGTTTATTTCGTTTTTGTGCCAAGAGAAGCCTCTAATTTGAGTGAGGTAAAGATTTGGGGTTATTGCTGTCCTGAAACTGTTTTCGGTGCTGCACCGTAAAAATTCGTGAAAATTCTCTGTTTATCTTTTGGACCTGCGATTTCTTGTGCATATGCCCCAGGTTATATCCAAACTTTTCTTAGTCGAACACTTTTTGATTTGAGCAACGGAAAATCCCTCAAAAATTCGTCCTTTGTCAGCTGTTCAGTTTTGACAGATTTCTGCCAATATTCGTTTTTGCCACTTTATCGCTTTCTTTTGAGTTCTTTTTTATCATGGAACTCTTGTGGAAGTTGCTACAGTAGTATATACTTTATATGTGGTGGTTTTGGGTTGAAACCTGAAGCTAAAAGAGGTTGAATATATTTTATGCTTACACTAATGTTGCTAATAGAATTGTGTTTAGTTTTGTATGAAGGAAGTTTTCAAGTGTAGGGATTGGAGAATGATGAGATGAGTTGAAGAATGGACAAAAGCTCAAGCTTGGGGATGCCCAGCACCCCAAGAAATATCCAAGAAGTACAAGCGTCAAAGCTTCGAGATGCCCCCGAGGCACCCCTTCTTCATCGGCAAAAATCAGGTCACCTTTCAAAACACTATATTTTTATTGCTTCATGCACTATGTGTTTTTCTTGGAGCGTCAGTTGTTTTAGTTTTCTTAGTTTGCTTAGTTTGTTTGTTTGCTGCAATAAATGGTTGGACCCCAACAAATTCCCTTTGGAGGAGATGTACTCGTTTTCATTTGCAAAGAACGCTCTAGTTTTTACTCTTATTTAAAATCAAGCGTTCTACTTTTTCTGCTACTGCTTTTGGTTTTCGTTTTCGCCTTGATTTGCGTTCAGATCTTTTCATATCTTTTCATCAAGGTGTATTTTTGCCTCTGGACTTTATTGGTTTTCATCAAAAGAGGTATCTTTAAAAATTTCAAATGGTGTTGGAAAAGAGAAAAAGCTTTGTGCAAAATAGTGGTACAAGAAGGAGCTTGTGTAGACTGCGGCTTAGGCTTTTTCATGTCATGCTTGATATCTTTTTGATAGTATGCTTAGTGGTTTTGCTGTAGCATGACTTGTCTCAAATAACTGAGATTGCTTAATGAGCTTTTGAAAAAATCATGCGTTGTTTTTATTATATGGAAGCATTATTTTGGGTTTCTCCTTGATGCTTTATTTGGGTTGACTTGGCGCATGCTCACACATGTTAGACTCATACAAAGTCGCCAATAGCCTCTATGATCATTTAGTTTTTGACTTTTGATGCCATCTTATGCTTCTTTTAATGTTGCTTTGTCGCTATGCATGATTATGGCCGTTATTGCTCTCTTAGTTGGTCGCTCCCAGTCTTTTGCTAGCCCTCATTTTGTACTGAGTATGAGCTCTACTCGTGCATCCAACTCCTAAAAACCAAGTTTGTCATTGTGTCCACTATAAACTCCTATGCATGGTATTTGTAAGCCATTCCAAAGTAAAATTTTCATGTGCTACCTTTCAAAAACCTTCAAAATACTTCTCGTTTTGTGACACTGTTTTCAGCTCATGGGGACGTAGTGGTCGGATTTGCTATCTTCCATATTGCTTATTCCAAAAAAAGAAAAAAAAAAGAAAAAAAAAAGAAAAAAAAAGAAAAAGGCACTCCTCCATGGTATGTGAATGTTGGTGGGCACCCGATGGAATCGGTTAGCCATGGTTTGTGAAAGGAAAAGGTGGGGAGGAGTGCCAAGTTTTATAAAAAGAGCACCAAAGTGCCAATCTCTCTCTCAAAAACTTGCTTCATTTTTGTATGGAAGATAGTAAGAACCCCATTGCCAGTCGTTGACAAAGACAACCACCTCTCAAAACCAATTTTTTGTCTCTGTTTTACAAAATGAAAAGCTCTAGCACATGCTTAATCACTGCTTCCCTCTGCGAAGGGCCTTTCTTTTACTTTTATGTTGAGTCACCACCTTCTATCTTTATGCACCATTAAGAGAGCATAGTTGTCATTCTTAGTGTGATATGCATTGTCTCAAAGTTCATTGATTGGCTCATATTGTTGGTTTCACTTGTTCTTAAATTATTTGTATCTAGTCGCCCTCTTAAACTTTGAGGTGTCCTATGCATTTATGTTTTGCTCTCTTTGAAGGACAAGCTGAAAACCACTTGTATGTTTTTCCTTATGATTTGAACACACGTTTGACTTTCATTGTTTCATTATCATGATCTTTTGTTTGTGTTCATTTGCATGTTTACAACATGGTTGCTAAGTTCTTATTGTCATGATTATATCTTTCATGCCCATGTTTTAAGTTCTATTGATCCCAGCTCACCAATGCTTACATATATGATCAAGATTGTGTAGGTGCATGTCACCTCAAAAATTATTCTTTTGTTATCACTTACCTACTCGAGGACGAGCAGGAGTTAAGCTTGGGGATGCTTGATACGTCTCAAACGTATCTATAATTTTTGATGCTCCATGCTTCGTTTTACACCATTTGCCTATTGTTTCGTTACACTTAGTGGCATTTTTATACACTTTCCGGAACTAACCTATTAACGAAGTGCCACAGTGCCAGTTTCCTGTTTTCTGCTGTTTTTGTGTTTCAGAAGTGATACACAGGAAATATTCTCGGAATTGGACGAAACAAGTTCCTGAAGTCATATTTCACCGAGGAGCTCCCAAACATCCGAAGACCTGACGGAGGGGGGCCACGAGGCCCCCACACACAGGGGCGGCGCGGCCTGGCCCCTGGCCGCGCCACCCCCTTGTGAGGCCACGTGGTCCACCCTCTGACAGCCCCCTTTCGCCTACATATACCCCCTGACGAGAAAAACCTAAGTCCCCGATCAGTTTTCCAGAATACATCGCGATCCGTCGCCGCCGTCGACCCGAAGATCGGGAGGGTCCAGAAGCTCTTCCCGGCACCCTACCGGAGAGGGGAATCGCCACCGGAGGTCTCCTTCATCGCCATGATTGCCTCCGGAGCGATGAGTGAGTAGTCTACCTTGGACTATGGGTCCATAGCAGTAGCTAGATGGTTGTCTTCTCCACCATGTGCTTCATGTTTAGATCTCATGAGCTGCCCTACATGATTGAGATCACCGTTATGTAATTCTATGATGTTGGTTTGTTGGGATCCGATGAATATTGGTGTTTATGATTAAGTTGCTGTACTGAATTTTATCTTATGTTATCTCTATGATGTTTATGATCTTGCATGCTCTCCGTTGTTAGTAGCTATCTTGGCCGAGTAGTTGCTAGTGACTCCAAGAGGGGGTATTTATGCTCGATAGTGGGTTCATGCCTCTATTTCACCTGGGGGAGTGACAGAAACCTCTAAGGTGGTAGATGTGCTGTTGCTACTAGGGAGAAAACAACATTCATATGCTCAAGGGCATATGCTTTGTTTACATTACACACTTTGCTTAATGCAATTATCTGTTGTTCGCAACTTAATACTTCTAGGGTGTTCGGATGATATCCCCGGGGGTGGATTATTAGTCATAGATGCAGCTGGATGGCGGTCTATGTATTTTGTTGTAATGCCCAGAGTAAATCTCATAGTGATCTTCTTGACATATCACGTTAGCTCTATTCTATCAATTGCCCAACTGTAATTTGTTTACCCAGCATGTTATTTTATCTATGGAGAGACACCACTAGTGAACTATGGACCCCGGTCCTATTTTAATCATATTACAATCAACTGTTTACTATTCCCGCACTGTTTACTTTACTAGCATATTACTACTGTTTTCCACTCGATACACTCATAACCTTTGTTTCAAGCAAACCGGTGAGATTGACAACCTCATCGCAAGTTGGGAACAAAGTATTTGTTTGTGTGTGTGCAGGTTCCACAAACACCTTCAGTCGTCATCGTCTCTCTTCTCCTGATCGATATTAAACCTTGGTTTCTTAACTGAGGGAAAACTAGCCGCTACACTCATCATACCTTCCTCTTGGGGTTCCCAACGGGCTGGTCAAGTACCACGCACAAGGACGTCTGCTTCCACATTAACTCGCCATCACCACCAAGTAGCAGCCACTTAACTGGGCGCCTGTGTAGGGATCACGTATCTATAAATTTTGATGCTCCATGCTTGCTTATACATTTGCTTTGTGTTTTGTTACACTTCGTGGCGTTTTCACGCATTTTCTGGAACTAACCTACTCAAGAGACGCCACAGTGCCAGTTCCTTATTTTCTGCTGTTTTTGTGTTTCAGAAAAGCTACACTGGAAATATTCTCAGAATTGGAGGAAACAAAAGCTGAACCTCCTATTTTTACCGAAGCTTCGCGAAGTCCGAAGATGAGACGGAGGGGGGCCAGGGGCTGGCCACACCCTAGGGCGGCGCAGCCTAGGCCTGGCCTGCGCCACCAGGGGTGAGGCCGCCTGGTCTACCTCCTGATGCCGCCCTTCCGCCTATATATTCCCCTCGATGGGAAAAACCTAAAGACATGATCAATTTTCCTCGAAACATACTGTAAGCCGCTACCGTCGTCGACGCGAGATCGGGAGGGTCCAGAAGTTCTTCCCGGCACCCTGCCGGAGGCCCTCTTCACCACCATGGTCGCCTCCGGAGTGATGTGTGAGTAGTCTACCTTGGACTACGGATCCATAGCTGTAGCTAGATGGTCGTCTCCTCCACCATGTGCTTCGTGTTTAGATCTTGTGAGCTGCCTTACGTGATCAAGATCATCTTTGTGTAATTCTACATGTTGTGTTTGTTGGGATCCGATGAGTATTGGTACTATGTCAAGTTGATGTGCTGAATTATTATCTTTATGTTATCTCTATGTTGTTTATGATCTTGCATGCTCTCCGTTGCTAGTAGATATCTTGGCCGAGTAGATGCTAGTGACTCCAAGAGGGAGTATTTATGCTCGATAGTTGGGTTCATGCCTCTAGTAATCTGGGGGAGTGACAGAAACCTCTAAGGACATTTGCATTGTTTACATTACGCACTTTGCTTAAGGCGATAATCTGTTGTTCGCAACTTAATACCCGATGGTTGCTTGGACGACATCCGGAAGGTGGATTATTAGTCATAGATGTAGTTGGATTACGGTCTATGTATTTTTGTCATAATGCCTAGAGTGAATCTCATAGTGATCCTCATGACATATGTATGCTATCTTTATTCTATCAATTGCCCAACTGTAATTTGTTTACCCAGTGACAAGGGTATAGCTAATAGAGCCCGTTAGTTGAGTACCCCTAAGGCCCGTATAGCTAGGCCCAATTGTAATGATAGTCGAATACGAGTCTTTACCGTATATCGATATTGTAATCTGTATCGGACCCTACCCGATCCTCGAGACCTGGCCATCTATATATAGGGGCCAGGAGGGGACGGTGTAGGGGAGATTGAAAGCAAGCCAGGTTGAACACCCAAGTTTACTTTCGACACACACCTATTTCGACTAACTTTACCTTCGAGTTCATCCGACGCCCTATCTCCCCGATCCTAAGTCCTTCATCTAGGACATTTGTCGAGTTAACCCCTCGTCAATTGGCGCCGACCGTGGGGAACTTGGGCGTTGGAATCATGAATTTGACGGCTTTTTCACTTTTAGCCAACAGCAGTACAGAAGTCGACGAAAATCAAGAGATGGAGCTGACAATCGGAAGCTTAAACATCCTCATCGGACCATCGGGTTCATCTCGCCTTTCAGATCCGACGAAACAAGATCCGTCGGCAAGTGAGCCCAAAACAACAGTAGTGATGGAATATTCTGAAGGTTCTTCCGGCGAGGTAAACTCGCCAGTCAGCCCAGAGGAAGTGCAAAAAAGAAAGATCGCAGAAGACAATGGAGAAAAGGGAAATTTTGACATAGAAGTCCAACTCGAAGATCTCACGATCTGCCTTGACGAAATCGCAAACAAGTCAACAGATACATGGAAGACAGGATTAGAGCTTTCTGAGGATAGTAACTCGATCTTCTCAAGCTTCAAGGGTAACACCGGCAAACAGTGCCAGGTGCTCGCCATTATAGGAGATAACTCAGAAGAATTCGACGAAAATGATAATCCAGTGCTAAACCCAGCAAATATCGACAGAGGAGCAAATCACCTAGCAGAAGGGCAAACACGAGAATCCCTTACAACCAGGGAAAAAATTCAACTATCAGTCGACGAATGGAGGATAATAAGAGAAGCCGTAGAACACGGCACGCCAATACCATCAAGTTCCAGTAAAAACTTGCTTTTAGGGTATCATTACGCCCTAAGGCAGCAAGCCAAGCAATTAGCAAAGGAGAAAACAGAGATACAAAGAAGAAAAGATTCAGCCATTGCAGCTAGCGAAGCTGCTCGAAAAGCACGAAGCGACGCATCATACAGCAACGCAAGGAAAAATCGTCAACACGGTTCAAGGTACGATAACCTCGAGTACTCTGATAGACAAAGTATTTCTAAAAACCTCGACTCATCCTTCCTATCGGTCGACGAGCAGGGAAACATCCTACCCAAAACTCCTGAAGCAGCACTAGTAGCAGCACAAGCATATCTACTTACAACTCGACCAAGTCCAGGAGATCCTAGAGAACATATGCATAGAGTAGCACTAAACGGACTCAACATGGTGGGCCACAAGCTATCAGCGAAAGGAGAAGAAACATATCATCACAAGGAAGCGCACAGAGCAAGGTCACCTCGCCGTCACAATAGTCCTCGCGCAGAAGCAGCAAACACCGATCTTGATCGCAATCACCAAAGCAGCACGGCGGAACCCGAAGATCACAATCCCCAAATGAAAAACGCAACTATGAAGACGACGAAAAAGAGTTGGGGGCATCATGCTTTACCCGCAGGGTTCGCACCACTCCAGTTCCCAAGGGATTCAAGTGTCGGGGGGGTGACTTAGGGGGTGCACCACGAGCCGGGCAATATGCCGGCTGGCGTCCCAGGAGTCCCCACGGCTCCAGCACGAGAAGACCGGCTCCGACCGAAGGGCCGGCTGCGCCAGTAGCCGGCTGGCGACTCCACCGAGGAAGACTGGAGCCGGGCGATGGGGACGAAATTCCCCAACGGCTGTCTAGCCAAAAGCAGAACGGCCCCGACAAGATCGTCAGGGGCGCAGGACAGAAGTGACGAGCGCCACGACCACGTCCAACCAATGAGAGGTCGAAGACCCTTCCCCACGACAGGATCCGAGGCAGAGGAGAGGGGATATGCCCTCCAGATGCCGGTCCGGGGGAAAGACACTTTATAAAGTGTCTTTGCCAGAGCAGGGTCAAGAGGATGAGGCCAAGGACGCCGCCACCGAGGAGCCGGCAGCCGGCCGAATCGCCACCAAAACCTGTAACCAGGCCCCCGTCTATATAAGGGGGCCTGGACCCTTAGCATAGGGAGATCCAGTCTTCTTCTTCCTCCTCTAGCCGAACAGCTCAAGGAGCACTGTAATTGCTACTACCCAATCAATACGAAGCAGGCAGGAAGTAGGGGTTTACCTCCAACCGGGAGGGCCCTGAACCTGGGTAAACCGAGGTGTCTCTGTTGGCACAATCCTGAGCCGGACCCATCGTCACCAACGTCGAGCCCCTCCGATAAGCCTCCCCATGGCTACTGTCTCCAAATTCCCACGACAGTTGGCGTCCACCGTGGGGCAAAGCGCGGTGGCGAGCGGAGTCAAGTTCCGGCCGGGACCCTCCGGCGAGAAGGTCGCCTCCGGCCTCGTCTGGAGGTTCGGCACCTTCGACTGCGTCAATGACAACCTGGCCCACTTCAAGAACGGCTTCGGCAACAGCGGCGCCTTCCTCGACGTCGGCAGCCACCGTTTCTACGTCGCCAAGCCCTTCCCGGAAGAGGTAACCGATGTGCTTGACCCACTCTGTGACACAGATTCCGACGACGGCGAAAGCAGCGACTTTTGCAACATGGTCGAGGTGCGGGCCCTGGAGGAGGAAGGTGGCGGCGGCCTACCGCACTCCGCGCGCCCGCCGCTCGAACGCCCACCTCCACCGGAACAAGATCTTCCACCTCCAGAGCGGGACGTGCTGGACGCAGCCATCACGGACCTGCGCGCTCCGCTCGACATCTCTGCGGATCCAGTCAAGGCCTCTGAGGATCTGGAGCGGACGCGCCTCAGCCTCCTCAAGGAAGCGGTCGACGTCGACGAAACCCGTCGGCGCGTCCTCTCCACGATCAACGAATACAACGTCGCCCACGTCTTCACCCCAGCCGGAGATGGCCCGAGCCGAGCGGGGCAAGTTCGTCAGCGAGGCCGCGAGCTGGGAGCGGAGCTGAACCAGGCGGCGCCCTCGGTGAAGCTACCTCTGATCATCAACAAGCCCACCTATAGCACACCTACGAAGAATCTCCGCGCCGCGCGCTACATCACCTCCGAGCTGGATGGACTGCAAGGCGAGGACCTACGGGAGAAGCAAGCCCGAATCCAGGAACTCCTGGACGCTGCCGATCTACAGCAGCAGGCGATGGAGCCACGCGGGGAGGCAAGCGGCACTCGAGGCGAGAACCGTATCGTCGTGGCCGGTCAGAACAAGTCGCATGGAGAAGCCTTGTCGCCAAACCACGGCCCGGCGGAGCACAGCCGGAGCAACCGAGCTCCAGGCAAGAGCGGTGGAAATCACCGCACCCAGCATTCTGGCCATCACAATCGGCAGCCTCGAGACCCCGCCGCGGTTACCAGCAAGCCGCGTCACCCTCCTCGGGCGGACGTGGTGGAGCCGGCGCGCAGCAAATCTGCGGCGCCAGCCCAGCCGGCTCAAGGAGTTGGCCAGGGCGCTCAAGGCCATCACCCAGCTCGCTCGCACGTGAGCCAGAGGATCGGGGAACGTGTCAACCCGCCAAAGGATGATGCACGCCATCGGCTCAACCTGCTGGCGGACTCCAAGTTCGACGAGGAGGAATCCTCGGCAGGGCCGGTCTGTTTTGGCCCTCGCATCCATAGCGAGCCTTTCCCGGCCAAGTTCGCACTCCCGCGAGACATGCCCAAATACACTGGGGTGGTGAAGCCGGAAGACTGGCTGTCGGACTACATCACGGCCGTCGATATCGCAGGCGGCAACAAGAGGACAGCGGTTCGCTATGCACCACTCATGCTGACGGGATCTGCCCGGACGTGGCTCAACAGCCTACCGGCTCTGCACATCAATTCCTGGCACGATTTCCAAGAGGCATTCATCAAGAACTTCACAGGAACCTACAAGCGACCTCCCCGCCCATGGCAGCTGGCCCTCTGCAAGCAAGGCCCCGACGAGCCAGACCGTGACTACCTCACGAGATGGTCCGAGCTGCGCAACTCATGCGAAGGGGTGGGCGAGGAGCAAGCCATTGGCTACTTCATGGACGGATGCAGAGAAGGGACCCTGCTGAAGCACAAGCTCCGCAGAGCCGAGCCGAAGTCAATGGCGGACTTCATGGCGATAGCGAACAAGTACGCTTCTGCCGACTCCGCGGCGAGGGTGCAGTGCGTCGAGCCAGCGCCAGCCGGAGGCCAATCTCTGCCGGCAGCAGGCCAAGGAGGACATCACCACCGTGACCGACACGGCAAGAGGAAAGATGAGCATCGTGACAACAAGTACGGCTCTCAGCAAGTGGCTGCCGTTCAAGGAAGCCCGGGGGCTACGGGTGGAAGCCAGAAGCGCAAAGGGGATAAATTCAGTAAGGACAAGTACACCATCGAGGTGATGCTAGACCAACCCTGCAAGTTCCATAGCGTTTCAGGCAAGCCGGCAGCACATACCACTCGTCAGTGCAGCTTCACCAGAGATCTAGAGCAGGGAAATCATCAACTGCCTGGACCGCCACCGGGTCAGCCGGCTGAAGCGCATGGAAACAAGAATCGGCAACCAGCCAAGGCAGCAGGGGACTACCCCGAGGAAGCGAATGTGGAGCAATACCACATGTTCACTTCCCAGGAAGAAGAGTCAAAGGATGAACCGTGGTTCGGTGTCGAGGTGAATGCAATCATGCTAGTTGGGCCTCAGTACATGCATTGGTCTGACGAGTCGATTACCTGGGGACGCGAAGATCACCCGCAGCTCATGCCGAGGCCCAGAGGTTACGCGCTGGTCTTGAACCCAATCGTGTTCTCGGAGACGCATACCTGCCGATTCTCGCGCATACTCATTGATGGAGGCAGCAGCATCAATCTTCTCTACCGCACTTCGATGGAGAAGCTCGGAATCCCGGAGATCCAACTGAAGCCAACCAAGCTCACCTTCCATGGGATTGTGCCTGGGAACTCGTGTACGCCGATGGGAAGGATTGAGTTGGAGGTGCTGTTTGGCGAAAAGGACAATCATCATCGCGAGCCGATCTGGTTCGAGGTGGTAGACCTCAACAGCCCCTACCACGCGCTGCTTGGCCGACCAGCCTTGGCCAAGTTCATGGCGGTCCCGCACTACGCTTACCTGAAGATGAAGCTCCCAGGCCCTCGCGGGGTGATTACTGTCACCGGATGCTACAAGAAGTCAATAGAGTGCGCGAGAGCCAGTTCCAAACTGGCGGAGGCCTTGGTCATTGCTGAAGAGAAGCGACAGCTGCTGCGGGGGTGGCTGCAGTCCAGCCAGACCGCCCGGCGTCGGGACTGCCGGCTTGATACGTCTCAAACGTATCTATAATTTTTGATGCTCCATGCTTCGTTTTACACCATTTGCCTATTGTTTCGTTACACTTAGTGGCGTTTTTATACATTTTCCGGAACTAACCTATTAACGGAGTGCCACAGTGCCAGTTTCCTGTTTTATGCTGTTTTTGTCTTTCAGAAGTGATACACAGGAAATATTCTCAGAATTGGACGAAACAAGTTCCTAAAGTCATATTTCATCGGGGAGCTCCCAAACATCCGAAGACCTGACGGAGGGGGGCCACGTGGCCCCCACACATAGGGGCGGCGCGGCCTGGCCCCTGGCCACGCCACCCCCGTGTGAGGCCGCGTGGCTCCACCTCTGACAGCCCCCCTTCGCCTACATATACCCCCTGACGAGAAAAACCTAAGGCCCCGATCAGTTTTCCAGAATACATCGCGATCCGCCGCCGCCGTCGACCCGAAGATTGGGAGGGTCCAGAAGCTCTTCCCGGCACCCTGCCGGAGAGGGGAATCGCCACCGGAGGTCTCCTTCATCGCCATGATTGCCTCCGGAGCGATGAGTGAGTAGTCTACCTTGGACTATGGGTCCATAGCAGTAGCTAGATGGTTGTCTTCTCCACCATGTGCTTCATGTTTAGATCTCATGAGCTGCCCTACATGATTGAGATCATTGTTATGTAATTCTATGATGTTGGTTTGTTGGGATCCGATGAATATTGGTGTTTATGATTAAGTTGCTGTACTAAATTATATCTTTTGTTATCTCTATGTTGTTTATGATCTTGCATGCTCTCCGTTGTTAGTAGCTATCTTGGCCGAGTAGTTGCTAGTGACTCCAAGAGGGGATATTTATGCTCGATAGTGGGTTCATGCCTCTATTTCACCTGGGGGAGTGACAGAAACCTCTAAGGTGGTAGATGTGCTGTTGCTACTAGGGAGAAAACAACATTCATATGCTCAAGGGCATATGCTTTGTTTACATTACACACTTTGCTTAATGCAATTATCTGTTGTTCGCAACTTAATACTTCTAGGGTGTTCGGATGATATCCCCGGGGGTGGATTATTAGTCATAGATGCAGCTGGATGGCGGTCTATGTATTTTGTTGTAATGCCCAGAGTAAATCTCATAGTGATCTTCTTGACATATCACGTTAGCTCTATTCTATCAATTGCCCAACTGTAATTTGTTTACCCAGCATGTTATTTTATCTATGGAGAGACACCACTAGTGAACTGTGGACCCCGGTCCTATTTTAATCATATTGCAATCAACTGTTTACTTTTCCCGCACTGTTTACTTTACTCGCATATACTCAACTGTTTTCCACTCGATACACTCATAACCTTTGTTTCAAGCAAACCGGTGAGATTGACAACCTCATCGGAAGTTGGGAACAAAGTATTTGTTTGTGTGTGTGCAGGTTCCACAAACACCTTCAGTCATCATCGCCTCTCTTCTCCTGATCGATATTAAACCTTGGTTTCTTAACTGAGGGGAAAACTAGCCGCTACACTCATCATACCTTCCTCTTGGGGTTCCCAACGGGCTGGTCAAGCACCACGCACAAGGACGTCTGCTTCCACATCAACCATACGCCAACAGCTTATTTTCTGGCGCCATCAACCGGTAGCACGGCTCCACACCTCCAGCCAGCAAGCCTGCCCAAGGAAGTCCCGCCCGAAGCGGGCAAGGAGTCAAAAGCTCTTGTCTCAGGGGCTGGCTCCTCCTCGAGGTAGGGGGAAGCGTTTCGCAGCTTCGCCTGAGACAAGTCCAAAATCGCTTAAGACCTTCGGCTAAGCCAAGGCAAAAACCTTGTATCTCGAACAAGTGTCATTGAATAAAAGAAAGTTGGGCGGCATACGGCTGAACCCTGGAAAAGTGCTCTGAAGTACCTTTTACCTTTCTAAGCGTTATTCACGGGGGCTGGAAACCGGCTCCAAACGGGAGCCGGCAGCCCCAACCCGACGAAACGATCCTCCCGTCAGTCGAACAAGTACTATGTGCGGACCGGACCCCGAGCCCAACCTCTACCCTACACCGCGTGGGATGGAGCCGGCAGGCCACCCACCTAGGAAAGTCGCTAAGAGGAAACGCCCACGATCCGATGAACCGAATCCCTTGTCAGACGAACGAGTACCGTGTGCGAACCGGACCCCGAGCCAAACCTCCAACCCAAGTCGAGGGCGATTGAGCCGGCAGGTCACTCACACTGGAAAATCGCTAAGGGGAGAGAACGCGGAGCTGTTAACAAACACTCACCCAAAAACCGCGTACATTGGTTAATAGTTGTGCGTGGGCCAGACCAAGCCAGATCTCTTATACACCGAAGTACTACTCCTCATCCCACGGCACGCTCCCGCCCCAGACTGACATTCGGCTGTCGGTCCAAGGGAGACCAGCCGACACCAGGCTGCCGGCTGGGGGTAGAAGGGCCTAAGGATGGGGAGATAAAGGAAAAAGCCGAAAGGGGTCAGGTCAAATCCGGTCCACATACAGCTAGAAATCGATACGTGGGGAGTTCGGGGTGAAGCGTCATTAGTACAAACGAACGAAGTGTTGTTGGGCACAACATGAGTTCAGTGTGCATAAAAACGAATAAGAAAACCCTGACACGTTCAGGGGGCGCTTGGCGAGCCAGCCGGCTCCAGTGAAGTAGTGTCGCCAGCTCGAGACGCCAAGACGAAGTCATTGCCGCTGGGGGATGGCGGAATGGAGCGTCCAGTGAGATCCTCGGGGGCTTTCTGAGGCTCTTCCGCAGGGTTGGGCTCTTCGAAGTCCACGCCATCCAAAGATTCGTCACTGTCCTCAGCGTCGAAAAACGCGTCGGTCTCGGCACACTCAGCAATGGCACAGGCGCGCTGGCGGAGCTTGGCTTTGTCGAGGCCTGCTAATCCGCCTTCACGAAGACTCTCTAGCTGGTCCAGGTTGATGCCTGGATACCAGGAGAGCACGAACTCCAGGGCCTGTTGGGCACCAGCCCGAGCCGCAGACTCCTTCCAGACGGCGAGCCGGTTAGACGCAAGAAGGACCCACTGAAGGAGCGCCTGGATCTCGCCAGGCACCGCCCTCCCCGGCCACAAGGTTTCAAAGACGGAAAACAAGGGCTTCGTGGAGATCCTTGCCCAGCTTGGCAACCGGATGGAGTCGGCCTTTGGCCAGCGCTACCAACTCCCCGGAGGAAAGCTCGGCCTTGGGGTCACTGCTGGGGACGATCTTTTGTTCCGCCCTGTACTCCTTCAGCGCCGCCGCGGCAGTCCTGTCAGAGTCAGGGAAGGCTCCTGCAGGGGTAGTCAGAGAGTGAGGGGACAGCATGAAAGGGCAAGACCCGAGAGACAGGAAAAGAGGTATACCGCGAAGAGCTTCCTCCAGCCCCAGCAGCCCGGATTGAACCCTGCGGTCACGTGCGCGCCAAACGCCGATCTCCTTGTCATAACGCTCGCTGTCGAGCCCCCGGAGAGTCCGCAGCTCATCAATTTGGGCGCCGCGGCTCTCGACTTCGCTCCCCAAGGTCGCGCGAAGCTCGTTCACCTTGCTGTCATACTCCGTAGAGAGGAGCTTCCTCTCCTCAGCCAGCCGGCGCTCAAACTCTAGCCGCAGCGATGACTCTGCCTCTCGAGCCTTCGACAGATCAGTCTCCAATCCTTGAGTCTGGATGGCCTGGGCTCGCAGGCCCTGAAGCTCCTCTGCGTGCTGTCGTTTGAGTGATTCAACAGTGTCGGCCGACACTGAGTCGGCCAACTGGGACTCAAGCGAAGCTATAAGCGAGGCAGAGTCTGAAAGCGGAGGCATAAGAGCAGGAAGGACAGCAGCAGAGTTTTCTAAACAATAGGTCCAGAACTCACCTGATAGTTTCTCCAATTTTCCCTTCAAGTCCTGGTACTGAGTCTTGCCGGCACGGTACTTCACCAGCAGCTTCTGAAAGACATTGGCTCGAAGCGCGTTCAGTTCCTGCGAAGAAAACGGAAAAGCAACGATGCTTAGCGAAATCCATTTTCGAGCCAGCTGTCTCTACAGCTACCTCGAAACTCGGGGGCTAGGATGTATGGCAAAATGGACCGCGAAACCGCAGATCACGTCTCCCAGCTAGCAGAAGAAACCAGAGGCTAAAGGTGCGGCACTCACATTGGTCGTCTGTATAGCGTCGAGGAGCTGGAAGCCGGCGTTATGAAGCGACCCCCTGGCAGCAGTAAACTGTTTGTCCAACTCCGCCAGAGTGGGCCTGCTGCCCTGTACCTTGAGCTTCTCTCTAACATTAGCACTCGAGGCGGTGTCTGCCCATTCCTGCTGAAGGCGGCTGGCGGAGCTCAAACTTCCAATGTTGGACTCAGCCGCGGCGACAAGAGCCTTCCCACTAGAGGGGCCTTTGGCCACTACCTCAGGGGCTGGCGAGCCATCACCACGTTCACCCCTCGCCATTCGAGTGGTGAGGAGTCCTCGCGAAGCTTCACCAGAGCTGGAGACCAGCCCAAGGAGAAGGGAATCAGTAATCGCGCTGGCCCTCGACCCGGCTGCAGGCATCGTAGCTTGCACGCTCGGCACGAGCTCAAAATTGGAGAGAGCATCGACAGCTGGCACCGGGGCCTTTTCCGTCTTCTCCGCCGCGGCTTCACGTGCGTTACCCTGGCTGGGCAAGTCGGGGGAGGTGCAGATAACGGCGGCGTTCCCCGCCGCGGCATCGTCGGCTGCAGGAGGTGGGGATAGGTCAGCCCCAACTGGCGCGGTATCCTCGACGGGCGTAGAGCCAGTCGTTGGTGAGGCGACTGGGTGGGGAACGGCATCCACGAGCGCCTCCGGACGAGCAGAATCCTCTACCCCAGCATCGCCAGCCACAAGCTTCAACCGCGGGGAACGGCGAACGTCTTCAGCGCGACCCGAGTCACCGCCCATTTCTTCCCCGCGCGGCCTCTTGCGGCAGGAGGGTTCGGGAGCCGGAGTCGCGATTTCCTCGGAAGCAACGGCGGGAGGAGGTCGGGCAGCCGGATCGACAGAAAGAGGCGACCTGCAAAGAGAGCATCCTGCGACCGAGTCAGTCGGGACCGCAACAGTAAAATGAGGACGAGAAGCAAGGAAGCTAGAAGCTCACCCGGCTACGGCGATAGCCCGCCGCTTGGCCACCTTCTTCACCTTGGGACGGCGCAGGTCCCGTGCTGCCGGCTCCGGTCTCTTGCGCTTGTCAGCCGGCTCGGAGGAGGCCGGCTGGGCCTTTCTCTTGGCGCTGGCCAGGACGTCCCCAGCGTCTTCTGGGTCAGCCGACTCCGAGGCGGCAGAGCATCGCTCTGGAGACTTTGGCAGATCCACGGTCGGGGGAGCCTGAGCTCCGACTGCGGCAGCGGCGGCTACATGGAGAGCCACGCCCCCGAGGGTGGTGGCCGATCCTGCGCCGCCATCGTCATCTTTGGACCAATCTCTTAGGAGAGAAAGACTGGGGAACTTACTGGAGTGGTCGACGGGTTCGTCTGAGTCTTCGAGCTCGTTGTTTCCTTCATCGCCTTGAGTGGCGCTCGAGCTCTCGGTGGCAGCCTGAGAACTAGCATCCTCCACCTCCTCGGCTTCGTCCCAGACAATTTTATCATCCGATTCGGCCCTATCAGCGGCAAAGCTAGCTTGACGCTGAGTCGAGTTCTCTGCCGCCTGTAGGGCGAACAAGTTCTACCCGGATCAAGCAACCAGAGGTCAGTAGACCAGAACTGTAAAGGGGGAAAAGGCTTGAAGCCAGGACCGACAAGCTCACCTCAGCAATTGGGTTATCCCTGTCGTGAGGTTCCAGACCCCATGTCCACGAGGCCTGCAGCTTGACATCGGCGATGCGGTTCGCCTTCCGAGCCACCTCCAATGCCGACAGCGACTTGGAGGAATGACGAGTAGGATCCCTGGCAGATCCCAAGAAGCACATCTTGTGCGAGCGGCGCTGGAGCGGAGATACGCGGGCGACCAGGAAGGCGAGGAGAAGGTCGGTCGGCTCCAGGCCGCCCTCCACCTGCAGCGTGGTGACCCGCTGAAGAATCTTCTCCATGTCCAGTGACAGACGAGGAGGAGCGGTACTCCAGTTCTCCCGCTCGGGCCCGCCTGCCTCGAAGGGCGGTAGGTTGATATGGTCCTCGTCCTCCTTTAGGTTCTTCATGTAGAAGAAGGAGCGCTGCCACTTCTTGCAAGACTCTTTTCCTTTTATGCCGGGGAAGTCAGCGGACTTGCGGGCGTAGAAGGAGGCGGTGCCGCATATCACCGGCACGGTGTCCGCCGTCTGGGTCTTGAAGAAGAGCAGCCGGCGGAACAGCTCGACGTTGGGCCAGATGCCCAAATACGCCTCGCAGAGGGTTGCGAACGTGGACAATACCATCATCGCATTCGCCCCAATGTGATGTGGTTGCAGGTGGAAATGGTCCAGGAATTGGCGCATAAAGCTGCTGGCGGGCAGCGCGAAGCCCCGGGGGAAATGGTCATAGAAGACCACCGTCTCCCCCGGCGCGGGAGTGGGTACCAGCTCGCCGCCGGCAGGACGGCCGCCCACGAGGTCCGCGGGAGGAAGTACTCGACCTCGGCGCAATAGCTCGATCTGTCTCTCCTTCACCCAAGAGCCTTCCCAAGATCCCTTCAGCAAAGCGGGCGGAGCGTGGAAGCCATCCGGGTGCGGATCTGGATGAGCGGAATGGCGGCGGAGCAAGCGAGGAACCCTAATCCCTTGAAGGCGAAGCTCGGGAGCAGGGGATTCTAAGTGGAGCGAATGCAGAAGGAAGAAGAGAAGCGGGCAACCGATGCTCTGTTTCTGGAACGGTCCCTGGTTTAAAAGTGAAGGGGTGGGTCAGTTGCTTATTTCAGCCACGATGGGTTGGCAACCGCCCCCCTTTCGTCACGGACCACGATCGCGTAAAGATCGGGCAACCGCCGTGGCTGCCGCAAAAGATCGTGGGCCGGGGCCGATTGGACGTGACGCAACGACATGCGGACAAGTGGTGCCTCGGTCTAGCCCCCGAGGGAACAAGTTCCCAGGAAGCGGCATGCCGGCTCGCGGTCGCCAGCCGGGCCACCACCGGAGCCGGTCCGTCCCGAGATGGCCGGAGAAATTCCGCAAGGCCCAGCCTCGACGACCAGAGCGACCAAGCCGGACCGGAAATCCTGGGACTTCGACGAGGGCGAGCAAGACTTCGGCGAAAAGAAGAACCCGCCGAAGCCCCATGCTAGCCCATGAGACTTTGCCAGTTTCGGGGGCTAGTGTCGGGGGGATGACTTAGGGGGCGCACCACAGCCGGGCAATATGCCGGCTGGCATCCTAGGAGTCCCCACGGCTCCAGCACGAGAAGACCGGCTCCGCCCGAAGGGCCGGCTGCGCTAGTAGCCGGCTGGCGACTCCACCGAGGAAGACTAGAGCCGGGCGATGGGGACGAAATTCCCCAACGGCTGTCTAGCCAAAAGCAGAACGGCCCCGACAAGATCGTCAAGGGCGTAGGACAGAAGTGATGAGCGCCACGACCATGTCCAACCAATGAGAGGTCGAAGACCCTTCCCCACGACGGGATCCGAGGCAGAGGAGAGGGGATATGCCCTCTAGATGCCGGTCCAGGGGAAAGACACTTTATAAAGTGTCTTTGCCAGAGCAGGGTCAAGAGGATGAGGCCAAGGACGCCACCGCCGAGGAGCCGGCAGCCGGCCAAATCGCCACCAAAACCTGTAACCAGGCCCCCGTCTATATAAGGGGGCCTGGACCCTTAGCATAGGGAGATCCGGTCTTCTTCTTCCTCCTCTAGCCGAACAGCTCAAGGAGCACTGTAATTGCTACTACCCAATCAATACGAAGCAGGTAGGAAGTAGGGGTTTACCTCCAACCGGGAGGGCCCTGAACCTGGGTAAACCGAGGTGTCTCTGTTGGCACAATCCCGAGCCGGACCCATCGTCACCAACATCGAGCCCCTCCGATAAGCCTCCCCATGGCTACTGTCTCCAAATTCCCACGACATCAAGCTACCTCATGATCAGCAAAAATACGATGGATCACAGGAACCACAATCATGGCTCGCAGATTATTTACAAGCAGTTCAAATATTAGGAGGAACTAAAGAAACAGCAATGCAAAGTTTGCAACTACACCTCACCGGCGCAGCAAGGTCATGGTTGAGCAAACTAGAGAAAGAATATATTGGAAGCTGGGAAGACCTCACAAAGCAGTTTACAAGCAACTTCAGGTCGACATACAAATGACCAGCATCAATAGAAGAAGTCAAAGCATGTGTGCAACAACACGATGAAACACTACGAGCATACATCCAAAGATGGAGCCTTATCAAAAATTCAGCAGTCGAAGTTTCAGACGAAAGAGCAATAGATGCGTTCATCATTGGATTAAGACGAAGAGACCTAGTCGAGGAGATGGGTAGAATCAAGCCGAAAATAGTGTCAGACCTCATGGACACAGCAAATAGATTTGCAGATGGAGAAGACGCGTGCAACAACAAAAGGACGCGATCTCCAGAAGATGATAGAAGAAACAGATATGGAAGTCAAAGAAGACGGTCCAGAAATTTCGACAACTATGGCCCTCATAGCCAAGTCGCCGCAGGATACAGGGACAATAGCTATCAAGGAAGTGATCAAAGAAGTTCAGGATATCGAAGTTACAGAAAAGAGGACTATAAAAAATTCCCCGTAAGAGAATCCAGAGAATACAACCCCTCGCCAGAAGACATGCTCAACGGACCTTGTCATATACACTCAGCGTTCGTCGATGGGAAGCGAGTATCAAGGCATGCAATGAAAGATTGCACAACATTCTTAAAACTTCAAGAGGCGGCAGTAAATAAGCAAATCAAAGCAAGGCGACAAGGATTCGAAGGAAGTAACAACCCTCCGGCAAAGCAGCAAGGAAATAATGGAGCGCCTCAAATGCAAGACCAGCAAAACCAAGGATAGGACGACGATGAAGGGTATGTACCATCAAAAGGACACATCATATCAATGATACAACCTGTACCCAAGTCGAACAAAGAAGAGAAGAGCATAACTCAACAAGTCAACTTAGCAGTCATATCACCTCCAGCTACAACGGAGTATCTGCACTGGTCAGAGCAACCAATAGAGTTCAACAGAGAAGATCACCCTATAACAGTACCTCGGCCGGGAAACGCGCCTTTGGTACTCAAAGCTCAAATCGGCGCATACGATGTTGACAGAATATTCATGGATGCAGGGAGTGGAATTAACTTGATATACGTGAAAACACTCCGAGCAATGCATATATCACTAGAGTTCCTGAAGCCAACAGATTGTTCCTTCCATGGAATCGTACCAGGAAGTGCCAATTACCCACTGGGTCGAATAGCACTCAATATTTGCTTCGGCAACCGACAAAACTATAGAAGAGAAAAGCTAGATTTCGAAGTCATGGACTGGCCATCTCAATATCACGCGATCCTCGGGCGACCCGCGTTTTCATGATTCATGGCAGTACCCCACTATACATATCTGGTACTTAAGATGCCAGGACCAAGAGGAATAATTACAGTAAAAGGAAGTTTTGAAGTTTCAGATCTCTACGACAGGGAGTTCCACAAGATGGCACAAAATTTTGGCGTAATAGCCAACCATGCAGAAAAGGCAAAAAGCGCGACTACAGAGGACGTCAAGCTACTCGAAGGACGCGTCGCGGAGCCCGAAACGAAGAAACCACGAGTAGGAACATCAGGAGAGGACAAATATACAGAAGAAGAAGAGAAAGCTATGACAGCATAAAACATTAAAAGCACAATAGAGTAGAAGAGTAAGGCTGCAAAAGCCACGAGTTATTTCAGGGGCAATGCCCTCTAGATCCAGAACACAGGTCACAGGCCGGATCTCTTGGGTCACCCCATGTATCTTACATTACAAGTATAATAAAGACAAATCGTTCCTCATATTTGAGTTTACGAGTCTTTCAAATAGAAAGCGCGGCATACGCACGAATCATACAATAAACGCTCTGAAAAAAGATTTTTGCCATGAAGTCGCGAAACAAGATATTCTCGCGTTACAAACAAATGTTACAATATCGGGTTGTCAGAATCATCAACACCCAAAGGGTCTAAATAGTGAAACTCGCGGAAAAACGCGGCATCTTCTTGCAACAGCCTGGCTATAATCCGTCGGGCAGGCTGCAAGTGAAGGAAATATGCCCTAGAGGCAATAATAATATTGTTATTATTATATTTCTTGTTCATGATAATGTTTATATTCCATGCTAGAATTGTATTAAGTGGAAACATTAATACATGTGTGGTTTATGAACAAACACCGTATCCCTAGTATGCCTCTACTAGACTAGCTCATTGATTAATGATGGTTAAGGTTTCCTAACCATAGACATGAGTTGTCGATTAATAATGAGGTCATGTCATTAGAAGAATGATATGATGGATAGACCCAAATTAAGCACAGCAATTAGATCGTGTCTTTGTGTTCACAATTGCGTAGCTTTTCCTATGTCAGTATCCTATTCCTTAGACCATGAGATAATGCCACTCCCTAGTATCGAAAGAGAGCTTTGAGGTCATCAAACGTCATCCTATGAGAGGGTGATTATAAAGGTGTCTCTCAGGTAATCGGAAAGTACTTGTTGAGTTGCATGTATCGAGATGGAATTTGTCCCTCCCAAGTTGGAGAGATATACTCCGGGCCCACTCGGTAATCAATATCATACACCGTTTGCAAACACGTGATTAATGAGTTTAATCACAGGGTGATATTGGATTGCGGAACGAGTAAAGAGTACTTGCTGCGAACGAGATTGAACTAGGTATAGCGATACCGACGATCGAATCTCGGACAAGTAAAATATCGCGAGACAAAGGAATTTGAATACGGGATTAATTGAATCCTGACATCGTGGTTCACCGATAATGATCTCGTTGAATATGTGGGAGTCAATATGGATTTCCAGATCCCGCTATTGATTATTGATGGTGATCATGTCCACACATTCTCGAACCCGTAGGGTCACACACTTAACGCTCATCGACGCTAGGGTAGTTTCGGGATTTGTGGAAATAGTTTCGGAGAGTAACGGAATTGTTCCGGGAAGAAGATTAATGATTTATTAATTAATTGAATTAATAAATACATATATTTATTTAGTAGAAATAAATGAGGGCTAAAAGTTAGTCCATAAGTAGTTTTGCTAATGGGCCTATTTAGTAGCTCCATTTAGACAAAACTGCAAAAAGGAAAAGGCAAAAAGAAAAGAAAAAAACTCGAAAATTGTTTCAGCCGGCGTTATCTCTGACTTTTGTAGTATTTTCTTGCCCTAGTTTGACTAGATCTTGAGCCTTTCTTCTTCCACCTCGCGCGCGTAGGCGAAGCCCTGCCCGCATATACTCTCCACCATAAGCATCACGCCGTCGTGCTGCTGATCCCATCTACCACTCCACCGCACCTTGCTGGACCGAGGAGGAGGAGTCGTCGCTGCGCTGTACGTGTGCAACGCTCGGAGGCGCCGCCCGTTGTGGCGCTTGGATCGGATCGGATCGCGAGGAGGAGACGCTAGTACGACTACGCCGACCACGTTCATACGAACGTTACCGCTGTGCGATCTACAAGGGTATGTAGATCTAATCTCTCTCGCTAGTTGTTTTGCATCTCGTAGATCAGATCTTGGCTGTTCTTGTTCGTCTTCGTAAGAAAAATTTTGTTTTCTATGCTGCGAAACCCTTCAGCAAGGTACTCTCCAAGTGTACTCGAAGGCTAGCTCCACCTGGAGGGTAGCTCAATGACATAGAACTATAATTGAGTCTTGGTTTCCACTTGCGTATCCATCCGAGAGCAAAATTGGCACCAGCCACTAAGTTCAGCTCTATCAACCGATGAATTCGCTGACTGGATCTAAAAGTATCAAGGAGAAGTGGGAAAGTCGCAGGTAGAGGATTGCGAGGAAGCATAACTGAGTGCATAGTCACGAGAGATCTTCTGCAGCCATCCACCGCTTCGCCAATGTGCTGAGCACAATCTTGAAGCAATACAACAGCACTCCGGCATCGAGGGTCGGACCATAAGTTTTCAACACCTGCAGACATTTTCTCTAGGGCTGCATTTTGTTCGGTAACCCAACGATCTTCAGCAGCAAAATCTAAACAAGTACCTACGAGGGCAAGAGGATATCATAAAAATAGCAGTAGAATAAGAAGAGAAAAGGATAAGTCGAAAGGAAGCTTACATCGCAGCATCTCACAGGCGGATTCAATAATGCCAAGGAGAAAAGAGTTGCATTCCTCGTGATGCAAAATCTTTGCTGTCAGGCCGGACACTTCATCGTCAAGAATCGATACCTGTTTCGACAGGGCAGAAGTTTTGCTAGCTCTATCAAACGCCATCTGAGCTTGGCATTTGGCTGAAGTCAAGCGAGTTTCAAGATCAGAAATCCTCAAAGAGTATTCTGCACATTGACTACACTGACTAGGAGGCGGCAAAATCGTCGAGTCGAAGGTGTGGGCAGTAGAAGAAGCAAGCCCGCCAGTCAAGGGATCGCTGGTATGCATCGACTGCAAGCCAAAGAAGGAAAGAAAAACATTTCAGAGAGACAGCTTAAGACTTCATACCCAAAGGAACATATTTACATAAGTGCAAGACCCTATGATTAAGGTTCTCGGGTTGCACGCGACTAAAGTTGGTTACATTCAAAAGGAGAAATCTAAAGCTACAGAGAAGCCAAGCCTATGCCACCTTAGTATCACGCTCCGTGGCAGAAGAAGGCATGGCAGTTTCCTCGCCAGAAGTCGACAGAGGCACTGGATTTTCTGCCGCAGGAGGTGGTGCAGCAGGCACCGCAGAGGCTGCCGAAGGAGAAATAGTTGTTAGCAATGCAGGTGCCAACTTCTTCGCCCTCTCGAAGAAAACCTTCATCTCGTCACGGGTGTGGCCATGAGGGGAGCTAACCCTCTCCTAGTCAAAGTTCGTCCCATGAGCGAGAGAAAACGCAATAGCACCCTCGGCGCCGCGCTTAATGGAAAGGCCTTTCAGTTGGAGAGTGGGGTCTTCAGTGGTATCGAAGGACTTGGCAAGTTCAGTCAAGTTACCCTTTGGAACTGTCGCCCTTTTCTTCGGCCATAAGCCAGCAAACAGCCGTGATAAAACGCGGCTAACTAACTCAAAAGTCTCCTAGATAGATATCCAGTTTTCCTCGAGTAGGTTAACCGCATCCATAAGAGGATCATCGTCCGTTGGTAAGGACGATGGAGATACCCCGGTGAATTCTGAGCAATAGAAAAGAAAAGAAGAGACAAGTGTCAACAAACGCATCAGTGCAACAGAAGACAAAAACAGAAGAAAGGGCGAAGCACTTACTTTTAGAGGCAGTAGACATGGTGTGAAGACGCTCCGCCACGGCTTGCTCCCGTTGAGCATGCTCCTTGTTGGCTTCAGCTAGAGCTTTTTCAGCTTTCTTCGCCTTGCCAAGCGCGGCTTTCTGCGACTTCTCAGCATTCGCTCTAGCAGCGGCCGCAGCATCATAAGCTTTTCGCGAAGCATCAAGCTCCGCTTCAAGTGACGCAATTCGAGCATTGGCTGTTGCTAAAGCAGCTGCAAAAGAGGACGATAAGGAATCAGATAAATAGCAAAGAATAAGGCACAGAAGAAAAGTAAGGACTCGACGTCAAAATTGTACCTTCAGAAGCTTGCGCAACCTTCAGGTACTCAGCACATTCAGTGCCCAAGGCGATGAATCTGCTCAACAAAGCCTAAGAGAACAGAGAGTATAAGAGCGCAAGTGTATGCAAAGGAGAATGAGTAAGAGAAAAGTTACTCACATCATGAGGGGAAGCTACGGATTCGTGGGCTTCCAGAGAAACTTCGGGTTCTTTAGCCTTCTTCGAGCGCTTGGGGTTTCGGGGAACAGGAACCTTCTTTACAGAGGCCCTCGTAACCCGGGGCGCAATTTTTTGGGCCGGGGGCTCATCATCAACAGCTGTAGGAATTAGAGGAGTACCTATAGCAGGTTCTGACGGCTCTTCATCATCTCTACAAGAAGCAAGAAACTTATGAGTAACACGATGGAAACAAGGCGAGAGAAATGCAATTGAGGAACTCGAATAAACAATACTTACGATGCTAGCATGTCGAAGTACTCCATATCTTCTGCATGAGCGGGGGCTTTACCAGCTGCTGCAGAACTCGATGAAGCGATTTTGTCGACACGTTTCCTCTTCTTGTCGACATTGAGATCTTTAGCAAGGATGGGAGGAGAAGATGTCGACGAGCTAGTTTCCTCTTCTGAATCTTCGACATCGTCTCCGTCCTGACTTTCGTCAGCCTCGGGCGCTTCAGATGCAGGAGAGGCCAGATCAGACGGTAGGGGCCCTGCCTCTGGAAGAGGAGGGTGTGAAACAAGGAATTGGTGACCCTGCATATATAAAAAGAAAAAATGTCAGCAGAGTGCAAAGGCGAATATAAGTCGAAACAAGCAAAAATCGACAGCAAGTGAACACAAAGATGCATACCTCGGATAAAGGGTGCACGGAGTCGAAGTAATCAGCGGTTAAGTCAGCAACCGCATGATCCTTGGTGAGCTTGAGTAATTCCATAACTTGGTGAGGCGGTGTTGCAAGGGTTGAACTCGACGTTGTATGAAGAACGCCATGAGTTGGATACCCGATAAAGCTCATCCTTGGCCTCCTTTCAAAGCTTGAATGCGAGATAGAAGGGGAAGAACTTGTGCTACCTCGTCATCTGAGGGAAGTGCATCCCACGAAGCCAATTTCTTCACTTCCTTGGAGGCTTCGAAAGGGGCTAGTCCATATTGATCTTCAGGAGAGGCCTTGCGGTCTTTGATGTAGAACCACTTGGTTCTCCACCCTTGGACAGACGCGGCCATGGAAATTTTAAGATATTGTGCCTCAGGACGTACCGACACAATAGCTCCGCCCAGTTCGGGTTTTCTGCGTAAAGCAACATTGGGGCGGAGGCGAAAGACTGACCTCCAGAGGAGAAAATGGGGCTCAATGCCCAGGAACGACTCGCAAAGAGTCACAAAACACGCAATGTGTAGAAGAGAGTTAGGTGTGAGCTGGTGAAGCTGCACACCATAGACAAAAAGAAGACCACGAAGGAACTCGTGGGCGGGAAGAGAAAGACCACGGAGGAGGAAAGCGAGGAACATTACCCGATAACCGCTTGGGGGCTCCGGGATCCACTCAGTGCTGGGAAATCGGATGGAATCTTGGGCGGCGATAAGGCCGTCCGTCCTGGCTTTTTCCACATCCTTTTTCGTGATGGTGGAGCGCACCCAGCTGGTAGAGGAAGAGCTCTTGGCCATGGTGTTCTTGGTGGCCAGATGTTTCACGCGCATCTAATGCACGCAGTGCGCTTGGGGGCTATGAATGAGAGAAGGAAGCAGAGGAGATTAGCAATGGAGGTGGCAGAGGAAACGAGCTGGTAAACAGTAAAAATCCCCCACTACGCCCTCTATATATCTTCTGGGAGAAGGATCGTGGGCCGAGACGTGGCGCAAAGAGCGGAAACGGCAGCCCACTAACGGTCAAAAATTGCGGAATTTACAGTACTGCCCATGCAACGGTTCACAATGATACAGAGTGACGTAGTCATTGATGTCATAAAGGATATATTATTGAACAGAAAATGGTGCCGACAAATGCAAAACTTCTTAGAGAAGATTATGTGTGAAAGATTTTTTGATAATAGCCTTGGGGGCTACTACTCTTAAAAGATGGTAACTGGAAATCTTTAATTGAGTTGAGGAAGCATATTCGACGACAAGGCGTTATTAGAATATCTCGAAGTTGAAGTATCTCGAAGTTGAAATATTTTGAGTTGGAATATGGTGGATTGCACTCTATTTCGAGCCTATACTCGAAAAAATCTCTTTCGAGTATAGCCTCGGGGGCTACTCCCATCGGGAGCGCTGAGCGCGCATCCGACGATATTTCTTGGCAAAGCATTATAATTGGAGAAGTGAAGGAGTGTTACTCCCATCGGGAGCGAGTTTTATGGTTGAAGAAACCCGAATATTTTCAGTCAAAATTTGACTGCGACATGAGATTCTCGAGTTGCGTTATCGCAACGCAACTCGAATGCCGTGACTTGTCACGTAGGTAAGACCCCGGGATCCGTCCTGTGTGGCCTGGTATACGCACATGGATGCGCTCTGCTGGTATGTATCCATGTCTACGACGCGAAGAAAATCCTGGTGGATGCACTGGGTACCTTGAGAACCACTGGGATTCATTCTTTGTAAGTCCTAAATGCGGCAAAAGAGTGGGTTTGACCGGTATCCCGAATTCAAGTCCAAGGGGATTGAATTTGAAGTAGGTGTCAAGTATCCGTTCTGGCAGTTAACTGACCTCTTGATCCGTCAGAGTTGTCAGGCTTGTTCATCAAGACCCCTTGCGAACAAATTATCATAAGTCGAAAGACCAAGTCGAAGATTTGAAGATAAAGTCGAAGAATTGATCAAGTCGAAGATTTGAAGATTAGAGATTCAACCCGAATCTACAATTTTGGTAGAATCTCAGGGGCTACTGACAAGGGTATAGCTAATAGAGCCTGTTAGTTGAGTACCCCTGAGGCCCGTATAGCTAGGCCCAATTGTAATAATAGTCGAATACGAGTCTTTGCCGTATATCGATATTGTAATCTGTATCGGACCCTACCCGATCCTCGAGACTTGGCCATCTATATATAGGGGCCAGGAGGGGACGGTGTAGGGGAGATTGAAAGCAAGCCAGGTTGAACACCCAAGTTTACTTTCGACACACACCTATTTCGACTAACTTTACCTTCGAGTTCATCCGACGCCCTATCTCCCCGATCCTAAGTCCTTCATCTAGGACATTTGTCGAGTTAACCCCTCGTCACCCAGCATGTTGTTATTTATCTTATGGAGAGACACCACTAGTGAACTGTGGACCCCGGTTCAATTCCTTTTACATTGCTATTACCATTTTACTTTTACTCGCATTATTTACATTCTTGCATACTATTCCCTTTGACCACTCGATACGCTCAATCCTTTGTTTACAGCAAACCGGTGAGATTGACAACCTCATCGTAAGTTGGGGCAAAGTACTTGGTTGTGTTGTGTGCAGGTTCCATGTTGCTGCTAGTAAAAATCCGCGCACCAGCATTCATCTGGCGCCATTGCTGGAGTGTCGCAAAGCTAGTATGAATCAACCTTCGGAAGTGTGGTTCTTTCTCCTACTGGTTCGATAACCTCGGTTTCACAATTGAGGGAAAATTTGCTGCTGTGCTCATCATACCTTCCTCTTGGGGTTCCCAACGGGGTATAATCTACACGCCATCAGTGACATGGACGGTGTTTGAATAGCAGAAGATCAACTGTGGCAGCCGCTGCAGTTGTAGTCGATGCAGTTGAGATCTGTAGGTTGTATAGAGCCGCAGAGGTGAGCTAGGCATTGTCCATGATAGACGTGCAGATCATGCTGACGTGGAAGCAATGGAAAGGGACCAGGTGGGCATCAAGGACACGACATATGTTTATGGGGCAAACATTGTTGTTGAGGTTGAGAGCGCCAAAGGTTGGGCCACTGGGAAGCGATGACTTGGGTCTGTCCATCGTCCTTGATGGGTAGGAGGGTGATAATCTCACCGTGGAGTTTGCCACATAGAGCACTAATGTGGTATAATGGCGGTGGCTCATGCTGCGCTAGATTCCTCTGCCTCATCATAGGACCACCATTGATCAACCCTAAACATCACAACTTGTGATCAAAGAGGATGAATTGTTTTTCAATCAATTTTGTTGCAACACCTCCATCCAGGTGCCTAAATAAACTACACATCCATCCAATATGGAAGAACATAGACACCATTGTAGAATCTCAGTAGTATTCGTGATGTACATCCCCCGGGCCTACCGCCAATACCTTCCTCCATTATTGTCTCAACAGGAAGAATCAAAATGGTGGTAGGGTTTAATTCGGAGATCATGGAAAAGAAGATGAAGATTGTGCCAATGGAGAAGAAGAGGTCACCTCTCGAATGTATATTCCTTTGCGGCGGGTGGTGTGGCTCCTTCCTTGCGATGCTTCATTGATCTCATTTTTGAAATGTAGACATGGAGCAGCATGTGTGCAACTCATCTCTATCCATCTAACCGCTTAATACCTATTTATTAGGCTTAATAGAGCTAGCGTTGCGACCTAGGTAATCACCTAGCAAAGCAAAATGATGCGAGTTTGTTTTGTATCCATGATGTGAGAGACAATGAAACAAACCAGGACCACACGCATGTTGAATTATGTCAATATCCATTCACATGGAAGAAGAAGAAATTCAGAGGTGATCACCACGGTCCTGATGGCAATAGTCGGTTGATAGTGTCACAGACTTGATCATGGACCATCTTATGGACACTACCGCCACCAAGCTGAATGAACCCTAGATGCGGAAAATCACCGCCGAAACAACTAGAGGCGCGCTGAGGCCCTCTAGCAACGAGAAACAAAATCTTGGCATGGCATGGCAAGGCCTACAACTATAACAACGAATTGACACGTCAAGTAGCACCTAACTCTCCTTCTCAATGGGCGTTGCGCTGGATCCTAAAAATGCCTTCGACTCCGACGCGCCAATTCCTAAACAATTGAAAATATATGTGATCAGGATGGAAGATGGAGGCAAGTTGATGTATGGATTATTATTTCCTTGGAGGTTGTGGGTGTCATCAGGAAATTCACAGGTGGGTCTCTCGAGCATGACGCAAACACTAACGTCCACTTCCAGTGAGGTCCTTCTTCTCCACAATGTTGTTGCGAAGGGGCCGCGTGTGCTACCACGATAAACTTGTTAGCGGCGAAGGTGTTTTTGCTGAAGACACACGAGACCGAGGGCAGGGCCTGAGCGCATGCGGAGGTGATGGCCACGGGTGGTAGGGCCTGGGCGGGCGGTGGTGATGACCACTGAGGCAGGGTTGTGTTTGAGGAGATGTAGCCTAGAGGTAGGGTAGGTGAATAGATGTTTCCAGAACAATTATGGATTTGTCTTGTAAGAATGCGGAATTAAACTAATGTTTATTTTACAAGCACAAAGCCTAAATAAGCTAGACTCAACTAAGTGCACCAACAATAACTATAGATAATCAAGATAGCACAAGATATATTTCACAAGTGATAAACAAGAAATAAGTACTTCAAGCATGATGTATCCCGATGTTCACTTACACGAAGTAAGATAATCACTGTTTGAGAGGTGCGAGTGACCACAAAGGACCCCAAATGCTATGAAGGCTCACCTTCTCCGAATCTCCCATGAAGCTAGGGACCCCTTATTATGGTCAACTTTTCCTCCATTCCGAAGATGTCAAGCTCTGCAACCACTTCACAAGGCCCACAAAGGGAAAAGCCCAGACCTCTTCACAATCTTATACGAAGAGATCAACGCGACACCAACCGCCAAGCCCACTAGGAGATCACACAACAAGCTCACGGTCTCTCACTCGAACAAACCGTAATGGAAAGCTCAACACTATGAAAGGATGTTAAGAAAGAACTAAAAAGAGAAGTTAGAGAGGAAGAACAAAGGTGGAGGTAAACCAATGACTCCAAGATCTAGATCCAACGGGTTCCCCTCACTTAGAGGAGGAATGAATTGGTGGAGATTGTAGATCTAGATCTTCTCTTACGAAGCCCTAAAAAATATAAAAAAATCATAGGAGGGAAAGGGGCGGAAGGAAGCTCAAGAGGTTCAACAATGGAGTTGAGAAATAAGCTCAAGAACATTCCTAAAACATTAGGGAAGAATGTTCCTTTTTATAGGGGAAGCCAAATATGGCCATTGGGGTCATTTCCCACTTTTTTGGGTTGGTCCCGGTCCAACCAGAGCTGGAACCGGAGCTTTTCTGTGGAAAAAACTACCCACTTGGTTTTCGGCCGGTCCCAGACTCGGTTGGACCGAGCTCGGAACCGACAGAAAACCACAATCATGAAAAAATGTGATATCTTTTGCATTCATGCGCCAATTATAGTAAACTTGGTCATTTTGAAAATCTAAGAACAAGATCTCAAATTCCATGCAAACAAACGCCAAGAATTTACAAAATATAAAATACTAGATGTGAATAGGTGTGAAACCTTCAAATAGGGAAAACCTAATGTTGATTCTTGCAAATAGTTTGAGAGAGGAAAACATGCTAATGAATGTCATAATAATTTTAATGATACTCTCACTTAAGAGAGTCCTATATTATTTTTGAACTCTCGTTTTTACATCATAGAGGAGAAATATGCTTATGTTGAAGAGTACTTATGTGAGCTGAAATTGTTTTGCACTAATGACCATTCTAGCTACAACCTCATGTGTTGATCCTCATGTTTTAGGTTTGAAAGAGGGCACTCGTGACGGTACATGAGGCCTGAGCTATAGAAAACCTCGGAGGTTGTGATCACTTATTTTATATCTTTCGGTTATTTCCCTTTTTTACATTATTAATAGGTTTATTATGGCACTAATATTTATCTTGTACGATGTCACAATGACTTTGGGTTTTATTTGTTTGTGGATTTTTCTTTCTTCCGTTGCAACACATGTCAAATAGTTGTTGTAAATAATACTGTGATGATCAATAAAGAATCTTGCATATTTGCTTCTCATGTTACCTATCATGACAGTCCACCCAAAAACCCGTCACAGACGTGTTTTTTTACATGCGTCACAGACGTGTTGAGAAAGTGTGTTGTCGCCAAATTTTCCACGATAAAACTAGTCAATGATAATCACCGGTCGGTTGCCACGGCCGAAATTTGGTTGGAAAAAAATCTGCCGTGCAAGAAAGGGAAGAAGCGAAGACCCGGCCAGCTCAACGCGCTGACTGACGTTAAACGCGGAAGCCGCCAGCCACCACCACCGTATTTACCACCCTGCCACTAGCGCCCGCCGATCCCCACGCGGGTGGCCCTTCCCTTCCCTTCCCTCCCTCCCTCCCATGGCCGGCGACCGCGAGAAGGCCGCGGAGGGGGAGCAGCGGTCCCCCGCGCCGCCGCCGACGCCGCCGCGTCCGTCGAGGGCGTCGTCCGCCCTGGACCGGGTGGCCGCGGCGGTGGAGGCCGTGGCGGCGGCCGGGGAGTTCCGGAACGCGTACCGGCGCCAGTTGCTGGCGCTGTCCCGCCGGATTCGCCTCCTCGGCCCCTTCGCCGAGGAGCTTCGCGAGCGGCGGCGCGCCCCCGCGCGGGTGGACGAACAGGAGGAGCGGGCGCTGGCGCCGCTCGCCGACGCGCTGGAGAGGGCGCTCGAGCTGCTCCGGCTCGGCCGCGACGGGAGCAGGATCTCCTTGGTACGTGCCCCTAGTCCCTACCTACGCGGCGGCTGGCGGCTGCTCCTGATTTCGTCAGATTCCTCGTTCTTTGGCTGCCTCCGTGGGCGAATTGGATGCACGATTCGCTACTATTATTAGATGCAAAAGTGCTACGAATCACTTTGGATCAACCAGTTAACTTTTGTGAACTATTAAGAAATAACAGGGGCTTTAGATTCTGGATTCCAAAATAGTGATTTGATATGCATACATGTGGCATTTGCTTGACCTAGGACTGCAATCTAATTATAGTGTGTGACCTAATTTACGATTTCCTGAGATTACTGCATTTGCTTCTGTATTAGTGCTGTTGTCTTAGGATGGTCCTCTTTTATGATTCTGTTGATGTTTTATCTGTTCACCAAATCTGTATTTTGAGTCAAAGTTGGTGCAGTTTCTTAACTTTCTGAGTGCAATTGGAGTTCACTGCTTAGTGTTCAAATTTCTTTTGGTCACTGTTGTGATCATTTTTTATTGATCTGAATGAATGTTGACAGTTTCTGCTACAGCTTTGTTCTAATTAGTAAATCACAACATTTACATGTTCTTTGGACTTCCTTTTTTCACTTCTTGGATCGATCTCACTATTCTTAACAAGACTTGGGTTATGTGAGGTACATACAATTGTAGACTCATGACTACCATGTTCTACAACATTTGTTTTGTTTTGATCAAATATAGTGCTTCTTTTCCCTTTGAACATTCATCTATTATGCTTTGATCCGTTCACTTATCTGTTAATTAATGGTTTGACCTATAAGTGGAGCTAGTCTGTTACATCATAGGGAAGCTTTGGTATTGTTTCCAGTCTGGGCTACGTATAAATTCATGTTATGAAGGAATTTCTGAGGTAGGTTTCGGATCTTCCAAGTAGTGATTGGTTTCTGTTCAGGTTAGGCCCTCTGTTTTGTTCAAAACAATACAATTCCATATGGTCCTATAATTCCTACCTGCCTTCAGATTTTAAGGCCCCACTTGAAACGCCGAAAGGCATCACAGGTCACACAGGAACAAGAAGATGAAATGAATCATGTTTAGAAGATAAAATTGAGAAACATGGGAACTTTTCATACAAAGCCGTTTGAAACAAAGGAATAGGAAAACTATAGGAATCATATTGAAGGCTGTTTTACAGTTATCTTGATGAAGTCTGATAATAATACATCACAATTATATTCATAACAAGTTTAACTCAAAATTAACCCTAAAGAGATACTACATGGTTTTGCATGCTACCATGATAGTCTTAAACCAATGACAAACGGGCTCATTTGAATGGTGCTCACAAGGGGTTGCACGAGCTGTTAGATGGAAGAAGAACTGGTGGACCTCGTCAATCTGATCGGCTCGTAGTCCCCTTGCGGCCATACCCTCATGAAATTGCTCCCTCGATTCCACGTGATCTTCTCACAGATTTGATGCTAGGCTGTAGCAGCAGATCTCTACCTCGATTTCTTGTCATTTCATCCATTCAGCCTATCCGCTTCGACAATGAAGGCATTCTGCCATTGCCTCCGGCTGTCTCAATCTGGTGCGACGGCAAGTATCAGTCCAGTGGCGGGCCTCCTTCCATGGTGCAACACTGAGACCCGGTCTCTTCTTTTCTGTGTGTCGCGCATAGTAGTCCGCAAGAAAGTTTCCAAGAGGTCCGAGTGGATTCTCGGTTTCCTGTAAAATCATAGGATAGGAGCAGTGTTCCATAGTAATTTGAGTACTGGTTTTTTCCTCCATACGAAACGGGCCAAAGGAAACTATTTCTATGGAATCAAATTTCCTGTGAAAATACTACTAATGATCGGTTTGGTTTTCAGCCAATGCTGCTTACCAGAAACTTGGCACGCCTGTGAAGTTTAGCTGCTGTTTGGTTGACTACCAATTCAGCCCAGTCTGTAAGGTGCAGTTCATTTTCTCGCCAATCGCGGGTGATCTGCCGGCAATCAAATCGTTTGCTAAAAGGTTAATCATACCAGGACTTTGGCTGGTCTTCTGTGGGCGTAAACCAAAGATACCCTAAGTTCATTCAATCCAAATGGTGCACAAGTTTTTTTATAGTCTGGCAACTGATCATATGTCTGAAGCATCATTCACCCGATTTGAACTTTTTGGAAGCGGCCATTGCTCAGTAATCATCTTGGCTTATGTACTTGCTATTTTCTGAATACTGATCACAGTGATTGAAGGCCCAAGTTCTTGCACGCACGATAGGTAGCATTGAATCTTGTAGGAAATACAACAAATTATCGAACATTTATGCGAAAGATCCATAGGTTATGGCTGCCAAAACTAGAGTAGATGAACAAATTTGTTGCTTCTGTTCACTAGAGAAGGGGTGAGATTATTGAGTGAAAATATGAATATGTGATGGCAGCCTCTGGTGAATTAGAAATTCCGTAATATGCACCATATCACTTTGCGTTTGCGCCATATAACTTTGTAATAGCACTAAAATGGCCCATCTTACTTTGGCTCCTCCTTTTATTCTATTCCTTCACATGAGCATTACCACCATACCTCGAATCTGTAGTCCAGGTCCATCCAACAAGAAACTAGGGTTCCATGTGGGTAGGTGGGTGGCCCAGCATAATGTTCATGGTCCTGAAACGTTTCCTTTTAGTTATAAACATGAAAATTTGTGTGTACCTTATTATGTTGCATCATACCTTTGCTGTTGAGTTCTTCTACAAAGGATATTAGGCACACAGCAAATTGATACCAGGCAAGCTATAGGCCTATATAGCTTACCGCAGTCTTTAAAGCATCTTTAAAGGTCTTTGAACCGCAGCCTTTTGATTTTGTTGCCCTATTGTTGCTTATATCTGTTATCTTATTAATCTTGGAATATATCGTGATGAACTTATGAATTACAATTTTATGAGCATGCTCTTCAAATTGTTACTTACTCTGGGGAGCATAACTGGTACATTGGTGCACCTGATCCCAGTTGACCCTCAAGAATTTTTTGAGATTTTCCAAAGTAATTGAGAACGTAGAAAAAATATGAATATGTCATTCCATAAAACTTCAAATCCAAATTCTATGTACATCTCTAGAAAAAAAAAGACATATCTGACTATGAATAGTACTACCTAATTTACACTGGGCTATTTGTTCGACCCATTATCGTTCTCAGCACTAAATCATTTTCACTCTGGTTATCGAGCCGTGGATTGAATTAAATTTCTGTGGAATTATATGGACATGTTGTATTTGTGTTCCATAGTTTTTTCAGACTTTATAAAAACTTCTGTCCTGTGTAACATGGGTCAGGTGCACCAGATACTTCCTACTTACTTTTGTGTTGCTGTGTCCCAACCAGGTATATAGAAAGTAACTCTTTGTATGTATTTGTAGGTTTTTGAAAGGGATAGTATAATGGAGAAATTTCAGGAAGTAGTTGCTCAGTTGGAGCAAGCTTTGTTTGACTTTCCGTACAATGAACTGGATATATCAGATGAAGTTAGAGAGCAGGTAACATCGACGACACGCCTGAACAGAACCCCTTTTCAATCGTTCTTAAGTACTGAATTATAGTGATACTTGTCAATTCTCTCCAGGTTGAGCTAGTGCATACACAGCTCAAAAGAGCAAAAGAACGGGTTGATGTGCCTGATGATGAGTTCTACAGTGACCTAATATCTCTGTATAACAAGACCTATGACCCAACTGCGGAACCGGCTATTCTTGAAAGGTTGTCAGAAAAGCTTCACTTGGTGACTATCACTGATCTCACACAAGAATCACTCGCTCTGCATGAGATGGTGACATCTGGTGGTGGCCAGGATCCTGGAGAGCACATTGAGAAGATGTCGATGCTACTGAAGAAAATTAAGGACTTTGTGCAAACTCACAACCCTGAGATGGGCACTCGGCTGACTTCCAAAGTAATGGATTCCACTGGGGAGCAGAAACCTATAATTGTCCCTGATGAATTCAGATGTCCAATTTCCCTCGAGCTGATGAAAGATCCTGTTATTGTTGCTACTGGTCAGGTGAACTATATTTTGTCAACCTGAACCCCAAAGGTCTGACCCAACTTCATTACATATTCTGACATAATATTTTTATCCATGAATCTGCAGACCTACGAACGGATATGCATCGAGAAATGGCTAGCATCCGGGCATCATACTTGCCCAACTACACAACAAAGGATGGCAAACATGACATTGACACCAAACTATGTCCTTAGAAGTCTCATCTCCCAGTGGTGTGAAACCAACGGGATTGAACCGCCCAAGCGCTCATCCCAGCCTAACAAGCCAACACCAGTATGCTCTTCAAGCGAACGTGCTAACATCGATGGTCTTTTATCTAAGTTATGCTCACCAGACCCAGAGGAGCAGAGGTCAGCTGCTGCAGAGCTTCGCCTCCTAGCAAAGCGGAATGCACACAACCGACTTTGTATTGCTGAGGCTGGTGCAATTCCCTTGCTATTGAGTCTGCTGTCGTCGTCTGACCTACGGACTCAGGAACATGCTGTTACTGCCCTACTGAACCTCTCCATACACGAGGACAACAAGGCAAGCATCATGTCCTCTGGTGCTGTGCCGAGTGTTGTCCATGTGCTGAAGAATGGCAGCATGGAAGCCCGGGAAAATGCTGCGGCCACCCTTTTTAGCCTCTCTGTGATCGATGAATATAAAGTGCAAATTGGGGGAACAGGGGCTATCCCTGCCCTTGTAGTGTTGCTAAGCGAGGGCAGCCAGCGGGGTAAGAAGGACGCAGCAGCAGCCCTGTTTAACTTGTGCATATATCAAGGGAACAAAGGCCGTGCGATACGAGCTGGCCTTGTGCCACTCATAATGGGTCTGGTGACTAACCCCATAGGAGCTCTGATGGATGAGGCTATGGCGATACTCTCAATACTATCCAGCCACCAAGAGGGGAAGGCAGCTATCGGGGCAGCAGAACCTATTCCTGCGCTTGTGGAGTTGATCGGAAACGGGTCACCGAGAAACAGGGAGAATGCTGCAGCGGTGATGTTGCATCTGTGCAGCAGCGAGCAACAGCTTGTGCATTTAACTCGTGCACATGAGTGTGGGATCATGGTCCCATTGCGAGAACTGGCACTGAACGGCACAGAGAGGGGGAAGAGGAAGGCGGTTCAGCTGCTGGAGCGGATGAGCAGATTCCTGGTTCACCAACAAGAGGAACAGGAATCCCATTGTCGGGTGCAGGCTGCCTCGGCGCAGGTTCCATCCCAGACCCCTGAACAGGTCCAAGAAAATGAAATCCCCGATCAGTTGGACAGTCCAGCGTCTCAATACCCTATGTTGTTATGAACACGAAGGGAATATTACTGTACCGGCGATTCTCCACGGCGATACTAGCGGGAGTGGGAGTCAGATTGCATTTGGAGTTTGATTTGTGCCAATTGGGAGTTATGTATGGCATGCCTCTGGTGACAGGTGATGTCCTTGAAAAATCAACCAAACCCCGCATATTCTATGGTTGTAGCTGAAAGTCCTATCAGGTTGCTGTGGGCGTCTGAAGCAGCCCAGTCTTGGTAATGTACAGTTCTTGATTATGCAGTTTTTTTATACCATGTAGCCTCAGAATGCAAGGTTTCTACATGTATATATCTCCAGTATAATAATATATTATGTGAAAGAGAAGATCTAATGGCGGATTTAATAAGTATAGTAAATCTTAGCATCTCTTCTTACCGTTTGTTCACACTAGCCATTTAGCTATACCATTTAGCCGGTTATTTGGAAATTATATGTAAATTTTGAAAGTGCTGTTTGGAAAGCAGATCGCTCGGTGTTGATGAATCCAACGAGCCCCCTTTAACTTAGGTAACAAAATGATTTCACCAAAAGCTGAGCCTGGATTGCTCCATGTTCTCGGCATGAAGGCAATTAAACTACCCGGGGCAAGTCGCTCTTAATCATGTCCCACAAACAATGGCAGAACTCAACAGGGAACTCATCTGATCTGGTTACTTTGTTACGAGTTCATTCGGAACGCATCTCCCTTCTTTTTCTCTCTCCAAGGAGGTAGTTTTCGGTCTCCGGGACTCCTGTTATGGGTTCATCCTGTTAGGAATAAATTACAACCGCTCTAGGCGGTTACTAGTATGCCCAAAGCACCCTTTCTGTACAGATATGTCTCTTGTGTATAGACACCTCTTCTCTCTCTCTCAGCAGTTGCATCTCTTGTAAACAGTCATGTCTCTTGTAACAGGCACCTCTTCGGAGGCACCCCAAAATCCTTGTATAAATAGGGCTTTGCCCACAAGCAATAAACAGAAGTTTTCACTCTCAATCCTCTGAGTTCTAAAACGTTATCAGCACGCTCGACAATCTGAGCGATTTCGAGAACAACGAGATCAAAGAACAAAAGAGGAAGCGCACGGGCGTCTGCCTCCATCCTTGAAAGAACAAGGCATACACCCTATTGCTAATCGGTAAGAACATTATAGAATCGAAGGCCTCGATTAAGAAGGTAAGCAACATCTTAGCCTTCTTCAATACAAGTCCGCGGTCGCCGACTCCCTCACGCCCCGTGGCTCTCGTCGCCGACCTCGTCGCCCTCGGGCTGCCGCTTCGCATCCCGCCGTCGAGCGGCAGCGAACGTCGCGCCGGCAGTTGGAGCCCGGCCGCGCTGGGGCTCGCAGACGGCGGCACGTCGCTCGGGGACATGGAGCCCGGCCGCGCTCGAGCTCCCGAACGACCGCGCGGACGGCGTTGCGCCCGGCGCCCGCCCCCGTGGTGACTCCTCCGGCGAGTTCATCCGCGACGGAAACATCTCCGTCCGCAGGTGAAGGCAGCCGATGCAGCTCGCAGAGGCGCTTGGGCTGTGTTTCGTGGAATCGGGTGCTCTGGCATGGTCGATACGGGGGAGTTGATTTGGGGATAAGGAACTGACGCAATGAAATATATGTTGTCCACTCCTCCCTTATCCTCTCGTATGGCCTAATAGCCTGTTGGACCGCTTACTGCCTAACTTGAACGGACGGCGTAATCCGACTATTGGTGCTGGCCCAAAATATAGGAGTGTGCATGATCCAACAAAGCATCAATTCGTCTCAAAGCATGAACTGAGACTAAAAGAAATGTACTCTCACACTCAGTTCTATGAAGACTTTGTCTAGATTTTTGTAAGTTCTGTGTAGACAGTTATGATGACCCTGCAGACTAATCTCCCTTAAGTCTGAATAGTCGATGACAACATTGAACAAGAAAGGTCGTCAGCTGTCAAATCTATATATCATTTTTTTTCTTGTCTATAGAGAAGGATATTAAAATCCCCCACCACTACCCCACCATGAGCATTGGGTACGAATCATCACGACAAAAGTTAAACGAGCTCCTTTAGGAACGATGACTTTGAACTTGTCGAAGATGGATTTTCTTATAAAATCTCTCTCTTAGATTGCCAACAATCTCATGGGGGCGGATTGGACACTAACCAAAATGCCCCCCCCCCCCCCCCCCCCCCCCCCCCCCCGATGATCGGTGCGGCCGGGCATTGCCAAGTGAATTCGAAACCACTCAAAAGGAATCGAGGACGTGCTTGTGGAAGCAAAGGACCCGTTTCAGTGATCCCACAAAGTTTAATCCATGATCCCTAACACAATCATCTACTCCCTATGTGATATATCTATGTTTAGCCATTTCAAAGGCGCATCCAGAACTCAAGAAACATTTTAATCCGCCTCGTCATTTTGAAGACACATTTGTCACACAAGCATTTCATAAGCTCCCGACAGCTGGAAACTCGTTGTATAGAAGGGATCCAGCGATGCTCCCCTCTCGCCCCCCTCTCGCCCCCACGTGGCGGCAGGTGGGAACCCTAATCCCCACCTCTCTCTCCTCCTCCCGCCGCCGCCGGAGGGCGCGGCCGGTCAAAGCCTGGCCATTGCCGACGGCGGCGGGGACTGGTCCCCTCGCGTGCTAGGGACGGCGCGGGTTGTCTCCTTCATGGCGTGGGCATGGTGCGGCCACCGGGCACCATGGCGCGGTAGCTCTCCAGTGTGCGGCGGCGAGCCGCGGCGATCTGGAGCGGTGGTTGCATGGCGGACGGCGTGGCGGTTGGGAGGCGCGGAGGAGGCAGAGAAGGTCGTGGAGAAGGCCGGAGGTGGCGCGCGGCCTGCCCTTCGTGGCAGCTGTTGGAATTATGCCCTAGAGGCAATAATAAAAGATGTTATTATTATAATTCTTGTTCATGATAATGTTTATATTCCATGCTAGAATTGTATTAAGCGGAAACTTTAATACTCGTGTGGTTTATGAACAACACCGTGTCCCTAGTACGCCTCTATGGACTAGCTCATTGATTAATGATGGTTAAAGTTTCCTAACCATAGACATGAGTTGTCAATTAATAATGAGATCATATCATTAGGAGAATGATGTGATGGACATACCCAAATAAAGCAGAGCAATTAGATCGTGTCAGCGTGTTCATCTTTGCGAAGCTTTTCTTATGTCATGTATTGTATTCCTTAGACCATGAGATAATACAACTCCCTAGTATCGGAAGAAAGCTTTGAGGTCATCAAACGTCATCCTATGTGAGGGTGATAATAAAGGTGTCTCTCAGGTGATCGGAAAGTACTTGTTGGGTTGTATGTATCGAGATGGAATTTGTCCCTCCCAAGTCGGAGAGATATACTTCGGGCCCACTCGGTAATCGATATCAACACCGCTTGCAAGCATGTGGTTAAGGAGTTAATCACAAAGTGATATCGGATTACGGAACGAGTAAAGTACTTGCTGTGAACGAGATTGAACTAGGTATGCCGATACCGACGATCGAATCTCGGGCAAGTAAAATATCGTGTGACGAAGGGAATACATATACGGGATTAATTGAATCCTGACATCGTGGTTCATCTGATATGATCATCGATGAATATGTGGGAATCAATATGGGTTTCCAGATACCGCTGTTGATTATTGATAGAAGATCATGTCTGCATATTCTCGAACCCGTAGGGTCACACACTTAACGTGCATCGACGCTAGGATAGAATGGATAATTGGTTTATGAGTTTTAGTTCGGAATCTCGGATGAGATCCAGGACATCGCGAGAGGTTCCGGAATGGTCCGGAGAATAAGATTCATATAAAGGAAAGCAGTTTTTGGATTCCGGAAAAGTTTCGGAGTTTATCGGTATTGTACCGGAAGGTTCTAGAAGGTTCCGGAGTGGGACCAACGTGGGCCCACTTGACGGAGGCCTGTGTGGGCCTAAGGGGAAGTGCCCTGGCCGCCTTGGGCCAGGCGCACAAGGCCCCTAAGGCCCAGCCGGCCAGCCCAAGGGGAAACCCTAAGGGAGTCTTCAAAGAAGGAAGGGGGGGAAACTTGCCCCCCACTCTTCCTACTCCAAGTCGGCGCCCTAGAGTTTGGGGAGAGGCCAAGCTGGCCGGCCACCCCTCTATATATAGGGGGCAAGGGCGCAGCCCTCTCTACCTCTAACCCAAACCCTAGCCGCCAACTGCTGCCCTCCCTCTCTCTCTCTCGCGACTGCGCGTAGGCGAAGCCCTGCCGCAGAAACTCTCCACCATAAAGCACCACGCCGTCGTGCTGCTGATCCAATCTATCTCTCCACCATACTTGCTGGACCAAGGAAGGAGGAGATGTCGCTGCACCGTACGTGTGCAACTCTCGGAGGCGCCGCCACTTGCGGCGCAGGATCGGATCGGATCGCGAGGAGGAGACGGCGAGTACGACTACGTCAACCACGTTCTCTTGAACGTTTCCGCTGTGCGATATCTTCAAGGGTATGAAGATCTCATCTACCTCTCTCGTTGATTACATCTCCTAGATTAGATCTTGGCTTTCTTGTTCGCATCCGTAGGAAATTTTTTGATTTACTATGCTGCGAAACCCTTCAGTGGTATCAGAGCCAGATCTATGCGTAGATGTGTTTCACGAGTAGAACGCAACATGCTTGTTGCGGGCGTTGATGTTTTCTGTTGCAAACCTCTTGTTGTGTATTTCTTATGGCGCGGTATAGTGAGATCGAAGCGGTCCAGGCCAACTTTACGCGACCGCGTTCGCGAGACCGGCTCTGCACTTGACGTGTGGCTTGTTCCACACATGCGGCTGGTGGATGCCAGTTTCTCTCACTATAGTAGTCATGGGACTTACATCGGATGTTAGCAACCATAATATCACCGTTGTGGCTTTTCGTAGGTAAGAATCGTTCTTAGCTTGCTACTCCCATAAGCCACGTAAAACATGCAACAACAAAGTAGAGGCGTCTAACTTGTTTTTGCAGGGAGTGTTTTGTGATATGGTTTGGCCCAAGACATGATGTGTATGAATTGAGATGTATGCAATGATCATGTTTTGTAATCTTTCACGACTTGCATGTCGATGAGTTCACAACCGGCAGGAGCCATATGGTTGTCTTTATAATTGTGTATGACCTGCGTGTCAACTTCTTATACGCCATGTAATAGCTTTACTTTATCGCTAAGTAGTTAGCAATAGTTGTAGTTGCTATTCGTGGTGGAGGCAATCATGGTGGAGTGATGGAGATCATGCTGGCGCGCACAAGATGGAGATCATGGCGCGGAGATTGGCTATACCATGTCACATAAAATTATATGCATGTGATGTTTATCCTTTTATGTATCTTATTATGCTTAGATCGCGACGGTAGCATTATAAGATGATTCCTCACTTAAAGATCAAGATAAAATTGTGTTCTCCCCTTGTATGCGCCGTTGCGAAAGTTCGTCGTTTTCAAGCACCTCGTGATGATCGGGTGCTATAAACTCTACGTTCACATACAACGGGTGCAAGCCAGTTTTGCACACGCGGAGATACTTGGGTTTGACTTGACGAGCCTAGCATGTACAGACATGGCCTCGGAACACATGAACCGAAAGGTTAAACATGAGTCATATGAATGATATGATCGACACTTAGTTGTCCACCATTAAAACCACATCTCTTCTCGTGAAGATCGGATTAGGTGTGGTGAATTTGGATCGTGTTCACTAAACAACTTGAGGGATGTTGAATTTAGTGGGAGTTCATCTAGTAATTTGATTAAAGTTGAACTAGTTATCATGAACTTAGTCTAAATTGTACTTGCTATGTTGTAGATCAAATGGCTAAGTCTAACTTCAACTTCAACGTTTTTGCTGAGAAAGAAAAGCTTAAAAACAATGGGTCTAACTTCACCAACTGGTTCCGCAATCTGAGAATCATTCTCACTGGCGGACAAAAAGCCTATGTACTTGACAAAGCGCTAGGTGACACCCCTGCTGCAACAGCGAAAACTGAAGAACTTGCTGACTTCAATGCTCGCAGAGATGATTGTGATATGATTATGAGTACCATGCTGTTTTCTATGGAACCGGAACTTCAAAATCGTTTTGAGAAGTACCGCGGGCCTTTTGAGATACTTGAGGAACTGAAAACCATGTTTCAGACTCAAGCCCGTTCTGAGAGATATGAGATCTCTGAGAAGTTCTTTAACTGCAAGATGGAGGAAGGGAGTTCCGTTAGTGAGCACGCCATTAAGATGTCGGGCTACACTCAACGCCTTGAGCAACTGGACTGCAAGATTCCAGAGGAGCTCAAGATTGACAGAGTTCTGCAATCACTCCTTCCTAGCTACAAAGGTTTTGTAGTTACACACAATCAAATTGGTTCCACTGATACGATCACTGAGCTCTTCGCTAAGCTGAAAGCTGCGGAGGTGGATATCAAGAAAGATAATCATGTGTTGATGGTCAACAAGACCACTAGCTTTAAGAAAGCTAAGGGAGCAAAGGGATCCTTCAAGAAAGGCAGCGGCAAGCGTGTTGCCCCTGTTGAGAAGAAGCTCAAGTCTAGACCTAAGCCGGACACTGAGTGCTTCTATTGCAAGGTCAAGGGTCACTGGAAGCGCAACTGTCCAAAGTACTTAGTGGACAAGAAGGCTGGCACCATCAAAGGTATATTTGATATACATGTTATTGATGTCTACCTTACTAGCGCTCGTTGTAGTGCCTGGGTATATGATACTGGTTCAGTTGCTAATATTTGTAACTCGAAATAGGAGCTACGGAATAGACGGCGGCTAGCAAGAGATGAGGTAACGATGCGCGTTGGCAATGGATCAAAAGTTGATGTGATGGCCGTCGGCACGCTCTCCTTAGTTTTACCTTCGGGATTAGTTTTAAACCTTAATAAGTGTTATTATGTGCCTGCGTTGAGCATGAACATTATATCTGGATCGTGTTTATTGCAAGACGGTTATTCATTTAAATCTGAGAATAATGGTTGTTCTATTTATATGAATAACATCTTTTATGGTCATGCACCTGTTGTGAATGGTTTATTTCTTCTGAATCTCGAAAGCAATGAAACACACATCCATAACATTGAGGCTAAAAGATGCAAAGTAGATAGTGATAATCCAACTTATTTGTGGCACTGCCGTCTAGGTCATATTGGTGTAAAACGCATGAAGAAACTCCATTCTGATGGACTTTTGGAGTCTCTTGATTTTGAATCATTTGACACGTGCGAACCGTGCCTCATGGGCAAGATGATCAAAACCCCGTTCTCCGGAATAATGGAGCGAGCAACGGACTTGTTGGAAATCATACATACCGATGTGTGCGGACCAATGAGTGTTTCGACGCGCGGTAGATATCGCTATTTTCTCACTTTTACTGATGACTTAAGTAGATATGGGTATATCTATTTGATGAAGCATAAATCTGAAACGTTTGAAAAGTTCAAAGAATTTCAGAACGAAGTGGAAAACCATCGTAACAGGAAAATTAAATTTCTGCGATCCGATCGTGGAGGTGAGTATTTGAGTTATGATTTTCTCACGCATCTTAAAGCAAGCGGAATCGTTTCGCAACTCACGCCACCTGGAACACCACAGCGCAATGGTGTGTCTGAACGCCGGAATCGAACTCTATTAGATATGGTGCGATCAATGATGTCTCTTACAGATTTGCCGTTATCATTTTGGGGTTATGCATTAGAAACCGCTGCATTCACTTTAAATAGGGCACCATCTAAATTCGTTGAGACGACACCGTATGAACCATGGTTTGGTGCTAAACCTAAGTTGTCGTTTCTTAAAGTTTGGGGATGCGAAGCTTACGTCAAGAAGTTGATGCCGGACAAGCTCGAACCCAAAGCGGAGAAATGCGTCTTCATAGGATACCCTAAGGAAACGATTGGGTATACCTTCTACCACAGATCCGAAGGCAAAGTGTTTGTTGCTAAGAACGGATCCTTTCTTGAGAAGGAGTTTCTCTCGAAAGAAGTGAGTGGGAGGAAGGTAGAGCTAGACGAGGTTATTGAACCTTCTCTTGAGTTGGAGAGTAGCGCAGCACCCGAAATTGTTCCGGCGCCGCCTGCACCAGCAAGAGAGGAAGCTAATGATGAGGATCATGAAACTTCAAACAATGCTACTACTGAACTTCGCAGGTCGACAAGGTCACGTGCCACTCCTGAATGGTACGGCAACCCTGTCTTAACCGTCTTGTTGTTAGACAACAGTGAACCTGCGAACTATGAGGAAGCGATGATGAGCCCAGACTCTGAGAAATGGCTAGAGGCCATGAAATCCAAATTGGGATCCATGAGCGAAAACCAAGTATGGACTTTGGTGGACCCTCCTAGCGACCGTAAGGCCGTTGAGTGCAAATGGATTTTCAAGAAGAAAACGGACGCGGATGGTAATGTTACTGTCTATAAAGCTCGGCTTGTTGATACGTCTCAAACGTATCTATAATTTTTGATGCTCCATGCTTCGTTTTACACCATTTGCCTACTGTTTCGTTACACTTAGTGGCATTTTTATACACTTTCCGGAACTAACCTATTAACGAAGTGCCACAGTGCCAGTTTCCTGTTTTCTGCTGTTTTTGTGTTTCAGAAGTGATACACAGGAAATATTCTCGGAATTGGACGAAACAAGTTCCTGAAGTCATATTTCACCGGGGAGCTCCCAAACATCCGAAGACCTGACGGAGGGGGGCCACGAGGCCCCCACACACAGGGGCGGCGCGGCCCAGCCCCTGGCCGCGCCACCCCCTTGTGAGGGCACGTGGTCCACCCTCTGACAGCCCCCTTTCGCCTACATATACCCCCTGACGAGAAAAACCTAAGGCCCCGATCAGTTTTCCAGAATACATCGCGATCCGCCGCCGCCGTCGACCCGAAGATCGGGAGGGTCCAGAAGCTCTTCCCGGCACCCTGCCGGAGAGGGGAATCGCCACCGGAGGTCTCCTTCATCGCCATGATTGCCTCCGGAGCGATGAGTGAGTAGTCTACCTTGGACTATGGGTCCATAGCAGTAGCTAGATGGTTGTCTTCTCCACCATGTGCTTCATGTTTAGATCTCATGAGCTGCCTTACATGATTGAGATCACTGTTATGTAATTCTATGATGTTGGTTTGTTGGGATCTGATGAATATTGGTGTTTATGATTAAGTTGTTGTACTGAATTATATCTTTTGTTATCTCTATGTTGTTTATGATCTTGCATGCCCTCCGTTGTTAGTAGCTATCTTGGCCGAGTAGTTGCTAGTGACTCCAAGAGGGGGTATTTATGCTCGATAGTGGGTTCATGCCTCTATTTCACCTGGGGGAGTGACAGAAACCTCTAAGGTGGTAGATGTGTTGTTGCTACTAGGGAGAAAACAACATTCATATGCTCAAGGGCATATGCTTTGTTTACATTACACACTTTGCTTAATGCAATTATCTGTTGTTCGCAACTTAATACTTCTAGGGTGTTCGGATGATATCCCCGGGGGTGGATTATTAGTCATAGATGCAGCTGGATGGCGGTCTATGTATTTTGTTGTAATGCCCAGAGTAAATCTCATAGTGATCTTCTTGACATATCACGTTAGCTCTATTCTATCAATTGCCCAACTGTAATTTGTTTACCCAGCATGTTATTTTATCTATGGAGAGACACCACTAGTGAACTGTGGACCCCGGTCCTATTTTAATCATATTGCAATCAACTGTTTACTATTCCCGCACTGTTTACTTTACTAGCATATTACTACTGTTTTCCACTCGATACACTCATAACCTTTGTTTCAAGCAAACCGGTGAGATTGACAACCTCATCGCAAGTTGGGAACAAAGTATTTGTTTGTGTGTGTGCAGGTTCCACGTTGCAGCTAGCAAGTAAAGCTTGGACGAGGCGCCACATATAAATTGTCCGCTGCTGTCGCAAGCTAGCAAGCATCACCTTCAGTCGTCACCGTCTCTCTTCTTCAAGATCGACATTAAACCTTAGTTTCTTAACTGAGGGAAAACTAGCCGCTACACTCATCATACCTTCCTCTTGGGGTTCCCAACGGGCTGGTCAATCACCACGCACAAGGACATCTGTTCCCACGTCAACTTGGCATCAGCTATTTCCTGGCGCCATCAACCGTTCACAAGTGTAGGGATCAGCTAATTTTCTGGCGCCGTTGCCGGGGAAGAGAGAAGACTTCTGCGAGGGGAGTTCTTCGCACACACATTCTTTACTTTGTTATTTGTTTTGCTTTACTTTATTTTATTTTACCTGCATTGCTTTTATATCAAAAACCCAAAAAAATTAGAATCCTTGGTAGCTGTTTTTACTTGTTTACTTTAGTTTTGCTGAAATGGCCAATCCTGAAAACACCAAGTTGTGTGACTTTGCTAGCACAAACAATAGTGATTTTATCTGCACTCCTATTGCACCACCTGTTCCTGCTACCACTTTTTATGAGATTAAGCCTGCTTTATTGAACCTTGTTATGAAAGAGCAATTTTCTGGTGCTAGTACTGAAGATGCTGCAGCTCATCTCAACAATTTTGTTGAGCTATGTGAGATGCAGAAATATAAAGATGTTGATAGTGATATTATTAAGCTCAAGTTGTTTCCTTTTTCTTTGAGAGGAAAGGCTAAAGATTGGTTGCTGTCTTTGACTAAGAATAGTATTGATTCATGGGCTAAGTGTAAGGATGCTTTTATTGGTAGATACTATCCTCCTGCTAAGATTATATCATTGCGTAGCAATATTATGAAGTTTACTCAGTTTGATAATGAACATGTTGCTCAAGCTTGGGAAAGAATGAAATCTATGATAAAGAATTGCCCCACTCATGGACTGACTACTTGGATGATTATCCAAACTTTTTATGCAGGACTGAATTTTTCTTCAAGGAACCTACTTGATTTAGCTGCTGGAGGCACTTTTATGTCCCTTACATTGGGCGCCGCGTCGAAGCTACTCGACAACATGATGGTAAATTATTCCGAATGGCACACCGAGAGAGCTCCACAAGGTAAGAAGGTAAATTCTGTTGATGAAACCTCTTCCTTGAATGATAAGATTGATACCATTATGGCTATGCTTGCTAATTATAGGACTCATGTTGATCCTAATAATGTTCCTTTGGCCTCTCTGGTTGCTCAAGAAGAGCAAGTTGATGTGAATTTCATTAGAAACAGCAATCTTAACAACAATGCTTATAGGAACAATTTTGCTAGTAACAATTATAGGCCATATCCTTCTACCAATGGTAATGGTTATGGTAACTCTTATGGTAATTCCTACAACAATACTAGGGCCGCGCCCTCCGAGCTTGAGGTAATGCTCAAGGACTTCATCGGTAAGCAAACTGCTTTTAACAAATCTGTTGAGGAAAAGTTAGGCAAAATTGATATTCTTGCTTCGAAAGTTGATAGCCTTGCTCATGATGTTGAACTTCTGAAATTAAAAGTGTTTCCTAATGATGTGAATGTGAGCAATATTGTTGCTGCCGCTAATGCTACCCAAGTTGGAATTGATGAAAATATTAGATTGTTAGCGGAATTGCATGCCAGGTGGGAAAGAGAGGATGAGATGGCTAGAGAGATGAAGGTATGTACCATTACTACCTCTAATGATGTTGCTCCTACTGATAGTAATCCTCTTACTTTGATTGGTGTAGAGAAAACTCCCACTCCTTGTGTTAAAAAGCCTAAAACTGCCAAAACTTTTTCTCAAAAGAGTGCTGAAATTTTTCGGAGTGTGGGAGATGATAGCTCTATTTCTTTTAATGATTTTGATGTTGATGGCTGCAATATATCTGAAGTAATTTTGTTCTTGCAAAAGCTTGCTTTGACTCCCAATGCTAGTTCTTTAAATATTGCTTTTACTAAGCATATTACCAATGCTCTTATAAAGATTAGGGATGAAAAGTTGAAGCAAAAAGCCTCTGTTCCCAAGAAGTTTGAAGATGGTTGGGAACCCATCATTGATATGCATGTTAATGGTTATGATTTCCATGCTTTATGTGATCTAGGTGCTAGTATTTCTATCATGCCTAGAAAGATTTATGACATGCTTGATTTACCACCGCTTGAAAAGTGTTATTTTGATGTTCCTATTGCTGATGTTGCTAAGAAGAAACCTTTGGGAAGGATTAATGATGTTCTTATTGTGGTTAACAATAACCTTGTTCCCGTTGATTTTCTTGTTATGGACGTTGAATGTCATGCTTCATGTCCTATTATTTTGGGAAGACCTTTTCTTCGAACTGTAGGTGCTATTATTGATATGAGAGAAGGCACTATCAAGTATCAATTCCCACTAAAGAAAGGTATGGAACACTTCCCTAGGAAAAGAAAGAAATTACTTTTTGACTCTATTCTTAGAGCAAATTATGAGCTTGATGCTTCATCACTTGATATTACTTGATTCGCACTTTTCTGCGCCTAGCTCAAAGGCGTTAAAGAAAAGCACTCTTGGGAGATAACCCAATGTTTTATTTTCAGTACTTTTTCTTTTATTTGAGTCTTGGAAGTCATTACTACTGTAATGACCGCTCCTTATCTTGTTTATTTCGTTTTTGTGCCAAGAGAAGCCTCTAATTTGAGTGAGGTAAAGATTTGGGGTTATTGCTGTCCTGAAACTGTTTTCGGTGCTGCACCGTAAAAATTCGTGAAAATTCTATGTTTATCTTTTGGACCTGCGATTTCTTGTGCATATGCCCCAGGTTATATCCAAACTTTTCTTAGTTGAACACTTTTTGATTTGAGCAACGGAAAATCCCTCAAAAATTCGTCCTTTGTCAGCTGTTCAGTTTTGACAGATTTCTGCCAATATTCGTTTTTGCCACTTTATCGCTTTCTTTTGAGTTCTTTTTGATCATGGAACTCTTGTGGAAGTTGCTACAGTAGTATATACTTTATATGTGGTGGTTTTGGGTTAAAACCTGAAGCTTAAAGAGGGTTGAATATATTTTATGCTTACACTAATGTTGCTAATAGAATTGTGTTTAGTTTTGTATGAAGGAAGTTTTCAAGTGTAGGGATTGGAGAATGATGAGATGAGTTGAAGAATGGACAAAAGCTCAAGCTTGGGGATGCCCAGCACCCCAAGAAATATCCAAGAAGTACAAGCGTCAAAGCTTGGGGATGCCCCCGAGGCACCCCTTCTTCATCGGCAAAAATCAGGTCACCTTTCAAAACACTATATTTTTATTGCTTCATGCACTATGTGTTTTTCTTGGAGCGTCAGTTGTTTTAGTTTTCTTAGTTGGTTTGTTTAGTTTGTTTGCTGCAATAAATGGTTGGACCCCAACAAATTCCTTGGGAGGAGATGTACTCGTTTTCATTTGCAAAGAACGCTCTAGTTTTCACTCTTATTTAAAATCGAGCGTTCTACTTTTTCTGCTACTGCTTTTGGTTTTCGTTTTCGCCTTGATTTGCGTTCAGATCTTTTCATATCTTTTCATCAAGGTGTATTTTTGCCTCTGGACTTTATTGGGTTTCATCAAAAGAGGTGTCTTTAAAAATTTCAAATGGTGTTGGAAAAGAGAAAAAGCTTTGTGCAAAATAGTGGTACAAGGAGCTTGTGTAGACTGCGGCTTAGGCTTTTTCATGTCATGCTAGATGTCTTTTTGATAGTATGCTTAGTGGTTTTGCTGTAGCATGACTTGTCTCAAATAACTGAGATTGCTTAATGAGCCTTTGAAAAAATCATGCGTTGTTTTTATTGTATGGAAGCATTATTTTGGTTTTCTCCTTGATGCTTTATTTGGGTTGACTTGGCGCATGCTCACACATGTTAGACTCTTACAAAGTCGCCAATAGCCTTCATGATCATTTAGTTTTTGACTTTTGATGCCATCGTATGCTTCTTTTAATGTCGCTTTGTCGCTTTGCATGATTATGGCCATTATTGCTCTCTTAGTTGGTCGCTCCCAGTCTTTTGCTAGCCCTCACCTTGTACTGAGTATGAGCTCTACTCGTGCATCCAACTCCTAAAAGCCAAGTTTTCCAAAGTGTCCACTATAAACTCCTATGCATGGTATTTGTAAGCCATTCCAAAGTAAAATTTTCATGTGCTACCTTTCAAAAACCTTCAAAATACTTCTCGTTTTGTGACACTGTTTTCAGCTCATGGGGACGTAGTGGTCGGATTTGCTATCTTCCATATTGCTTATTCCAAAAAAGAAAAAAAAAGAAAAAAATAAAAGAAAAAAAAGGCACTCCTCCATGGTATGTGAATGTTGGTGGGCACCCGATGGAATCGGTTAGCCATGGTTTGTGAAAGGAAAAAGGTGTGGAGGAGTGCCAAGTTTTATAAAAAGAGCACCAAAGTGCCAATCTCTCTCTCAAAAACTTGCTTCATTTTTGTATGGAAGATAGTAAGAACCCCATTGCCAGTCGTTGACAAAGACAACCACCTCTCAAAATCAAGTTTTTATCTCTGTTTTACAAAATGAAAAGCTCTAGCACATGCTAAATCACTGCTTCCCTCTGCGAAGGGCCTTTCTTTTACTTTTATGTTGAGTCACCACCTTCTTTCTTTATGCACCATTAAGAGAGCATAGTTGTCATTCTTAGTGTGATATGCATTGTCCCAAGGTTCATTGATTGACTCATATTGTTGGTTTCACTTGTTCTTAAATTATTTGTATCTAGTCGCCCTCTTAAACTTTGAGGTGTCCTATGCATTTATGTTTTGCTCTCCATGAAGGACAAGCTGAAAACCATTTGTATGTTTTTCCTTATGATTTGAACACACGTTTGACTTTCATTGTTTCATTATCATGATCTTTTGTTTGTGTTCATTTGCATGTTTACAACATGTTTGCTAAGTTCTTATTGTCATGATTATATCTTCATGCCCATGTTTTAAGTTCTATTGATCCCAGCTCACCAATGCTTACATATATGATCAAGATTGTGTAGGTGCATGTCACCTCAAAAATTATTCTTTTGTTATCACTTACCTACTCGAGGACGAGCAGGAGTTAAGCTTGGGGATGCTTGATACGTCTCAAACGTATCTATAATTTTTGATGCTCCATGCTTCGTTTTACACCATTTGCCTACTGTTTCGTTACACTTAGTGGCATTTTTATACACTTTCCGGAACTAACCTATTAACGAAGTGCCACAGTGCCAGTTTCCTGTTTTCTGCTATTTTTGTGTTTCAGAAGTGATACACAGGAAATATTCTCGGAATTGGACGAAACAAGTTCCTGAAGTCATATTTCACCGGGGAGCTCCCAAACATCCGAAGACCTGACGGAGGGGGGCCACGAGGCCCCCACACACAGGGGCGGCGCGGCCCAGCCCCTGGCCGCGCCACCCCCTTGTGAGGGCACGTGGTCCACCCTCTGACAGCCCCCTTTCGCCTACATATACCCCCTGACGAGAAAAACCTAAGGCCCCGATCAGTTTTCCAGAATACATCGCGATCCGCCGCCGCCGTCGACCCGAAGATCGGGAGGGTCCAGAAGCTCTTCCCGGCACCCTGCCGGAGAGGGGAATCGCCACCGGAGGTCTCCTTCATCGCCATGATTGCCTCCGGAGCGATGAGTGAGTAGTCTACCTTGGACTATGGGTCCATAGCAGTAGCTAGATGGTTGTCTTCTCCACCATGTGCTTCATGTTTAGATCTCATGAGCTGCCTTACATGATTGAGATCACTGTTATGTAATTCTATGATGTTGGTTTGTTGGGATCCGATGAATATTGGTGTTTATGATTAAGTTGCTGTACTGAATTATATCTTTTGTTATCTCTATGTTGTTTATGATCTTGCATGCTCTCCGTTGTTAGTAGCTATCTTGGCCGAGTAGTTGCTAGTGACTCCAAGAGGGGGTATTTATGCTCGATAGTGGGTTCATGCCTCTATTTCACCTGGGGGAGTGACAGAAACCTCTAAGGTGGTAGATGTGCTGTTGCTACTAGGGAGAAAACAACATTCATATGCTCAAGGGCATATGCTTTGTTTACATTACACACTTTGCTTAATGCAATTATCTGTTGTTCGCAACTTAATACTTCTAGGGTGTTCGGATGATATCCCCGGGGGTGGATTATTAGTCATAGATGCAGCTGGATGGCGGTCTATGTATTTTGTTGTAATGCCCAGAGTAAATCTCATAGTGATCTTCTTGACATATCACGTTAGCTCTATTCTATCAATTGCCCAACTGTAATTTGTTTACCCAGCATGTTATTTTATCTATGGAGAGACACCACTAGTGAACTGTGGACCCCGGTCCTATTTTAATCATATTGCAATCAACTGTTTACTATTCCCGCACTGTTTACTTTACTAGCATATTACTACTGTTTTCCACTCGATACACTCATAACCTTTGTTTCAAGCAAACCGGTGAGATTGACAACCTCATCGCAAGTTGGGAACAAAGTATTTGTTTGTGTGTGTGCAGGTTCCACGTTGCAGCTAGCAAGCAAAGCTTGGACGAGGCGCCACATATAAATTGTCCGCTACTGTCGCAAGCTAGCAAGCATCACCTTCAGTCGTCACCGTCTCTCTTCTTCAAGATCGACATTAAACCTTGGTTTCTTAACTGAGGGAAAACTAGCCGCTACACTCATCATACCTTCCTCTTGGGGTTCCCAACGGGCTAGTCAATCACCACGCACAAGGACATCTGTTCCCACGTCAACTTGGCATCAGCTATTTCCTGGCGCCATCAACCGTTCACAAGTGTAGGGATCACTTGTCGCAAAAGGTTTTCGACAAGTTCAAGGTGTTGACTACGATGAGACTTTCTCTCCCGTAGCGATGTTTAAGTCCATTCGGATTTTATTAGCAATTGCTGCGTTTCATGATTATGAAATATGGCAGATGGATGTCAAGACTGCGTTCCTCAATGGCAACATTGATGAAGAGTTGTATATGATGCAGCCCGAAGGTTTTGTCAATCCTAAGGATGCTAATAAGGTGTGCAAACTTCAGCGTTCCATTTATGGACTGAAGCAAGCATCTCGGAGTTGGAACCTTCGTTTTGATCAAGTGATCAAGAGTTTTGGATTTGTTCCAAATTGCTACGAAGCTTGTATCTACAAGAAAGTGAGTGGGAGCTCGGTGACATTTCTAGTACTATATGTGGATGACATATTGATTATTGGAAATGACATCGACATGCTTAACGATGTGAAGAGTTATTTGAATAAGTGTTTTTCAATGAAAGACCTAGGAGAAGCTGCTTATATATTAGGCATCAAAATCTATAGAGATAGAGAAAGACGCCTAATAGCTTTAAGCCAAAGTACATACCTGGACAAAGTTCTGAAGAGGTTCAGAATGGATAAAGCAAAGAAAGGTTCATTGCCCATGTTGTCAGGTAAGATATTGAGCAAGGCTCAGTGTCCAGCTACGGTAAAAGATAGAGATACTATGAGCAAAGTGCCATATGCCTCGGCCATAGGTTCTATCATGTATGCCATGCTATGTACTAGACCGGATGTGTCCAATGCTCTTAGTTTGACGAGCAGATACCAAAGTGATCCAGGAGTGGAACACTGGACAGCCGTAAAGAACATCCTAAAGTATTTAAATAGGACTAAAGAAATGTTCTTGGTCTATGGAGGTGATGAGGAGCTCGTCGTAAAAGGTTACGTTGACGCTAGCTTCGACACCGACCCGGATGATTTTAAATCTCAGACAGGATACGTTTATATTTTGAATGGTGGAGCTGTGAGCTGGAGAAGCTGCAAGCAAAGCGTGATAGCGGGATCTACAACAGAAGCGGAATACATGGCTGCTTCGGAAGCATCAAGTGAAGGAGTTTGGATCAGAAACTTCATCACTGAGCTTGGCGTGGTTCCAAATGCCTTGGACCCATTGGAGATATTGTGTGACAACACTGGCGCCATAGCACTGGCTAAGGAACCAAGATATCATCCAAAGACCAAGCACATCAACCGCCGGTTCCATATAATTCGAGATTATATAGCAGATGGAGATCTGAAGATTAGCAAAGTACATACGGATCTGAATGTCGCAGAACATGATCTGAATGTCGCAAAGTACATACGGATCTGAATGTCGAGATATAATAACCTCTTCCACGAGCAAAACATGATCGGCACCTTAATGCCATGGGTGTTAGATTGTTGCCAGATGTAAACTAGATTATTGACTCTAGTGCAAGTGGGAGACTATTGGAATTATGCCCTAGAGGCAATAATAAAAGATGTTATTATTATAATTCTTGTTCATGATAATGTTTATATTCCATGCTAGAATTGTATTAAGCGGAAACTTTAATACTCGTGTGGTTTATGAACAACACCGTGTCCCTAGTACGCCTCTATGGACTAGCTCATTGATTAATGATGGTTAAGGTTTCCTAACCATAGACATGAGTTGTCAATTAATAATGAGATCATATCATTAGGAGAATGATGTGATGGACAGACCCAAATAAAGCAGAGCAATTAGATCGTGTCAGCGTGTTCATCTTTGCGAAGCTTTTCTTATGTCATGTATTGTATTCCTTAGACCATGAGATAATACAACTCCCTAGTATCGGAAGAAAGCTTTGAGGTCATCAAACGTCATCCTATGTGAGGGTGATAATAAAGGTGTCTCTCAGGTGATCGGAAAGTACTTGTTGGGTTGTATGTATCGAGATGGAATTTGTCCCTCCCAAGTCGGAGAGATATACTTCGGGCCCACTCGGTAATCGATATCAACACCGCTTGCAAGCATGTGGTTAAGGAGTTAATCACAAAGTGATATCGGATTACGGAACGAGTAAAGTACTTGCTGTGAACGAGATTGAACTAGGTATGCCGATACCGACGATCGAATCTCGGGCAAGTAAAATATCGTGTGACGAAGGGAATACATATACGGGATTAATTGAATCCTGACATCGTGGTTCATCTGATATGATCATCGATGAATATGTGGGAATCAATATGGGTTTCCAGATACCGCTGTTGATTATTGATAGAAGATCATGTCTGCATATTCTCGAACCCGTAGGGTCACACACTTAACGTGCATCGACGCTAGGATAGAATGGATAATTGGTTTATGAGTTTTAGTTCGGAATCTCGGATGAGATCCAGGACATCGCGAGAGGTTCCGGAATGGTCCGGAGAATAAGATTCATATAAAGGAAAGCAGTTTTTGGATTCCGGAAAAGTTTCGGAGTTTATCGGTATTGTACCGGAAGGTTCTAGAAGGTTCCGGAGTGGGACCAACGTGGGCCCACTTGACGGAGGCCTGCGTGGGCCTAAGGGGAAGTGCCCTGGCCGCCTTGGGCCAGGCGCACAAGGCCCCTAAGGCCCAGCCGGCCAGCCCAAGGGGAAACCCTAAGGGAGTCTTCAAAGAAGGAAGGGGGGGAAACTTGCCCCCCACTCTTCCTACTCCAAGTCGGCGCCCTAGAGTTTGGGGAGAGGCCAAGCTGGCCGGCCACCCCTCTATATATAGGGGGCAAGGGCGCAGCCCTCTCTACCTCTAACCCAAACCCTAGCCGCCAACTGCTGCCCTCCCTCTCTCTCTCTCGCGACTGCGCGTAGGCGAAGCCCTGCCGCAGAAACTCTCCACCATAAAGCACCACGCCGTCGTGCTGCTGATCCAATCTATCTCTCCACCATACTTGCTGGACCAAGGAAGGAGGAGACGTCGCTGCACCGTACGTGTGCAACTCTCGGAGGCGCCGCCACTTGCGGCGCAGGATCGGATCGGATCGCGAGGAGGAGACGGCGAGTACGACTACGTCAACCACGTTCTCTTGAACGTTTCCGCTGTGCGATATCTTCAAGGGTATGAAGATCTCATCTACCTCTCTTGTTGATTACATCTCCTAGATTAGATCTTGGCTTTCTTGTTCGCATCCGTAGGAATTTTTTTGATTTACTATGCTGCGAAACCCTTCAGCAGCCTCGTTGCATCTCCTAGGCTCGATTCACGTGCCTAATCTGGGGCTACCTTAGGCTCGTCTGAGCCGGAGGTCGCTCCGCTCGATCCATTTGCCGGGAGCCGGCCGGCGGTGTGGGGACTGCTGGTTCGGTATGAATAAAGGAGGTGGTCCTATGGTTCCTCCTCGCCCCAAGATGAGGATCTACCGGAGGCCCTTCTTCATGGATCTGGTAGGAGTGACGTGTTCCGGAAGGCTCCACCGGCGAACTCCATTGGGCGATCATGCCTGGAGATTGCTGGATCAGATGGGATTCGGTCGGGCGCACCCATGTTTTTATCTGACCGTTTGGTTTCAGAGGGAGCGTTGTGAAGCTCTGCTGGCTGTTACCATCATGCGACGTGATTTCTCGTTCCATGGTGAAGTCATCTAGCGGGGAATGTCATGGCTGCCGAGTCCTGGAGAATTGCATTGGTGGTTTGAGTCTTTGTGGCAAAGAGGAACTTGCTTCGTGATTCGTGACTCATAGCAGCGACATGGCTAGTGGGGGCGACAGTACAGGAGAAGTTCAAGGTCCGACCTTGCAGGGTGAAAACCCAAGGTCTGGCCTTAATTGGTTGTGTCTGGCAATTGCCTTGTTGAAGGCATTGTTTTGTAAGCGCGGACCTTTCTCCAGGGTGAAAACCTAAGATCTATGATCGGGCGACGACGGTGTTAGTGCACTGTTTCCTTCTTGGAGGCGTTGCTTTTTGGAGATGTTGAACTTTTGGTGCCGTCTTGGTGGTGTTAGTGTTGCTACTACGAGGAATTTATCACTGTAGCGGGCCTTTTTCTTTTTCTGTAATTCTTTTTTTTTGGTTGTGTGCATCTGTATTGCCACTAGGACACTGCGTTATTGCAGAGGCTGGATGTAATTGATATCGGCTTGATATTAATATATATTCTTTATCTAAAAAATAAGCTCCCGACAAAAGCTCGAACACACAGTACATTCCACTGGAAAACGTTTAAATTCGCGTCGCCTGAGTTACACATTTCTCACACAAAAAATTCATAAATTTCCGACAAAAGCTCGAGCACACAGTACACTCCACTGAGCCTGGAGAACAGCAGATCGACAGCAGCAGTGGGTCAAAAGCACTCGCCTAGATTGCACTTCCATGTCACATTCTGACGAAATCAAACACGCCCGCAAAGATCACATGACAGGATCTGACTCGACAACAGGGCCCCCTGTGCTAGCTATATAGCTTCAAGCTGAAGCTGCTTCTGCCGCTGCTTTACACACTGTTCATCTGATTCGGAGAAGATGAAGAGATTAAAAAAGGAGGAGTTGTTCCGTTGCGCTTTCTGATTTGTCGCGGGCATCTGTGATCCGTGATCTGTCTGCCGCAGTCACCGGCCGGCAAAGACATGCATGCGATGCAAGGGTTTCTGTGCTCCATGCGCCTAGCCATAGCTGCCTGCGTATAGGCAGCCTTGCCGTACATACATACCAGGCTGAACCTTGTAATTTTGCCTTGATCCATTGCCATCTTTTTTGACTGGTTTTGTCGTACGTGGAAGCTAGGCCACTGTAGTAGTAGATTTGAAGGTTGTGTTGTTAACGGGATGAGCTATCACATGGTTACCGCTACCAACTTCCCAGGTTGACTTTCTTGCAAATAAAAGCAATATACCACCACAGTAATAATTATATTAATCGAATGTTAAGCTTCAGTGCCAAATATATATTTTTACAAAAAATGGAAAGAGATAAAACCTGAGCTAGCTACTTGAATTGGCCTCGCGGCAGTCATCTTCTCCAACTAGCATTATAACTGGTTAAATATTAGTGCTGGTCATGCAATTGTGACTTGGGGCCATGTGTGGCTTGGTAGAGAAATACATATGCTCTTGAAAATATACCATGAAAAAAAGTTACACGATATAAATGATTATGTACATGTGTGTTCAAACAAAAGAGAAAGGAAGTAGGCAACAGTCGTATACTAAAAACTGACAAAACTAAATAAAAATACTACACCATCTATTTTTTGAAAAGGAAAAAGTATGTGCATGGGCGTGTAAGCACGGTGATATTTGTGAAATCTTACACAAATACTTTGTTATGCAATACTCGCTCTGATCCATATCAAGTGTCGCTGATTTAGTACAAAGTTATACTAAACTCTCAAAAAAGTTTTATGATAAAATGATTATGTACTTATATGTTTAAACAAAATAGAAAGGAAGTTGGTAAAGGTCGTATACTAAAAACTGACAAAAGTATTAAAAACACCATCTATTTTTCAAAAGGAAAGAGTATGTTCATGTGTGTGTAAGCACGGCAATAATTTAGTGAAAATGGTACACAGACACTTAGTTGCGTGCTAATACACAATGTGTACCGCGGATGACCAATGAGGATATCGTCGGAATCACCCTATTATGTAAGTAAAAAACTCCATCTACTAATGAACACTAGCTAGTTTGAGAAAATATCGAGTGGGAACCGATGAGAACCAAGTGCAACTATGTTTCACAGTTTCTGAAAATTCTAAAGGAAAAAAAGGTAAAGTGCATTGGAGAGTTTGTATTCTACAAATGTGTGAATTTTGAGTTTTAAAGCAAATTCATTTCGGAGGTATGGAAAGATAAATCACAATAATAATCTCAAACATTATACCATCAATGAGGAGATCGTCCGAATCACCCTATTACATTAGTAAAAAAAAACTTCATCTAGTAATGTGAATATCCATGGGAGCCAAGTTATGGTGGAAACCGATGAAAATTACCAAGTGTAAACTATGTCTCAGAGTTCTGAAAACTCCGATGAAAAAGAATAGGCGAGTTGATGTTGTATAAACATGTAAAATTCGAGTTTAGAAAGAAATTAACTTTGGAAGTATGAAAAAACATAATGATCAGTGAATAGTGACAAACAATACGTCCCAATAATTATGTGTTTGAACTTTGAACTGCAAATTTCACATGTTTATAGAGCATCACCTTTTCTAATATACCAGATATCTTTTTTAGAACGTTTTGAAACGTTCAAACATTGTTTCCACAGTATTTTCATGACAACTTGGTTTTAAATGGGATATTTTTGTTTAGGTAGTTTGATGGAATGGGAGTACCTTCTAAAATGGATTACATATGCAGATGGTGTTTGTCATGCTTTGGTCAGAGTTGCTAATGTCTTGGTAATGTGAGAGAGAACCTACCATTTCATGTCCTCGAGGTACAAACATGTGCACTGGAGTTAGCAAAACTTCGAGAGCCCCACACATTTTGTCAGTACACTGTCTCGATCTCTCTCTCCAACACTTGTTGTCGTTGTTGATGCTCATGCTCACATCTTAGAGGAAGAGGAAGAGATAGAGGGGGAGGAGATGCTTGCATGATTGTGTATGATCTGTCTAGACGGATAGGCTGTGGGGCCAGAGGGAACAGGGGCTTCTCTTTCTCTTTCTTTGATGTGATATTTTGCATCGGCCACTTTATTCCCTCTCCTCTCCTGAAGAGGAGAATAGCTAGGCTATGCTAGGCTGCATTGGAGTTAGCAAAAGCAGATCGACCAAAGAACACATAGATTCCCTCTGATGGCGACTGCAGCTACCTCCATCATTCGATCGCCACACACACCTTAAATCCATCTTAATATTTTGCGTCCAACATACTTCCTCCGTCCGGGTTTATAAGTCTTACGTGTATCTCTAGGTTGCCATTTTGACCAATGTAATATAAGATATATACTATAAAATATATATCACTAGAAACTTTAGATCATGTACTTTTTAATAGTATAATTTTTTTGTTGTAAAATTTATATTATATTTGTTAAAATGACGACCTAGGGATACGCGCAAGACCTATACACCGGGACGGAGGGAGTATCAAAATCTCTTGCCTTAGCACGTTTCTTTTTAATTCATAAGTGACCACATTTTCTCGATAGTGATGTCTTTATTTAACTCAAGCGTTCGCATCAAGGTGATAAAGGCAAAATATATAGTTAATCCAGGATGTACAGCGGTAGGAACAAAAGATAACGTTTAAAAGGCAACATACAAGTTCATTTCACGACTTATATCGCACCTAATTAAGGTGGTAGAGGACCGATCCGAAGAATACCGTTATCCATGTGGGGTATATATCTCCCTAACAACCTTCTCTAATCGTGGGCACTCATAAACAGGTCGGTGCTCTGGAAGCTGAAAGGTAGACCACAAACGGAGCCAGTCCGCTCCAGGCTCCAATGATCGCGGTAGGGTTATGTTGGATGTGGGAGAAGAGAATTAGCAACACAATTTACCTATGTATTTGTTCAATATTAGCATTTTGTCATTTAATAACTTATGCCCCACTCCAAAGTTGAAGCAGACTCTGCATTTGCTCCTGGAGTGGAAAATGGTGTTATTATTGCAATCGTAAAAGGATAAGTTTGGCTGCTTGTGTTAAAAAAAATCGGTGCTTATAAAATTAGTTTTGGAGACCTGAATGTTGTTTTGTCTACGACACACCATATGTTCATTCTTCATAAAACTTTGCCGACACATAAACGACACAAACATATATGTTACCGAGATTTTTTTAACAAATGCAGTGCATTTACTGTTCATCCATAGCAAATGCACCCGGGAGCCATAGCATCATTCCTTAACTTGTGGGTAATGCAGAAGTCGAGAGTCTCGGGATTTTATTATTTAGAGAACATCGAAAGTTACAATCCTCTACAAATTTGAGTACACGTAGTAAGCATGTCACCGTCGAGCCCGCCACCGTCCTCTACATTAATACTTTTATCTTTAATGATGTTTATGTTTCCAAAATAGCGGAATATATGTGGCTCAAAGTGAGTGATCATTCTGTTGGGATTTCTCCTCCTGTCTTATACCTTTTTCACATGCTAAAAACTAAGGTCAGATCTAGCACATGGATCAGTGACCAGCAAGAGCTACCTTATGATTGGTGTGTACCGGAAGGATCGGGTATAATCATTTGATGCGAAAAGCAAATATTCCTCGTCCGATCCATTCATCGAGTGGCCGGAATTTCATGGCTTTCATCTCCTTCATATCATATATAAGTCATGGATGCATGCCGCTTTATAAAAAATCAGTTATTTTTTGCTCATGTGATCATTCTTTCCTGCAAAAAAGAAGGAATGTTCATGGCATCGCATATTTATGTGTTTTCAAGGACATCTTGTTTAGGTTTGATCAGTACGTCGACTGTCTGTTGCGAGCTCTGCCATTGACTGCCTTTAGATTGCTAGTTTATTGGTAATTAAGATTCTATAATATAATATATTGTACGAAAAATGGAACAAGCAGATCTCAGCACCAACTATCCGTCGGAGTTTACTTTACCAAAAGTTGCAAGGTTCTCACCTAGCCTGGCTACTGTTTGGTGCGATGCAAAAACAAAGATTATGAATAAAAAAATACATATATGCATCATATTTTTTATAGATAAAAGGCACATGCCCGGCTTTATAAATAAAGCCCCAGGGGACCAAATAGTAACAAGGTTAGGGCATTACACACAGGGAACTGGAACAGCCAGTTCAACAAGAGGGGAAACACACATGTTAACCCCAAAAGCAAAACACAGAGGTGCTTCACAACAGGAGAACACAATAGCGACACAGCGAAGACAAAAGGATGGCAGATGAAGACAACGGGGCTACTCATCCATAGCTTGCCGAAGTGAGGTGATCTTATCCTTGATGTTGGAGATCATGATCCGAATCCCAGAGCGGTCTTCAGCACGGCTCAGCGGCATCCAGAGCTGGAGAAAGACAATGATTTTATAAATTGCATCAGTTGGGGACTTAATAAAAGTTCCCTCAATAAGAGCTTTATTGCGAATTAGCCAGAGGGCCCAAAGGAGGCCAGCCGCAGCAAGCCACAGCAGACGATGGGACTGGCCGGTGACCCTTTGAAGTCATGAGAAAAGAGACGAAAAAGAGACGGGAGCCCACTGCTGCCCAAGAGTCTCACTAAACACTGACCAACACACAGCTGGACAGAATATGATTTTGCCAACACACAGCTGAACAGAATATGATTTTGGTCTTCAACCTCACCACATAAAGGACACAGCCCATCCCCAGGGCCATGTCGTTTCTGAACTTGATCCCCACTAGGGATCCTTCCTCTGGCCACTTGCCAAAGGAAATACTTGATCTTAAGGGGCAAACGCACTTTCCACAGATCCTTGAAACGGAACACTGCAAACCCTTGGTGCAGGGCACGGTAAAGAGAGGCCATCGAAAACATCCCAGAAGACTCCAGTGTCCAGGTCAACGAATCAGGGACCAAAGATAAATTGATGGGGGCAAGCAGGAGATCAAGTGCTTGCCATTGAGAGAGCTCAGCCGGGCCAAAGGAGCGGCGAAAGTTGGGTCGAGCATCAGGAAGGCGCCAGATTTCAGCTACCAGGGCATTCGGCCTGTCACAGATGGCAAAGAGGCTAGGAAATTTTTCAAACAGGGGCTCGCCCAGAACCCATTTATCCAGCCAGAACAGAGTGTTCCTACCATTGCCCACCCTGTGGTGGGCTCCAATCCTAATCAGATGTCTGCTCTTAAGGATCGACTTCCACAGTTGAGATCCACGAGTGGATCTGATAGCAGCAAGCTCTTTATGCTGCATGTATTTTCTTTTCAAAATTTGCAACCAAAGCCCCCCTGGCCCTTATACACCTTCTAGGCCCACTTGGCCATTAGGCAGGCATTCATCAGCTTGGTATTTGTGAAGCCTGACCCACCAACATCCTTGGGAGTGCACATGGTCGCCCACTTGACCATGTGATATTTCTGTTTATCTTTGCCTTTTGCCTAAAAGAAACAGGATCTGGCCTTGTCAAAACTACTGTGGATTCCATCCTGGAGGAGGTAGAAGCTCATACTGTAGAGCGGAAGGCTGGAAAGACAAGATTCAATCAGGATGCCTCGACCCCCACTGGACGAGTTCATTCCTAGCCACGGATCAAGCTTCTTGACGACTCTGTGCATCAGCGGTTGGAAAGCAGCAATCAGAAGTTTCATTGCATCAATGGGCAGCCCAAGATATGTCATAGGCAGTTTTCCTAATTTGCAATTAAGCATGAAAGCTGCACGTCTCTGCTCTTCCTCATCTGCTCCAATCACAAACGCCTCACTTTTAGCAAAATTGATTTTCAGACCAGACATTGACTCAAAGCACAGCAACAAAAATTTCAGATTCATAAGATCAATCGGATCATTTCGAATAAGGATCAACGTATCGTCAGCATACTGAAGGTGGGTGACCCCTCCCGCAACCAACTGAGGAGAGACACCATGAATGTGACCAGCCTCAGCAGCTCCATCAAGCATTTCTGCCAAAGCATTAGCCACAAAGTTAAAGAGCAAAGGGGGGAGTGGGTCCCCCTGACACACTCCCCTAGCATTCGCAAAGAAGGGGCCAGGTTCCCCATTGATATTAATAGCTGTGTGACCTCCCTTAACCAGCTGCATAATCCAGCTGACCCATAAGGGATCAAAGCCTTTTTTAAACAAGGCTTCCTCCATAAAATCCCAGCTGACAGTGTCATACGCTTTTTCAAAGTCAATCTTGAAGATGACAAATTGTTCCTTAGAAGAGTTGGACTCATGAAGGATTTCATGAGAGTGGCAATCCCATCAAGGATGCTACGACCCTTAATGAAAGCAGACTGGGCTTGATGAATGGCAGTATGGGCGACAGGGGCAAGACGAGTGGCAAAAACCTTGGAAAGAAACTTGAAGCTGACATTAATAAGGGCAATGGGTCTGAATTGAGATATCTGATCAGCCCCAACCAGAAATTTTTATGTTGGTATATCTAGTTGGAATAGGTATGTTCTCGATACTCTTACAGGAGGTAATTTTCTGGGTACTCCCGCTGGAGAAGCATGCACTATAATTGAAAGTTTAGTGGGAATACCACCTATTCATATTGCTAAAACCGAGACCACCTTGGAGGAGGTGGTAGAAAGACTCAGCTCTTTAGAGAAAAGTTTGCCAAGTATCCTAGAAAATGCTAGCCGAGTTAGTGAATTAATAGAAAACATTAGTAAGAGAATTACCGTTTTACAAGCTAGCACTACTCTTGATAATCAAAACCTAAGGATTGGTAAACTAGAGGAGTCTATGGAAACTCTTAGCTTAATCTTCTCTTCTCTTAAATTTAAGAAAGAGAAAGTGTTTGTTGGAAAAGAGCAAAAATTTATGTATGTTCCCAAGGTTTCTGCGCTTAAATCTCAACATGTTCTTAAAATTGGTAAGACTCTTAGTTCCACTAAGGGTGACTTGCAGGTTGAATCGTCTTCGGGAACCTTCAAAGAGCCTACTGAGGTAACTAGCACTTCATCTATTGATATTACTTGATTCGCAATTTTCTGCGCCTAGCTCAAAGGCGTTAAAGAAAAGCACTCTTGGGAGATAACCCAATGTTTTTATTTTCAGTACTTTTTCTTTTATTTGAGTCTTGGAAGTCATTACTACTGTAATGACCGCTCCTTATCTTTTTTATTTTGTTTTTGTGCCAAGAGAAGCCTCTAATTCGAGTGAGGTAAAGATTTGGGGATATTGCTATCCTGAAACTGTTTTCGGTGCTGCACCGTAAAAATTCGTATAAATCCTCTGTATATCTTTTGGACCTGCGATTTCTTGTGAATATGTCCCAGGTTATATCCAAACTTTTGTTAGTTGAACACTTTTTGATTTGAGCAGCAGAAAACCCCTCAAAAATTCAACCTTTGTCAGCTGTTCAGTTTTGACAGATTTCTGCCAATATTTGTGTTTGCCAATTTATCGCTTTCCTTTGAGTTCTTTTGATCATGGAACTTTTGGAGAAGTTGCTACAGTAGTATTTGCTATATATTTGGTGGTTTTGAGTTGAAACCTGAAGCAAAAAGAGGTTGATTATATGTTATGCTACACTAATGTTGCTAATAGAATTGTGTTTAGTTTTGTATGAAGGAAGTTTTCAAGTGTAGGGATTGGAGAATGATGAGATGAGTTGAAGAATGGAAAAAAGCTCAAGCTTGGGGATGCCCATGCATCACCCCAAGAAATATCCAAGAAGTACAAGCATCAAAACTTGGGGATGCCCCCGAGGCACCCCTTCTTCATCGGCAAAAATCAGGTCACCTTTCAAGACACTATATTTTTATTGCTTCATGCACTATGTGTTTTTCTTGGAGCGTCAGTTGTTTTAGTTTTCTTAGTTGGTTTAGTTTTGTTTGCTGCAATAAATGGTTGGACCCCAACAATTTCCTTTGGAGGAGATGTACTCGTTTTCATTTGCCAAGAACACTCCGTTTTTCATTCTTACAATTTCATCGGGTGTTCTTCTTTTTCTGCTACTGCTTTTGGTTTTCATTTTTGCCTTGATTTGCGTTCAGACCTTATCATATATTTTCATCAAGGTGTATTTTTGCCTCTGATCTTTATTGGTTTTCATCAAAAGAGGTGTTTATAAAAATTTCTAATGGTGTTGGAAAAGAGAAAAAGCTTTGTGCAAAATAGTGGTACAAGAAGGAGCTTGTGTAGACTGCGGCTTAGGATTTTTCATGTCATGCTTGATGTCTTTTTGATAGTATGCTTAGTAGTTCTGCTGTAGCATGACTTGTCTCAAATAACTTAGATTGCTTAATGAGCCTTTGAAAAAATCATGCGTTGTTTTTATTGTATGGAAGCATTATTTTAGTTTTCTCCTTGATGCTTTATTTGGGTTGACTTGGCGCATGCTCACACATGTTAGACTCTTACAAAGTCACCAATAGCCTCTATGATCATTTAGTTTTTGACTTTTGATGCCATCTTATGCTTCTTTTAATGTCGCTTTGTCGCTTTGCATGATTATGGCCATTATTGCTCTCTTAGTTGGTCGCTCCCAGTCTTTTGCTAGCCCTCGCCTTGTACTGAGTATGAGCTCTACTCGTGCATCCAACTCCTAAAAGCCAAAGTTTGCCAAAGTGTCCACCATATATACCTACTAGCAATTTGCTATTCCAAGTAAATTTGACTTGCTTTTATTTTCTCTTCAAATTAAACTCTTACCAGTGTTATGCAAAATTCGGTCAGTAAAGCTCTCACGAACTGGAGGCACACTTTACTTTTTCCTATTCTAAAAAATTTGACATTGTGGTCTCTTATGTTGAGTTGTTATGCTTGCAAGTTATAAGTTGGAGACTAGCCCAGCCATGCAGTCATGGGCAAGCTTTCAACATTACACTTCTTATTTGAGTTGATATCGTGATCTTTTGTTTATGGATGCCCACAGTGTGAAATGAATTGGGAATCTTGTGGGGATCATAGAGTTTGTATATGTGTTAGAGAAATGCCGGTCCGCTAATCTAAGCCATGCATAATTCATGGTGGAAATTTGTAGCATACCCATGGTGAACATTCGACGACGCATCTCACAATAAAAAGCTAAACAAATGGAAAATAAAAGAGATGTCGAGGTGTTCATTGTCTGCTTGTCCTGTCATTTTGGTATGGGCTTGTTCTATGTCATCGGGCACGGAGGTACCCCATTGGCGGTTCTCAATGATATGCATATACTTACAATGACAAGAGCCTTGCTTGGTACTCTAAGTAAAGTAGCACGAGGTTTGGATACTCGTATTCACGGGACACGAGGTTTTCAACTTATGATTTGTCAAGCATATGCATCATAATTGTTCTCGCATTAACTTTAACCCTTCAAGATGCTTATGATGGGGGCAATGAGAGCTCAAAGCCGATAAGTACCATAATTTTTGAAGGTTATAAAACTTGCAATCACTGCTTCCCTCTGCGAAGGGCCTTTCTTCTACTTTTATGTTGAGTCACCACCTTCTATCTTTATGCACCATTAAGAGAGCATAGTTGTCATTCTTAGTGTAATATGCATTGTCCCAAAGTTCATTGATTGATTCATATTATTGGTTTCACTTGTTCTTAAATTATTTGTATCTAGTTGCCCTCTTAAACTTGAAGGTGTCCTATGCATTTATGTTTTGCTCTCCATAAAGGACAAGGTGGAAACCATTTGTATGTTTTTCCTTATGATTTGAACACACGTTTGACTTTCATTGTTTCATTTTCATGATCTTTTGTTTGTGTTCATTTGCATGTTTACAACATGGTTGCTAAGTTCTTATTGTCAAGATTATATCTTTCATGCCCATGTTTTAAGCTCTTATAATCCCAGCTCACAAATGCTTACATATATGATCAAGATTGTGTAGGTCCATGTCACCTCAAAAATTATTCTTTTGTTATCACTTACCTACTCGAGGACGAGCAGGAGTTAAGCTTGGGGATGCTTGATACGTCTCCAACGTATCTATAATTTTTGATGCTCCATGCTTGTTTTTACACCATTTGCCTAATGTTTCGTTACACTTCGTGGCACTTTTATGCATTTTCCGGAATTAACCTATTAACGAGTTGCCATAGTGCCAGTTCCCTATTTTCTGCTGTTTTTGTGTTTCAGAAGTGATACACAGGAAATATTCTCAGAATTGGACGAAACAAGTTCCTGAAGTCTTATTTTACCCGGAAGCTTCCAGAGATCCGAAGGAGAGTAGGAGGGGGGCCACCAGGGCCCCACATGCAGGGCTGGCACGGCCAGGGCCTGGGCCACGCCACCCTGGCGTGAGGCCACCTAGCCCCTTCTTTGACATCGCCCCTTCGCCTATAAAGACCCCCCGACGGGAAAAACCTAAGAACCCGATCACTTTAACAGAACACATCGCGATCCGCCGCCACCATCGACCCGAAGATCGGGAGGGTCCAAAAGCTCTTCCCGGCACCCTGCCAGAGAGGAGAATCGCCACCGGAGGTCTTCTTCATCGCCATGCTTGCCTCAGGAGCGATGAGTGAGTAGTCTACCTTGGACTATGGGTCCATAGCAGTAGCTAGATGGTTGTCTTCTCCACCATGTGCTTCATGTTTAGATCTCATGAGCTGCCCTACATGATTGAGATCACCATTATGTAATTCTACATGTTTGGTTTGTTGGGACCCGATGAATATTGGTGTTTATGATTGAGTTGTTGTACTGAATATTATCTTTTGTTATCTCTATGTTGTTTATGATCTTGCATGCTCTCCGTTGTTAGTAGCTATCTTGGCCGAGTAGTTGCTAGTGACTCCAAGAGGGGGTATTTATGCTCGATAGTGGGTCCATGCCTCTATTTAACCTGGGGGAGTGACAGAAACCTCTAAGGTTGTAGATGTGCTGTTGCTACTAGGGAGAAAACAACATTCATATGCTCAAGGGCATATGCTTTGTTTACATTACACACTTTGCTTAATGCAATTATCTGTTGTTCGCAACTTAATACTTGTGGAGTTCTCGGATTGATTCGCCACAAGTGGATTATTAGTCATAGATGCAGTTGGATGGCGGTCTATGTATTTTGTTGTAATGCCCAGAGTAAATCTCATAGTGATCTTCTTGACATATCACGTTTATCTTTATTCTATCAATTGCCCAACTGTAATTTGTTTACCCAGCATGTGTTATTTATCTTTTGGAGAGACACCACTAGTGAACTGTGGACCCCGGTCCTATTTCCATTATATTGCTATCACCTGTTTACTTTACTCGCATACTCTATTGTTTTCCACTTGATATGCTCATAACCTTTGTTTCAAGCAAACCGGTGAGATTGACAACCTCATCGCAAGTTGGGAACAAAGTACTTGGTTGTGTTATGTGCAGGTTCCATGTTGCTTCTGGCCGAAGACGAGTCAACAAGAATCGTTAAACGGCGCCCTTGTTGGAGTGTTACTAAGCCAGTCTGCATCACCTTCAGTCGTTTGTCTCTCCTCTCCAAGAACGATTAAACCTTGGTTTCTTAACTGAGGGAAAACTAGCTGCTATACTCATCATACCTTCCTCTTGGGGTTCCCAATGGGCTGGTTATTTACCACGCACAAGGACTGTCTACTACGCGTCAACTTGGCACCAGCAGTCTGCGTCGACCATTAGCCATTGTATGGAAGAAAGCAGTATTTGCATCGCCCTCGAGGATCCATTGCTGACGACCTCTCTGTTGCCAGTAAAGCTCCTCACAGCGCAGGATGAAGGTCAATTTAGCTTCAAGCTCATACCGAAAGGCCCATTCTGGCCCAGACAAGCCGCATAGGTCTGCTCTCTCGTCAAGGATCTTAAGAAGCTCCCCTAGCTCCTTTTTCTTTGCCTTCAAATCACAATCCAGATTGGCTCCCCAGCCTCTCAGATAGGATCTTAAGTTACGAATACATGATTGCCAGAGATCCATCTGGTCACAAATCATCCCATAGGAGTGAGGTGGGGTTTGAAGAGAGGAGTCCCAGTTGTTGATCACCAACTGAGGGAATTCTGGGAACAGCAGCCATTGTTTCTCAAAGAAAAATCTTCAATTAAGAGGCATCTCTCCTTCTCCAGAGTCAAGGGTCAGGGGGCAGTGGTCAGAACCCAATCTTGTATCAGCGTGAAGCGAGGATAAAGGAAACTTGTTCTCCCACTCAGGAGAGACCAAAGCCCTATCCAACACACTTTGTGTAGGATTCAGCTGTCTGTTGGACCAAGTAAAGCGAGCTCCCTGCCTCACAATCTCACACAGGGATAAGTCAACAATCTAGTCATTGAAAGCATCTGTGAGAGGTTGATTGACATTATTGTTACTATTTTCCAAAGCCCCCCTGGTAAGGTTGAAGTCTCCAGTGACCACCACCGGCCACGGAGAATTTACAATCTTGTTATGGAGTTCAGCTAGGAAATCTAAGGAATGGGAATGGTCAGCTGGACCATAAACTGTTATGGCTTCCCATTTGAAACCATTATTTCGCTGATGCAGGGCAATACTAGCGAAGAACTCGCCCTTATCGATGGTTCCTACCTCAAACGTGTTAGAGTTAGCACCAAGCAGAATTCCCCCAGAATGGCCCACTGCCGAGACCCAGGTCCAAACGAAAGGCAATCCCTCTACCAACGAAGCCAGTTCTCAATCAGAAAAAATCAACCTTTATGGTCTCCTGGAGACCAACAACATCAAACCTAGATTGTTTAAGGAATCTCTTGAGTTGGCGTTTTCGATCAATCTGACCAAAACCCCTAATGTTCCAGAAGAAGAACTTCATTGCACCTGAGGGGAAAGGGTCCCCGCCCCATTAATAGTCAGATTTTTTAGGCTTGCTAAGCCCCTCTTAGCTTGGCTCCTGGTTAGGACACGATCTTGAAGCGATGAGGGTTGAGGAACGGCTTCAGATTGAGCAACCTTCGCTTCTTGGGCATGGAGACAGGCCAACTCCCGTCATGCTTCAGCCTCTGCAAGGCTCACTTGGACAAGTTCTTGAGCACGAATAGCCGATAATTGTTCAACCGGAGACCCCTTCTCCGGTCTAAAAATCACATGAGCATCTTTTGCCACTTTTAGAAAATGAGAATCAGGTGCAAGTGAGAGAAGACGAAAGGAAGAGGCGCGAGGGAGTTTACCTATGTTATTCTGGTCAGCCTTCCGCGACATAGCCTTCTCCATCATAGAAGCAGCAGACAAAGCACTGTTTCTGGCACTTTTCTTAGCAGCGGCAGTGGACTTGGAAATCTTGTCGACTAGCCTCCTGGTTCTTGGTTTGGACATCGGAGTCACTTCCTCATTCATAGCTTGAAAAGCCTCCAGGCACTCTTCCACAGGCATCAGGTTGTCAGTAAAGGCTTCCTCGGTGGAGGGAGTTGGAGCAGAGTCTTGGGCCGAGATAGGTGGGGGAGCTGACAAGGTGTCTTTAAGCACAGGATCTAGAGCAATCTCAAGGGGTGGAACCAGACCAGCATCAGTCATGGCCTTGGCCTTTCCCGGCAAGCGCCAAGAAGAGGTCGAAGAGGAATCTTCGTCAGAGGAGTGAGCACTAGGCACTGAGAAGGGCGATAGGGGATTGGTCACCCCAGAGGTAACAGGAGCCGCTTCTTTGGAGGGGGAAGCCACAGTATCCACCACAATCTTGACCATAGCTGGAGAAGGGGACTTTGGGGCAGATTGGGCATTCTTGACAGCATCCAACTGGTTAGCTTCCCTCCAAAGTTAGAACCATATTCATTAACATCAAGAGAGAACCTGGACGGCGGAATTGGCCGCTGGGAGCGAGGAAGATCAACCCTAGGGAGGCGTGGCTGAGCCAGAGCAGGGGCCGATTGTGCCTTGGGAAAAGGGGCAGAAAGAGGGCCTCCATGGATGATTGGCGGACACGTAGTGAACTGGGCCACCTGGCTGCCATGAACCTGGGAGGCATGTTGAGGCTACGATTGTTTATTGTCTTTCTTTGCAGGGCCTGTCGCATTCAATTCCAATTCAGTGAAGCTGCGGGAGTCCTCAGTGACATCTTCTTCTTCTTCATCGTGGGGAGGTGGCGGTGGAGGATTAGGCGGTCCTGTCCCACTGACAGAACCTCCAAGTCCCCCCTCAGCCTCCACAATCAGCACAAAACCAGCTTTCTTCTTGAAGATTTTGTATCTGCCCTTGATCTTACTGGGATCTCGACACCAAATCTTGGCCACAATCCATCCATTCCTATCAGGGGAGATGGATCAATGTCGACGACTCTACCAACAACAGAGAGCATCTCCTTGATTGCTGAATCTTGCCTGAGCTTAGCGGGAATGCCTCTCACCCTAATTCTTGTCTCCAAAAGCCAAGTAGTAGCATCAGGATCAACAACCGGCGGACCAGCCTTCACCTCCACATCATCAAGGAGCAGGAGGAAAGTGCTTCTAAGAGTGAAGCGAACACTGTCAGCAGAGGGGAAAACAGTAGCAAAGGCATCATGCGCAATGCGGCGAATCTGCCAGCCCCATTGATCATTGATCAACTCCTTTAGAGCATGAGTCAGAGATTCAACCGTCAAGCTCCCCTTAAGCACTGAGAGAGTGGCAGAATTTGGAGGGATCAACTCATCTTCTTCGTTGCCTCCCTCTAGGTAGTAGAATCCCAGCTCACGCATACTCAAGCCATACATCTTTAGCTCTGGTGGTCGGGCTTTCTCAGGGCATCGAGCAGTCACGTGGCCTGGCTGCTTGCAAATGAAACATTTTGGATCATTGGTACACATGGATTGGTAATGACCTTGGAGGCCAAAGTTGAAGCAGGTCACATCTACAATTGGAGTGCCCGTCGATTCAGACCCTTTGCCAGCAGGAGGAAGATTACGCTGGGCTCCCCTAGCCAGAGAGCCAGAGCTAGCCGAACCCCCACTGGGTCGATCAGCCGAGCGAGGAGGAGCAGATCTGGCAGGCAAAAGCGGAGGCGGCGGGGGGAGCGGGCTCCTGGCCTCCCTACCACGAGGAGCAGGGGAAGGAGGCCTCCTGATGTCACCATGCCAAGCAGCATCCGGCTTTTGATGGAGATTCATCTCGAGGCGATGATCTTCTTCACGGCGGCACCGATCTTCAAGTTCCCACCGGCGGTCTTCATCACGACGACGGAGATCCACCTCGTCATCACGCCAATCCCTTGGGCGCTTGCCTCTATCGCGAGAGCGGTCTCGATCCATGGAGGACAGAATGCAGCGGAAGAGGTGGCGGTGGGAGGAGGCGAAACGAATCTCACGAGGCGCAGCAGGAAACCCTAGATGCGTAGTGAGTGTCCCAACTAGCACCCACCACCAATAAGTAGGGCGGCGGGGACGTCTATGTGTCACGAGGCGCTGGGCTGGTGAGCAGGCCAAAGGGGCAAAATCGGCCCAGGGACGGATCGGGATTGGGGTTGAGTGAGGTCAGAAAGGTCAAAGCCAAAAGAGACCTAGGCCGGGCCCACCACTGGGCTATTGGTGACGATGAGGTCCCAAGAGAGCCCAACAGCAGATGGATCAGAGCTAGGGGGACCAACCACCCCCACCCCCCACCCCCCCCCCCTGAGCGCCGGGAAGTCATCGCCGGCGAGATCTGGAGGCACAAGGCAGGGGGCGGCGGCCATCAGCTCCACACGAGGACTAGGCGGAGAGGACGGGGAAGGCAGGATCGGGCTTCTCGGCAAGCAGGAGCGAGCCTCTCTAGAGCTGCAAGGAGTACACACATCTCTTTCACGGGGAAGCTCTGGCCGGCGCCGCACCTGGCGCAGAGGGGAGCGAGAACGGCGAGAGACCCCCCTGGGTCAGATCCGCAGTCAGGACCGAAGGAGACAGAGGCCACTGGCCGCCCAACACACGTGGACGAGAGGAACCGAGAGCCCCTACCACCAGGGGCAAAGGCACGTCGACGAGAGGAGGCCGGCGGACGACAAGCGAGGGCAGAGAGGACGAAATCTTTGAGGGTTGGCCGCGCCGGGATCGACTTCTTGTCTAGGGAGCGGAGGGAGAAAGGAGGGGGAACTGGATCTAGATCTGAGGACTCATCGGGTCTCCCCGCCCCGCCCACTGCGAGCTGAGGAGAAGGCGATGTCGACCAGAACTTGCCTGAGATCTGCTGCAGAACCACCGGAGAGCGGGGAGCAGTTACCTCGAAGGGAAGGAGAGGGGAGTCGCCAGCGAGAAGCGGCGGCGCGGCACCCCCTATGTCGCCCAGCGCGTCGCCCACGAGGGAGCCATTGGGAGCCGTCAATCACTCAAGTGCCTTCGCGCAGGTTAATTGCCTCCCGAAAGATCAAATTCTTCAGATCCACTGCAGCCAAAGCCATCGAAGCCTACATCTATATGCATCGCATGTCTTTGTTATATAAGCCAAACCTTGGCAAACCAAAAATAAATATCCAGACGCGTGAAAAAAAATTAGGACGGCGCCCGGGAAATCTAATAGAACCTAGTTTGGTCAATTTGACCACCCTAAGACTGGAAACACACAAAAAATATGGTTTTGATGTCACCTTTTTTCCAGCTTGCTACTTACTAACAAGTTTTTTTTACAACTGTATCCTTCGCTCTTATATTATGACGGTGCCACTATGATTTGGTGAATTGGATGGATGCTACTGGCTTGGGCGAACTCGTCTATATCTCTGGATATAATTGACGCCGACTACCGTTAGGATTGGCTAACTTGTCGTCTGTTTGACTCATTTTCTGACATATGGGTCCCCATGGTTTATCTATGCCAGGGGGACGAAAGAAACTAATTTTTATTTCCCTCACATGTTGGTCCTGCTACATTGGCCCATTAGCAGTGATAAGAAACAGTCCAAAGAAACAGATTTTTCTTTTCTTTTCCTGACATGCAGTTCCCACCACTTTGCCTCATCAGCACTAACAAGAAAACGATCAACCTTGTATATCCAAGTCCGATCCATGCCACGTTGTGCATGCTTTAGGCATGCCGAACGGAGCGTGATAGGCATGTCGATCGTGTGATCATAATATTACGCTAATACCCGTCTATTTGGATTTAAATGTAATCTCCACGGCCAGATGAGAATGAGGCAAGTTTGGATCAAATATGAGTTGAAACAATATAGCATGTACGGTAGATGTTTGCCAAATGGACTAGGTGGGAACATAAGCTGCCACCGGACCAGTGCCACCATCAACTACATGGGTGATGATCTTATGCTTGAACCCACACTCACTCGCTAACGAGCAAAATGAAGTTAGAGATTCATGTTTGTCGGTAGCAGTGGGCATGCTATTGTACATGAGGTCAACTTTGTACACCATTCATATGGTGCACGGGTCCAAAAGCCAGGCCTTCCTGTCTCCGACTCCCTGGCATCTAAAGGGAGGCCTTGGAAGCTTAGCATGCATAGCCTTAGCTTGACTCCAGCCATATTATGGACGAGGATATAGTGGCTAATTTTATTGGAGACTTGGTTCAGAATGGGGGAAATCGGGTACGAATGGCATGGATTAAGTTTGAATTGGGAATAAATAGAAAGAGACAGAAACGAATAGCTTAATGGCTAATATCTTTGGCAGCTCATGTTTACCCTTCTTTTAGATAATTTTATGTATATACTCCCTCTTGCAATGTTTTTTCATATATTTTTTTAGAAAAATCCAACTTTATAGAGTTTGACTATGTATAAACACAAACATATCAGCCTAATAATATCTAATGTGTTCACCATGGAAATATATTTGTATTGGTATATAAACACTAAAAAAATTAGGCAACATCTTTTGGGAAAGAGGGTGTCTAAGCAAAACAGTCAATCAAGCGGAATTGCGGAATGGTAGCATTTCTAGCGGGAGTTATTGCTTTAAGGTCCTCAAGTTAGTTGCCACGGGAAAACGGGTGTGAGTTGAGAGGTAACTGATAATATATACTCCCTCCGTCTTAATACAGGTGCCACCTTGTTTTTTGAGTCTAAACTTTGACCATTAGTTTGACACATATTACAGGTCGTACTGTTATAAAAATGATGCCATCAAAAAAATTATTGAAATATGAATGCATGACATACAACTCATGTTTTGTTAGTTAAATCAATAGTCAAACTTAAAAGTCAAAAAACATGTGCACCACCAATATAGGGACAGAGGGAGTACCACAAATTTCATTTTTGTCAGCAGCCCGTGCAAGGTTCAATTTCGTAAGATTAGCATGCAAAGTTAAGATCCATCAGATAAGAGCCTAAAGTTCCATTTGCAGGTGCGATTTCAAAAGATCACATAACTTGTTACTTAAGATCTAAACTATGCATTGGATTCATGGATGCTCATCATGAGATTACAAAAGCTTGGAGTCGAGCCTACTAACTTCTGTTCGAGATCTAAATCGGCGCCCTAAACTAATGCAAAGGAAACTTAACTAAACCTAAACTTAAACTAAGTACTAAGAGAACACTAACATTGTCACTCCCGCATCACGATCCATCTGTGGCTCCTACTTCTGCATCTTTAGTATGCTGGTCTGGCGCCTCCTCGTGCCTAATCCTAATCCAGCTGCTCCGCAGCGTCACTACCAGCTCTTGGAAGCGCACAATGTGGACGAAGCAGCCAGAGGGGAAGTAGTCATCATAGTTGGTGAAGAGGTTGGCATGGGTGAACACCACCCTCACATGGACGCAGTGGTAGCCACAGACGTAGAGCAGTCGGGCGTCAAGACGGCTGAGGCAGCCCGCTTCCATGCGCCAACAACTGCATGTCATACATGCGGTGGATTTAACAATGGTCGTATCCCACATCAAGGAATGTGTACGCCGTTTTATAGGTAATCCTCCTTGCAGAGAAGGCCCGGATGTGAAGGGTGTCATTGTTCTCCAAGCCTGGTGGGTAGAGAAGCTCTTCTGAGGTGCACGACAGTCTAAAGGTGGACATGGCACAATGTAGAATATAAGATTTTTTGCTCGAAGGGGATGAAAATCTTGCGCTCAAATGGGATGGAGATTTTTTTCTCAAAAATGAGGAAGGGAGATGGTGTGGTGCGATGGAACAACTACGAAGGAAGAAGAGGAGGCAATGTTGGATTAATTGGGAATAATGGGGAGAGGCGAGATTTGTAACGAGCATCAATGATGTTGATGAAGATGAGACGGCGTTGATGGGTGCATCGCTGACAAGCAGTCAATGGCACAACAATAATTTTGGAGTAAGTTAGTAGAGAAGATAGGCACGGCCACGTGGTCCTCGAGGGGATATTCAAGAGGAACCCCCAGTTACTTACTTGATAAGGCATCCTCTGGCTTGACTGGAAGTTTTTGTTATGATTTAGTGTTTAGTTTCGGATTTGGGGGTATTTATTTGAGAATTTAGCATTTGGTATGGACTTCCTACCTTGCAAAGAAGATGTAGAACCGACCGGTTGAAAAGAAGTGTTACACGATACGTAGCAACCACAAGTCAATGACATGTGGACCCAAAGGAACTCATCCCCACATATCATTAACAAATAGACTACGCTCGAGTATGGTCCAGTCTGGTCCGGTCCAATCTGATTGGGTCGAGTCAAAAACACATTTTCCACAACAATCATATCAAGGTACCTTAAAGTATTTTTCACTAGATTTTAGAACCAACATTTACGATACATACAATTCAAAATTGGAATTAAATCAACCAAAAAAATTAAAAATATATACTCAAAATTTGAGATAAATCATCATCAAGATAGGCCATCCTATAAGGTCTACTTAGTGTGAAAATTGCCAAGGTGGCATTTCGCACATTATTTTTGGTGGTTGTTTCACAAAAATACTTCTTTTTGCACTTATTTGCACTATTTAAATGGAAAATAAAAAGTCTAGAAGAAAATGAGAAAACTCCTTTTAGGACCTTTGTTTGACATGCCAAGATGCACCTTTGTGCTAACTTTGGGATAATTATAACAAATTTTGCAATAGATTTGGCCATGAGCATGGTCATTTTGGTAGAAATCAAGATAAATAAGATATGATAGTGTTTTTGTGAAGAGTTTTTCACAAACCACAATATCCTAAGTTTGGTATTTCTCTAGGGGATTTGGTGACATATAAGGACTCCATATGTGCAAAAGTTTCATTTCTTTGATTTGTAGTTTAATTCAAATATGGTTCAAATTAGGCTGCATGTTTATTCATATCAAAAGGTTTTATTTTTGAATTTTCATCATTCATACTACATATAACCCCTCCATGGTACCTTAAATTATTTTCACCAGATTTCAGGACTAATATTTATGATACTTACAGTTTAAATTTGAACTAAATTGTCTAAAATAAAAATAAATCTAAAATATAATTAAAATTTGAGTAAATCATCATCATTTGGGATTGGCCATCCTATAAGGTCTACTCACTGTGAAAATTGCAAGGTTGGCATTTTGCACATTATTTTGGTAGTCGTTTTACAAAAAAAAACATGTTTTGCACTTATTTGAACTAACTAAATAGAAAATCAAACTTTTATAAATAAAAATAGAACACTCTTTCACAAAAAGATAGTACCCTCATCAACTGTAGGGTTTTCCTTGTCAAAGTGTATTATTGGTATGTCCTAATCTTCATCATATTATGTGCAACCCATGTCCTCATTCTCATCAGTTCCTAGTCAGGCTCAAAGTTTGGATTTACCAGATATTACCTACTTTTCATCCTTTTTGGATATGTTGTCTCATCATCGTCATCCCTCGACAAAAATCCTCTCCCCCCATTTCTATGCCTTCATGCTCAATTGCCGCTGTTGCATCATACTCAAGGAGAAGCTACTCGATTATGGTCGATGTAGCAGGAGAAGCTGCTCGATTATGATCTTTTGACGATGGTGCAAATCCATTGATGACTCTCTCTTTCCTAGAATATTTGTTAATAATATGGACTGACATCAACACAGTTCTTGTCTCAAGTTTCTACCCCCACATCAGGGGCAAAGCTTCTTCAGCCATAACATTACAAAAAAATTCAAAAGCGCGATCATAGTACCTAGTCATGAATTCCTCATTCTGGATATACGGGAACTTGGAAAAATCCATGGCCCAATGTTCTAGAGTTAGTTCTCCTGCTTCTACTATCAATCGGTAATCAAATCTAGTGCTAATTGTTCGTACCATCGGGCATAGGTTCAGTTAGACGCTCATGCTGAATCTTGAGTAAAAATCCAGATGCAGCAGATGTCCTATGCTTACAAACGCATGTCGTCACGGATACTATGGAATTCGAATCACTGATTTCACATATAAGATAAATAATTGCAATTCTTATCAGAGACAACGGACATCATGTTCACAGCACTCCAGAGTTGCAAAGCTTTGCTGCATGCATCCTCTGCCCACTGCGTAGCCATCTCCCTTGATCTTCATATGTGCAGGACCTATCTACCCATCTAGATCCGATTCAAATCGACCATGGAAGCCGTGGCGGGCTGACACATTTCTCTTTAAGCCTACAAAGCATGATAGGGAAGGGGACATCGATCGGTAGGGGGAGCACAAGAGCAGAGATGTGTCAATGGCCGAGGGCAACGGGCTAAAAGATAGCCTAGAGATGATGGTAGGAAATGGAATAGTGGCGATTGGAGGAGCAAAGGAGGGCTGCAAAAATGGGGCCTCAAATACTCGAGTCCGGGACATGTGTTGTTGGGGTTTGGTGTAAATAACAAAAATTTATTACCTACGGAACCCCGAATTGCCCAGATCTATCTAACTAGCAATACTGTAACGATTGACTAGAGATTGGTGACGTACCGTCATTGACCGATCGTGTGGATTACGCTCCCGCACAAGCGTTGATGATGAAGACGGCGTAGCCGACCTCAAGGTCGTGAAGATCTTGACGTAACAACGCCACGGCGCCATGATGCCAGTGTGACAACACCGGCGCACCGACATAGTGTCGTACGTGCAGTACCTCATAGTACTCGCGCACGTATGGTGCACCATGACTCCTTCCGAATCTAGTCCAGCAGAGCAGCGGAAGAAAAAGTATTTGGACTGGGAATCCGGTAGCCTGACGGCGTCCGGTATGCGGAGTATCCTCTAACTCGCTGGCATAGCTCCAAACGTGGGAGCGGAGCCAGCACTACAAGAGAACCCCCCCTACAACAACGCATTTATGCGTATCTAAATACCCATACAGGTGTTGCTAGCGACTCTACCAACGGATAAAAATGCGTTGCGTTTTTGGGCGTTGCTATCCGTTGGTAACTAATGAATAAAGCGTTACAAAACAACAACGGATTTCAAACAACAGTTGTATGTGTTGGTAGGAAAAAAATGGGCCAAAGCTTTTGTTTTAAATAAATTTGATTTGTATTTAAATGTAGATATTATTTTATGGACTATATTGTTTGAGCGCTCTATCTTTTTTCTCGGCAAGAGAACGTAATTTAGAAGTGGATATATACAACACGCAAAAATTATAGAATAAAAATGAATAAAGTGAAGAAACAATTCATTTATATTATTGAAGTCACTATCAAATTACATGAGACTTATCCCAAGGGTACATTAAGGTTACAATCAGTACATTAAGGACAATCTAATCACTCCTATACTAATATTCTGGCTTTAGATATGCTTAGAGTGTATATCCAAATATTGTAAGTCCTTGTTGATCTTCTGGTCCTGCAATAAACAAGATTCATATTTTATTATCAAAGTGGCAGAATGGAAAGGGTATTTAATTCTACTGTTGCTTGCTCAAAACGAGAAATGGGAATTGATACCAAATGATCAATACTTTGGTCCAATGGTATTACCTTTGGGAATGAAACATTTATCAGATTCATATGAAAAACTGGTTATAAAGCAGTAATGAAACAGAATTAAAATAGAAGAAAATATTCGGAGGTGGCTTATTGCAACGGGAGTTTTCTCTTCAATATGTTGTGTGTTGTCTGCCGAGTAGATGTACCTGCACCGGTCAATGAATCTTCACATACCAAGTGCTTATTCCCCACTCGTGTGGTGCTCCTGCAGACAACGACCACCTGCAGCAAAAGCAAACAATAATTTTTGCACCCGGCGGATCCTCACTCAGCAGACATCACCACACAATTGATTTCTAGCGGTGGATCCTTGCTTGACATAAACCACTTAGGGGTCAATTACTACCGACCGATATGAAAATAAAGACAAAAAATAGTGAGGAGGAAAATGAACAGAGAAAATGCAGCTCACCCGTCATAGGAGTCAGCATGTCCACGATGCATCATCCAGGCTCAGTGTTATTTCCTCTATTCCACTATTGTAAAAGAGCCTACAAACGAATCACTGCAGAAAAACAGTAGCAAGAACACAACAGAGAGGAGAAAATGAAATAGCCTATCGATACCTGTAAAGGCCAAGGATTTGGCTCTACACCCAGCAGAATAAACGGCGGCACTAACGTTGTCCACAGAGTAGCAACTTGCGGCCACGGAACTTTCGCATCCGCAAATCTAAGTGACAAAAAAATTCAGGAATAGAGAGATCAAGCAAAATAGAGATCAAGATCTCGTTGACAGAGATCAGCTCTGAAGTCACATACCTTGCTCCGGTGCATGACAACTCGATGAAAGTTGTCAAAGAGGCCCAGCGGCCACCGGAGCTTCTGCCTAATTGGATTTTCACCGATCTAGGGTTAGGCGGCGGTGGTGTTTCAGATGGCGGCAGCAGAAAACTCTAGATGGACTGGTCGGAGAAAATTGCGAGGAGTCCGGATCTGCGGTCTAAACTGGTGGAGGCTAGCCATGATGAGAGATCAGAATGGTGGGGAAGAAGAACTGCTAGGGGATCGGATAGTGGTTGGTGGCGAGGCGCAGAGATCATGCAGGACGGGTCAACGGAATTAAATAATAGATTGGCTACTTCATGCGTTTATTTGTAGGCAATAACCCAATTTTGAACTTTGCGCGAGTATAAACCTGCCACGGGGTTAAAAAAAATTCGTCAGGCTGAGCGCCAACCTTAAAAACATGTTTTGAGTTTAGCGCCAGCTTTTTGACATTTTTCATCAACGTTGTATTATAAAAAAATTAGTCAATAAAGGATACAACACATGCAGTGTTACTCATTGTATCCCTTCTTCTGTACGATGGCAACGATGCAATCTGCAACGGTTATATCTGTATCTACCAGAATGAATTGCAACATATATCTAATTGGTTGCAAGGTATATGTTGCTTAAGAGGGAGTCTTCTTGTAGTGCAGGAAGGAGAGATGAAGAGAGGTGGTGCATAGGGGAGAGAAGAGGAGAGCTCTTCAAGGAACTCCCTCAATCTACTTGTGTCAAACTCTCCTCTAGGGATCCCTTTATATAGGTGGAGGGATGAGGCACATCACATCCAACTAGCAATATGGGACTAAAGGGGAGGGATGGCTGGTGCGCCATGGCCTATGGCCTGGCCGGCCACCCCTTGGGCCCTATTTGTCCCAAGGGCAAAAAACCCTATGCGCCTCCCAAACCCTTATCCAATAAGAGGGGCGGCTAGGCCCTAGTGGGCTTCTCTCCGGAAGAAGCCCATTAAGGTGGGCTGCCTTTATTAATTAGATAAATCCATGTATTTAATATTTATTCTATTAATTAATATCAATTACTTATTATTTAATTCCCCGTAGCTCTGAAACTCCTTCTGAAACCCTCTGAATGACTTTTGGATCTCCGCGGAACTTTTCTAGTTTCCTCATGTCAACTCTTTGACAATTATAGAAACATCTTAATGTCATTGCACCCTTAATTGAGTTACCTACGGTTCAGGAATACTCCAGACATTACCGAGACTCCTCTCCGGTAAATGATCATCAATCGAATCTAGACATCCGTGATGATCCCTGTGTATTCCCACGAAGGAACTTTGTCGTTACCACAAACGTCGATGCCCTATTCCTTTTGTTTCTGTGATACTAGCAACATCCGAGACTTGATCGTCGGTATCTCCATCCCTAGTTTAATCTCGTTACCGACATTGCTATTTACTCGTTCCCGTGATATTCTAACCCTATGACCTAGTCACATATTGCAACATTGGATGAATCTCACCGAGTGGGCCTAGAGTATCTTTATGTCACGTGGATGAACAAATCCCGCTCTTGATGCATACGTCTCAACCTACTCCATTGGAAACCCGAGAGACACCTTTTCAGTCACCATTTTACGTTTTGACGGTTGGTGCAATCAAAGCCTCCTCCAGAAGTAGTGATTAAATATGATCTCACGTTCTAAGGATTAGGTTACAACATTTCTTATTATTGTAACATGAATATCGTGACACAATCGTGTTACATAATAATGTTGGGTATGTCCATCATGGCATTTACATAATGGCATGAACCTCATTGTCAATTTACGTATTTGTCACATGATCCGTAAACTGATTATCAGTTGACCAATGAGCTAGTGTAGATGTTTACTATGGACTCTGGTTGTTTAATACCACACGTGTATCAGTGTTTCCAGACTGACACAGTTATAGCATAGTATTAAACTTATTATGAACTTTTTGGAATATGCAAATAAACCCTTTATTATTTTCCTCTAAGGCATAATTCCTTCATGTGTTATCCTGTGTTGATGTGGTGGGGCCCACATGTCATGATAACGGTCAAAATGAGTAAGCCAAATGGGACCCAAACATCAAAAAACGAGTCAAACAAATTGCAAGTTAGCCAGTCCTAACGGTAGCCGGCATCATGTGTATCTAGGTGTATAGACCGGACGAGTTCCTCAGTCTAGTGGTGTCCATCCCATTCACCGAACTTGTGGCATAGTCATAAAAAACTTAATAACTAAAGAAGCTTCTTAGGATCATTTTGTGCATTTAATTAGATAAATTTGTAGAGATATGTAACGTATATTGGCAATGGAAACTAAATTTAGATATCTTCCCAACAAAAATTTCAAATATCCATAAGTACGTGCATAACTTTTTTGGTTTTGGGGATATTTTGGCCAAATTTTCCACCATTCTTGGCCAAGACCCAAAAAAACTACACGGAAAGCTATTTCGCTTTGGTTCAAGGCCGTGTGTTTCACCAAATTGTGTTGCCTAAATGGAAATATCTCAAAACCTACTGTTAGCTCACCAAAAATTATCTCACGGTGAAACTTCAATACAAATGCAAGCACTGATCATTACTTATACTTCAACAAGATCAACATAGGTTGCTTGGGGCATGCATATATAGTGATTAGCTAGATACGCAGTGAAGATCACCAAGAGGCGATATCATATTACCATGTTCCATTAAACAAGGAGTACATATTGAACTGATATACTAGCCAACTTAACCAAAAGTTCGAGATAGTGGAAAGGGCTAGGATATATATATTAGCACTCCCCTCATGTCGAGGCTGGACATGCTGCAAAACTATAGATGTGGGATCGATGAAAGAGCGCAGTTATTTTTATATTAAAATATTGTGTTACCCGGATTTTGAACGTGAGACCTGGAGGCTCTGATACTGTATTAAATTGATGCACTAGCTAACTCAATTAAAAGTCCAAACTCATAAAAAAGGCTAGGCTATATATTTTAATAAATTGGACCATTAGCTTTAGGAAAACTAGCTCTGAAGTACTTCCTGCTTTTTTGTTACCCATGCTTTCTTGGTTTGGTCAAAGTCAAACTCTGTAGTTTGAATTTATAAATTTTAAATTATAGATCTTAATATTTTTCTATAAACTTTATTAACCCAGAATGCAAGGTAATTAAAATGGAGGCAAGTGTTGTTTCTTACAAGTATATTACCACAGAACATGATGGGTGCTTAACTATTGGATTAATTATTACTTTTCAGGGAATTATCTCAACTCAAAACATTGGATTAATGAATCTCATGATATTCTAGTGGCCAAAGTATGTTTCTGGAGTTAGTCCCAGTCTCCAACTTCATCTTGCCAATAAGAAAAACTTACAATGTCATGATCAGTTTCATGATCTGCAATATACTACCTATGTGTTAAAAAAAGATCGCACATGCATAACTAGCTATGAGGCACAAAACCTAGGTATGCAACTGAATCCTACTTGCTTTTGATCAGATATTGTATAACCTTGTATAGAACATAATATTATTTCGGTTATGCAATTGGAGCTTTTTAATAAAAACTACTTCAACCTAGCCCCTCCTGTTGATTAAAAGGAAATGCCTCTCCTAGTAGCAACATCAGCAACAACAAAAACAACAAACAATAAGCAGTCTTAACTAGTAGTCTAGTACCACCAGCAAATTGCATTTTACATATGCGTAAACATGGCAGCAGCAAACAAGTTAATTCCTACATGTATTTAACAACACTCTGTTCGACATTGCACATTTATCAATAAGGGGGGTCAAAAAGGCAAACCATCAAGCCCGCATTTAAATTCAATGAAGATGATGCGAAGATACAAATTTAGGATTTTCATACCGCCCTCATGTAATTAAACATATTATTGTTAAGTAACTTAACACAGTACATCTCATATCACCCTCATTGCATGCAGTTGACAACATTTTGCACAGAGTAGTTTCCCTACTACACCGACCTAATAAGTAGGAAATAACGCGCCACTTAACCAACTTACAACCCAAGATTAAAAGATGAAAAAAAAACATGTTACAACCAACAACAACACCCTAATTGAAGAACACAAGCTCATACCGAATAACCCTATATGGAGGCCTAATTTATCCATATTCATGCATAACCCAATGCATCCCCTACGTCACAGGTCATTCCCGACGATCACAACACATTCCCTGACGAAGAGGAGCTGAACCCGGACAAGAATTCCGTCGGCCACCCGCCGCCGCCACCGCTTCCGGGCCAGTACTGCTCGTGCCCTCCCATGAAGCCACCTCCAGCGCCGCCAGCGCCCGAGCCGTGCTCCTCCATCTTGATCGACGCCAGCTGCGCGAGCAGCCCCGACGCCACACCCCTCGGGAATCCGTCGGTCAGCTGTGAGCCGATGTCGCCGTCGGCGAAGTGGTACCCGTGCAGCCCTTGCTGCAGGAACTGCGGCGGAAGAAACGACAGGTTATGGTGTTGGTGTTGGTGCTGGCTGTGGTACCCCTCTAGCGCGGCCGGGGCCGGGAGGCCGAGGTGGTGCGGCAGTGCCTGCATGCTGGCGATGATGTCGGCCGCGTTCGTCGCCGCGGCGGCGCTCGTGGTGGTAGAGGTCGAGGTGGTGGAGGACGACGACGTGGCGGCGACTACGGCACCGCCCTGGCCCTGGCGCGACTTCTTGGAGCGCTTAGTGTTGCGGCGGCAGCCGCCGCCGACAGGGACGTTGCGGAGCGCGCCGCCGCGCGTCCAGTAGCGGCGGCACGCCTTGCAGAAGTGGCGCGGCTGCGAGAGGGAGTAGTTGTTGAAGTAGCAGAACTTGGTGTTGGCCGAGTCGCAGCGCGGGCACCGGAGCGTGCCTGGCTCTGGCAGCGGCACGCGGGCAATCCGGGCGCGCTCCGTCATCGACACTGCCGGCCGCGGCGGCTGCTCACCCGGACCACCCTGCTGTCCCGACACAACCAGCTGCAGGGAAGCCGAAGACGATCCGCCCGCCGTGGGCGCACTTGCCGCGGTGTTGTCAGGCCCGCCTGGCAGCGGCGCCAGCTGATCAGACGACGGAGGGATCAGTTGGTGGTGGTGGTGCTGATGGTCGTGGTCGTTGCCGCCGCCTCCTCCTCCTCCTCCACCCATGAGACACTGGAGGTGAGGTTGCTGCTGCATCTGCATATATGAGCAAAACGAATGAAAGGAAAAATTCCATGATTCAATAACTTTAAAGCATGGTATATTCAAGAACATGCTTAGAATGATGCCTTTTTATATATATCTCGATTCTAGCTACTGAGCACAAGTTCACAAAGGTGTGATCAAATCAGATAACTTCAAATCAATCCGTGGAAGAACAAGCACACGTCAGGAGTAAGTGCCTAAGTAGTGCATCATTCATATGAATTAGATTATGATTTTGCTTATGTATGTGGTTCTAAAAATGGAATTAACAGATGACATGTGTAAAGAATCACTAAACAAATTACCTGGCTCCAATTCGGTGGGTCAAGGAAGATCGGGAACGAGGAGAAAACCATGGTTATGAGTAGCTTGCCTTCTTGTTCTTCTGCTTAGACACTACTACTTTCTGAGAGTCTCGAGCTGGGAAGACAAGTGTAGGAACAAGAAAAGGAGTATGAGAGAAGAGGGACAAAAACCAAACCACAACTTTCTTCCTCTTGCAAGTGCTCTCTCTTTATAATTTATGTGGCCTTGCTTAACAGCTAAGGAGGATGAGCTAGTACAGGCAGCTCTGCAAACAGGACAGAAATAGATAGAGAAATCTAGAGAGAGTGACACTAAGCTCAGCTATAGCTAGTGGAGATTGATGTCATGAGTCGTGAGACAGATAAGGGGAACACTAAAGGTGATTGGGCAAACCCTAACAGTACGAGAGAGGGAGAATGGGCTAGCTTACTGTGAGAGGAGATATGGCATGCTAAGGAAACAAATGGGTGGCTCCAGCACAGCAATGGAGGGGAGGAGATGAGGTCTGTTTGTGTGAGATGAGAGAATTGAATTGACGGCCCTTCTTCCTGCTGGTGCCCTGTATTTATACACCTCCGGAGGCGAAAGGAAAAGATGATCAAAGTTGCTGGTCTTCTTGGCCTGCTGCCTGGCCTAGTGTTTGTTCTGGGTGGGGCCTGCTCGTATCCCAAGCTGCTGGAGAATCAGATTCGTTTCTGGGTATGTACGGATGTCTGTTCTGTGCACATGTATATATGTTGGTAAGACAGGACAAGTTTGGGTTGATGGGACGAGTGACGCTGTGCCGCTTTAATCATATTTAGGGTTACTTAATTTGGAGAAAGATAATATGTGCGATGTAAGGCATTTCTGGAAAGAGAGAGAAGCAAAATGGTATCAAAATGTGTATGTCATCGGGGAGTATGATGTCCGTGCGTCTTCCAGACAAAAATTTGGAGAAAGATAATATGTGTAGCGTAAGGCACTTCTGAAAAGAGAGAGAAGCAAAATGGTATCAAATTGTGTATGTATGCGGCTTTAAGAGGGTGATCTAGTTGCATCAATGGTTGTCGTTGAAGATTACATTGCTCCTGCGCTACAAATAAAATCTCGCACCGGCTAGTTGATGCCCGCAGTGACAACGTATTACACATCGTTCTTCTCTTTGGAGACATCTTCGGGAAAACATGTTATGCCTCCACCCTCTCGGTGGGTTTGCGCTCTTTGAGTGGATACCTAAGTTTGGCAAAATAAAGATTAAGTGTTGTCGTTGATTTCACGTCCAGCTTGTAGTTGTCGCCTTGAAAACCCTAACCTTTACCATTTGGTTAGCGCTTTGGTGATGAATGGCAGAAGACAACGTCTCACTCATGACTAGCGGAGGGGGTTCGTTGTGTGCACGGCCGGCACTATTGGTTGTCATGACGACGGCGGTGGTGTGCCGGCTTTGTGCTAGCAGTCATTGACCTTGGATGCACATGTTGGTTAATGTGCAAAATATGTCTGTTATGTGTGGTGTTTTAACCTAGAGCTCCCTAGGTTTGCTTCCCTTCGGATTTGGCATCTCTATTTTGTAACGGCACTGGAGTCATGGGTGTGATGGATGATGCACAATTAGGGCGGGGGGGGGGGGGGGGTCAACGGGCCGCCGCTCTTTGGTTTGGTGGTTCTCTAGGCCCTAATATAAGTAGGTTGTTATCACAGGTTTCCTCATCTCATTTTTCTCCACTTAATTGAGATTTATAAGATTTCAAGGTAGATTTATGGTTTAGGGTATGTTGCAATTTCTTATTGACATCTGTAGGTAAAAGTTACAAATGAGCAAAAGAACAAGGCTAACTATTGCAGCCTTAGACAAAACTCTCCACATAAGTTTGTAAAGTGGACAGCTTCTTCCTATTAGCCCTATGGATTATCATAGCTAAGCTACTCTTTGAAAAAAATTGATTATGATTGTGCTTATGTTGTTTGTGGGTAGCTTCCTATTAGCCCTATTGTAACGGTTATCGTCCGGCTTTTCGTTAATTAACTGAATAATTCACTTCTATTTAATTAATAGATTGAGGCAAAACTTTTGCCTCCGTTTTGAAAAAAATATTCCACACCTGAAGAGATTTGCTCTGATGACTTCAATGATATGATCATTTCTTACTTGATTTTTCTTATTATAAGCAATGATAATTCCCTTCTTCCTTATGCAACTGTGGTATCATCTCGCCCTCCTCACAAAATTAGACAAAAAAAGACAGTAATGCTATTTCCATTTGCAAGTACATGACTCTGAAAGAACCGTGTTGTCAAACTTTTCTAGCTTCAGTCCTCAGCAGTTCTACATGTGGAAATTTATTAAGGTTTTGCGGGTAAGAAAAAAATAGTAAGGTTGCGCTATCATATACATTATGGATCACCCTTACTATCTATTACCTCTGTTCAGAAATTTAATATGTCTAGGAAAGTTAAAATAGTTTTTCAAAACATACTAGTACATTTCAAAATAGAGATACAGTAGTTTATGAACTTGAGTGTACGACATCCGTCAGTTCGAGTGCGTGAGCAAAGCAGACAGACAGTGCGAGGAAGTGCGCGACGAGGAATCATGAGCCAATCAATCAGGCAGGAAGCATCAAACGTATCTTGGCCTGGAAGACTCCTCGGTCGGCCCTCCTCCCCCTCCACCCTCTAGCTATCCCCTTAACATATAGGCGGTCAAAGACTGCTGCCGAGAGCAAGCAAAAGCCGAGCAGCCAGGCAGGCCATGAGGCCGAATCGAGCAAGTGCGCCCCATGTGACGCGATCCGTCTCCCGGCGTTCCGTTCGATTCGGCGCGGCCTCCGAGGCCGGCGGGCGTCGCGTCGCGGCAGCTTTCGGTTGGCTCCCTGCCGGCCCAAATCTGGGGCAAAGCTACCCACCGCCGGCCACCGGCCACCGGCAGCAGCTCGGCGGAGCGGCCGAGGCAAATCTTGCTGCCGCGAGGAGAGTTGTTCTGCTAGCTCGGAATCAGATGGGATGATCGAGCTGCTTTTCTTGCATCCTTCGAGGCCAAGGAAAATCTTCCTGCGCCTCCAGGCTCTCGCTTGACCGGCCGGCCGACGGGACGGAAGCCGGAGGACAAGACGTGACTACAAGGTACGGCACATATGTACCTGAAGAAACAGAAGCCGGTCGTGGCTAACCACGAGGAATACGATGTGCAGAATATTCAGCAAAGCCAGGCCATGGGAGTGCAGAACTGCACAATTTCAGTTTCCTTAAGCCATGCTTCGAGTTCACTTTGAACAGTGGGGTTCATAGATCTTAGCGTGTATTCTCGCCAAAAAAAAAGATATTAGCGTGTATTCCTATATTATTAATTTGATTTAAATTTAAGATGGTACATTTTATAATGGTCTTCTGTTGTAGATTGATCAAATTGACCATATTGGAATACACGCAGAACATATAAACCCAACCGGAGAAAGAAGTAGCAAAGGTACAAACCACGGCATATGGCTTTGGGGTTCAGATAAACGACTCTAAGGAAATGGAACTTCTATGTGACGATAGCATGTGACATTTCAACATCACCGAATGAGTGTTCATCTAGCTTTTGTCGCAAGTAAAAAAAAATGTTAGACAAGCTTTACTGAATTTACAACACCATAAAAAAAAAGTTTCATCTCCTTTCGAAAGAACTATAGTTCATGTATTCTTTATTTGGCTCTGTAAGTCCTCCTTAAGTTTCTAACAAAACTTGACCATAATTTTGAGCAAGAAAAATGTGTTAAGCGGAAACCGAATTCAGCTCACATGTGCATATAAACTTATTATTTGAACATATTTCAAATTATCCAAAAAAATCTGCATATACACCTGAGCATCCCTATGTTCACACATAAGTTTTTCGAAAAAATATTTTTTATGCCCCGTGCATAAAAGATACTTTCTTTGCTCCAAAAAGTTCATTTGAAATCGTTCTAACACTGTTTTTAAAAAATCGTTCTAACACTACTAATTGTGTCATAGAAAATTCATTTACTTAATTATAAGGTTGAAATAAGACTTCAATATATTTGAGGTATTTTATAAATACTCTGGTTTCAATACTGAAGTATCAAATACTTTAAAGTGTTTGAATCTAGTAAATAATGAGGTTTTAGAAACGTATCCTCTAAAACTTAATTTTTTGCTATATTAAAAACTTCAGGCCTGACCTCTTTTTTCTATATATAAAAAGTAATGCTGTTTTAGAAAAACGTCTCTGCCAAACTGGCCTTAAACCCAAACGGAGAGAGTACTAATTTTAGTATAACGATTGCTCCATTTAACGTTTGATAAAATTTAAAATAATACTCCCTCCGTTTTAAAATATAAGATGTTTTAGCTTTGTGAATCAAATGTATCTAGATATCTTGTAGGTTCACTTAAATATACACACTAAGGTAGGAATGCATATCTAGATACATATGCTTTACAAACCTAAAACATCTTATATTTTGAAACGGAGGGAGTATAAGTTTCCTAGACCGATCAGTGATTACGCATTTGACCACAAATGGTCACAGTTCATAGGACTAAAAATCAGACGGAAGTGATTTTGATACTCCATTCCATAAAACTGAGGGAGTATCTCTACGCCATTTTAGCAGAGCACAAAGGCCAAACCATATTGGAGGGCTAAGTAGGATTTATGCAAGCAAGCAAGTTGTGAAAAAGAAAGAACACAGCAGCTAGTAATACTAGTATAAATACAACTAACACGAATAATATATTACTCGTGACACTTGCACCACCGATGTTCCCACAAACCATAGTTCAACCTCGCACAGATAATTTGCCTAACACGGACCAACACAGGTCCGAACAATCTCAAGTCTCACAGAAAACGATTAACATATACTACGACGATAAGGAGCAGCAGGCTGGGTAGCCGCTGCCAACAGAACGACGACTAATTTAGTCGACCTCCTCGATCTTGGGGCCAGCACCGCCAGAAGCAGCCGGGGTGTCATCGTCCATGCCACCCTCCATGTCGGCACCAGCACCCTGGTACATCTTGGCGATGATGGGGTTGCAAAGGGCCTCCAGCTCCTTCATCTTGTCGTCGAACTCATCAGCCTCAGCGAGCTGGTTGGTGTCGAGCCACTGGATGGCAGCATCAATGGCGTCCTCAATCTTCTTCTTGTCCTCCACCGGCAGCTTGGAGGCGATCTTCTCGTCCTTGATGGTGTTGCGCATGTTGTAGGAGTAGTTCTCCAGGGCGTTCTTGGACTCCACCTTCTTCTTGTGCTCCTCATCCTCAGACTTGTACTTCTCGGCCTCCTGGACCATCTTCTCAATATCCTCCTTGCTGAGTCTGCCCTTGTCGTTGGTGATGGTGATCTTGTTCTTCTGCCCAGTGGTCTTGTCCTCAGCAGAGACATTCAGGATGCCGTTGGCATCAATGTCAAAGCAGACAGTGATCTGGGGTACTCCTCTGGGGGCAGGAGGGATGCCGGAGAGCTCAAACTTGCCAAGGAGGTTGTTGTCACGGGTCCTGGTCCTCTCACCCTCGTACACCTGGATAAGCACACCAGGCTGGTTGTCCGAGTAGGTGGAGAACACCTGCTCCTTCTTGGTGGGGATCGTGGTGTTCCTTGGGATCAAGACGGTCATCACACCTCCAGCAGTTTCAAGACCAAGAGAGAGAGGAGTGACATCCAACAGGAGCAGGTCCTGGACCTTCTCGTTGCCCTCTCCACTCAAGATGGCGGCCTGGACAGCAGCTCCGTAAGCAACAGCCTCATCAGGGTTGATGCTCTTGCAGAGCTCCTTGCCGTTGAAGAAGTCCTGAAGCAGCTGCTGCACTTTGGGAATCCTGGTGGAACCACCGACCAGGACAACATCATGGACGGAGCTCTTGTCCATCTTAGCATCCCTCAGGCACTTCTCCACAGGCTCCATACACTTCCTGAACAGATCCATGTTCATCTCCTCAAACCTGGCACGTGTGATGGTGGAGTAGAAGTCAATGCCCTCAAACAGCGAGTCAATCTCAATGGTGGTCTGGGCAGTGGAGGAAAGAGTCCTCTTTGCCCTTTCACAAGATGTCCTCAGCCTCCGGAGAGCTCTTGGGTTGCCACTGATGTCCTTCTTGTTCTTCCTCTTGAACTCCTGGACGAAGTGGTTGACCATCCTGTTGTCAAAGTCCTCACCACCAAGATGAGTGTCACCAGCTGTGGCCTTAACCTCAAAGATACCCTCCTCGATGGTGAGAAGGGAGACATCAAAGGTACCACCTCCAAGGTCAAAGATGAGGACATTCTTCTCACCAACACTGGTTGCCTTCTTGTCAAGACCATAAGCAATGGCAGCAGCTGTCGGCTCATTGATAATACGCAGAACATTGATACCAGCAATGACACCAGCATCCTTGGTGGCCTGCCTCTGCGAGTCATTGAAGTACGCAGGGACAGTGACAACAGCATTCTTCACAGTGCTGCCCAAGAAGGCTTCAGCAATCTCACGCATCTTGATGAGGACCATGGAAGAGATCTCTTCAGCCGCAAACTGCTTCTCCTCACCCTTGTACTGGACATTGATCATGGGCTTGTCAGCTGGTCCAGCAACAACCTTGAAGGGCCAGAGCTTAATATCGCTCTGGACAGTAGGATCGGTAAATCTCCGGCCAATGAGACGCTTGGCATCTGCATAATACAGTTTGTCAGAAATCAAAACTAAAAGTAATGGATACTGAACAAAATGTGCACATGCATAACATTACAAAGGAAGATCAGACAATAAGTTGGACAGTTCAATCTTAAATAGTAGATAAATTACCAGAATTTGGGAGAAACACATTACATACTTATTACAAAGGGCATTGTATATTTGATCCATGTTTCTCTATATAATATCAAAAGGATTACTAGGAAATGAAAGAAATTTAAACGGCTATATAGTAACTGAAAGCTCATTAGGAGCAGCCAGTGTCGCAAAGTTCCGTTCCCCCTCACTTTCTGCCATGTTTCGAGACACAGAATCACAAATGATCAAGCGTCAGATACCAAATGGCATTGAAAACCATTGAAAGAACAAGAAACAATCATCATTTTATTAAACAAATTAAAACTTTGCTAGTTTTGCAATCTCAGCCGAAAGATGGTGATCTAGTTTATAATAATCACAGTGATTCAGCAAATGGGATTGTTTGCATCACAGATTGCACAGCAATTAAAACAAATGATCCATTGCAAAAATCTTCAATGGTGTACCAAAAGATACCAGCTAATTTATTATTTCAACTAAAAATAGGACAGGAGATCAGATGGTAGTGCATGATGTATCATCACAGTGAATGCAGAATTGATCTATGGATACTGTATCATCACTTCTCCCATCAATTTGTCACAAAAGATCACATATATCATATAAGCTAAACAGGAACAAAACCAAAAAAAAGCATCAAATTTAAAGATAAATACAATATCAAAATACAATGCCTCTAAGTAGTACTCTTACTGAGATAAACTTATAAGGCCACACACTAAACAAGAGTCAATAAAAATGATTGAGCTGCAGATGGTTCAGATTGAAAACCACAAAAGCTATGTGCATGCTAGGCCTGCTGACCATTATTGCCACGTCGTTGAACGGGCAAAACTGGAGCAAATCACAAGGATAAATCAATGTGATTTGCCCCAGCTTCGCTTCACAAACATGGTAGCAAGCTTAAGCACGCAAATAGCCATCCATCATAAAACTCAGCAAAAAGCGCTCGGATTTTGTTTCATCATCAATCTGCCAGCTCTCAGTGATAGAATACAAAAATAATTCAAATTTACTTTGTACTAGCATGGTCCCAACACAAAACTCCAGTTGACTACAAGGATTTATTCATATATGATAAATAATCGTTGGAATCCACAGTAAGCAATTGATTTACTCAAATAGAAACTAGCCTCTGTCACTGCACGTTTTTACTACAACACACCTACAGGTAACAATCAAATGATCCTGATATGAACAAGAGCAACTAAGACACGACGAAGCCATCTATAAAAACCGTACATGATAGAGAACTAAATCAAGCTCTATAATAGTTGAACTAATAGAGACCTCAATCAAGCTCTATAATACTTGAACTAATACAGATCTAAAAATACCGGATCCGAACCCTCATATATCTATTTATAACCAAAACATAGTGGAGTGTGTAAAGTAACCCACTGTGTAGCTCTACTCTAAACAAGTAGATTTAAGTGAGACTGTGAGCCCGGATCCAATTGCAGAAGTATAATAGATTACTACCTAACTTCGAACTAACAGCTACACACATTAACAACCCGTCGCGAGTGACATCTCGACAACAGATCTGAGTCACTTCATCAAAGCAGTTAACAGATCTGGACATGTAGGGAGTGCGAGTTTAAGATATGCTCACCAAAGACGGTGTTGATGGGGTTCATCGCCACCTGGTTCTTGGCGGCGTCGCCGATGAGACGCTCGGAGTCGGTGAAGGCCACGTACGAGGGCGTGGTGCGGTTGCCCTGGTCATTGGCGATGATCTCCACGCGGTCGTGCTGCCACACGCCGACGCAGGAGTAGGTGGTGCCGAGGTCGATGCCGATGGCCGGCCCGTCGCCCTTCGCCGCCATCGCTCTTTCTCCGGCGAGCTGGAGAGAGGCTCTAGGGTTTTTTTTGGGGGGGGGGGGGGGGGGGGGGGGGGGAGTGGCGGCGGTGGAGGAACAGAGGGAGGACTAGGGTTTGAGAGGAAGAGTGGAGGAGGCGGAACCGTGAATTTTATAGGGCAAAGGGGCTCGTGGCCTGGGACTCTAGAAGGTTCCCGAGCTCCGGGATGGGTGGTTTGGAACCGTTCAGATCTGATCCTACGGCGGAGGGCGCATGGAGATGTCCTTTTCCTGGGCGCCTTTCGGTTTAGGCGGTACAAACGGCTATTTCCGGGTCTTTGCAAGAGTTTGCTTTCATATGCGTGAAAGGAATCATAGTGTGACCGCTTAAACTCACATATCGCTCATGAATAAATCAAACTGTTTGTAGCATTGTTTTTTTTTTCGAATAGGATACTGATATTAAAAGAACGGAGATTCTTGGCGACGCAGCTGCGATGAAACAATGTTTTCGTCGCACGCGCTACATGACAAAGAACGAACGAGGCAGAGTCCGGCTGCATCCTTTCCTAGCTGTCGGCACGGCCAGCTCTACCCCGCCTCCATCCTTGGACTACAGCACCGCCATCCCTACCCCCGCCTCCTACTGCACGTGTCTCCTTCTCCTCAGTCCGTGGATTTTCAGAGGTCGCTCAGCTCCGGCCGCGCTGATCGTGGCTCATCGGCTCCAACAGCTCCCTGCACGCCGCTCGTCCGTGCGCCCCGCTGGCCATCGTTGAGGGTCTGCTAGGCCTTGCCGTCATGATCCTGGGTGTCGGCGCCTCCTCGGCTGGTCATCCTCGGCGAGAGAGTACGTCCCATCCCATCTAGTCGCAGGCACGCCCGCCGCCGTTCGTGGCCAAATTCGAACATGCCTCCGCCGTTCCCGATTAGCTTCTCCCGTCGCCGTCGTGCTAGGAGCCGCCGCACTCCTGCACCTCCATTCTACTAAGCGGGCAGCTGCACCCTCTTCCCCTCCTGTCGTGCTAGGGGCGTCTTGGGCGCAACCAAGCCCTGGTCCAAGCTCCCATCAGGAGCGCCAGCAACCGGCAACCGGCAAACGGAGCTCGCCGTTTGGGGCTCTTCCGGTGTACGTGTGTGGCGGCTGCTTCTGTTGATCGTGGCACACCCGCCCGCCCTGACCTTGTTCCTCTCATCCATGGCTGTGCGCTTCTAGAGGAAGAAGAGGAATAGGCTAGAGGAGGAAAGAAAGAAATGGGATGCATAAATAGATAGGTTGTTGCCTAATATCGTATGCTAGTTGCTGAAACTTTTTCAGTTAAATTTGTTGGCTCAATTACGATAGTTTGTTGCTTAGGGATGCTATGAAAATTGTTTATATTTATTTTAAAATTGCCCAGCATTGATAGTTTGTTGCTTACCAATGTTACAAAAGTTGTTGGACCTAAATATCGCACGAATGTTTATTCACAAAAATATTCGTAGGAACGTTTTGAATCTAGGACGGCAGCAAGCGACCGGTATCCAGGCCACTCATCCGCGCAATGAATGTCGTGATTTGTTTGGGAACATTGCAACTTTGGAGCCCCACAATGCAACTTTGGTGCACAACAAAACAACTTTGGTGGAAACAGTGTCGCCCCATCGAGGCAACAACCCACGCTCTTACCCTCGCGACCAAGGAAACGTGTCTTTACCACCAGCGTAGGCAACTAAACTTTGGTGCCCACCGTGATTGCCTACATCTGTTGTGAAGTTTCCTACCGATGTGACGAAGTAGCTTATGTAGCTTATGTTGGGGCAAATATGTCTTTCGCTCTGGCCCAGTTGCCTACCTATGTGACAAAGTTGCCCAATGATGTGAAGAAGTTGTGTAATGCTGCTGTAAAGCTCCTTACAGATGTAGCAAAAGTTGTCTGTCTTTGTTGCAAGTTGCCTACTGTTGTGGCCCGGCCAGTTACCTATCGTTGTGACGAAGTTGCCTAGTTTTAAGAAATTTGCTATGTTTAGCACAAAAGTTGCGTTCTCAGGCACCAAATGTGTCGTCGGACACCAAAATTGTCTTATCGGGCTATAATTTTTTTTGTTGCACACTAGAATTGCGGTGGCACCAAAAAATGGCATGTCAACCCACTATATGTGCAGATCGAAGGAGCTATAAGGAGTTGAACAAGAAGGGTGTTGCCTGGTGCTGCGACCGAGCGACTCGCTACTTTTTGGTGGCGCCGACGACGACAAGGAGGATGTGCAGAGACAGGGTGCTAATCGTGTGTGGGATCCATCGGGTCGCGTCCGATAGGATAGGAGGGCATGAGCGGCAAAAGGCGGTGGTAGAAGTTGTCTGCCACTAGTTGCAAAAGTTGCATGGCCATGATGTTGCAATGGTAAAGTTGCCAATCATTGAAGCGAAGTTACCTATGGCTGCACTGAAGTTGTCTCGTGATGCCACTAAGTTGCCTAACGTTGATCTCAAGTTGCATCCTGATGCAGCGAAGTTGCGTATGTTAGCATTAAAGTTGACTACAACTGCACTAAAGTTGCCTCATGCAGTCGTGAACTTGCCTACTCTTGGTGCAAAATTGCCTACCCATCACAGCTAGATTCATGGTCTAACATGAGATTTGAGGTTCTCCCAATGAAGGAGCACATGGTCAGGTGGATTCTCGATGCACTTTCTCGGAACTTCTCCATGATTGTATCTTAGAACTTCCCTGAGGCATGCTCTAAAATGTCGACCATCATCGGTTGTGAAGTTTGACCTATCGTTGTTGTGAAGATACGAAGTTGCTCTTAACAGCTCCAAGGTTGGCTACCGTCATTGTGAAGTTGCCTCAATAGCATCATAGTTGCTTGTGAAGTTGTGTACCACTAAATTGTAGTTGCTTGCCGCTGAAGTAAAGTTGTCTAGTGTTGCTATAAAGTTGCCTAGTTCTGTTTCAATGTTGCCTACCACTTCTGCACACCTAGTTTCTTCGTCTGGTTAACTTGTTGCGTACCAACATTACGTTTACTTGCTGTGAAGTTTCCAGTCATTATTTTTATAAAATCAGGGAAAATGTGACATGACCCGATACCTGGGACTTTAGAAGTAGGCCTCGTTGGTGGCAAGGGGTGGGATGCCATGCATTCTCAACAACATCGATGCTGCTGTCGAGCCAGACCAAATATTTTTGAACTAGATTATGGCAACTGATCATGTGCTCCGTCCAATGTATCTCAGCCGCAATTGTTACTAATTCATAACATCCGTCGACAACTTAAAAGTATCCGTAGGCAATTTAATAACATTCGCAAACAACTTAGAATTTGATGACTATGTTGTTGTTAGAGCAAATTACAACTACGATGTACAGCTAGGCGGCAAACTTGCTTAATCTGAGAAAATATTACTCCTATGTGATTTTCAGGCAACAATTTAGCATAATTAAGCAAGTACCAACTTCTCTTACTCTCACCTTGTCTTCTTCCTCCCACGTCTCCAATTCCCCTTCCCGATTTCCACTTCTTTCTTCCCGTCAACGATGCTTATGCTGCCGGCCTCCGTTTCTACTACCGTTTCCCATCGCAGCCCCGCCGAACTCCTCTTCCCCAAGGCCCCAAATTCCCATCGGCCAAGATGCATGTCGTTCTACACCCTGCTGCTCCCCATCGAGCTGGTGCTCGACCCGCTACGCCTCCCGGGGTGGTGCTCCACCCGCTGCTCCTCGGTTGCTTCCTGGGAGATGAGGAAGGCAGCGTCCGTCAGAAGGATATCTAGGGAGGGCGGCGCAGGCTAGGAACCCGGCAGCGTTCCCGCGCGCGATGCGGTGGTTGGCTCGGCTGGGGGAGGCGCGTGCTAGTTGGACGGCGAGCGTGGGGCGCGGTTCATGGCGGGGGCTGCGCGCGCGAGAAGGGGCCTCCTCTCTCCTTTATCTTCTTCCTCGGACACGTGGTCGGCAGCCTATACGTGCTCAACGGAAGCCGAGGGGAGGCTGGCGGCGGGGGCACGCGCCTGGACGGGAGGCCGACGGCGGGTGACGCTCGTCTGGACGGCAGGCCGGCGGCGGGGGAGCTCGTCTGGACGGCAGGCCGGCGGCGGGGGAGCTCGTCTGGACGGGAGGCCGGCAGCGGGAGCGCTTGTCTGGACGGTAAGCAGCCGGCGGGGGCGCTCGTCTGCATGGGAGGCCAGCGGCGAACATGGTTGCCCGGGTGGCGCGGTGGCCTACGGGAGTACGGGAGCGGTGCTCCTGGCCGGAGCGAGGAATGGGGCAGCTTCGTGTTCCCTCGTTCCGACCGGGACTTGCCGTTTTTTGCGTGCGATGAAGGATGTCGTCTGTCGCACGCGCGACGCGTAGACGCGTCCTTAAAAGAAACAACGAATAGTATAAAGCATCTCAAAAAAAACGAAAATTACAACGAGATCCTTGAGAAGCCCCTCATCTTCAACCTCCAGACCGTGTCGACGACGCGCCGCCGCTGCCGCTCCTACCTGAGTCGGCCTGACGTTGTTGGTTGAGGATGGGAAGTCGCCGAACGGGTCAAGAAGACCACATCTGTCACGAAGACGAAGAAGGAAGAACTGCCGATGAAGCTCCTTGACGATCCGAAGATCCCCACAGCCAGACGAAATCCTCGAAGACCACACCACTCCCACAAGCCTCTTGACGTTGCCACCGAGATGGGGTTGAAGCCGGGGAGACCTTATTGCACGAGGCGTCGCCACCACCACCTGAGCGCCGCCCCTACAAACATTGACTCTAAAAACGAAGAACGAAGCCCTCAAAACAGGGGGCAGAGCCCTCCCTCCGACGAGGACCGAGATCCACCGCGCCTCCATGGCCTAGAGGCCACAGAGACGAGAACTGTTTGTAGAATTGTTTGCTTGAAACCATACAATAATTTTAATTTGTAAACAAGATTATCCTTACATGAAACCTTTATGAAACCTTCAGGTTTATTCATGTATATTCTCTCCTCCAGTTCTTCACGCATAAAAACAATTTTCACATCTAATGGCTTAAAATCATGCATAGCCACAATACCCAAAAATTTATGAATTGAACTATGCTTTACAACCGGAGAGAACATAAACATTAAAATCAACAACGCAGATTTTATGCCTATGGGGATAGTTGTGCATGTTCTTAAAGTTGTCTGATGTGGTTTCGTCATCTGTGTTACTGTTAACTCCCGTTAGCGTGTATGTTTGCCTATTCATAAAATGTACAATCATGTCTCATTTTGTTTTAACAAATAATACAAAAAGGTTTTTTCCCGGGCGGCACACCGGAGCGGTGGTCGTTTGGCTTCAACAAAACAACAACCATGAATGGTCTATGTGTTGTTTGTATCGATAGAAAACACACAAAAAATGGCCCAGTGTTCAGTTCTTCATCTCCATTGCGTAGGTCAATGGGGGAATGGTTGGGATCCCTCGTGAAGGGAGCGGGTTAGGGCGCCGCGCAACAGGGCATCTAGGTCGTGGAGGGAGCAAGGGTGGGCGGCTGGGCCATGGATGGGGCAGGGGTGGCGCGCGGTGGACGACTCGCGTTTGCTGTTGGATCCTGATGAGGACGGGTCGTCGCAATAACGCGCCACGGGGCTCAGAGTTGAAGCTCATGCCCCTCCGCTGCATCTCAGCGGTGGCGCCCATGCTCATCTGCATCTTGGATGGCGTCACCCTTGCCTCTCCCCTGCATCTCCCATGCATCTCTAGCGATGGTGACTGCGCCCGCCTGCACCATGACCCGCTCACCCGTCCCCTACATCATCGGCGAAGGAGGTGGCATTGGGTGTCCCCACCTCCAACTCATGTTGCCGAAGCATCCCACCTTCACCACGTGTCGTAGGAAGGGAACCTGCCCCGTCTCCTGCATCTTTCGTGGCTGGCAGTGCTCACGCACACGGCACACCACGTTCGGCATGGAGTTGCATGCTCTCGTTAAGGAAGATGGGTTGGGGAGGCGTGGACTCCCCGGACGCGGCATGAACCTGCAGCCTCCATTGGCCTCCGGGAACCGTCTCCATGACAAGGGGAGTGTGGAGCAGAAGCATGTTATGGTCGGTGCATGAGGAAAATGGAAAGTAAAGGGCGAGACGATCCAGAGGTGGTAGCTAACAGCGTCAAAATGGTGTGTGTTGGAAATGATTTATAGGGTGATCTAAAGGTGATATGCATATGCACATCTATCACCATGGGTACCCTACTACTTTCCTTACATCAATATCAGAAATCTGACTGAAACATTTTGGCTAACCTTGTCTTAAACCTTGCAGACTCACTAGGAGGCAAACCTTCCTATCTCTTGAAGATACACTTACAATGAAGGACATTTTTTTGTTAGGGAAAGTGCACAACATCCTAAGCGACTATGGCTCTTCTTGCATAGTTGAATCCCACTTTTCATGGTCGCTAGAAGCAATAGGATTTAGTATATGTCTATGGTTCCTAATAATTATCCGATTGTTCTACACAGCTCAAAGCAAAATTAACATATTTGCACTCTTCCAGTAAACGTTTATGGGGACCAATGTTTCTCCTTGGTCTATCAGTTGCAACAGGAGAAGAGGATGCATAAAATGATTATGATTATCATCAACTTGTGTATAAGACTTAGCAACATCCTTGTCAATTACACAATCCTCCTCGTCCAAGAGCCCCACCTGCAAATTAACCTTCTGCGGTTCTTTAACAATAACATCCAATGGCAAGCTATCGTAATACATATCAAATTTACTAAAAATAACATTCCTGCTTATTAGAACTTTTTTAAAATTAACATTGTAGAGCTTTATCCCTTTACTCTTGAACTTAACCATGGAGCACACATAAGCTTTAGCTTTCCATTATCAATGTGTACATATGCAGCGCAACCAAAAACCCTCAACTGTGAATAATCATCAGGCAAACTAGACCATACCACAAAGGAGTTTTCTTGCCGAGTGGAATGCACAATGATTTGTTAATAAGGTAGCAGGCGGTGGAGGTAGCCTCAGCCCAAAAACGTTTGTCCATATGAGCATTAGAAAACATGTAGCAACCTATGAGATGATGGTCATGTTCATCGGCTCATCCACACCATTCTGTTGAAAAGTGTATGAGATGGTGTGGTGCCTCAAAATGACTTCCTTTCTGCAGAAATTCCCAAACATAGTTGAACAAAATTTCATACCATTATCTCTATGAAGCAATTTTAACTTCCTATTAGTTTGCCTTTCTACCTTGAGTTTCCACTCTTTAAAAGCATCCTACTTATGATTCAAGAAATAATGCCAACCTTTCCTGGAGTAATCATCAATACTCGTAAGCATGTAACGAGCACCATGTAGAGAATGTTTATGGGAAGATCCCCACATATAAGCATGTACATGATCTAATATCACTTTGGTGGTGTGAATAGAAACATTGAATTTTACTTTTTTATGCTTACTGATGACCCACAAGTATAGGGAATCGCAACAGTCTTTGAGGGAAGTAAAACCCAAATTTATTGATTCGACACAAGGGGAGCCAAAGAATATTTATAAGCCTTAACAGATGAGTTGTCAATTCAGCTGCACCTGGAAACATACTTGCTCGCAGCGGTTTATCAGTAGCAACAGTGTTATAGTGGTGATAGTAGTAAAACAGTAACAACAATAGTAAGATAAAAGCAGTAATAGTAGCAATAGTAAACAGTAGGATTAAAGACTGTAGGCATATGGATAGATGTACGGGCGTTGCATGGATAAGATAATTCATGAATCAGTGAGACATGGGCAATTGCAGATAAATAATGATAAAGCATCCTAGTACTAAACAATCATAGGCATGTGTTCCGTATATAGTCGTACGTGCTTGCAATGAGAAACTTGCACGACATCTTTTGTCCTACCAGCCTGTTGCAGCAGGGCCTCAAGGGAAACTACTGGTAATTAAGGTACTCCTTTTAATAAAGTACCAGAGCAAAGCATTAACACTCGGTGAACACATGTGATCCTCACATCATAGCCATCCCCTTCGGTTATCCCAATTTCTGTCACTTTGGGGCCTCGGGTTTCGGACAACAATATGTGTATACAACTTGCAGGTAAGATCATAAACAACAAGTATCATCATAAAATAATAACAAGTTCAGATCTGAGATCATGGCACTCGGGCCCAAAGTGACAAGCATTAAGCACAACAAGTTGCAACAATGTCATAAGCACTAATAAAAGATACTAGGCACTATGCCCTAACAATATCATAGCAAATTACATGAATGATCTCATCCAATCCCTACAGCAGGAATTACTCACACATGGATGGAGGAGTCATGGATGGTTGATGGAGAGACATTGGTGATGATGGTGATGAAGATCTCCTCCAAATCCCCGTCCCGGTAGGGTGCCAGAACGGAGTTTCTGGTTCCGAATCGCGGTTTCAGATGGCGGCGGCATAGCAGAAGTCTATCTGGGAAAAATGTCGAACCCCCGCTCCTTTCAGGTCAGAGGGTATATGTAGGCGGAAGGAGGGGTCGAGGCGATGGCCGAGCTAGCCTCACCACAGGTGGGCGCGGCCAGGGCTGGGCCGCGCCCCCTGGTGGTAAGCCCAGCTCCCTGCCTCTCTTCGTCTCCCCTCTGGCTCCGTGGGTCATCTGGTAAAATATGATTTTTGCAATATTTTCCAAGATTTTTCCTGAAAGACAGATTTCTGCACAAAAATAAGACACCAGGGCAATTCTGCTGAAAACAGCGTTAGTCCGCGTTAGCTGTATTCAAAACACACAAATTAGAGGAGAAAAAATAACAAAAGTGTTCGGGAAAGTAGATACGTTTTGGACATATCAACTCCCCCCAAGCTTAGCTATTTGCTTGTCCTCAAGCAATTTAGTTAACAACTGAGAGCGATAAAAGAAACTTTCACTGACACATTTGCTTCATAAGATGTATATATATTCACTATATAATCAAGTACTCGGGCAATTCATAATAAGAAATATGCAACTAATGTTACCTCATAGTCAAACAAGCTATGAAAGAGTGCCAATACACTAATAATAAGTAACATGGACATAAGAAGCTACAAAATTGTAGTGTTCATAAATGATATGGAAGAGTGGTATCCCGCTTGCCTTTATTTGTGGAGCAAAACATAAATGTTGAGGCACCTCTGAAGTTCAAGGGAAGACTAGAAGTAAAAATATCAAAGATACAAGCATCAAAGTTATACCACAATTAACCGTGTTCTGGGACAAGCACATTACACTAAGAATAACAGCTATGCTCTCAAGAAGATGCTTAAAGTTAGAAGATGAAGACTCAATATAAAAGTAAAAGAAAGGCCCTTCGCAGAGGGAAGCAGTGATTTAACATGTGCTAGATCTTTTTATTTATAAAATAGAGATAAAAATTTATTTTGAGAGGTGGTTGTTTTATGTCAACAACTGGCAATGGGGACTTGCTATCTTCCATACTAAACAAGTAAGAGCGGTTTCGAGTTATTTGAAAATTTGGCACATTGGTGCTCTTTTATAAAGCTTTGGCACTCCTCCCCACCTTTTTTCCTTTCTCAAACCATGGCTAACCGATTCCATCGGGTGCCCACCAACTTTCACATACCATGGAGGAGTGCCTTTTTTTTCTTTCTTTTTTTAGATTAGATTACAGTGGTCTGACCAGCTCCCTTGCAAAATTAATGACGAGCAGATGAAGCTGCCTAGTCGAGGGGTACTTAATTTAATATGGAAGATAGCAATTCCGACCACTATGTCCTCATGAGCTAAAAATAGTGGCACAAAATGAGAAGTAGTTGAAAGTTTTAAAAGGTAGCACATGAAAATTTACTTGGAATGGCTTGCAAATACCATGCATAGGAATTTATAGTGGACTCTTGGGGTTACTTGGTTTTTAGGAGTTGGATGCACGAGAAGTATTCCCTCTTAGTACAAGTGAAGGCTAGCAAAAGACTGGGAAGCGACAATCGAGAGAGCAATAGCTGTCATAATCATGCTTGTGACAAAACAAAATTAATATAGGCATAAAAATGATACAAGAACTCTAAGGCAAAGTAAATCATCGAGGCTTAATTGACTTTTTGTTTAGTCATATGCATGCTTGAGCATGTGCCAAGTCGATTCAATTGAAACTTTCAGAGGAGGATACCACAATATCATACCATATTATGAATAAAACAATGCAAGCAAGCATGGATATCATTATCTTAGCATCCTGGAGTATTTGGATCATCAGAAATAATAAAATCTTCAAGAACCAAGAAGCAAGTTGGGCTAGTTGGAAGGCTATTTATGTGAATGAACTTAGAATGCTAGCCTTCAGAATAAAGAAGAAGTTTCATGATCAATTTGTAGATTGGCTGCACAATGTAACATAGACTTTTTCATTTTTTGGTTATCTTTACTTTTTAACCCTGTAAACTTGTACATTTTGTAAATTCCCCCAATCTATAAAAATTGCAGTGGGACTCTCTCCCACTGTTTTACCCTTTCAAAAAAATGCAAGCAAGCATCTACATGTCATGCTACAAACTATTAGTAAATTGGAACTAATCATATGAGAGCAAGAACTACAAAGCATCCATTAGGTAACATATACCTTACATGAACCGATTAAGCATGTCCACATAGATGAGTATATGTACAAAAATGAAAACAAATAGAGTTCATACCAGCCTCTTACCACATCTCGGATTATCATATGTTATCATTATTGCCTTTCACTTGTGTGGCTTGAATATTATGAAGTGAATACCAAGCTCCAATGGAGTCACGGGAAACTGAACTCTGCAACAAACTTTACAAAACTGAAGAAGAACAACAAATATTTTTGGGTTTTCGATTTTTGAAACAAGAACGGAAGGAAACAGCAAACAAAGTAAAATATTTTTGGATTTTTCAAATATCAAACCGAAAATAGCAAGTAAAGTAAACCAAAGCTAGACAACTAAAAAGACAAACAAAGAGAAACAATGAAAATATTTTTGGTCTTCTTTTTTTGTTTTGGAAAGTAGAAATAAGAACAAGAACAATAGAGAAAAGAAAGCGAAGCATGGATATACAAAGTACCGACAAAATATGATATGTAGATGAGTGAATCATCGGCGTACCTCCCCCCAAGCTTAGGATGTTGGCCTAAGTGGAGATCAATCCCAGCTCAGCCATGAAGTGGCGTCCCCAAAATATGACAAAGAAGCACCTTCATCCTAATATGAGCTCGAGGGCGCCCCGGTGTGGTACGTGGTGTAGTGATAGGACGGTGCCTCCTCTTCCTCCTGATCCACAGCACCATGCTGTACATGGAAGCCGAGCAACCCAAGCTGCTCATCCAACTCCTCCTTCGAGCGCGACCATGACCTACTGTGAATACTGAACACACTAAGCTGTGCCAAGGGCACTTCCCTTTCCTCTCCATTAGTGAATAACATTCTATAAACTAATTTTCCTGCACATGAGTTAGCAGTAACAAAGTGATGGAGCTTCATGGCAGGAAGATCGAGCCTCTGCGGAGCCAACAATATATCATGAGGAGCAATAGAAAGTCCTAGAGCAGCAACAATGCACGCAGGAATAATGCCTCCATAAATAGGTCCCCTCGCGGCTAGGCAACGAGCAATAAGAGCACCGAGGTTATAGTTTTTGCTAACATCAAGAGCGGTAGCTAGAAAAGCTAAATGATAGTTAGAGATATTGCTAGTATTCCCCCTACCAAGAATACTAGTAGCAAGATAGTAAGTAAAATATCTAATAGCTGGGAGTTGAATGTTTCTTATCTTGCCACGCTGCGCGTTGCGGTCATCATCATTAGTTACCCCTCGGTAGAGCTCCAACAAATTAGCGGGCTGTTGTAGCATCTTCTTTGCTGTCCCAAACATGGGAATACCAAAATATCACAAAACTTCTCCAAAGACATGGTGATAGACTTATCATAGATCTTAAATGCCATGGAAGGCTTGAAATGAGAGTTAGTAAATTTAAAGGTTTCAACGAAAATCTTTGTGAGAATAGCATATTGATTACTCTCATCCGTCATGTATGTAGTCAATTCAACCCTGTCAATAAGGAGTAAGAAATCCTCAAGAATCCCTGCATCACTCAAAAACTTAGCACAAGGGAAGGTGGATGGATGCGCATCTCCATCATCCCCCTCGATATTTGGTGACATAAGATCTTCATTGTAGGATATCCTATATTGAGCAGTGGATCTTGAAGGCCTTGATGACCTTGGTGCTTCTCTTTCAAAGACTTCTCCATAGGTGTAGTTGTCCATTTCCCTTTTCTGAAATTTTTAACAAACCTCATAAAAATGATTTTGAGATAAGCAAATGTAGGAAACTACTATAGGGAGTTACTGGAGGACTAACATGCATCAAAATAACATTTCTAAGCAATAGAACAAGCATGCAAACTCATTTCACCTATCACCTATAGAGCTAAAATACTCAAGAAATACTCCACTAAACAAAATTCTACTTGGACAATCCAAGGAGTCACATACTAGAGAACAAATGCTCCAAATTTTAGCAACAAAGATGGGCTGAGCAAGGAGATCGAAAAATTGAGATATAGAGCTGCAAGAACACAGGTTTGAGCTGGGGTGTCATGATTTTTCGGGAGAGAGAAAGAGGTGGGGATAAAGAGATAAGTGAGAGGCCAGGAGGCCCCCCTCACCATAGGTGGGCGCGGCCAGGCTTGGGCCGTGCCCCCTGGTGGTGAGGTGGCATGGTAGGTCCCCCTGAGGTCTCCCAGGTGCCTCTCTGCCCCATTTTTGACATAACAATTTAAAAAGATTTTTTTGGAATTTTTTGAGAAACTTTATTTTCGAGGATTTTTCAGAAAAATGATGAGAGAATAAAACTCGGGAAAACGACGGTGGAGCGATAGAAAGCAAATCCAACCCAACCTTACAGTAGCTCTAAGACATTATAATATGAAACTAAATAGTGGAAACAAAAATGAACAAGGTAGAAACAAAAGTAAATGCGGTGAAAACATAGTTTTGTTCATTTGAAAACTGCTTTGTTAACAAGGTTGATCAGGTCTTGTTACCAAACCACTTTTCTTATGAAGCAAAACTTTGCATTTCACTATATGATTATGTTATCTCGACCTTGATAGGCATAGTCCCAATCATGATAATTTTATATTCTTCCTTAGGCTTTTGCTCTGAACAAATAATCTGACCAACTCTGATGGTCTCAACATTCTTGATTGAATTTAGAACATTCTTTCTATCAATCTTCTTAGGAAAATAAACTATGTACTCTTTGTCATTGACATTAAAAGTTACTTTTCCTTGATTGCAATTAATAACCACACCTACAGTGTTTAGAAAAGGTCTCCTAAGAATAATGGATATATTATCATCTTTAGGCATTTCTAACACAACAAAATTAGTTAATATCAAACAACTGTTAGCCACTTGAATAGGAACATTTTCACATATACCAATAGGAATAGTAGTAGACTTATCAGCCATTTGCAAAGATATATCAGTTGATACCAATTTTTCTAGATCAAGTTTCTTATAAAGAGAAAAAGGCATGACACTAACTCCAGCTCCCAAATCACATAAAGCAGTTCTAACATAGTTATTTTTAATAGAGCAAGGAATAGTTGGTATACCTAGATCTCCAAGCTTCTCCAGAACTTTACCATCAAAAGAATAATTAGCAAGTAAAGTGGAAATTTCCTCATTAGGAATCTTCCTTTTGTTAGTAACAATATCTTTCATATACTTTGAATAAGGAGGCATTTTAGCATCAGTCAAAGGAATTTGCAAAAATAAAGGTCTCATCCATTCACAAAACCTGTTGTAGTGTTCTTCTTCCTTGGATTTATGTTTCTTACCAGGAAAAGGCATTGGTTTCTGCACCCAAGGTTCTCTCTCATTACCATGCTTGTTGGCAATGAAGTCTTCCTTAGTGTACTTTGCATTCTTGGCGAGCTTTTCTGGTTCCTCTTCAACTTCTTCTTTATCGGAAGCATTACCTGGTTCAGTTTCAGCATCAGAAATAGAAACACTATTAGGATCTTTACCTGTTTCAGAAGATTCTGCAACTGTTTTATGCTTTTTCTTCTTCTTGGAAGGAATATCATCTCTTGAAGTACGTTGAGAATCTTGCTCAATCCTCTTAGGATGTCCTTCAGGATATAAGGGGTCTTGAGTGGCAGCACCTCCTCTTGTGCGTATTTCACAAGCTTGTTTTTCTCTTGAAGATTAACTAGCAAATCTTTTTGCACCTTGGTAAGCTGATCAATTTGAGTATGAACCATTTGAAAATGTTTAACAAGCATCTTCACATCATTGGAGGTTCTCTCCACAATATCCTGCAACTTATTAATAGCTCTAGATTTTTCCAACAAATGATTTTGCACCCTTCTATTAAAATTATCTTGCTTAACAATAAAATTATCAAACTCATCTAAGCATTGATTAGGAGGTTTAGAATAAGGAATATCTCTATCATCAAAGTGTTGGAGAGAGTGTACCTCGATAGTGGATGAGTGAGGGATTGGCTTACATAATTCTTCTATAGGAGGTAAATTCTTCACATCTTCGAATTTAATCCCATTCTCCTTAAGAGATTTCTTGGCTTCCCTCATAACTTCATCATTTAATTCAATCATTCCTCTCTTCTTTGGTGTTGGCTCTAGAGTTGGTGCTGGTGTTGGTGTTGGTGTTGACTCAGCCATAGTCCAATCATCATGATTCCGGCTTATTTTAGCCATTAGTTCTTAAGCTTCAGTCAGAGTTCTTTCCCTGAAAACACAACCAGCACAACTATCCAGATATGTCTTAGATTCATCAGTTAGTCCATTATAAAATATATCAAGGAGTTCATTTTTAGGCAATAGCTCTTTAGGCAATACTCTAATTAAAGAACAAAACCTTGCCTAAGATTCAGGCAATATCTCTCCTTTTCCCTGTTCAAAGTCAAAGATTTTCTGCACAGCAGCATGTTGAGCACTAGCAGGAAAATATTTCTAAAAGAAAGCATTAACCAAAGCAATAGGACTACCAATAGATCTAGGAGACAAATTATTAAACCAAGTTTTAGCTGCACCATTCAATGAAAAAGGGAAAATCTTAGCAACAACGTAAGTGCGAAGCTTAATATCATCAGAAAACAAATTACTCAAAGTAGAAAGCTCATTCATATGTCTCATAGCACTTTCATTTTTAGTACCACAAAAAGGGTCTTTCTCAACAATAGATATGTAAGATAAATCATAATCCTTATCTCTAATATTTATGGGAGAAGTAGCAAACTTAGCATGAGGAGATAATTTATATCTAACAGCACGTCTTGCTAGAAGTTCCTTAACAGCATTAGCATCACGAGTGGCATGAACTTCAGCAATAAAATCATTGTCAAGCTCAATATAAGTGTTATCAAGATCATCACTAGGGCATTCCCTAGACTCAGGTGAACTAACAGGTGTAACAGTAGTATTCCTCAATTACTTAGTCCTAGCAATTGTAGCATCTAAAAAGGAACCTAACAAACCACTCTCATCAAGCACAGTAGAAGCATCGTCTAAATTATCAGTAGCATTTTCAAACTCAGCAGAAGAAGTAGCAGTAGCGTGTGCATGTGGTGGTGTAAGCAACTTATTCATAACAGATGGTGAATCAAGAGCAACAGAGGTGTTCAGAGTCATACCTCTTCTTGTAGTGGATGGCAATATAGGAACTTTTCCATCGCGAGGTTTACCCATGATGAAAGGATTGCAGCGAACAATATGAATTCCAAGTGAACTTACAAATAAAGCTATGCTCCCCGGCAAAGGTGCCAGAAAATAGTCTTGATGACCCACAAGTATAGGGGATCGCAATAGTCTTCGAGGGAAGTAAAACCCAAATTTATTGATTCGACACAAGGGGAGCCAAAGAATATTTATAAGCCTTAACAAATGAGTTGTCAATTCAGCTGCACCTAGAAACAGACTTGCTCGCAGCGGTTTATCAGTAGCAACAGTATTATAGTGGTGATAGTAGCAAAACAGTAACAGCAATAGTAAGATAAAAGCAGTAATAGTAGCAATAGTAAACAGTAGGATTAAAGACTGTAGGCATAGGGATAGATGTACGGGAGTTGCATGGATAAGATAATTCATGAAATCAGTGAGACATGGGCAATTACAGATAAATAATGATACAGCATCCTAGTACTAAACAATCATAGGCATGTGTTCCGTATATAGTCATACGTGCTCGCAATGAGAAACTTGCACGGCATCTTTTGTCCTACTAGCCTGTTGCAGCAGGGCTTCAAGGGAAACTACTGGTAATTAAGGTACTCCTTTTAATAAAGTACCGGAGCAAAGCATTAACACTCGGTGAACACATGTGATCCTCACATCATAGCCATCCCCTCCGGTTATCCCAATTTCTGTCACTTTGGGGCCTCGGGTTCCGGACAACAATATGTGTATACAACTTGCAGGTAAGATCATAAACAACAAGTATCATCATAAAATAATAACAAGTTCAGATCTGAGATCATGGCACTCGGGCCCAAAGTGACCAGCATTAAGCACAACAAGTTGAAACAATGTCATAAGCACTAATAAAAGATACTAGGCAATAAGCCCTAACAATCTCATAGCAAATTACATGAATGATCTCATCCAATCCCTACCATCCCCTTGATATGTCTCCAATGTATCCGTAATTTTTGATGCTCCATGCTTGTTTTTACACCATTTGCCTAATGTTTCGTTACACTTCGTGGCACTTTTATGCATTTTCCGGAACTAACCTATTAACATGTCGCCACAGTGCCAGTTCCCTGTTTTCTGCTGTTTTTATGTTTCAGAAAAGTTACATAGGAAATATTCTCAGAATTAGACAAAACCAAAGCCAGTCGCCCAGAATTTCACCAAAGCTTCCAGAGAACCGAAGAGGAGTTAGAGTGGGGCCACGAGGGGCCCTCACACCAGGGTGGCGCGGCCAGGGGCTGGGTCATACGTCTCCAACGTATCTATAATTTTTTATGCTCCATGCTTGTTTTTACACCATTTGCCTAATGTTTCGTTACACTTCGTGGCACTTTTATGCATTTTCCGGAACTAACATACTAACGAGTCGCCACAGTGCCAGTTTCCTATTTTCTGTTGTTTTTGTGTTTCAGAAGTGATACACAGGAAATATTCTCGGAATTGGATGAAACAAGTTCCTGAAGTCTTATTTTCCCGAAAGCTTCTAGAGATCCGAAGAGAAGTAGGAGGGGGGCCACAGGGGCCCCACACACCAGCCTAGCGCGGCCCAGGCCCTGGCCGCGCCGCCATGGTGTGAGGCCACCTGGCTCCAACTCTGACATCGCCCCTTCGCCTATAAAGACCCCCCGACAGAAAAAACCTAAGGACCCGATCAATTTTCCAGAACACATCGTGATCCGCCATCGACCCGAAGATCGGGAGGGTCCAGAAGCTCTTTCCGGCACCCTGCCAGAGAGGGGAATTGCCACTGGAGGTCTTCTTCATCGCCATGCTTGCCTCCGGAGCGATGAGTGAGTAGTCTACCTTGGACTATGGGTCCATAGCAGTAGCTAGATGGTTGTCTTCTCCACCATGTGCTTCATGTTTAGATCTCATAAGCTGCCCTACATAATTGAGATCACCGTTATGTAATTCTACATGTTTGGTTTGTTGGGATCCGATGAATATTGGTGTTATGATTGAGTTGCTTTACTGAATTATATCTTTTGTTATCTCTATGTTGTTTATGATCTTGCATGCTCTCCGTTGTTAGTAGCTATCTTGGCCGAGTAGTTGCTAGCGACTCCAAGAGGGGGTATTTATGCTCGATAGTGGGTTCATGCCTCTATTTAACCTGGGGGAGTGATAGAAACCTCTAAGGTTGTAGATGTGCTGTTGCTACTAGGGAGAAAACAACATTCATATGCTCAAGGGCATATGCTTTGTTTACATTACACACTTTGCTTAATACAATTATCTGTTGTTTGCAACTTAATACTTGTGGAGTTCTCGGATTGATTCGCCACAAGTGGATTATTAGTCATAGATGCAGTTGGATGGCGGTCTATGTATTTTGTTGTAATGCCCAGAGTAAATCTCATAGTGATCTTCTTGACATATCACGTTTATCTTTATTCTATCAATTGCCCAACTGTAATTTATTTACCCAGCATGTGTTATTTATCTTATGGAGAGACACCACTAGTGAACTGTGGACCCCGGTCCTATTTCCATCATATTGCTATCACCTATTTACTTTACTCGTACTGTTTACTTTACTCGCATACTATCATCACTTTCCACTCGATACGCTCATAACCTTTGTTTTAAGCAAACCGGTGAGATTGACAACCTCATCGCAAGTTGGGAACAAAGTACTTGGTTGTGTTGTGTGCACGTTCTGCATTGCAGCTAGCAAGCAAAGCTTGGATGAGGCACCATATATAAATTGTCCGAAGCTGTCGCAAACTAGCAAGCATCACCTTCAGTCATATTGTCTGCTTTTCTCCTGATCGACATAAACCTTGGTTTCTTACTGAGGGAAAAACTTGCTGCTATATACATCAAACCTTAATCTTGGGGTTCCCAACAATCTAGCAATCAAGCCTTTTTCTGGCGCCGTTGCCAGGGAAGAGTGGAAGACTTCTGAGAGGGGAGTTTTTTGCACACACATCCTTTACTTTGTTATTGTTTTGCTTTACTTTATTTATTTTACCTGCATCGTTTTATATCAAAAACCCAAAAAAAATAGAATCCTTGGTAGTTTTTTTTACTTGTTTACTTTCGTTTTGCTGAAATGGCCAATTCTGAAAACACCAAGTTGTGTGATTTTACTAGCATGAACAATAGTGATTTTATCTGCACTCCTATTGCACCACCTGCTCCTGCTGCAAACTTCTATGAGATTAAGCCTGCTTTATTGAACCTTGTTATGAAAGAGCAATTTTCTGGTGCTAGTATTGAAGATGTTGCAGCTCATCTCAACAATTTTGTTGAGCTATGTGAGATACAGAAATATAAGGATGTAGAAAGTGATATTAATAAGCTCAAGTTGTTTCCTTTTTCTTTGAGAGGAAAAGCTAAAGATTGGTTGCTGTCTTTGACTAAGAATAGTATTGATTCATGGGCTAAGTGTAAAGATGCTTTTATTGGTAGATACTATCCTCCTGCTAAGATTATATCTCTGTGTAGCAATATTATGAAATTTACTCAGTTTGATAATGAACATGTTGCTCAAGCTTGGGAAAGAATGAAATCTATGATAAAGAATTGCCCCACTCATGGACTGACTACTTGGATGATTGTCCAAACTTTTTATGCAGGACTGAATTTTTCTTCAAGGAACCTATTGGATTCAGCTGCTGGAGGCACTTTTATGTCCCTCACCTTGGGCGCCGCAACAAAGCTACTTGACAACATGATGGTAAATTATTCTGAATGGCACACCGAGAGAGCTCCACAAGGTAAGAAGGTAAATTCTGTTAAGGAAACCTCTTCCTTGAATGATAAGATTGATACCTTTATGGCTATGCTTGTTAATGATAGGACTCAAGTTGATCCTAATAATGTTCCTTTAGCCTCTCTGGTTGCTCAAGAAGAGCATGTTGATGTGAATTTCATTAGAAATAATAATTTTAACAATAGTGCTTATAGGAACAATTTTGCTAGTAACAATTATAGGCCGTATCCTCCTACCAATGGTAATAGTTATGGTAATTCTTATGGTAATTCCTACAACAACACTAGGGCCGCGCCCTCCGAGCTTGAGGTAATGCTCAAGGACTTCATCGGTAAGCAAACTGCTTTTAACAAGTCTGTTGAGGAAAAGTTAGGTAAAATTGATATTCTTACTTCTAAAGTTGATAGCCTTGCTCATGATATTGAACTTCTGAAATTAAAAGTGTTGCCTAATGATGTGAAAGAGAACAATGTTTTTGCTACCGGTAATGCTATTCAAGTTGGAATTGATGAAAATATTAGATTGTTAGCGGAATTGCATGCCAGGTGGGAAAGAGAAGACGAGATGGCTAGAGAGATGAAGGTATGTACCATTACTACCTCTAATGATGTCGCTCCTAATGCTAGCAATCCTCTTACTTTGATTGGTGTAGAGAAAATTCCCACTCCTTGTGTTAAAAAGCCTAAAACTGCCAAAACTTTTTCTCAAAAGAGTGCTGAAATTTTTCAGAGTGTGGGGGATGATAGCTCTACTTCTTTTAATGATTTTAATGTTGATGGCTGCAATATATCTAAAGTTATTTTGTTCTTGCAAAAGCTTGCTTTGACTCCCAATGCTAGTTCTTTAAATGTTGCTTTTACTAAGCATATTACCAATGCACTCATAAAAATTAGGGATGAAAAGTTGAAGCAAAAAGCTTTTGTTCCCAAGAAGCTAGAAGATGGTTGGGAACCCATCATTGATATGCATGTTAATGGTTTTGATTACCATGCTTTATGTGATCTAGGTGCTAGTATTTCTATCATGCCTAGAAAATTTTATGACATGCTTGATTTACCACCGCTTGAAAAGTGTTATTATGATGTTCCTATTGCTGATGTTGCTAAGAAGAAACCTTTGGGAAGGATTAATGATGTTCTTATTATGGTTAACAATAACCTTGTTCCCGTTGATTTTCTTGTTATGGACGTTGAATGCCATGCTTCATGTCCTATTATTTTGGGAAGACCCTTTCTTCGAACTGTAGGTGCCATCATTGATATGAGAGAAGGCACCATCAAATATCAATTCCCACTCAAGAAAGGTATGGAACACTTCCCTAGGAAAAGGAAGAAATTACTTTTTGACTCTATTCTTAGAGCAAATTATGAGCTTGATGCTTCATCACTTGATGTTACTTGATTCGCAATTTTCTGCGCCTAGCTCAAAGGCGTTAAAGAAAAGCACTCTAGGGAGATAACCCAATGTTTTATTTTCAGTACTTTTTATTTTATTTGAGTCTTGGAAGTCATTACTACTGTAATGACCGCTCCTTATCCTTTTTATTTTTAAGCCTCTATTCGAGTGAGGTAAAGATTTGGGGATGTTGCTGTCCTGAAACTGTTTTCAGTGCTGCACCGTAAAAATTCGTATAAATTCTTTGTATATCTTTTGGACCTGTGATTTCTTGTGCATTTGCCCCAGGTTATATCCAAACTTTAGTTAGTTGAACACTTTTTGATTTGAGCAACAGAAAACCCCTCAAAAATTCGGCCTTTGTCAACTGTTCTGTTTTGATAGATTTCTGCCAATATTTGTGTTTGCCGCTTTATCGCTTTCTTTTGAGTTCTTTTGATCATAGAACTTGTGGGGAAGTTGCTACAGTGGTATTTGCTATATATGTGGTGGTTTTGAGTTGAAACCTGAAGCAAAAAGAGGTTGATTATATGTTATTCTTGCACTAATGTTGCTAATAGATTTGTGTTTAGTTTTGTATGAAGGAAGTTTTCAAGTGTAGGGATTGGAGAATGATGAGATGAGTTGAAGAATGGACAAAATCTCAAGCTTGGGGATGCCCATGCATAACCCCAAGAAATATCCAAGAAGTACAAGCATCAAAGCTTGGGGATGCCCCCAAGGCACCCCTTCTTCATCGGCAAAAATCAGGTCACCTTTCAAGACACTATATTTTTATTGCTTCATGCACTATGTGTTTTTCTTGGAGCGTCAGTTGTTTTAGTTTTCTTAGTTAGTTTAGTTTGTTTGATGCAATAAATGGTTGGACCCCAACAAATTTCCTTTGGAGGAGATGTACTCGTTTTCATTTGCCAAGAACACTCCATTTTTCATTCTTACAATTTCACCGAGTGTTCTTCTTTTTCTGCTACTGCTTTTGGTTTTCATTTTCACCTTGATTTGCATTCAGATCTTCTTATATTTGTTTATCAAGGTGTATTTATGCCTCTGATCTTTATTGGTTTTCATCAAAAGAGGTGTCTTTAAAAATTTCAAATGGTGTTGGAAAAGAGAAAAAGCTTTATGCAAAAAAGTGGTACAAGAAGGAGCTTGTGTAGACTGCGGCTTAGGCTTTTTCATGTCATGCTTGATGTCTTTTTGATAGTATGCTTAGTGGTTTTTCTGTAGCATGACTTGTCTCAAACAATTGAGATTGCTTAATGAGCCTTTGAAAAAAATCATGCGTTGTTTTTATTGTTTGGAAGCATTATTTTGGTTTTCTCCTTGATGCTTTATTTGGGTTGACTTGGCACATGCTCACACATGTTAGACTCTTATAAAGTCGCCAATAGCCTCTATGATCATTTAGTTTTTTACTTTTGATGCCATTTTATGCTTCTTTTAATTTTTTAAGCTTTGTCGCTTTGCATGATTATGGCCATTATTGCTCTCTTAGTTGGTCGCTTCCAGTCTTTTGCTAGCCCTCGCCTTGTACTGAGTATGAGCTCTATTCATGCATCCAACTCCTAAAAGCCAAAGTTTTCCAAAGTGTCCACCATACATACCTACTAGCAATTTGTTATTCCAAGTAAAATTGACTTGCTTTTATTTTCTCTTCAAATTAAACTCTTATCAGTGTTATGCGAAATTCGGTCAGTAAAGCTCCCACGAACCGGAAGGCACACTTTACTTTTTCCTGTTCTTAAAAATTTGACATTGTGGTCTCTTATGTTGAGTTGTTATGATTGCAAGTTGTAAGTTGGAGACTAGCCCAGCCATGTAGTCATGGGCAAGCTTTCGATATTGCACTTCTTATTTGAGTTGATATCGTGATCTTTTGTTTATGGATGCCCGCGGTGTGAAATGAATTGGGAATCTTGTGGGGATCATGGAGTTTGTATATGTGTTAGGGAAATGCCAGGCCGCTAATCTAAGCCATGCATAATTCATGGTGGAAATTTGCAGCATACCCATGGTGAACATTCGACGATGCATCTCACATTAAAAAACTAAACAAATGGCAAATAAAAGAGATGTCGAGGTGTTCATTGTCTGCTTGTCCTGTCATTTTGATGTGGGCTTGTTCCATGTCATCAGGCACGGAGGTACCCCATTGGCGGTTCTCAATGATATGCATATATTTACGATGACAAGAACCTTGCTTGGGACTCTAAGTAAAGTAGCATGAGGTTTGAGTACTCGTATTCACGGGACACGAGGTTTCAACTTATGATTTGTCAAGCATATGCATCATAATTGTTCTCGCATTAACTTTAACCATTCAAGATGCTTATGATGGGGGCAATGAGAGCTCAAAGCCGGTAAGTACCATAATTTTTGAAGGTTATAAAACTTGCAATCACTGCTTCCCTCTGCGAAGGGCCTTTCTTTTACTTTTATGTTGAGTCACCACCTTCTATCTTTATGCACCATTAAGAGAGCATAGTTGTCATTCTTAGTGTAATATGCATTGTCCCAAAGTTCATTGATTGATTCATATTGTTGGTTTCATTTGTCCTCAAATTATTTGTATCTAGTCGCCCTCTTAAATTTGAGGTGTCCTATGCATTTATGTTTTGCTCTCTTTGAAGGACAAGCTGAAAACCATTTGTATGTTTTTCCTTATGATTTAAACACACGTTTGACTTTCATTGTTTCATTTTCATGATCTTTTGTTTGTGTTCATTTTCATGTTTACAACATGGTTGCTAAGTTCTTATTGTCAAGATTATATCTTTCATGCCCAGGTTTTAAGTTCTTATGATCCCAGCTCACAAATGCTTACATACATGGTCAAGATTGTGTAGGTGCATGTCACCTCAAAAATTATTCTTTTGTTATCACTTACCTACTCGAGGACGAGCATGAGTTAAGCTTGGGGATGCTTGATACGTCTCCAACGTATCTATAATTTTTGATGCTCCATGCTTGTTTTTACACCATTTGCCTAATGTTTCGTTACACTTTGTGACACTTTTATGCATTTTCCAGAACTAACCTACTAACGAGTAGCCACAGTGCCAGTTCCCCGTTTTCTGCTGTTTTTGTGTTTCAGAAGTGATACACGGGAAATATTCTCGAAATTGGACGAAACAAGTTCCTGAAGTCTTATTTTTCCCAGAAGCTTCCAGAGATCCAAAGAGAAGTAGGAGGGGGGCCATAGGGGCCCCACACACCAGGCAGGCGTGGCCCAGGCCCTGGCCGTGCCGCCATGGTGTGAGGCCACCTGGCTCCACCTCTGACATTGCCCCTTCGCCTATAAAACCCCCCGACTGAAAAAACCTAAGGACCCGATCAATTTTCCAGAACATATCGCGATCCGCCACCGCCGTTGACCCGAAGATCGGGAGGGTCCAGAAGCTCTTCTCGGCACCCTGCCAGAGAGGGGAATCGCCACCGGAGGTCTTCTTCATCGCCATGCTTGCCTCCGGAGCGATGAGTGAGTAGTCTACCTTGGACTATGGGTCCATAGCAGTAGCTAGATGGTTGTCTTCTCCACCATGTGCTTCATGTTTAGATCTCATGAGCTGCCCTACATGATTGAGATCACCGTTATGTAATTCTACATGTTTGGTTTGTTGGGATCTGATGAATATTGGTGTTATGATTCAGTTGCTGTACTGAATTATATCTTTTGTTATCTCTATGTTTGTTATGATCTTGCATGCTCTCCGTTGTTAGTAGCTATCTTGGCCGAGTAGTTGCTAGTGACTCCAAGAGGGGGTATTTATGCTCGATAGTGGGTTCATGCCTCTATTTAACCTGGGGGAGTGACAGAAACCTCTAAGGTTATAGATGTGCTATTGCTACTAGGGAGAAAACAACATTCATATGCTCAAGGGCATATGCTTTGTTTACATTACACACTTTGCTTAATGCAATTATCTGTTGTTCGCAACTTAATACTTGTGGAGTTCTCGGATTGATTCGCCACAAGTGGATTATTAGTCATAGATGCAGTTGGATGGCGGTCTATGTATTTTGTTGTAATGCCCAGAGTAAATCTCATAGTGATCTTCTTGACATATCACGTTTATCTTTATTCTATCAATTGCCCAGCTGTAATTTGTTTACCCAGCATATGTTATTTATCTTATGGAGAGACACCACTAGTGAACTGTGGACCCCTGTCCTATTTCCATCATATTGCTATCACCTGTTTACTTTACTCGCACTGTTTACTTTACTCGCATACTATCATCACTTTCCACTCGATACGCTCATAACCTTTGTTTCAAGCAAACCAGTGAGATTGACAACCTCATCGCAAGTTGGGAACAAAGTACTTGGTTGTGTTGTGTGCAGGTTCCGCGTTGCAGCTAGCAAGCAAAGCTTGGACGAGGCGCCATATATAAATTGTCCGAAGCTGTCGCAAACTAGCAAGCATCACCTTCGGTCGTATTGTCTGCTTTTCTCCTGATCGACATAAACCTTGGTTTCTTACTGAGGGAAAAACTTGCTGCTATATACATCAAACCTTAATCTTGGGGTTCCCAACAATCTAGCAATCACTGGGCCGCGCCCCCTATATGTGAGAACACCTCGGTCCACTTCTGACGATGCCCCTTGATACGTCTCAAACGTATCTATAATTTTTGATGCTCCATGCTTTTTTTACACCATTTGCCTAATGTTTCGTTACACTTCGTGGCACTTTTATGCATTTTCTGGAACTAACCTATTAACGAGTTGCCACAGTGCCAGTTCCCTATTTTCTGCTATTTTTGTGTTTCAGAAGTGATACACAGGAAATATTCTCGGAATTGGACGAAATAAGTTCCTAAAGTCTTATTTTACCCGGAAGCTTCTAGAGATACGAAGGAGAGTAGGAGGGGGCCACCAGGGCCCCACACGTAGGGGTGGCGCGGCCAGGCCCCTAGCCGCGCGAGCCCCACGTGAGGGCGCCTGGCTCTACCCCTCACGACGCCCCTTCGCCTATAAGAAGCCTCGGGACGGAAAACCCTAAGGGAGTCGGCAAATTTCCAGAAAGAGTTTCGCAGTTCCGCCGCCGCCACCGATGAATTTCGGGGGACAGAAGTCTCTGTTCTGGCACCCTGCCGGGATGGGGAAGTGCCCTCGAAGCCATCTCCATCGGTCTCCATCGCCGTCTCTGCCGTCTCCATCGACCTCACTGCCATCTCCATCAACCTTGCTGTCTCCTATGATGAGGAGGGAGTAGTTCATCCTCGGGGCTGAGGGCTCTACCGGTAGCTATGTGGTTCACCTCTCTCTCCCATGATGTGATCTTTATGTGATCGTGAGCTTTGTATCATGTTGAACAAGTAGATGTTATTATTCAGATATTATGTGTACTCTAGTGGTATTATTAAAGTAATCTATTCCTCCTGCCATGGTGTAACGGTGACAGTGCGTGCATCGTGGTGGTACTTGGTCTAGGCTACGATTGTGATCTTTTATGGATTATGAGAATAATTATCACTATGATAGTATTGAAGTGCTCTTTTCCTCCTTTCATGGTGTAATGTTGACAGTGTGTGCACCGTGTTAGTACTTGGTCTAAGTTGCGATAATATCTATCTTGAGTTGTGCTTTGATTTGGATAACTCTATGAGTGGTGTTTCTCAAGTACTTGATGAACTTTAAGGGGTGCTTCTGTAGCCACTACGCAATGATTAGTGTTATTCAATAGGAGAGTAATTCAGAGTACCATAGTGAAGAGAAGTTGTTTATTTGTTCAATCATGTTATATTTGTTGGGAGTGTGTCCAATAGTGAAAGTATGATCCCTAGGCCTTGTTTCCAAGCTTTGCACACCATTTACTTGCTGTTTTGTTACTTGCTTGCTTGCTGACATTTTTATTCCAGATTGCATTTACTACTTATAATCATCTATACCACTTGTATTTCACTATCTCTTCGCCGAACTAGTGCACCTATACATCTGACAAGTGTATTGGGTGTGTTGGGGACACAAGAGACTTTCTGTATCATAATTGCAGGGTTGCTTGAGGGGGATAGCTTTGACCTCTTCCTCCCTGAGTTTGATAAACCTTGGGTGATCCACTTAAGGGAAACTTGCTACTGCTCTACAAACCTCTGCACTTGGAGGCCCAACACTGTCTACAAGAACATAAGCATGTGTAGACATCACCCCTTTGCCTATAAAGACCCCCTGACGGGAAAAACCTAAGTACCCGATCAGTTTTCCAGAACACATCGCGATCCACCGCCGCCGTCGACTCGAAGATCGGGAGGGTCCAGAAGCTCTTCCCGGCACCCTGCCGGAGAGGGGAATCGCCACCAGAGGTCTTCTTCATCGACATGCTTGCCTCCGAAGCGATGAGTGAGTAGTCTACCTTGGACTATGGGTCCATAGCAGTAGCTAGATGGTTGTCTTCTCCACCATGTGCTTCATATTTAGATCTCATGAGCTGCCCTACATGATTGAGATCACTGTTATGTAATTCTACATGTTTGGTTTGTTGGGATCCGATGAATATTGGTGTTATGCTTGAGTTGAAGTACTGAAATTTATCTTTTGTTATCTCTATGTTATTTATGATCTTGTATGCTCTCCGTTGTTAGTAGCTATCTTGGCCGAGTAGTTGCTAGTGACTCCAAGAGGGGGTATTTATGCTCGATAGTGGGTTCATGCCTCTATTTAATCTGGGGGAGTGACAGAAACCTCTAAGGTTGTAGATGTGCTGTTGCTACTAGGGGAAAACAACATGCATATGCTCGAGGGTATATGCTTTGTTTACATTACACACTTTGCTTAATGCAATTATCTGTTGTTCACAACTTAATACTCATGGGGTGTTCAGATGATATCCCCGAGAGTGGATTATTAGTCATAGATGCAGTTGGATGGCGGTCTATGTATTTTGTTGTAATGCCCAGAGTAAATCTCATAGTGATCCTCTCATCATATGCACGTTGTCTTTATTCTATCAATTGCCCAACTGTAATTTGTTTACCCAGCATGTGTTATTTTATCTTATGGAGAGACACCGCTAGTGAACTGTGGACCCCAGTTCTATTTCTTTTATATTGCTATCACCTATTTACTTTACTTGCACTATTTATTTTACTCGCATACTATTATCACTTTCCACTCGATACACTCATACCCTTTGTTTCAAGCAAACCGGTGAGATTGACAACCTCATCGTAAGTTGGGAACAAAGTATTTGGTTGTGTTGTGTGCAGGTTCCACGTTGCTGCTAGCTGAAGATGCGCTAACTCATTTTATCATGAAACGGCGCCCTTGTTGGAGTGTCACTAGGCTATCAAGCATCACCTTCAGTCGTCTGTCCGTTCCTCTCCTGATCGATATACCTTGGTTTCTTAACTGAGGGAAAATCTTGCTGCTATATTCATCACACCTTCCTCTTGGGTTTCCCAATGGGCTGGTCATCAACCAGGCATCAAGCAGTTTTTCGGGCGCCGTTGCCAGGGAGGAAGTAGAAGACTTCTGTGAGAGGAGTTTTCGCACGCACATCCTTTACTTTGTTATTTATTTTGCTTTACTTTATTTTATTTTTACTTGCATCATTTTATCAAAAACCCCAAAAAATTAGAATCCTTGGTAGTTGTTTTTACTTGTCTACTTTTAGTTTTGCTAAAATGGCTAATCCTGAAAACACCAAGTTGTGTGACTTTACTAGCACGAACAATAGTGATTTTATCTGCACTCCTATTGCGCCACCTGCTCCTGCTGCAAACTTTTATGAGATTAAGCCTGCTTTATTGAACCTTGTTATGAAAGAGCAATTTTCTGGTGCTAGTACTGAAGATGCTGCAGCTCATCTCAACAATTTTGTTGAGCTATGTGAGATACAGAAATATAAGGATGTTGAAAGTGATATTATTAAGCTTAAGTTGTTTCCTTTTTCTTTGAGAGGAAAAGCTAAAGATTGGTTGCTGTCTTTGACTAAGAATAGTATTGATTCATGGGCTAAGTGTAAGGATGCTTTTATTGGTAGATACTATCCTCCTGCTAAGATTATATCTCTGCGTAGCAATATTATGAAGTTTAGTCAGTTTGATAATAAACATGTTGCTCAAGCTTGGGAAAGAATGAAATATATGATAAAGAATTGTCCCACTCATGGACTGACTACTTAGATGATTGTTCAGACTTTTTATGCAGGACTAAATATTTCTTCAAGGAACCTACTTGATTCAGTTGCTGGAGGCACTTTTATGTCCCTTACCTTGGGCGCCGCAACGAAGCTACTCGACAATATGATGGTAAATTACTCCGAATGGCACACCGAGAGACCTCCACAAGGTAAGAAGGTAAATTCTGTTGAGGAAACCTCTTCCTTGAGTGATAAGATTGATACTATTATGGCTATGCTTGCTAATGATAGGACTCATGTAGATCCTAATAATGTTCCTTTAGACTCTTTGGTTGCCCAAGAAGAGCATGTTGATGTGAATTTCATTAGAAACAATAATTTTAACAACAATGCTTATAGGAACAATTTTGCTAGTAACAACTATAGGCCGTACCCTTCTACCAATGGTAATGGTTATGGTAATTCCTCCAACAACACTAGGGCCGCGCCCTCCAAGCTTGAGGTAATGCTCAAGGATTTCATCGGTAAACAAAATGCTTTTAACAAGTCTGTTGAGGAAAAGTTAGGCAAAATTGATATTCTTGCTTCTAAAGTTGATAGCCTTGCTCATGATGTTGAACTTCTGAAATTAAAAGTGTTGCCTAATGATGTGAAAGAGAACAATGTTTTTGCTACTGCTAATGCTATTCAAGTTGGAATTGATGAAAATATTAGATTACTAGCAGAATTGCATGCTAGATGGGAAAGAGAGGATGAGATTGCTAGGAATATGAAAGTTTGTACTATTACTACCTCTAATGATGTTGTTCCTAATGCTAGCAATCCTCTTACTTTGATTGGTGTAGAGAAAACTCCCACTCCTTGTGTTAAAAAGCCTAAAACTACTAAAACTTTTTCTCAAAAGAGTGCTAAATTTTTTCAGAGTGTAGGAGATGATAGCTCTATTTCCTTTAATGATTTTGATGTTGATGGCTGCAATATATCTGAAGTTATTTTGTTCTTGCAAAAGCTTTGTTTGACTCCCAATGCTAGTTCTTTAAATGTTGCTTTTACTAAGCATATTACCAATGCTCTCATGAAAATTAGGGATGAAAAGTTGAAGCAAAAAGCTTCTATTCCCAAGAAATTAGAAGATGGTTGGGAACCCATCATTGATATGCATGTTAATGGTTTTGATTGCCATGCTTTATGTGATCTAGGTGCTAGTATTTCCATTATGCCTAGAAAAATTTATGATATGCTTGATTTACCACCTCTTGAAAAGTGTTATTATGATGTTCCTATTACTGATGTTGCTAAGAAGAAACCTTTGGGAAGGATTAATGATGTTCTTATTGTGGTTAACAATAACCTTGTTCCCGTTGATTTTCTTGTCATGGATATTGAATGCGATGCTTCATGTCCTATTATTTTGGGAAGACCCTTTCTTCGAACTGTAGGTGCCATCATTGATATGAGGGAAGGCACCATCAAATATCAATTCCCACTTAAGAAAGGTATGGAACACTTCCCTAGTAAGAGAAAGAAATTAGTGTTTGACTCTATTCCTAGAGCAAATTATGAGCTTGATGCTTCATCACTTGATATTACTTGATTCGCAATTTTCTGCGCCTAGCTCAAAGGCGTTAAAGAAAAGCACTCTTGGGAGATAACCCAATGTTTTTACATTCAGTTATTTTTATTTTATTTGAGTCTTGGAAGTTATTACTACTGTAATAACCTCTCCTTATCCTTTTTATTTCGTTTTTGTGCCAAGAGAAGCCTCTAATTTGAGTGAGGTAAGATTTGGGGATGTTGCTGTCCTGAAACTGTTTTCGGTGCTGCACCATAAAAATTCGTGAAAATTCTTTGTATATCTTTTGGACCTGCGATTTCTTGTGCATATGACCCAGGTTATATCCAAACTTTCATTAGTTTAACACTTTTTGATTTGAGCAACATAAAATACCTTAAAAATTCGACCTTTTCAGCTGTTCTGTTTTGACAGATTTCTGCCAATATTTGTGTTTGCCGCTTTATCGCTTTCTTTTTAAGTTCTTTTGATCACGGAACTGTTGGGGAAGTTGCTACAGTAGTATATGCTATATATGTGGTGATTTTAGGTTGAAACCTGAAGCAAAAAGGGGTTGATTATATGTTATGCTTACACTAATGTTGCTAATAGATTTGTGTTTAGTTTTGTATGAAGGAAGTTTTCAAGTGTAGGGATCGCAGAGTGATGAGATGAGTTGAAGAATGGACAAAAACTCAAGCTTGGGGATGCCCATGCATCACCCCAAGAAATATCCAAGAAGTACAAGCGTCAAAGCTTGGGGATGCCCCCGAGGCACACCTTCTTCATCGGCAAAAATCTGGTCACCTTTCAAGACATTATATTTTTTTTGCTTCATGCATTATGCGTTTTTCTTGGAGCATCAGTTGTTTTTAGTTTTCAGTTCAGTTTAGTTTTGTTTGCTGCAATAAATGGTTGGACCCCAACAAATTTCTTTTGGAGAAGTTGCCTTGCTTTTCATTTGCCAAGAACACTCCGTTTTTCACTCTATTCGTTTCAACGAGTGTTCTCTTTTTCTAGAACTGCGTTTAGCTTTCGATTTTCACCTTGATTTGTGTTCAGATCTTGTTATATATTTTCATCAAGGTGTATTTTTGCCTCTGATCTTTATTGGTTTTTATCAAAAGAGGTGTTTATAAAAAATTTGAATGGTGTTGGAAAAGAGAAAAAGCTTTATGCAAAAAAGTGGTACAAGAAGGAGCTTGTGTAGACTGCGGCTTAGGCTTTTGCATGTCGTGCTTGATGTATTTTTGATAGTATGCTTAGTGGTTTTGTTGTAGCATGACTTGTCTCAAATAACTGAGATTGCTTAATGAGCCTTTGAAAGAATCGTGCGTTGTTTTTATCGTTTGGAAGCATTATTTTGGTTTTCTCCTTGATGTTTTCTTTGGGTTGACTTGGCGCATGCTCACACATGTTAGACTCTTACAAAGTTGCCAATAGCCTCTATGATCATTTAGTTTTTGACTTTGGATGCCATCTTATGCTTCTTTTAATGTCGCTTTGTCGATTTGCATGATTATCGCCGTTATTGCTCTCTTAGTTGGTCGCTCCCAATCTTTTGCTAGCCCTCGCCTTGTACTGAGTATGAGCTCTACTCGTGCATCCAACTCCTAAAAACCAAGTTTTCCAAAGTGTCCACCATACATACCTATTAGCAATTTGCTATTCCAAGTAAATTTGACTTGCTTTTATTTTCTCTTCAAATTAAACTCTTACCAGTGTTATGCGAAAATTGGTCAGTAAAGCTCTCACGAACCGGAAGGCACACTTTACTTTTTCTCGTTCTTAAAAATTTGACATTGTGGTCTCTTATGTTGAGTTGTTATGCTTGCAAGTTGTAAGTTGGGAACTAGCCCAGCCATGCCGTCATGGGCAAGCTTTCAACATTGCACTTCTTATTTGAGTTGATATCGTGATCTTTTGTTTATGGATACTCGCGGTGTGAAATGAATTGGGAATCTTGCGGGATCATGGAGTTTGTATATGTGTTAGAGAAATGCCTGGGCCGCCAATCTAAGCCATGTATAATTTATGGTGGAAATTTGCAGCATGCCCATAGTGGACATTCAACGACGCATCTCAAAATAAAAAGCTATACAAATGGTAAATAAAAGAGATGTCGAGGTGTTCATTGTATGCTTGTCCTGTCATTTTGATATGGGTTTGTTCCATGTCATCGGGCACGGAGGTACCCCGTTGGCGGTTCTTGATGATACGTGTATACTTAGAATGACAAGAGCCTTGCTTGGGACTCTAAGTAAAGTAGCATGAGGTTTGGGTACTCGTATTCACGGGACACGAGGTTTTCAACTTATGATTTGTCAAGCATATGCAGCGTAAGTGTTCTCGCATTAACTTTAACCATTCAAGATGCTTATGATGGGGGCAATGAGAGCTCAAAGCCAGTAAGTACCATAATTTTAGAAGGTTATAAAACTTGCAATCACTGCTTCCCTCCGTGAAGGGCCTTTCTTTTACTTTTATGTTGAGTCACCACCTTCTATCTTTATGCACCATTAAGAGAGCATAGTTGTCATTCTTAGTATAATGTGCATTGTCCCAAAGTTTTCATTGATTGATTCATATTGTTGGTTTCACTTGTTCTTAAATTATTTGTATCTAGTCGCCCTCTTAAACTTGAAGGTGTCCTATGCATTTATGTTTTGCTCTATATTAAGGACAAGCTGAAAACCATTTGTATGTTTTTCCTTATGATTTGAACACATGTTTGACTTTCATTGTTTCATTTTCATGATCTTTTGTTTGTGTTCATTTTCATGTTTATAACATGGTTGCTAAGTTTCTTCTATCAAGATTATGTCTTTCATGCCCTTGTTTTAAGTTCTTTTGATCCCAACTCACAATGCTTACATATATGATCAAGATTGTGTAGGTGCATGTCACCTCAAAAATTATTTTCTTTTGTTATCACTTGACTACTCGAGGACGAGCAGGAGTTAAGCTTGGGGATGCTGATACGTCTCCAACGTATCCATAATTTTTGATGCTACATGCTTGTTTTTACACCATTTGCCTAATGTTTCGTTACACTTCGTGGCACTTTTATGCATTTTCCAGAACTAACCTATTAACAAGTCGCCACAGTGCCAGTTCCCTATTTTCTGCTGTTTTTGTGTTTCAGAAAAGTTACACAGGAAATATTCTCAGAATTGGACGAAACTAAAGCCAGTCGCCCAGAATTTCACCGAAGCTTCCAGAGAACCGAAGAGGAGTTGGAGTGGGGCCAGGAGGGGCCCTCACACCAGGGCGGCGCGGCCAGGGGCTAGGGCGCGCCCCCTATGTGTGAGACCGCCTCGGTCCACTTCTGACGATGCCCCTTCGCCTATAAAGACCCACTGAAGGGAAAAACCTAAGTACCCGATCAGTTTTCCAGAACACATCGCGATCCGCCGCCGCCGTTGACCCGAAGATCGGGAGGGTCTAGAAGCTCTTCCCGGCACCCTGCCGGAGAGGGGAATCACTATCGGAGGTCTTCTTCATCGCCATACTTGCTTCCGGAGCAATGAGTGAGTAGTCTACCTTGGACTATGGGTCCATAGCAGTAGCCAGATGGTTGTCTTCTCCACCAAGTAATCATGTTTAGATCTCATGAGCTGCCCTACATGATTGAGATCACCGTTATGTAATTCTACATGTTTGGTTTGTTGGGATCCGATGAATATTGGTGTTATGCTTGAGTTGAAGTACTGAAATCTATCTTTTGTTTTCTCTATGTTGTTTATGATCTTGCATGCTCTCCGTTGTTAGTAGCTATCTTGGCCGAGTAGTTGCTAGTGACTCCAAGAGGGGGTATTTATGCTCGATAGTGGGTTCATGCCTCTATTTAATCTGGGGGAATGACAGAAACCTCTAAGGTTGTAGATATGTTGTTGCTACTAGGGGGAAAACAACATTCATATGCTCGAGGGTATATGCTTTGTTTACATTACACACTTTGCTTAATGCAGTTATCTGTTGTTCGCAACTTAATACTCATGGGGTGTTCGGATGATATCCCCGAGAGTGGATTATTAGTCATAGATGCAGTTGGATGGTGGTCTATGTATTTTGTTGTAATGCCCAGAGTAAATCTCATAGTGATCCTCTCATCATATGCATGTTGTCTTTATTCTATCAATTGCCCAACTGTAATTTGTTTACCCAGCATGTGTTATTTTATCTTATGGAGAGACACCGCTAGTGAACTGTGGACCCCGGTCCTATTTCCTTTATATTGCTATCACCTGTTTACTTTACTCGCATTGTTTATTTTACTCGCATACTATTATCACTTTCCACTCGATACGCTCATACCCTTTGTTTCAAGCAAACCGGTGAGATTGACAACCTCATCGTAAGTTGGGAACAAAGTATTTGGTTGTGTTGTGTGCAGGTTCCACGTTGCTACTAGCTGAAGACGCACTAACTCGTTTTATCGTGAAACGACGCCCTTGTTGGAGTGTCACTAGGCTATCAAGCATCACCTTTAGTCGTCTGTCCGTTCCTCTCCTGATCGACATACCTTGGTTTCTTAACTGAGGGAAAATCTTGTTGCTATATTCATCACACCTTCCTCTTGGGGTTCCCAACGGGCTGGTCATCAACCATGCATCACCCCTTCGCCTACAGCGGGAATTACTCACACATGGATGGGTGACGAGGGTTAACTTGATAAATGTCCTAGATGAAGGACTTAGGATCGGGAAGATAGGGCGTCGGATGAACTCGAAGGTGGAATCCGTCAAACAAGGTGGCTATCAAAAGTAAATGTGGGTGTAAACTTGGCTTGTTTTTAATCTGTCCCTTACCATCCCTGATGGGGCCGATTTAATGAAGTAAAAATGACCGGCCAGTTGGAAAACCCCAAGAGAAGGTTTTGATGAATATAGCAGCAAGTTTTCCCTCAGTTATGAAACCAAGATTGTCAATCCAGTAGGAGAGAGACAAACGACTGAAGGTGATGCCCACCAGCTGCGTGATGCTCTAACAAGGGCACCGATAACGATAACTTGTTAGCGCGTCTTCAACCAGTAGCAACATGGAACCTGCACACAACACAACCAAATACTTTGTTTCCAACTTACGATGAGGTTGTCAATCTCACCGGTTTGCTTGAAACAAAGGGTATGAGCGTATCGATTGGAAAATAGTAATAGTATGCGAGTAAAGTAAATAGTGCGAGTAAAGTAAACAGGTGATAGCAATATAAAGGAAATAGGACCGGGGTCCACAGTTCACTAGTGGTGTCTCTCCATAAGATAAAATAATACATGCTGGGTAAACAAATTACAGTTGGGCAATTGATAGAATAAAGACAACGTGCATATGTCAAGAGGATCACTATGAGATTTACTCTGGGCATTACAACAAGATACATAGACCGCCATCCAACTGCATCTATGACTAATAATCCACTTGTGGCGAATCAATCTGAGAACTCCACAAGTATTAAGTTGCGAACAACAGATAATTGCATTAAGCAAAGTGTGTAATGTATCAAAGCATATGCCCTCGAGCATATGAATGTTGTTTTCCCCCTAGTAGCAATAGCACATCTACAACCTTAGAGGTTTCTGTCACTCCCCCAGATTAAATAGAGGCATGAACCCACTATCGAGCATAAATACCCCCTCTTGGAGTCACTAGCAACTACTTGGCCAAGATAGCTACTAACAACGGAGAGCATGCAAGATCATAAACAACATAGAGATAACATAAGATAAAATTTAGTACTTCAACTCAATCATAACACCAATATTCATCAGATCCCAACAAACCAAACATGTAGAATTACATAACGGTGATCTCAATCATGTAAGGCAGCTCATGAGATCTAAACATGAAGCACATGGTGGAGAAGACAACCATCTAGCTATTGCTATGGACCCATAGTCCAAGGTAGACTACTCACTCATCGCTCCGGAGGCAAGCATGGCGATGAAGAAGACCTCCGATGGCGATTCCCCTCTCTGGCAGGGTGCCGGGAAGAGCTTCTGGACCCTCCCGATCTTCGGGTCGACGGCGGCGGCGGATCACGATGTGTTCTGGAAAAGTGATCGGGTCTTTAGGTTTTTCCTGTCGGGGGACTTTATAGGCAAAGGGGCATCGTCAGAAGTGGACCGAGGCGACCTCACACATAGGGGGCGCGGCCCAGCCCCTGGCCGCGCCGCTCTGTTGTGTGGGGCCCTCGTGGCCCCACTCCATCTCCTCTTCGGTTCTCTGGAAGCTTCGGTGAAATTCTGGGTGACTGGCTTTGGTTTCGTCCAATTCCGAGAATATTTCCTGTGTAACTTTTCTGAAACACAAAAACAGCAGAAAACAGGGAACTGGCACTGTGGCAACTTGTTAATAGGTTAGTTTCGAAAAATGCATAAAAGTGCCACGAAGTGTAACGAAACACTAAGCAAATGGTGTAAAAACAAGCATGGAGCATAAAAAATTATAGATACGTTTGAGACGTATCAGCATCCCCAAGCTTAACTCTTGCTCGTCCTCAAGTAGGTAAGAGTTGGTGCCTTGTTGAATGACCAGCCCGTTGGGAACCCCAAGAGGAAGGTGTGATGAATATAGCAGCAAGATTTTCCCTCAGTTAAGAAACCAAGATTTATCGTTCAGGAGAGGAGAGACAAACGACTGAAGGTGATGCGAACTGGCTTAATAACACACCAACAAGGGCGCCATTTAACGATACTTGTTGACTCGTCTTCGGCCAGTAGCAACGTGGAACCTGCACACACACAACCAAATACTTTGTTCCCAACTTGCGATGAGGTTGTCAATCTCACCGGTTTGCTTGAAACAAAGGGTATGAGCGTATCGAGTGGAAAACAGTGAAAGTATGCGACTAAAGTAAACAGTGCGAGTAAAGTAAACAGGTGATAGCAATATGATGGAAATAGGACCGGGGTCCACAGTTCATTAGCGGTGTCTCTCCATAAGATAAATAACACATGCTGGGTAAACAAATTACAGTTGGGCAATTGATAGAATAAAGATAAATGTGATATGTCAAGAAGATCACTGTGGGATTTACTCTGGGCATTACAACAAAATACATAGACCGCCATCCAACTGCAGCTATGACTAATAATCCACTCACGGGGATATCATCCGAACACTCCATGAGTATTATAAGTTGTGAACAACAGATAATTGCATTAAGCAAAGTGTGTATTATAAACCTAGCATATGCCCTTGAGCATATGAATGTTGTTTTCTCCCTAGTAGCAACAACACATCTACAACCTTAGAGGTTTCTGTCACTCCCCCAGGTTAAATAGAGGCATGAACCCACTATCGAGCATAAATACCCCCTCTTGGAGTCACTAGCAACTACTCGGCCAAGATAGCTACTAACAACAGAGAGCATGCAAGATCATAAACAACATAGAGATAACATAAGATATATTTCAGTATAGCAACTCAATCATAACACCAATATTCATCAGATCCCAACAAACCAAACATGTAGAATTACATAACGGTGATCTCAATCATGTAGGGCAGCTCATGAGATCTAAACATGAAGCACATGGTGGAGGAGACAACCATCTAGCTATTGCTATGGACCCATAGTCCAAGGTAGACTACTCACTCATCACTCCGGAGGCAAGCATGGCGATGAAGAAGACCTCCGGTGGCGATTCCCCTCTCCGGCAGGGTGCCGAGAAGAGCTTCTGGACCCTCCTGATCTTCGGGTCGACGGCGGCGGCGGATCGCGATGTGTTCTGGAAAACGGATCGGGTGTTTAGGTTTTTCCCGTCGGGGGGTCTTTATAGGCGAAGGGGCATCGTCAGAAGTGGACCGAGGAGGTCTCACACATAGGGGGCGCAACCTACCCCTGGGCCGCGCCGCCCTGGTGTGTGGGCACCTCGTGGCCCCACTCTGTCTCCTCTTCGGTTCTCTGGAAGCTTCAGTGAAATTCTGGGCGACTAGCTTTGGTTTCATCCAATTTCGAGAATATTTCCTGTGTAACTTTCTGAAACACAAAAACAGCAGAAAACAGGGAACCGGCACTTTGGCGACTTGTTAATAGGTTAGTTCCGGAAAATGCATAAAAGTGCCACGAAGTGTAACGAAACATTAGGCAAATGGTGTAAAAACAAGCATGGAGCATCAAAAATTATGGATACGTCGGAGACGTATCAGCATCCCCAAGCTTAACTCCTGCTCGTCCTCGAGTAGGTAAGTGATAACAAAAGAAATAATTTTTGAGGTGACATGCACCTACACAATCTTGATCATATATGTAAGCATTTGTGAGCTGGGATCATAAGAACTTAAAACATGGGCATGAAAGATATAAATGCATAGGACACCTTCAAGTTTAAGAGGGCGACTAGATACAAATAATTTAAGAACAAGTGAAACCAACAATATGAATCAATCAATGAAAACTTTGGGACAATGCACATTATACTCAGAATGACAATTATGCTCTCTTAATGGTGCATAAAGATAGAAGGTGGTGACTCAACATAAAAGTAAAAGAAATGCCCTTCGCGGAGGGAAGCAGTGATTGCAAGTTTTACAAACCTTCAAAAATTATGGTACTTACCGGCTTTGAGCTCTCATTGCCCCCATCATAAGCATCTTGAATGGTTAAAGTTAATGCGAGAACACTTATGCTGCATATTCTTGATAAATCATAAGTTGAAAACCTCGTGTCCCGTGAATACGAGTACCCAAACCTCATGCTACTTTACTTAGAGTCCCAAGCAAGCTCTTGTCATTGTAAGTATACGCATATCATCGAGAACCGCCAACGGGGTACCTCCATGCCCGATGACATGGAACAAGCCCACATCAAAATGACAGGACAAGCAGACAATGAACACCTCGACATCTCTTTTATTTACCATTTTGTTTAGCTTTTTATTTTGAGATGCGTTGTCGAATGTCTACTATGGGCATGCTACAAATTTCCACCATGAATTATGCATGGCTTAGATTGGCGGTCCTGGCGTTTCTCTAACACATATACAAACTCCATGATCCTGCAAGATTCCCAATTCATTTCACACCGCGAGTATCCATAAATAAAAGATCACGATATCAACTCAAATAAGAAGTGCAATGTTGAAAGCTTGCCCCATGACGGCATGGCTGGGCTAATTCCCAACTTACAACTTGCAAGCATAACAACTCAACATATGAGACCACAATGTCAAAATTTTAAAGAGAGAAAAGTAAAGTGTGCCATCCGGTTCGTGAGAGCTTTACGGACCAATTTTTGCATAACACTGGTAAGAGTTTAATTTGAAGAGTAGATAAAAGCAAGTCAAATTTACTTTAGAATAGCAAATTGCTAATAGGTATGTATGGTGGATACTTTGGCAAACTTGGTTTTTAGGAGTTCGATGCACGAGTAGAGCTCATACTCAGTACAAAACGAGGGCTAGCAAAAGACTGGGAGCGACCAACTAAGAGAGCAATAACGGCCATAATCATGCAGAGCGACCAAGCGACATTAAAAGAAGCATAAGATGGCATCCAAAGTCAAAAACTAAATGATCATAGAGGCTATTGGTGACTTTGTAAGAGTCTAACATGTGTGAGCATGCGCCAAGTCAACCCAAATAAAGCATCAAGGAGAAAACCAAAATAATGCTTCCAAACGATAAAAACAACGCATGATTTTTTTCAAAGGCTCATTAAGCAATCTCAGTTATTTGAGACAAGTCATGCTACAGCAAAACCACTAAGCATATTATCAAAAAGACATCAAGCACGAAATGCAAAAGCCTAGGCCGCAGTCTACACAAGCTCCTTCTTGTACCACTTTTTTGCATAAAGCTTTTTCTCTTTTCCAACGCCATTCAAACTTTTTATAAACACCTCTTTTGATGAAAACCAATAAATATCAGAGGCAAAAATACACCTTGATGAAAAGATATAACAAGATCTGAACGCAAATCAAGGCGAAAACGAAAACTAAACGTAGTTCTAGAAAAAGAGAACACTCGTTGAAATTATAAGAATGAAAAACAGAGTGTTCTTGGCAAATGAAAAGCAAGGCAACTTCTCCAAAAGAAATTTGTTGGGGTCCAACCATTTATTGCAGCAAATAAAACTAAACTAAACTGAAAACTAAAAACAACTGATGCTCCAAGAAAAACGCATAATGCATGAAGCAATAAAAATATAGTGTGTTGAAAGGTGACCTGATTTTTGCCGATGAAGAAGGGGTGCCTCGGGGGCATCCCCAAGCTTTGACGCTTGTACTTCTTGGATATTTCTTGGGGTAATGTATGGGCATCCCCAAGCTTGAGCTTTTGTCTATTCTTCAACTCATCTCATCATTCTCCGATCCCTACACTTGAAAACTTCCTTCATACAAAACTAAACACAAATCTATTAGCAACATTAGTGTAGGCATAACATAGAATCAACCCTTTTTGCTTAAGGTTTCAACTCAAAACCACCACATCTTACCTATAAGATTCGAGTTGGTGGTGAAGCCACCTACTCGATATACATCATGTAAGTGACAAAAATACCCCTACATATTACAGAGACATCAATACGAGGATACAATTAAGAAAACACGCAATCACGCAAATTAGGCAGAGTCAATACAGAATAATAAAGACAAATTTTTAAGGAAACACGCAATCACGCAAATCAGGAAGAGTCAGTACGGAATAATAAAAACAAGTTTGCTTGCATAACAATTCTAAAAGAGTTTCCTGACAATTTCCACTTAATTAGCATTAGCAATTAATCAAGCATGATTTGGGGGAGTAGTTTTAGGAAGCAGATCATATAAACTGGCAACACATGCATGCGCAGCTTTATTGGGCCATAATCGCACGGTTTAGACAAAAAGGATTCTACGGTGATAGTCTGGTCTGATAGGAAGCTCAAAATCAGGATCCGATTCCTAGCACCCCCCATTAGGACAAAGGAAATCAGTATAGGACGTGTAGATTTGATGCGTATGGGCACCACTTATATCTCTAAGTTTCAAAAAAGAGAGAAAAATATAGTAGTTGTAGCCACGGAAACTATAAATGTAGCTCGAGGTACATGTAGCTCGCTTTAAAAAAAATCAAAAACGGCATTCTCATGTTGCATTTTCAAAAATGATATTTGGGTTTGAAACTTTGCACATTGATAGAACCCAACAATGTATACATCTTGATTTATTTATAGAACTTTTTGAAACTTTAAAATTGTATTTTTTATTTTGAAAGTAGGCGGCAAGTTTTTTTCTTCATCTACATAATTTGTGCTAGAACAAGATATCTAAATATGAAGTGAAAGCGCTCTCGAAAAGTGAGTAAAGGCCAACATGTTATTTTCCAAGGTCATAAAGATATATTTTTTCTAGAGCCATTGCAACGCACGGACATTTTGCTAGTATAAAGTATATACTACTGTAGCAACTTCCCAAAAAGTTCCGTAATCAAAAGAACTAAAAAAGAAAGCGATAAAGCGACAAACACAAATATTGGCAGAAATCTGTCAAAACAGAACAGCTGACAAAGGTCGAATTTTTGAGGGGTTTTCTGTTGCTCAAATCAAAAAGTGTTCAACTAATGAAAGTTTGGATATAACCTGGGGCATATGCACAAGAAATCGCAGGTCCAAAATATATACAGAGAATTTTCACAAATATTTATGGTGCAGCACCGAAAACTATTTTAGGACAGCAACATCCAAAAATCTTACCTCGCTCAAATTAGAGGCTTCTCTTGGCACAACAATGAAATAAAAAGGATAAGGAGAGATTATTACAGTAGTAATAACTTCCAAAACTCAAATAAAATAAAAAGAACTGAATGTAAAAACATTGCGTTATCTCCCAAGAGTGCTTTTCTTTAACGCCTTTGAGCTAGGCTCAGTAATTTGAGAAGATGCTCACATAAGAAATATGAATGGAAGCCAAAAAGAGAGCATCAAGGAGCAAATATAAAACACATTTAAGTCTAACCCACTTTCTATGCATAGGAATCTTGTAAGAAAATAAATCAAAGAAGCACATAGTAACAAGTATGGGTAGATAAAACAAGAGCAACTTCAGAACTTTCAATATAAAGAGAGGTGTTTTAGTAAAATGAGAATTCCAACAACCATATTTTCCTCTCTCATAATAATTTTCAGTAGCAGCATGAAGAAACTCAACAATATAAATATCATACTCATCCTCCTTTGTTAAGCATGGAGGGCTATCAAATAAGGTATTAGTTAAGGAGTTACTCTTATTGGGAGGTGGACATGGGTAGCTCCATTCTTCCCCCTCTTGATCATCACTCTCCTCCTCTTTTTCATCCAATGATCTTCCAATTTCATCCATTTCTTCTTCCATAGGCTCCTTCAAGGCATTAGTCTCTTCCGTTGGAGAGCATCTATTAAGATATTTAAGAATATAGCCATTTTCTTCCTTGTAATTATCAAAGCAAAATTTAAGTATATCATAAACCTCATATTTATAAAGTGGATCATTAGTATTTTCAAGCAAATAAGCAAGTTTGAATGCACCCTTCCAAGCAATAAATTCTTCAATTTGTTCCACATCATAAAAGTCATAATTTCCATTAATATAAAGGATATGGTAACATCATCATTATACTCACATCGAAAAGGGAGGTGTTTATACCTCCTACAGCAACAAGATCTATCAAAGCAATAAGTAACATTATAAGTAGAGCACACATTTCTAGCAATGATATACAATCTATTGATTTGTTCCCATAAGTGTTTCCCTTTTTGTGACAAGCGGTGTTCCTCATAATATTTTTGTTGCTCTTCCATGAACCCACCTTGCCAAAAAGATTTAGTTTCAAAGAAACCACCCATTGATAGAAAGCATGATAAAGCAAGACAAGTAAAAACAACTATAAGGAAGCTAATTTTTTTGTGTTTTTGATAAAACGATGCAAGTGAAAATAAAGTAAAGCAAAACTTAAAACAAAGTAAAGGATGTGCGTATGAAAACTCCCCTCGCAAAAGTCTTCTTCCTCCCCAGCAACGGTGCCAGAAAACTTGATGGGGCCGAGTTGATGAAGTAAAAATGACTGGCCAGTTGGAAAACCCCAAGAGAAGGTTATGATGAGTATAGCAGCAAGTTTTCCCTCAGTTATGAAACCAAGGTTATCAATCCAGTAGGAGAGAGACAAATGACTGAAGGTGATGCCCACTAGCTGCGTGATGCTCTAACAAGGGCGCCGTTAACGATAACTTGTTAGCGCGTCTGCAACCAGTAGCAACGTGGAACCTGCACACAACACAACCAAATACTTTGTTCCCAACTTGCGATGAGGTTGTCAATCTCACCGGTTTGCTTGAAACAAAGGGTATAAGCATATCGATTGGAAAATAGTAATAGTATGCGAGTAAAGTAAACAGTGCGAGTAAAGTACACAGGTGATAGCAATATAAAGGAAATAGGACCGGGGTCCACAGTTCAGTAGTGGTGTCTCTCCATAAGATAAAATAATACATGCTGGGTAAATAAATTATAGTTGGGCAATTGATAGAATAAAGACAATGTGCATATGTCGAGAGGATCACTATGAGATTTACTCTGGGCATTACAACAAGATACATAGACCACCATCTAACTGCATCTATGACTAATAATCCACTTGTGGTGAATCAATCCGAGAACTCCACAAGTATTAAGTTGCGAACAACAGATAATTGCATTAAGCAAAGTGTGTAATGTAAACAAAGCATATGCCCTCGAGCATATGAATGTTGTTTTTCCCCTAGTAGCAACAGCACATCTATAACCTTAGAGGTTTCTGTCACTCCCCTAGATTAAATAGAGGCAGAACCCACTATCGAGCATAAATACCCCCTCTTGGAGTCACTAGCAACTACTTGGCCAAGATAGCTACTAACAACGGAGAGCATGCAAGATCATAAACAACATAGAGATAACATAAGATAAAATTCAATACTTCAACTCAATCATAATACCAATATTCATCGGATCCCAACAAACCAAACATGTAGAATTACATAACGGTGATCTCAATCATGTAAGGCAGCTTATGAGATCTAAACATGAAGCACATGGTGGAGAAGACAACCATCTAGCTACTGCTATGGACCCATAGTCCAAGGTAGACTACTCACTCATCGCTCTGGAGGCAAGCATGGCGATGAAGAAGACCTCCGGTGGTGATTCCCCTCTCTGGCAGGGTGCCGGGAAGGGTTTCTGGACTCTCCCAATCTTTGGGTCGATGGCAGCGGCGGATCACGATGTGTTCTAGAAAAGTGATCGGGTCTTTAGGTTTTTCCCGTCGGGGGGTCTTCGGTTCTCTGGAAGCTTCGGTGAAATTCTGGGCGACTGGCTTTGGTTTCATCCAATTCCGAGAATATTTCCTGTGTAACTTTTCTGTAACACAAAAATAGCAGAAAACAGGGAACTGGCACTGCGGCGACTTGTTAATAGGTTAGTTCCAGAAAATGCATAAAAGTGCCATGAAGTGTAACGAAACACTAAGCAAATGGTGTAAAAACAAGCATGGAGCATCAAAAATTATAGATACGTTTGAGACGTATCAGTCCCCTCCTAGCCCCTATATACTGGTGGCCAGGTCTCAGGGATCGGGAGGGATCCGACACAGATTACAATATTGACATACAACATGAACTCGTATTTTGACTAGTATTACAATTGGGCCTAGCTTAACGGGCCTCAGGGGTAGCTAACTAACGTGCTGTATCATCTATACCCTTGTCAGTAGCCCCCGAGATTCTGCTAGAATGAAGATTCAGGTTGAATCTTAGATCTTCAAATCTTTGACTTGATCAAGTCTTTGACTCCTTATCTTCAAATCTTTGACTTGGTCTTTCGACTTAATTTTTTATAATAATATCTTGTAAGGGGTTTTTGATGAACAAGCCTGACAACTCTGATGGATCAAGAGGCCAGTTAACTGCCGGAATAGATACTTGTCACCTACTTCAAATTCAATCCCCTTGGACTTGAATTTGGGAAACCGGTCAAACCCATTCTTTTGCCGCATTTAGGCTTTACAAAGAATGAATCCCAGTGGTTCTTAGGGTACCCAGTGCGTCCACCAGGATTTTCTTCGCATCGTAGACATGGATAAGTTCCAGCAGAGCGCATCCATGTGCATATACCGGGCCACACAGGACAGATCCCGGGGTCTTACCTTCATGGTATATTTCAACCACGACATTCAAGTTTTGTCACGATGACGTATCTCGAGAATTATATTTCGCAGCCTTGTTTGACTGATTCAATATACAATTTTTTTCGAGTTTATCCTTTTTAACTTTCATGCATAACTCCCAATGGGAGTGATCGATGTTCATTTTGTCGGTAATGTAGCCGCAGTTCCTTGCTGACGAGATGCAACCAATTATGTCTAAACCTCATGTCCATCAACTAGTTCTTTATCACCAGCTTCGACTCCTCTTATTCCTTTTGTCGACTTTTTCCTATCGGGTGCGCGACAGCGCTCCCGATGGGAGTAGCCCCCGAGGCTATACCCGAAATTTTTGGGTATAGGCTCAAGAAAATAGATAGACCTATTCCATATATTTCTTCTCGCGACATTTATCGACTTTATTTGCCTTTTCAGTTGTTCTCCCCTTCTTATGACGGAAGCCCCCGAGTCAAAGATGAGGTGAACTTGTGCTCTTTTATAGATATTTCCTTATCCCCTGCTCTCTCTTCTTTTTTTGTTTGTACGCATCTTTTTCCTTGATACATTGATTCTTCTGTACTATCTGCACTTTAAAAACCTAGAAGTATATTTTGGGCTTTGCTTCTCTAGAGTCCCATTAGCACGTGCTTATAAATAAAGCAAGTTTGGCCAGGGTAAAAAACCCTAACTCCTTCATTAGTTCCTTTTCCGCGACATCGTCTTCTTCTTTCTTATCCCATCTAGGTTTTTTCACTCCCAACACTTGTCTCCATGGCCGATGCAAGTGGATCACGCTTAAACATCGGCACCCCGGTGGAGAAACGGGGTCGCGGCCGCCCTCGCGGTAGTAAAAACAAGGCTACCGCCATAGCTGCAGTGGCATCATCGTCTGCTCCGGTGAAGCGGCACCCCGGCCGTCCGGCCGGGAGTAAAAATAAGTTCAAGGTGACATCCACTACACCAGGCCCAAGTGCTCCTTCTGCGAATGCTTCTCCTCCTAGAATCTATTCCTTTTTCTATATTGCCGGCGTGCAGTGTCGTGCGATTCAGCGCTTACCGCTGAAATTCACCAAGTTTATGGATGGGCGAGAACTGCGAGAAGCGGTTCTTCGTGAACACTCTGGGGGAGGAACTTCCTATGAGGTGGAGGTTTGGTACGATGGCGCCGGTGAGCAGTACTTCAAGGGCGGCTAGTCGCAGTTTGTGGAGGATCGCGACCTCCATCAAGGCTTTTTCATGACTTTTGACTTCCACATCGGCACATCAAAGTTCGACGTGAGAATCTATGATGGCACCCAGTGCCAGAATGAGTATGAAGCTGAAGTGCATTTTCACTAGTTTCTCTTTATGTAATCTCTTTCCCTAGTTGTTCTTCCTCGTATTATCTGTAATGAGTAATCATATCTGGATTATATGTTTACTTTATTAATAGACCATGGGAACAGATCATAGTTCTGAGGTATGCGCGATAATATTTTATCGGGTTCTTTTGAACCGTTTATGTTGCTGTCGAAATATCGGGTTGCAATCAACCTTGTAATTTGCCTCAGATAATCACAAATCTCGATAACTTGCTGATATTATTTCATACTACTCGAGGGTCTGAGCCCCCGAGTGTAAAGTAAAGTATTTACACATATTGTCAATTTGACCCAAGGAACCCGACCTATGGCCTCATGTTCTGGGTTCAGAGGGTCACAACTCGAAAAATTCTTTGTTGCCTTATATCGCTTATGCATAGAATTGTTGTAGTTGCTCTGCATTCCACGGGTTACTCTCGTCTTTCCCTGTTTTCTTGTCTTGTAGTCGATAAGCTCCTCCTGGTATTACTTATGTGACGATGTAAGGTCCCACCCATGGAGACTCGAGTTTTCCATGACCATCTTGCTTGAGTTGTAGAACTAGATATCCCACCATGAAAGATCGTGGACAAACTCAACTACTGTGGTAGTTTCGTAGATTTTGCTGATATTGAGTAGCTCTAGCTAGTGCTACGTCTCATGCTTCGTCGAGTGCATCAACATCATCTTGAAGCACTTCTGTAGAAGTTGTCTCATCATATGCTGCTATTCTTGGAGCTTCATGGGTGATCTCAACTGGAAGAACGGCTTCTGCACCATGGACCAGGAAGAAAGGTGTCTCTTGAATAGCTACATTAGGTGTAGTTCGGAGACTCCAGAGTATGGAGGGTAACTCATCTACCTAGGCGTGCTTGGCTTTTTCGAGGGGTGCTAACAGCCTTTTCTTTATCCCATTGCATATCAAGCCATTGGCTTTCTCGACTTGCCCATTTGTCTTTGGATGTGCCACAGATGCAAATTTCAATTTTATTCCCGGATTCTCATAGTAATTCTTGAATTCCTTCAACGTGAAGTTTGTCTAGTTGTCTGTGATGATACTGTGTGGTAATCCGAAGCAAAAAACTATTGACTTGATGAAGTTGATTGCCGCTGTAGAATCTTGGGTTGTCACGGGGGTTTGATACGTCTCCAACGTATCTATAATTTTTGATGCTCCATGCTTGTTTTTACACCATTTGCCTATTGTTTCGTTACACTTTGTGGTACTTTTATGCATTTTCCAGAACTAACCTATTAACGAGTTTCCACAGTGCCAGTTTCCTGTTTTCTGCTGTTTTTGTGTTTCAGAAGTGATACACAGGAAATATTCTCGGAATTGGACAAAACAAGTTTCTGAAGTCTTATTTTACCCGGAAGCTTCCAGAGATCCGAAGGAGAGTAGGAGGGGGGCCACCAGGGCCCACACACAGGGGTGGCACGGCCAGGCCCCTGGCCGTGCGGGCCCCGCGTGAGGGCTTCTGGCTCCTCCTCTGATGACGCCCCTTCGCCTATAAAGACCCCCCGACCGAAAAAACCTAAGTACCCGATCAGATTTCTGGAACACATCGCGATCCGCCGCCACCGTCGACCCGAAGATCGGGAGGGTCCAGAAGCTCTTCCCGGCACCCTGCCGGAGAGGGGAATCACCACCGGAGGTCTTCTTCATCGCCATGCTTGCCTCCGGAGCGATGAGTGAGTAGTCTACCTTGGACTATGGGTCCATAGCAGTAGCTAGATGGTTGTCTTCTCCACCATGTGCTTCATGTTTAGATCTCATGAGCTGCCCTACATGATTGAGATCACCGTTATGTAATTCTACATGTTTGGTTTGTTGGGATCCGATGAATATTGGTGTTTATGATTAAGTTGCTGTACTGAATTATATCTTTTGTTATCTCTATGTTGTTTATGATCTTGCATGCTCTCCATTGTTAGTAGCTATTGATACGTCTCAAACGTATCTATAATTTTTGATGCTCCATGCTTCGTTTTACACCATTTGCCTATTGTTTCGTTACACTTAGTGGCATTTTTATACATTTTCCGGAACTAACCTATTAACGAAGTGCCACAGTGTCAGTTTCCTGTTTTCTGCTGTTTTTGTGTTTCAGAAGTGATACACAGGAAATATTCTCAGAATTGGACGAAACAAGTTCCTGAAGTCAAATTTTACCCGGAAGCTTCTAGACATCCGAAGAAGTGTCGGAGGGGGGCCACCAGGGCCCCACACAAGGGGGCGGCGCGGCCCAGCCCCTGGCCGCGCCACCCCTGTGTGAGGACACCTGGTCCCTCTCCTGACATCGCCCCTTCGCCTATATTTACCCCCCGACGAGAAAAACCTAAGGGCCCGATCAGTTTTCCAGAATACATCGCGATCTGCCGCCGCCGTCGACCCGAAGATCGGGAGGGTCCAGAAGCTCTTCCCGGCACCCTGCCGGAGAGGGGAATCGCCACCGGAGGTCTCCTTCATCGCCATGATTGCCTCCGGAGCGATGAGTGAGTAGTCTACCTTGGACTATGGGTCCATAGCAGTAGCTAGATGGTTGTCTTCTCCACCATGTGCTTCATGTTTAGATCTCATGAGCTGCCATACATGATTGAGATCACTGTTATGTAATTCTATGATGTTGGTTTGTTGGGATCCGATGAATATTGGTGTTTATGATTAAGTTGCTGTACTGAATTATATCTTTTGTTATCTCTATGTTGTTTATGATCTTGCATGCTCTCCGTTGTTAGTAGCTATCTTGGCCGAGTAGTTGCTAGTGACTCCAAGAGGGGGTATTTATGCTCGATAGTGGGTTCATGCCTCTATTTCACCTGGGGGAGTGACAGAAACCTCTAAGGTGGTAGATGTGCTGTTGCTACTAGGGAGAAAACAACATTCATATGCTCAAGGGCATATGCTTTGTTTACATTACACACTTTGCTTAATGCAATTATCTGTTGTTCTCAACTTAATACTTCTAGGGTGTTCGGATGTTATCCCCGGGGGTGGATTATTAGTCATAGATGCAGTTGGATGGCGGTCTATGTATTTTGTTGTAATGCCCAGAGTAAATCTCATAGTGATCTTCTTGACATATCACGTTAGCTCTATTCTATCAATTTCCCAACTATAATTTGTTTACCCAGCATGTTATTTTATCTATGGAGAGACACCACTAGTGAACTGTGGACCCCGGTCCTATTTTAATCATATTGCAATCACCTGTTTACTTTTCCCGCATTGTTTACTTTACTCGCATATACTCTACTGTTTTCCACTCGATACGCTCATAACCTTTGTTTCAAGCAAACCGGTGAGATTGACAACCTCATCGCAAGTTGGGAACAAAGTATTTGTTTGTGTGTGTGCAGGTTCCACGTTGCAGCTAGCAAGCAAAGCTTGGACGAGGCGCCACATATAAATTGTCCGCTGCTGTCGCAAGCTAGCAAGCATCACCTTCAGTCGTCATCGTCTCTCTTCTCCTGTTCGATATACCTTGGTTTCTTAACTGAGGGAAAATTTGCCGCTACACTCATCATACCTTCCTCTTGGGGTTCCCAACGGGCTGGTCAAGCACCACGCACAAGGACGTCTGCTTCCACATCAACTAGGCATCAGCTCTTTTCTGGCGCCATCACCACTAAGTAGCAGCCTCTTTTCTGGCGCCGTTGCCGGGGAAGAGAGAAGACTTCTGCGAGGGGAGTTCTTCGCACACACATTCTTTGCTTTGTTATTTGTTTGCTTTACTTTATTTTATTTTACCTGCATTGCTTTTATATAAAAAACCCAAAAAAATTAGAATCCTTGGTAGTTGTTATTTCTTTGCTTTTAGTTTATCATGTCTAGTTTAGTTGCTACTACTATGTCCCCCGCGGACATGATCTTTACGTTTAAGCAGAAAGATGAGGAAAGCTTTAAAGAAGCTTGGTCTAGAATTTATGAATGGCATGGAAAAACTGAACCTAAAATGACTTTGAGTTTGCTTCTTAGTAGTTTTTACTTTGGACTTTCTCTTCGTTATCGATATGCTTTGGATGCTACTGCAGAAGGAGATTTCCTTCATTGTGATGGAGATCAAGCCTTCAATATTATAAAGAAGTTGATTACAATTTATAGCATGCCAACCTATTTTGATTCCTCTCTTGTGAGCATTTTTAATAGACTTAATACTCTTGAGACTCACACTGCTAGTTTGCATTCTTGCTACAATACTTTGCGCCAGCATTTTGATTATGTGCCAACCAATACTGAACCTTCGAGCTGGTATCCTACAATAAAGATCACCATTAGTGGTGAAACTTTTCATGCTCGTTGTGATATTATGTCTGAATTTTGTCTCATGCCAAAGGATGTTTATGAATCTTTGAGCCTTTGGAAGCTTTCTGAGGGAGGAGAAGAAATTTTTCTTACTAACAATGCCACCATATTTCCCCTTGGAATAGCTGAAGGAGTCTTTACAAAAATCCTAGGAAGAATGATATCTACTGATTATCTTGTTATTGAATGTGTAGGAAAAGGACAAATCACACTTGGAAGATCCATTCTGAAGCTCCTTGGCGCCGTTATCGATGTGGGAAAAGGCAATATAACATTTACTACTCCACCTTGCAATAACCATGTCTTTCCTAGAGTCAAGAGCAAAGGTAAGAAAGGGAGACGTAAGGCACGTGCTGATCCTAGCACTTCATCACTTGATATTACTTGATTCACACTTTTCTGCGCCTAGCTCAAAGGCGTTAAAGAAAAGCACTCTTGGGAGATAACCCAATGTTTTCTTTACAGTACTTTTTCTTTTATTTGAGTCTTGTAAGTCATTATTACTTAATGACCGCTCCTTATCTTGTTTATTTCGTTTTTTGTGCCAAGAGAAGCCTCTAATTTGAGTGAGGTAAAGATTTGGGGAAACTGCTGTCCTGAAACTGTTTTCGGTGCTTCACCGTAAAAATTTGTGAAAATTCTCTGTTTATCTTTTGGACCTGCGATTTCTTGTGCATATGCCCCAGGTTATATCCAAACTTTTCTTAGTTGAACACTTTTTGATTTGAGCAACGGAAAATCCCTCAAAAATTCATCCTTTGTCAGCTGTTCAGTTTTGACAGATTTCTGCCAATATTCGTTTTTGCCACTTTATCGCTTTCTTTTGAGTTCTTTTTGATCATGGAACTCTTGTGGAAGTTGCTACAGTAATATATACTTTATATGTGGTGGTTTTGGGTTGAAACCTGAAGCTAAAAGAGGTTGAATATATTTTATGCTTACACTAATGTTGCTAATAGAATTGTGTTTAGTTTTGTATGAAGGAAGTTTTCAAGTGTAGGGATTGGAGAATGATGAGATGAGTTGAAGAATGGACAAAAGCTCAAGCTTGGGGATGCCCAGCACCCCAAGAAATATCCAAGAAGTACAAGTGTCAAAGCTTGGGGATGCCCCCGAGGCACCCCTTCTTCATCGGCAAAAATCAGGTCACCTTTCAAAATACTATATTTTTATTGCTTCATGCACTATGTGTTTTTCTTGGAGCGTCAGTTGTTTTAGTTTTCTTAGTTTTCTAGTTTGTTTAGTTTGTTTGTTTGCTGCAATAAATGGTTGGACCCCAACAAATTTCCTTTGGAGGAGATGTACTCGTTTTCATTTGCAAAGAACGCTCTAGTTTTCACTCTTGTTTAAAATCAAGCGTTCTACTTTTTCTGCTACTGCTTTTGGTTTTCGTTTTCGCCTTGATTTGCATTCAGATCTTTTCATATCTTTTCATCAAGGTGTATTTTTGCCTCTGATCTTTATTGGTTTTCATCAAAAGAGGTATCTTTAAAAATTTCAAATGGTGTTGGAAAAGAGAAAAAGCTTTGTGCAAAATAGTGGTACAAGAAGGAGCTTGTGTAGACTGCGGCTTAGGCTTTTTCATGTCATGCTTGATGTCTTTTTGATAGTATGCTTAGTGGTTTTGCTGTAGCATGACTTGTCTCAAATAACTGAGATTGCTTAATGAGCCTTTGAAAAAATCATGCGTTGTTTTTATTATATGGAAGCATTATTTTGGTTTTCTCCTTGATGCTTTATTTGGGTTGACTTGGCGCATGCTCACACATGTTAGACTCTCACAAAGTCACCAATAGCCTTCATGATCATTTAGTTTTTGACTTTTGATGCCATCGTATGCTTCTTTTAATGTCGCTTTGTCGCTTTGCATGATTATGGCCATTACTGCTCTCTTAGTTGGTCGCTCCCAGTCTTTTGCTAGCCCTCACCTTGTACTGAGTATGAGCTCTACTCGTGCTTCCAACTCCTAAAAGCCAAGTTTTCCAAAGTGTCCACTATAAACTCCTATGCATGGTATTTGTAAGCCATTCCAAAGAAAAAATTTCATGTGCTACCTTTCAAAAAACCTTCAAAATACTTCTCGTTTTGTGACACTGTTTTCAGCTCATGGGGACGTAGTGGTCGGATTTGCTATCTTCCATATTGTTTATTCCAAAAAAAAAGGCACTCCTCCATGGTATGTGAATGTTGGTGGGCACCCGATGGAATCGGTTAGCCATGGTATGTGAAAGGAAAAAGGTGGGGAGGAGTGCCAAGTTTTATAAAAAGAGCACCAAAGTGCCAATCTCTCTCTCAAAAACTTGCTTCATTTTTGTATGGAAGATAGTAAGAACCCCATTGCCAGTCGTTGACAAAGACAACCACCTCTCAAAATCAAGTTTTTATCTCTGTTTTACAAAATGAAAAGCTCTAGCACATGCTAAATCACTGCTTCCCTCTGCGAAGGGCCTTTCTTTTACTTTTATGTTGAGTCACCACCTTCTTTCTTTATGCACCATTAAGAGAGCATAGTTGTCATTCTTAGTGTGATATGCATTGTCCCAAAGTTCATTGATTGACTCATATTGTTGGTTTCACTTGTTCTTAAATTATTTGTATCTAGTCGCCCTCTTAAACTTTGAGGTGTCCTATGCATTTATGTTTTGCTCTCCATGAAGGACAAGCAGAAAACCACTTGTATGTTTTTCCTTATGATTTGAACACACGTTTGACTTTCATTGTTTCATTACCATGATCTTTTGTTTGTGTTCATTTGCATGCTTACAACATGGTTGCTAAGTTCTTATTGTCATGATTATATCTTCATGCCATGTTTTAAGTTCTATTGATCCCAGCTCACCAATGCTTACATATATGATCAAGATTGTGTAGGTGCATGTCACCTCAAAAATTATTCTTTTGTTATGTCTTACCTACTCGAGGACGAGCAGGAGTTAAGCTTGGGGATGCTTGATACGTCTCAAACGTATCTATAATTTTTGATGCTCCATGCTTCGTTTTACACCATTTGCCTATTGTTTCGTTACACTTAGTGGCATTTTTATACATTTTCCGGAACTAACCTATTAACGAAGTGCCACAGTGCCAGTTTCCTATTTTCTGCTGTTTTTGTGTTTCAGAAGTGATACACAGGAAATATTCTCGGAATTGGACAAAACAAGTTCCTGAAGTTATATTTTACCCGGAAGCTTCCAGACATCCGAAGAAGTGTCAGAGGGGGGCCACCAGGGCCCCACACAAGGGGGCGGCGCGGCCCAGCCCCTGGCTGCGCCACCCCTGTGTGAGGACACCTGGTCCCTCTCCTGACATCGCCCCTTCGCCTATATTTACCCCCCGACGAGAAAAACCTAAGGGCCCGATCAGTTTTCCAGAATACATCGTGATCCGCCGCCGCCGTCGACCCGAAGATCGGGAGGGTCCAGAAGCTCTTCCCGGCACCCTGCCGGAGAGGGGAATCGCCACCAGAGGTCTCCTTCATCGCCATGATTGCCTCCGGAGCGATGAGTGAGTAGTCTACCTTGGACTATGGGTCCATAGCAGTAGCTAGATGGTTGTCTTCTCCACCATGTGCTTCATGTTTAGATGTCATGAGCTGCCATACATGATTGAGATCACTGTTATGTAATTCTATGATGTTGGTTTGTTGGGATCCGATGAATATTGGTGTTTATGATTAAGTTGCTGTACTAAATTATATCTTTTGTTATCTTTATGTTGTTTATGATCTTGCATGCTCTCCGTTGTTAGTAGCTATCTTGGCCGAGTAGTTGCTAGTGACTCCAAGAGGGGGTATTTATGCTCGATAGTGGGTTCATGCCTCTATTTCACCTGGGGGAGTGACAGAAACCTCTAAGGTGGTAGATGTGCTGTTGCTACTAGGGAGAAAACAACATTCATATGCTCAAGGGCATATGCTTTGTTTACATTACACACTTTGCTTAATGCAATTATCTGTTGTTCTCAACTTAATACTTCTAGGGTGTTCGGATGATATCCCGGGGGTGGATTATTAGTCATAGATGCAGTTGGATGGCGGACTATGTATTTTGTTGTAATGCCCAGAGTAAATCTCATAGTGATCTTCTTGACATATCACGTTAGCTCTATTCTATCAATTGCCCAACTGTAATTTGTTTACCCAGCATGTTATTTTATCTATGGAGAGACACCACTAGTGAACTGTGGACCCCGGTCCTATTTTAATCATATTGCAATCACCTGTTTACTTTTCCCGCATTGTTTACTTTACTCGCATATACTCTACTGTTTTCCACTCGATACGCTCATAACCTTTGTTTCAAGCAAACCGGTGAGATTGACAACCTCATCGCAAGTTGGGAACAAAGTATTTGTTTGTGTGTGTGCAGGTTCCACATTGCAGCTAGCAAGCAAAGCTTGGACGAGGCGCCACATATAAATTGTTCGCTGCTGTCGCAAGCTAGCAAGCATCACCTTCAGTCGTCATCGTCTCTCTTCTCCTGTTCGATATACCTTGGTTTCTTAACTGAGGAAAAATTTGCCGCTACACTCATCATACCTTCCTCTTGGGGTTCCCAACGGGCTGGTCAAGCACCATGCACAAGGACGTCTGCTTCCACATCAACTAGGCATCAGCTCTTTTCTGGCGCCATCACCACTAAGTAGCAGCTATCTTGGCCGAGTAGTTGCTAGTGACTCCAAGAGGGGGTATTTATGCTCGATAGTGGGTTCATGCCTCTATTTCACCTGGGGGAGTGACAGAAACCTCTAAGGTGGTAGATATGCTGTTGCTACTAGGGAGAAAACAACATTCATATGCTCAAGGGCATATGCTTTGTTTACATTACACACTTTGCTTAATGCAATTATCTGTTGTTCGCAACTTAATACTTGTGGAGTTCTCAGATTGATTCACCACAAGTAGATTATTAGTCATAGATGCAGTTGGATGGCGGTCTATGTATTTTGTTGTAATGCCCAGAGTAAATCTCATAGTGATCTTCTTGACATATCACGTTTATCTTTATTCTATCAATTGCCCAACTGTAATTTGTTTACCCAGCATGTGTTATTTATCTTATGGAGAGACGCCACTAGTGAACTGTGGACCCCGGTCCTATTTATATCATATTGCTATCACATGTTCACTTTACTCGCACTATTTACTTTACTCGCATACTATATTGTTTTCCACTCGATACGCTCATAACCTTTGTTTCAAGCAAACCGGTGAGATTGACAACCTCATCGCAAGTTGGGAACAAAGTACTTGGTTGTGTGTGTGCAGGTTCCGCATCACCTTCAGTCGTTTGTCTCTCCTCTCCTGATCGATAAACCTTGGTTTCTTAAACTGAGGGAAAACTAGCTGCTATACTCATCATACCTTCCTCTTGGGGTTCCCAACGGGCTGGTTATCCACCACGCACAAGGACAATCTGCTCCCACGTTAACCACGCAGCAGCTTATTTTCTGGCGCCGTTGCCGGGGAGGAAGAGAAGACTTCTGCGAGGGGAGTTTTTCATGCACACATCCTTTACTTTGTTATTATTTTGCTTTACTTTATTTATTTTACCTGTATTGCTTTTTATGAAAAACCCAAAAAAATTAGAATCCTTGGTAGTTGTTTTTACTTATCAGCTTTTAGTTTTGTTAAAATAAGTAATCCTGAAGTAGAAGTTCATAGTTTTAAGCAACAAGGGGGAGAAAGTTTAAAAGATGCTTGGTACCGTATTAACAATGCTCATCATAGGTGTACCAAAAAGCACTCTACCACGATCCTCCTTAGAAATTTTTATGTTGGAATATCCAGTTGGAATAGGTATATTCTTGATACTCTTACAAGAGGTAATTTTCTGGGTACTTCCGCTGGAGAAGCATGCACTATAATTGAAAGTTTAGTGGGAATACCACCTATTCATGTTGCTAAAACCGAGACCACCTTGGAGGAGGTGGTAGAAAAGCTCAGCTCTTTAGAGAAAAGTTTGCCAAGTATCCTAGAGAATGCTAGCCGCGTTAGTGAATTAATAGAAAACATTGGTAAGAGAATTACCATTTTAGAGGCTAGCACTACTCATGACAATCAAAACTTAAGGATTGGTAAACTAGAGGAGTCTATGGAAACTCTTAGCTTAATCTTCTCTTCTCTTAAATTTAAGAAGGAGAAAGTGTTTGTTGGAAAAGAGCAAAAATTTATGTATGTTCCCAAGGTTTCTGCGCTTAAATCTCAACATGTTCTTAAAATTGGTAAGACTCTTAGTTCCACTAAGGGTGACTTGCAGGTTGAATCATCTTCGGGAACCTTGAAAGAGCCTACTGAGGTAACTAGCGCTTCATCTATTGATATTACTTGATTCGCAATTTTCTGCGCCTAGCTCAAAGGCGTTAAAGAAAAGCACTCTTGGGAGATAACCAATGTTTTCTTTTCAGTACTTTTTCTTTTATTTGAGTCTTGGAAGTCATTACTACTGTAATGACTGCTCCTTATCTTGTTTATTTCATTTTTGTGCCAAGAGAAGCCTCTAATTTGAGTGAGGTAAAGATTTGGGGATGTTACTGTCCTGAAACTGTTTTCGGGGGCTGCACCGTAAAAATTCGTGAAAATTCTTTGTATATCTTTTGGACCTGCGATTTCTTGTGCATATTCCCCAGGTTATATCCAAACTTTTGTTAGTTGAACACTTTTTGATTTGAGCAACAGAATATCCCTAAAAAATTCGACCTTTATCAGCTGTTCAGTTTTGACAGATTTCTGCCAATATTTGTGTTTGCCACTTTATCGCTTTCTTTTGAGTTCTTTTGATCATGGAACTTTTGGGGAGGTTGCTACAATTGTATTTGCTATATATGTGGTAGTTTTGAGTTGAAATCTGAAGCAAATAGAGGATTGATTATATGTTATGCTTACACTAATATTGCTAATAGAATTATGTTTAGTTCTATATGAAGGAAGTTTTCAAGTGTAGGGATTGGAGAATGATGAGATGAGTTGAAGAATGGACAAAAGCTCAAGCTTGGGGATGCCCATGCATCACCCCAATAAATATCCAAGAAGTACAAGCGTCAAAGCTTGGGGATGCCCCCGAGGCACCCCTTCTTCATTGGCAAAAATCAGGTCACCTTTCAAAACACTATATTTTTATTGCTTCATGCACTATGTGTTTTTCTTGGAGCGTCAGTTGTTTTAGTTTTCTTAGTTGGTTTAGTTTATTTGTTTTCTTCAATAAATGGTTGGACCCCAACAAATTTCTTTTGGAGGAGATGTACTCGTTTTCATTTGCCAAGAACGCTCTAGTTTTCACTCTTATTAAAAATCGAGCGTTCTTCTTTTTCTGCTACTGCTTTTGGTTTTCATTTTCACCTTGATTCGCGTTCAGACCTTGTCATATCTTTTCATCAAGGTGTATTTTTGCCTCTGATATTTATTGGTTTTCATCAAAAGAGGTGTTTATAAAAAATTCAAATGGTGTTGGAAAAGAGAAAAAGCTTTGTGCAAAATAGTGGTACAAGAAGGAGCTTGTGTAGACTGCGGCTTAGGCTTTTTCATGTCATGCTTGATGTCTTTTTGATAGTATGCTTAGTGGTTTTGCTGTAGCATGACTTATCTCAAATAACTGAGATTGCTTAATGAGCCTTTAAAAAAAATCATGCGTTGTTTTTATTGTATGGAAGCATTATTTTGGTTTTCTCCCTGATGCTTTATTTGGGTTGACTTGGCGCATGCTTACACATGTTAGACTCTTACAAAGTCGCCAATAGCCTTCATGATCATTTAGTTTTTGACTTTTGATGCCATCTTATGCTTCTTTTAATGTCGCTTTGTCGCTTTGCATGATTATGGCCATTACTGCTCTCTTAGTTGGTCGCTCCCAGTCTTTTGCTAGCCCTCACCTTGTACTGAGTATGAGCTCTACTCGTGCATCCAACTCCTAAAAGCCAAAGTTTGCCATTGTGTCCACTATAAATTCCTATGCATGGTATTTGTAAGCCATTCCATTCCTATGCCCTGGCCGCGCCACCCCTGTGTGAGGGACCCTGGTCCCTCCTCTGACATCGCCCCTTCGCCTATATATACCCCCTGACGAGAAAAACCTAAGGCCCGATCAGTTTTCCAGAATACATCGCGATCCGCCGCCGCCGTCGACCCGAAGATCGGGAGGGTCCAGAAGCTCTTCCCAGCACCCTGCCGGAGAGGGGAATCGCCACCGGAGGTCTCCTTCATCGCCATGATTGCCTCCAGAGCGATGAGTGAGTAGTCTACCTTGGACTATGGGTCCATAGCAGTAGCTAGATGGTTGTCTTCTCCACCATGTGCTTCATGTTTAGATCTCATGAGCTGCCATACATGATTGAGATCACTGTTATGTAATTCTATGATGTTGGTTTGTTGGGATCCGATGAATATTGGTGTTTATGATTAAGTTGCTGTACTGAATTATATCTTTTATTATCTCTATGTTGTTTATGATCTTGCATGCTCTCCGTTGTTAGTAGCTATCTTGGCCGAGTAGTTGCTAGTGACTCCAAGAGGGGGTATTTATGCTCGATAGTGGGTTCATGCCTCTATTTCACCTGGGGGAGTGACAGAAACCTCTAAGGTGGTAGATGTGCTGTTGCTACTAGGGAGAAAACAACATTCATATGCTCAAGGGCATATGCTTTGTTTACATTACACACTTTGCTTAATGCAATTATCTGTTGTTCGCAACTTAATACTTCTAGGGTGTTCGGATGATATCCCCGGGGGTGGATTATTAGTCATAGATGCAGTTGGATGGCGGTCTATGTATTTTGTTGTAATGCCCAGAGTAAATCTCATAGTGATCTTCTTGACATATCACGTTAGCTCCATTCTATCAATTGCCCAACTGTAATTTGTTTACCCAGCATGTTATTTTATCTATGGAGAGACACCACTAGTGAACTGTGGACCCCGGTCCTATTTTAATCATATTGCAATCAACTGTTTACTTTTCCCGCATTGTTTACTTTACTCGCATACTATATTGTTTTCCACTCGATACACTCATAACCTTTGTTTCAAGCAAACCGGTGAGATTGACAACCTCATCGCAAGTTGGGAACAAAGTATTTGTTTGTGTGTGTGCAGGTTCCACAAACACCTTCAGTCGTCATCGCCTCTCTTCTCCTGATCGATAAACCTTGGTTTCTTAACTGAGGGAAAACTTGCTGCTACACTCATCATACCTTCCTCTTGGGGTTCCCAACGGGCTAGTCAAGCACCACGCACAAGGACGTCTGCTTCCACATCAACTCGCCATCAACACTTTTCTGGCGCCATCACCACCAAGTAGCAGCCACTTTTCTGGCGCCGTTGCCGGGGAAGAGAGAAGACTTCTGCGAGGGGAGTTCTTCGCACACACATTCTTTACTTTGTTATTTGTTTGCTTTACTTTATTTTATTTTACCTGCATTACTTTTATATCAAAAACCCAAAAAAATTAGAATCCTTGGTAGCTGTTTTTACTTGTTTACTTTCGTTTTGCTGAAATGGCCAATCCTGAAAACACCAAGTTGTGTGACTTTGCTAGCACAAACAATAGTGATTTTATCTGCACTCCTATTGCACCACCTGTTCCTGCTACCACTTTTTATGATATTAAGCCTGCTTTATTGAACCTTGTTATGAAAGAGCAATTTTCTGGTGCTAGTACTGAAGATGCTGCAGCTCATCTCAACAATTTTGTTGAGCTATGTGAGATGCAGAAATATAAGGATATTGATAGTGATATTATTAAGCTCAAGTTGTTTCCTTTCTCTTTGAGAGGAAAGGCTAAAGATTGGTTGCTGTCTTTGACTAAGAATAGTATTGATTCTTGGGCTAAGTGTAAGGATGCTTTTATTGGTAGATACTATCCTCCTGCTAAGATTATATCATTGCGTAGCAATATTATGAAGTTTACTCAGTTTGATAATGAACATGTTGCTCAAGCTTGGGAAAGAATGAAATCTATGATAAAGAATTGCCCCACTCATGGACTGACTACTTGGATGATTATCCAAACTTTTTATGCAGGACTGAATTTTTCTTCAAGGAACCTACTTGATTCAGCTGCTGGAGGCACTTTTATGTCCCTTACATTAGGCGCCGCATCGAAGCTACTCGACAACATGATGGTAAATTATTCCGAATGGCACACCGAGAGAGCTCCACAAGATTGTTAGCGGAATTGCATGCCAGGTGGGAAAGAGAGGATGAGATGGCTAGAGAGATGAAGGTATGTACCATTACTACCTCTAATGATGTTGCTCCTACTGATAGTAATCCTCTTACTTTGATTGGTGTAGAGAAAACTCCCACTCCTTGTGCTAAAAAGCCTAAAACTGCCAAAACTTTTTCTCAAAAGAGTGCTAAAATTTTTCGGAGTGTGGGAGATGATAGCTCTATCTCTTTTAATGATTTTGATGTTGATGGCTGCAATATATCTGAAGTAATTTTGTTCTTGCAAAAGCTTGCTTTGACTCCCAATGCTAGTTCTTTAAATATTGCTTTTACTGAGCATATTACCAATGCTCTCATAAAGATTAGGGATGAAAAGTTGAAGCAAAAAGCCTCTGTTCCCAAGAAGTTAGAAGATGGTTGGGAACCCATCATTGATATGCATGTTAATGGTTATGATTGCCATGATTTATGTGATCTAGGTGCTAGTATTTCTATCATGCCTAGAAAGATTTATGACATGCTTGATTTGCCACCGCTTGAAAAGTGTTATTTTGATGTTCCTATTGCTGATGTTGCTAAGAAGAAACCTTTGGGAAGGATTAAAGATGTTCTTATTGTGGTTAACAATAACCTTGTTCCCGTTGATTTTCTTGTTATGGACGTTGAATGCCATGCTTCATGTCCTATTATTTTGGGAAGACCTTTTCTTCGAACTGTAGGTGCTATTATTGATATGAGGGAAGGCACTATCAAGTATCAATTCCCAGTAAAGAAAGGTATGGAACACTTCCCTAGGAAAATAAAGAAATTACTTTTTGACTCTATTCTTAGAGCAAATTATGAGCTTGATGCTTCATCACTTGATATTACTTGATTCGCACTTTTCTGCGCCTAGCTCAAAGGCGTTAAAGAAAAGCACTCTTGGGAGATAACCCAATGTTTTATTTTCAGTACTTTTTCTTTTATTTGAGTCTTGGAAGTCATTACTACTGTAATGACCGCTCCTTATCTTGTTTATTTCGTTTTTGTGCCAAGAGAAGCCTCTAATTTGAGTGAGGTAAAGATTTGGGGTTATTGCTGTCCTGAAACTGTTTTCGGTGCTGCACCGTAAAAATTCGTGAAAATTCTCTGTTTATCTTTTGGACCTGCGATTTCTTGTGAATATGCCCCAGGTTATATCCAAACTTTTCTTAGTTGAACACTTTTTGATTTGAGCAACGGAAAATCCCTCAAAAATTTGTCCTTTGTCAGCTGTTCAGTTTTGACAGATTTCTGCCAATATTCGTTTTTGCCACTTTATCGCTTTCTTTTGAGTTCTTTTTGATCATGGAACTCTTGTGGAAGTTGCTACAGTAGTATATACTTTATATGTGGTGGTTTTGGTTTGAAACCTGAAGCTAAAAGAGGGTTGAATATATTTTATGCTTACACTAATGTTGCTAATAGAATTGTGTTTAGTTTTGTATGAAGGAAGTTTTCAAGTGTAGGGATTGGAGAATGATGAGATGAGTTGAAGAATGGACAAAAGCTCAAGCTTGGGGATGCCCAGCACCCCAAGAAACATCCAAGAAGTACAAGCGTCAAAGCTTGGGGATGCCCCCGAGGCACCCCTTCTTCATCGGCAAAAATCAGGTCACCTTTCAAAACACTATATTTTTATTGCTTCATGCACTATGTGTTTTTCTTGGAGCGTCAGTTGTTTTAGTTTTCTTAGTTGGTTTGTTTAGTTTGTTTGCTGCAATAAATGGTTGGACCCCAACAAATTCCCTTTGGAGGAGATGTACTCGTTTTCATTTGCAAAGAACGCTCTAGTTTTCACTCTTATTTAAAATCGAGCGTTCTACCTTTTCTGCTACTGCTTTTGGTTTTCGTTTTCGCCTTGATTTGCGTTCAGATCTTTTCATATCTTTTCATCAAGGTGTATTTTTGCCTCTGAACTTTATTGGTTTTCATCAAAAGAGGTGTCTTTAAAAATTTCAAATGGTGTTGGAAAAGAGAAAAAGCTTTGTGCAAAATAGTGGTACAAGAAGGAGCTTATGTAGACTGCGGCTTAGGCTTTTTCATGTCATGCTAGATGTCTTTTTGATAGTATGCTTAGTGGTTTTGCTGTAGCATGACTTGTCTCAAATAACTGAGATTGCTTAATGAGCCTTTGAAAAAATCATGCGTTGTTTTTATTGTATGGAAGCATTATTTTGGTTTTCTCCTTGATGCTTTATTTGGGTTGACTTGGCGCATGCTCATACATGTTAGACTCTTACAAAGTCGCCAATAACCTTCATGATCATTTAGTTTTTGACTTTTGATGCCATCGTATGCTTGTTTTAATGTCGCTTTGTCGCTTTGCATGATTATGGCCATTATTGCTCTCTTAGTTGGTCGCTCCCAGTCTTTTGCTAGCCCTCACCTTGTACTGAGTATGAGCTCTACTCGTGCATCCAACTCCTAAAAGCCAAGTTTTCCATTGTGTCCTCCATACATACCTACTAGCAATTTGCTATTCCAAGTAAATTTGACTTGCTTTTATATTCTCTTCAAATTAAACTCTTACCAGTGTTATGCGAAATTCGGTCAGTAAAGCTCTCACGAACCGGAAGGCGCACTTTACTTTTTCCTGTTCTTAAAATTTTGACATTGTGGTCTCTTATGCTGAGTTGTTATGCTTCCAAGTTGTAAGTTGGATTCTAGCCCAGCCATGCTGTCATGGGGCAAGCTTTCAACATTGCACATCTTAATTGAGTTGATGTCGTGATCTTTTGTTTATGGATGCCCGCGGTGTGAAATGAATTGGGAATCTTGTAGGGATCATGGAGTTTGTATATGTGTTAGGGAAACGCCGGGCCGCCAATCTAAGCCATGCATAATTCATGGTGGAAATTTGCAGCATACCCATGGTGAACATTCGACGACGCATCTCACAATAAAAAGCTAAACAATATAGCAAATAAAAGAGATGTCGAGGTGTTCATTGTCTGCTTGTCCTGTCATTTTGGTGTGGGCTTGTTCCACGTCATTGGGCACGGAGGTACCCCATTGGCGGTTCTCAATGATATGCATATACTTACAATGACAAGAGCCTTGCTTGGGACTCTAAGTAAAGTAGCATGAGGTTTGGGTACTCGTATTCACGGGACACGAGGTTTTCAACTTATGATTTGTCAAGCATATGCATCATAATTGTTCTCGCATTAACTTTAACCATTCAAGATGCTTATGATGGGGGCAATGAGAGCTCAAAGCCGGTAAGTACCATAATTTTTGAAGGTTATAAAACTTGCAATCACTGCTTCCCTCTGCGAAGGGCCTTTCTTTTACTTTTATGTTGAGTCACCACCTTCTTTCTTTATGCACCATTAAGAGAGCATAGTTGTCATTCTTAGTGTGATATGCATTGTCCCAAAGTTCATTGATTGACTCATATTGTTGGTTTCACTTGTTCTTAAATTATTTGTATCTAGTCACCCTCTTAAACTTTGAGGTGTCCTATGCATTTATGTTTTGCTCTCCATGAAGGACAAGCTGAAAACCACTTGTATGTTTTTCCTTATGATTTGAACACACGTTTGACTTTCATTGTTTCATTACCATGATCTTTTGTTTGTGTTCATTTGCATGTTTACAACATGGTTGCTAAGTTCTTATTGTCATGATTATATCTTTCATGCCCATGTTTTAAGTTCTATTGATCCCAGCTCACCAATGCTTACATATATGATCAAGATTGTGTAGGTGCATGTCACCTCAAAAATTATTCTTTTGTTATCACTTACCTACTCGAGGACGAGCAGGAGTTAAGCTTGGGGATGCTTGATACGTCTCAAACGTATCTATAATTTTTGATGCTCCATGCTTCGTTTTACACCATTTGCCTATTGTTTCGTTACACTTAGTGGCATTTTTATACACTTTCCGGAACTAACCTATTAACGAAGTGCCACAGTGCCAGTTTCCTGTTTTCTGCTGTTTTTGTGTTTCAGAAGTGATACACAGGAAATATTCTCGGAATTGGACGAAACAAGTTCCTGAAGTCATATTTTACCGGGGAGCTCCCAAACATCCAAAGACCTGACGGAGGGGGGCCACGTGGGCCCCAGACACACAGGCGGCGCGGCCAGGCCCCTGGCCGCGCCACCCCTGTGTGAGGGACCCTGGTCCCTCCTCTGACATAGCCCCTTCGCCTATATATACCCCCTGACGAGAAAAACCTAAGGCCCGATCAGTTTTCCAGAATACATCGCGATCCGCCGCCGCCGTCGACCCGAAGATCGGGAGGGTCCAGAAGCTCTTCCCGGCACCCTGCCGGAGAGGGGAATCGCCACCGAAGGTCTCCTTCATCGCCATGATTGCCTCCAGAGCGATGAGTGAGTAGTCTACCTTGGACTATGGGTCCATAGCAGTAGCTAGATGGTTGTCTTCTCCACCATGTGCTTCATGTTTAGATCTCATGAGCTGCCATACATGATTGAGATCACTGTTATGTAATTCTATGATGTTGGTTTGTTGGGATCCGATGAATATTGGTGTTTATGATTAAGTTGCTGTACTGAATTATATCTTTTGTTATCTCTATGTTGTTTATGATCTTGCATGCTCTCCGTTGTTAGTAGCTATCTTGGCCGAGTAGTTGCTAGTGACTCCAAGAGGGGGTATTTATGCTCGATAGTGGGTTCATGCCTCTATTTCACCTGGGGGAGTGACAGAAACCTCTAAGGTGGTAGATGTGCTGTTGCTACTAGGGAGAAAACAACATTCATATGCTCAAGGGCATATGCTTTGTTTACATTACACATTTTGCTTAATGCAATTATCTGTTGTTCGCAACTTAATACTTCTAGGGTGTTCGGATGATATCCCCGGGGGTGGATTATTAGTCATAGATGCAGTTGGATGGCGGTCTATGTATTTTGTTGTAATGCCCAGAGTAAATCTCATAGTGATCTTCTTGACATATCACGTTAGCTCTATTCTATCAATTGCCCAACTGTAATTTGTTTACCCAGCATGTTATTTTATCTATGGAGAGACACCACTAGTGAACTGTGGACCCCGGTCCTATTTTAATCATATTGCAATCAACTGTTTACTTTTCCCGCATTGTTTACTTTACTCGCATACTATATTGTTTTCCACTCGATACACTCATAACCTTTGTTTCAAGCAAACCGGTGAGATTGACAACCTCATCGCAAGTTGGGAACAAAGTATTTGTTTGTGTGTGTGCAGGTTCCACAAACACCTTCAGTCGTCATCACCTCTCTTCTCCTGATCGATAAACCTTGGTTTCTTAACTGAGGGAAAACTTGCTGCTACACTCATCATACCTTCCTCTTGGGGTTCCCAACGGGCTGGTCAAGCACCACGCACAAGGACGTCTGCTTCCACATCAACTCGCCATCAACACTTTTCTGGCGCCATCACCACCAAGTAGCACCCTGCTCCTGCGCCTTGGATTCTTTTTGATCCATCGAAGTACATTGTCCACACACTCGATAAATTTGGTGGCCCTGTGTTTTATAACTCCAACCACTCTGCTGTGAAATCTGGTAAAACTTGGGACTTGATCGCCTTTCGCTTTTCATACGTGATGTCCAGGGGCAATAACTCGATTCCCCATAAAGAGACACATCCTGTTGCTGAAGGATTGTTCAATATATTTGATAGTGGTGCTTCATTGACCACTATGATTGGGCGGACCGCAAAATACTACCATAGTTTTTGTGCTGTTGTGAATACGCTGTATGCAAGTTTTTGATAGTGCGGGTACCTTTGCTTCGTTGGAGATAGTACCTCGCTGACAAAATATACTGGTCGTTGGACTCCATGAGCTTTTCCTTCTTCGCTTCTTTCGACTACTAATACTGTGCTGACCACTTGATGTGTTGCTACAATATATAGTAGTAGTGGCTCCTTTTCTTTTGGTGCGACTAACACCGGTGGTGTGGAAAGCACTTTTTTCAGTTGTTCGAAGGCTGTGTCCGCTTCTTCTATCCACTCGAATTTGTCGTCTGATTTTTTTCATCAATGCATAGAAATGGAGCGCTTTTTCTCCTAGTCTTGCAACGAATCGACTTAGTACCGCGATGCGTCCTACGAGCTTCTGTACATCATGCAGCTTTGTGGGCTTACCCATCATTAATATTGCTTGGATCTTCTCTGGATTTGCCTCTATTCCTCTTGCGGATACCAGGAACCCTAGGAGTTGTCCTGAAGATACCCCAAAAGAACATTTTGTCGGGTTAAGCTTGAGCTTGTACCTGATTAAGTTGTCGAAGGTCTCTACTAAATCACTGATTAGTGACTCTTCTTTTCTTGTGGTAATGACCACGTCGTCGATGTAGACTTGAATATTTCATCCTATTTGACTTCCGAGGCAATTTTGCATCATCCTTTGGTAGGTTGCTCCTACCTTTTTTAGGCCGAAAGGCATGACTTGGTAGCAGAACACGCCATAAGATGTTATGAAAGCTGTTTTTTCCTCATCCTCTTTCTTTAGCTTGATCTGGTTGTAGCCAGAGTATGCATCCAGGAAGGAAAGCCTTGCGCACCCTGCTGTTGAGTCAATTATCTGATCAATGCGAGGTAGAGGGAAGGGATCCTTTGGACAGTGCTTGTTGAGAGACGTATAGTCGACACACACTCTTTGCACATCTGTGTTTTTCTTGGGTATTATAACTGGATTAGATACCCAAGTCGATGTTTTGATTTCTCGGATGAACCCTGCGTTTTCGAGTCTGCGTAGCTCGGATGCTATCGCTTTCCTTTTGGGTTCATCGAATCTTCTCAATGGTTGTTTGACCGGCTTTGCTTTGGGATCGACGTTTAGTGCATGCTCGATGAGTTCCCTGGGAACCCCTGGCATGTCTGAAGGACACCAGGCGAAGATTTCCCAGAGCTCACAGAGGAACTCGATGAGCGCGCTTTCCTATACGAGATCCAGGTTTACTGCTATGGAGGTAGTTTTGTTCGGGTCCGTGGGGTGGACCTGGATTTTCTTTGAATCTTGAGTTGCATCAAAAGCCTGGTCTACCAGGGATCGCCCGACGTCGGGTAGTACGTTGTGGTCGGTTTCACCTTTCAGCCTTGCGTATTCTGCTGTCATGCCGAAGGTTTGTGCCAACCTGTTGAATTCCTTGTCACAAGTGTTAGATACTTCGAAGCTGCCTTGAACTATGATTGTTCCTCTGGGCCCTGGAATTTTTAGCGTAAGATATGCGTAGTGGGGTACTGCCATGAACTTTGCAAATGCTGGACGCCCCAGGATTGCATGATATTGTGAAGGCCAATCCATGACTTCGAACTCCAGCTTCTCTTTGCAATAATTGCTGCTATCACCGAAGCAGACGTCGAGCTCTATTTTTCTGAGAGGGTAATTTGCGCTCCCCGGTACTATCCCATGGAAAGAACAATCTGTTGGCTTTAAACTATCCAATGAGATGTACATTGCCCTCAGAGTTCTTGCGTATATTAAGTTTATGCCGCTTCCTGCATCCATAAATACTCTCCCGATGTTGTATCCCCCTATTTGCGCCTTTAGTACCATTGGAGCGTGCCCTGGCCTGGGAACTTTCCTCGGGTGGTCTGCTCTGCTAAATCTGACTGGTTGATCGGACCACTACAAGTACTTCGTGGTAGCTGGTGGTGATGATATTGCCAAGTTGACCTGTCTAGATATGCTCTTCCTTTCTTTCTTTGACTTTGGTACTGGTTGAATCATTGCTGATATATATACCTTTGACTCCAGTTGTTTTGCGAGTCGCTGCATTTGATATCCTTGACTCATGCTTTTTCCTCCCTATCGTGTTCCTTGACTTGAATCCATGGCATGTTGCAACCTTAGGAAGGTTCTGCAATCTTTCATCTGGTGGTTGGAAACTCTTTTCCCGTCCAGGTACGCATAATGAATGCGACAAGGACCATATAGCATATCTTCTGCCGAGGGACCTGAGTATATTGGTTTCTCCTTTCCCCTGTTATCTCTTGCTTGAAACTCTTAGCTTTCGTAGCCTTCCTCATTCCTTCCGTCGTATCCCGCGCCTATCTGATTTCGCCTTCCGTGGTTGTCGCCGTTGCGGTATCGTCGCCTTTGCCTGCTTGTTTTATTGACTTCCGGTGAATGTCCCCTTTTGTTGTTATACGCATCTTCTCCACCGGCGAATCTGTTGGCTATTTCCATTAGTTATGAAACTGTTCTTGGCTTTATTCTCCCTATCTCTTCAACGAGGTCTGAGCAACGCAGTCCGGCTGAAAAGGCGTCTATTGCTCTTTCGTCAGAGACGTCCTCTGCAGAATTTTTAATGACACTCCAGCGTTGTATATAAGAGCACAGAGTTTCGTCTCTCCTCTGCACGCACAACTTAACTTCTTCCAATGACGCTGGTCGTTTGTATGTTGAGCGGAAATTTCTTGCGAATTGACTCTCTAGTTCCTCCCAACTTCCGATGGAATCATTGGGTAAGGTATTTAACCAAGACCGCGCTGCGCTGGTGAGGTGTAACTGCAAACTTTGCATTGCCATTGCTCTTGTTCCCCCGAGTATTTGTACTACTTGTAGGTAGTCTGACAACCATAGAGTTGGTTCTTGTGACCCATCATATTTTTCTTGATCATGTGGCAACTTGAATCCTTTGGGTACTCGCGTTTTGCGAATAACGCGCCCATCTCTTTCTCGTTGTCCTCATAGTTTTCTTCCTTCCACGCATAACGTGAGTTGTTTACTCTTGCTTGTGCTATTATGTTCTGTAACGACCCAGAAAAATACCCCTATTAGATATTTGATTGTTATTTTCTTTTTCGCATCACCATGGCGTCATGCATCATCATGCATCTTATCACCTTGCATTTTTTTCTGAAAACCCTAACTTATTTTGTGGTACAATACTATTTTATTTGGCTCTTATGGTTTTATAAATACCCTCCTCTTTTCTTCTTATTTTGAATTTAAACTAAAATTATAATATTTGCAAAGATCTAAAATTGTTTTAAATCAAAATTATGTTTTTACAAATTGTTTGTAGATCTTTCCCCTTCATCTCTTATAATCTTTTCTTCCTATCTCTCTTTTTCCACTTTACCTTTTATCTTTGTATTTCCCAGAAATTGGCCACGGAGGCAATTTCCGCTCCTCTTCTTTTGGCCCTGGCCCGTCTCTCCACCGAAGCCCAACATGATCTCTCTATCGTCTTCCTCCTTCTGTACGGAGAACCATCGACGGGTGCCACGTACCCCCTGTGAGCGATGGGACATCCGATGTTTGTCCTCCTCTTCTCTACAAAAACCAGCCCTATCTCCCTCTGCTAACCCTAGCCTCTCTCCTATCCCATCCTAGCACCGCCTTCCTGAGTTCGCCCTCGACTTCACTTCTACACGCAGCCACGTCCTGAGCAGGAGCGCCCGCCTCCTGCTTACCCTCGCCGTCAAGCCCGCTTCCGTCGCCACCACGCGGCAGTAGTACGTCTCCAACACTGATGGTCTCCTCTGCTCCCGCGATAGCCAGGAGCTCCACCCACGCCTCTGATGACCTCCGCGCGCATGCTTTCCCGTCCTGGTTCCACGCCAGGCTCATCGTCCTCCGTCTTCTCTCGCGTTGGACATGCCCAAGGCCGCAGCTTTGGATCCTCCAAACTCGGCATGCTGCAGCCCTCCTGTGCTTCTTCCCTCATCCGCGTGCAAGGGCTGCTCCCGGGCGTCGTCAACCATCTCGTCCCTGCAAGCACGCCGACCACGCCGGATGCGTGGTAAATAACCAGCCCGTTGGGAACCCCAAGAGGAAGGTGTGATGAATATAGTAGCAGATTTTCCCTCAGTTAAGAAACCAAGGTTTATCGTTCTTGGAGAGGAGAGACAAACAACTGAATGTGATGCGGACTGGCTTAATAGCACTCCAACAAGGGCGCCGTTTAACGATACTTGTTGACTCGTCTTCGGCAAGTAGCAACGCGGAACCTGCACACACACAACCAAATACTTTGTTCCCAACTTACGATGAGGTTGTCAATCTCACCGGTTTGCATGAAACAAAGGGTATGAGCGTATCGAGTGGAAAACGGTGAAAGTATGCGAGTAAAGTAAACAGGTGATAGCAATATGATGGAAATAGGACCGGGGTCTATAGTTCACTAGCGGTGTCTCTCCATAAGATAAAATAACACATGCTGGGTAAACAAATTACAGTTGGGCAATTGATAGAATAAAGATAAACGTGATATGTCAAGAAGATCACTATGCGATTTACTCTGGGCATTACCACAAAATACATAGACCGCCATCCAACTGCATCTATGACTAATAATCCACTCACGGGGATATCATCCGAACACCCCATGAGTATTAAGTTGCGAACAATAGATAATTGCATTAAGCAAAGTGTGTAATGTAAACAAAGCATATGCCCTTGAGCATATGAATGTTGTTTTCTCCCTAGTAGCAACAGCACATCTACAACCTTAGAGGTTTCTGTCACTCCCCCAGGTTAAATAGAGGCATGAACCCACTATCGAGCATAAATACCCCCTCTTGGAGTCACTAGCAACTACTCGACCAAGATAGCTACTAACAACGGAGAGCATGCAAGATCATAAACAACATAGAGATAACATAAGATATATTTCAGTATAGCAACTCAATCATAACACCAATATTCATCGGATCCCAACAAACCAAACATGTAGAATTACATAACGGTGATCTCAATCATGTAGGGCAGCTCATGAGATCTAAACATGAAGCACATGGTGGAGGAGACAACCATCTAGCTACTGCTATGGACCCATAGTCCAAGGTACACTACTCACTCATTGCTCCAGAGGCAAGCATGGCAATGAAGAAGACCTCCGGTGGTGATTCCCCTCTCCGGCAGGGTACCGGGATGAGCTTCTGGACCATCCCGATCTCGAGTCGACGACGGCGGCAGATCGCAATGTGAATCTGTAAAATTGATCGGGTACTTATGTTTTTCCCGACGGGGGGTCTTTATAGGCGAAGGGGCAGCGTCAGGAGTGGACCCAGGTGCCCTCACACATAGGGAGTGCGGCCAGGGGATGGGCCGCGCCGCCCTTGTGTGAGGGTGGCTTGTGGCCCCTCTCCGTCTCCTCTTCGGATCTCTGGAAGCTTCCGAAAAAAATAAGACTTCCGGAACTTATTTCGTCTAATTCCGAGAATATTTCCTGTGTAGCTTTTCTGAGACACAAAAATAGTAGAAAACAGGGAACTGGCACTGTGGCGACTTGTTAATAGGTTAGTTCCAGAAAATGCATAAAAGTGCCACGAAGTGTAACGAAACATTAGGCAAATGGTGTAAAAACAAGCATGAAGCATCAAAAATTATGGATACGTTGGAGACGTATCAGCATTCCCAAGCTTAACTCTTGCTCGTCCTCGAGTAGGTAAGTGATAACAAAAGAAATAATTTTTGAGGTGACATGCACCTACACAATCTTGATCATGTATGTAAGCATTTGTGAGCTGTGATCATAAGAACTTAAAACATGGGCATGAAAGATATAATCTTGACAATAAAAACTTAGCAACCATGTTATAAACATGTAAATGAACACAAACAAAAGATCATGAAAATGAAACAATGAAAGTCAAACGTGTGTTCAAATTATAAGGAAAAACATACAAATGGTTTTCAGCTTGTCCTTCAAAGAGAGCAAAACATAAATGCATAGGACACCTTCAAGTTTAAGAGGGCGACTAGATACAAATAATTTGAGAACAAGTGAAACCAACAATATGCATCAATCAATGAAAACTTTGGGACAATGCACATTATACTAAGGACGACAACTATGCTCTCTTAATGGTGCATAAAGATAGAAGGTGGTGACTCAACATAAAAGTAAAAGAAAGGCCCTTTGCGGAGGGAAGCAGTGATTGCAAGTTTTATAACCTTCAAAAATTATGGTACTTACCGGCTTTGAGCTCTCATTGCCCCCATCATAAGCATCTTGAATGGTTAAAGTTAATGCGAGAAAAATTATGATGCATATGCTTGACAAATCATAAGTTGAAAACCTCGTGTCCCGTGAATACGAGTACCCAAACCTCATGCTACTTTACTTAGAGTCCCAAGCAAGGCTCTTGTCATTGTAAGTATATGCGTATCATCGAGAACCGCCAATGGGGTACCTCCGTGCCCGATGACATGGAACAAGCCCAAATCAAAATGATAGGACAAGCAGACAATGAACACCTCGACATCTCTTTTATTTACCATTTGTATAGCTTTTTATTTTGAGATGCGTCGTCGAATATCCACTATGGGTATGCTGCAAATTTCCACCATGAATTATGCATGGCTTAGATTGGCGGCCCAGGCGTTTCCCTAACACATTTACAAACTCCATGATCCCCACAAGATTCCCAATTCATTTCACACCGCGGGCATCCATAAACAAAAGATCACGATATCAACTCAAATAAGGAGTGCAATGTTGAAAGCTTGCCCATGACTGCATGGCTGGGCTAGTCTCCAACTTACAACTTGCA